>OY735213.1:10723419-11000919 GCA_963457665.1 Thysanoteuthis rhombus | reverse complement strand
AAACAATATGGTGTCAAGTGGCCTTCGAACTACCCGTACTATTAAACTAGTTTATTATTGCTCGGCTCCAGGTAAATTGTGTGATGGGGCAGCCAATGAGGATCGACCACACTACCCTAATTAACGGCCGCATGATTTGCTTGATAACCATTATATCATGACGGATCCCCTGGCAATGCTTTTGGATTCATACAGCATGTAACATTTATGTTAGCATTATTCTATGTGTTATTTAGATTAATAAGCTCATAATTGATATTTTTATCACAACGTCATGACCGATACGTTCTTTGGGCTTTCTCGGGTATACATTCAGAGTTCTTTTACTTCTGTGGTGAATTCCAGATTCGAGCAAGAAGGCTTCACGGAGACAAACTCCATTGCTGCTAACACTCATTCATTCATTTCTTATCGCTCGCAGCCAGGCGAGATATAAAATTCCTGTTGATTCATCAAATCTATGAGATGCACATCAGATGTTTTAAGTAGTGCCCTTACCTGGCTGCGGCATCAACTGCACCTGCGAGGATTTCACATATGACAAGTGCCTTTCCCTGTCTCGGCTAGTTCTTTGACTTCTGTATGAAAATAGATGTGACATGCACCGAAGTGGCGTCACTCACTTTACCCTACCATAGCTTACCCGTAGCTTTAGATATTACCAAAAGGTGTGCGATGTCAGTGACAGGAAAATGCGTCATAAAGTCAAGTGTGAAGAATCTATTGTCATTCCTCCTTTGGTATTTTTCTTCATTCCATTATTTGCTCTCGGCGTCAAAATGGCGTCACCCGAATACGAATGATTGATTTATTACTGGCAGGAGAATTCCTTACAAGCACATAAGTTAGTATACGCCACAAGCAACAGAATAGGAGGTAAGCAATAATGAACCCTCTCAGTACTTACATAGGTGACCATTCCTGAATAGCAGGTGTTGAAAGAAAACTGCGGTCTATGTACAAGACTAAGTAAAACTTAGAGCAACCAATAATCCAGTGGTCGTAAAGTCAATTGGTGTTAGATATAAATAGTAGTACTCATATGATTAGTTATTGTCGAGGTTAACTGTAGGAGTAACGGTTTTTCTAACATTTTATAGTTTGCTATGGTTAACAAGCAGTGTAATGAGTTCGATTCTCAGTGGGTGACACTCTACTGTGGGCAAGTGCCAAACTAAGCTGAACTCGATTCACCACTGAATTGGCCAGCGTACTTTCTCATATTAATCTCATTATAATCAAGGGTGTGTAAATGCAAGGTTTGAACAGAAAAGGCACTGAATAGTTTGAAAAAATTCTCTTTCCCTTACTTTGTCCGAAAGGTAGTAAACTCTCCCTATCCCATCCACGCTCTCTCTCTCTCTCTCTCTCTCTCTCTCTCTCTTTCTTTTCCTTTCTTGTTTCGCTCTTCCTTTCTCTATTACCTCACTTTCTCTTCATCTCTGTCTGTCTCACACTTACGCGAGCGCGCACACACACACACACACTCATTCAAAAACATTCTAGCCATCAAAAATACATACACGTTCATACGGTTGCATCACCGTGTTTGCTCTAACAAAAATGCAAGATCATCTGTTGGAATTTGACATTCATTCTATCGTTTTCTACCCCAGTCTAATTCCTGTGTGGAACACCCACCTTGGTGCCCTGAATTAATGGTTAGCAAGCTATCCTTAAAGATCATCCATGCATAAAATACTTTCGACCCTCACTGGTTTCACCCGATTGTAGTTCTGTGTCAGACTCACAAAGACTCTAATATGCCTTAATATTGCGAGGTATTCGATCCACAGTAAATATCACATACAAAGGATTTCAGCCAGACTGAATGTAACTTCATGTCTACATGAATTAGAATATGATGATACCAAAAATGATTCACCCCAGTTTATATTGGTTGGCCTTTCTAATATTTATGTTTTGAGTAGTTTTATCTCTCTCTCTCTCTCTCTCTCTCTCTCTCTCTCTCTCTCTCTCTCTCTCTCTCTCTCTCTGTGTAAAACCGATGCCATGTAAAAACGAATACGTCTACGATAGTAACAGAACACTCAGACAACGCTGAAGATGGGTAGATAACTACATCTACCTTGAACAACGAATCTCCATGGAATCCTGAAAAGAAGAAGAAATCTGATGGAGAATCGCCCTAGGTTGGCGCCGCGACGCTTAGGAGCAAAAAAAACTGAAAGACCTGGGGGAAGACTTCAAAAGGCCGATTGAAGATTAATGATAATGATATCCCATCCGTCAAAGATGAACGCAGTAGACCAATCGTAAGATAGTTTCGCTAGTGTTCTGAGTCTGATACTCGATGAGTGCCCGACCCTTGTGATCACAGTTACCTCTAAGTTTTGCGTGTGCACGCGCGCACACACACATTATGCAATCAAAGTGCACGAAGGATTTCTAATTCTGTGGATAACTCAATGAGTTTTCTATTGAAAAATTATTGATTCACTATGTCAAATTCAAAAGTGCACACATACTTTTGACTCAGAACAAAATTGTGCAAGAGAATGTTGAAACTTTCTGCCCTCTGGCTCCATTGATGCAACCAATGTGATGCACATACGAAAAAATATATACTTGAAGATGACTGATTGCAGGAACAAATTTTGACAAATAAAATCGATCTTATCGTGGACTTCGTTTAAACCTTACCTATTTTAGCGGATGATTTTTAGCTATGAAGGTGCATAACTTTTGGCTATTTTTGTGCTAGAGGATTATTGTGCCGAATGAGCAAGGATTAGCGATATTTACTCAGTTTAGCGTAATACGATGCAAGACAAAAAGGGAGTTATATGTACGAGGAAGATTCTGTTACGATAATCTTCCAAGTCAGGAAGGCTTTCCTGTCTGCCTTGAAAATTTGAAATTCTGAATTCACTCTCTCTTTGCGTCTCTAAAACACGTATCCATACAAAGGGTAAAACACAAAACACGAAGACCAAAAGTCTTCAAGATATCATTCCATTCTTCATTTATCCCCGCCCTTACCCCTATCGTTGTATTTGAACGGATTTCTCTTCGTTCCTTGTCAGACTTAATTCCTGTGTCACATAAGGGGTCGTCGGCATCCCGCCACCCGAATTCCGGCCCAAACAGTAGCCCCCAGCCAACCACCAATAAATCACACGCCTTCCTTATTGCACTCCTAGCTCCACCCCAGGGAATTACGCCCCTACTACATCCACATTGTCTAAGAAAGAAAGGAAGAAAGAAAGAAAGAAAGAAAGAAAGAAAGAAAGAAAGAAAGGAAAAAAGATTTAAAAAAGGAGAAAGAGGGAAAAAAGAATATACGATATGAATTAAACAAGTTCAGAAAAGAAAGAAAGAAAGAAAGAAGGAAAGGAAGGAAGAGCAAAACAAGCAAAGAAAAAAAAAAGAAAAAGAAAAAAGTAAATGTAAATGGGAAACAGACAAAGTTAACAAGGTTAGAAAAGGTACAAGGAAGAAAAAAGAAAGGAACAAATGAGAGAGAAAAAGAAAGGAGAATAAGCAAAGAAAGAAGGGAGTAAAGAAAGAAAGAAAGAAAGAAAGAAAGAAAGAAAGAAGTCAAAATAGAAAGGAGAATGGGGAAGCAGCAAAGGGAAAAAAACAAACAAACAAAGAATAGCAAAAAAAAAACCTTCCATTCTTCTTGCCTTAATTCTGACCCTTAATAGGGTCCACCATTCTTGTACATTTTGTCTGTCCCCTCCCTCCAACAAATGGTAATTACATGGTTTCCGCTCAAGAAATAAACGAACGATCCTGTCGAGCATTCATATGATGACTCGTTGGCCAGTGGTAAACAGTAGGAATCCAAATTTGATAGGATTTTTAAGGGAGCGTACTTACATTTTAATAAGCAGCTTCAAGGGAGGCACCTTTTTTTTATTACTTCTACCTTCCTTTCTCTTCGTCTTGCCTCCACACGATTATCATTACACATTTTTCTAATCTTTTTCTTTGCAACCATCAGTTTCAATTACTAATTAAATCATCTTTCTTTCTCTTCCAAAATACTATGATTTTTTTGTCCAAGAACCATAATTTCAACTGATGCGTCAGCTTGAGTTAATGATTATGGCAAGAAGTAACTGTGCCCGTTAAAAATGATGGGATCATTTACGTATGAATCGGAACTTCTGCCTCGGATCTCAGTATATGTGTGCTCTGTCTAGGATCGAAACGTCGCCCCGAGCACGTCTGCATAGAATCAGTGATCTGTGTGGTCATTGAAAAGAGTAAATTGCTCCAATATTTGCCGAATTTTATTAGCAATTTTTCATCTACAAGAACCTGTCCCAAATGAGCGGCTTCCTCTGTATATAGATGCACATTGCGTTTTATATAAATGGACAATATAAGAACAAACCAGAAGCTGTTTTATCAACTTTGAAAGAGTAAGATTTCAGAGAAATACAAAATTCAAAATAATCCAGGCCAGTAACCAGATCTAGTCATCGTAAACAAATATAAAAAGATGTCTGATTTTTAATTTTGCTATTCCAATTGACCACAGAATAGAAAAGACACAGAACTGACAATTGTGCAAGTGACAATAGCACCCATCATAAGTGAGGTACTTGCAATAGTCTTACAACAGGCGTATATCCAGGGGAGAGTCCGGAGCCCTCTCAGGTTGGGTAAAGCACATAACATGTTTTTTTAATATTTAGATAAGAAGATTTTATTTGAAAGAAAAAAATCATCCCAAATAATCAGGAATCAATCCTAAAAGCAAAAATTGATTACATCTAACGTCTAATTGCATAAAGTAATAAAAGTGGACCTCAACTTACACTCCTGTATCCTCCTTCTGTATAAAAATGTAAGTAGAAATTGAAATCCACGAAATGATTAAAATTACCAGACGACATCAATACTAATATTAATTTGAATACTGAGGAGAGTGTTGAGATATTAAGGAAACTTGCTCTCTCTTGATTACTAACGTGAGCCAGCAGATCCTATGAGTGTAAACATTCAACGCCTACAACAACAAAACAGCAAATAACATCTGCGTGGAGAACTCGAGAGTGGATAAATAAGATAGCAGACTGAGGTGCAAAGGAATGAGTTACACAGTTCCAACTAAATTCTACTCTTTGGATGATTACACAGAAAATTGGAGATTCATAACTGTTTTATTTTTTCTGTTCCAGACAATTGAAACTCGAGAGTAATTTTCGAGAAAATGGGTAATATCACCGATCGTGCAGGCATCCATGACCTCGGTATCAAGGGCTTATCACCTAAAGCGATCCACGGGGATATTGTCGTGGTAACCCCCAAAAAGGGTGCCCTTCCTACAATATGGTTAAAAAGTGAGCAGCTGGCAGGCAGTATTGTCCATTTACTCAACAATTGCTGTCTCATAAGTTTCAAGTGTTTAGAGAAGAAAGCTAGAATGGCTCCTGCAGGATCATACTCCACTCCAACTTCTAATTCTGACTGAGGATGGTTACTGCAAGTTTTGGATTGCATCTATCCATTTAAAAGCCATATAAGCATTTTTTTTCTCTGTTTTTGCATTGATCTTATTGATTGATTTACCATCCTATTATGACATAACACTGAATATTGCGTCATAGAAACCCTCAAGACTTTATGTCTCTGAGTTTGAGTTGAGTTGGAACTTGAGAAAAAATTAAATTATGATACTTTAATTATCAACAATAAGCTACCGAATAAAATAGGCTTAGGTTCGTATGTGCCAACCCATACATGAATAACCCCTTTATTTTGACGGGTATGTACTAATAAATTAGAAACGATATAATATATATATATATATATATATATATATATATATATATATATATATATATATATATATATATATATATGTGTGTGTGTGTGTGTGTGTGAGAGAGAGAGAGAGAGAGAAAGAGTGAGTGTGTGTGTATTTATCAGTATGATGAATTTATATTAATATCTAAGATTTGTCAATTTAGCCCAGTCAGTAAGACTGCCTCCTGACAATCTGTTGGTCGTGTTCTAAATCTCCGTAGCAGGATGTGAATTTTACACATCAGTTCACACCTCTGATTTTGGTGAGGATTGTTCTTGATATTCTTGTTATGATAGAGAAATAAAGTCAACTCCACGAACTTATCAATCACCCCTCATACATAGCTCACTATGGGTAGTTGTGTGAGTAAACCAGAGCTGCTTTAAATGACAGTTTACCCTATTTGTCTCTGCTAAGCCGAGTTATAAAGCAATTATTACTAGGTATCAAGAAAGCAAATTTATAACGCTCTCTACAATATTCTCCGTGTCGAGGTCTGCGCTGTCTTATGTTTTCATTGGATCCTACAATCATTTCATTCTCTTCGGAAGGGTTTTTTCGTTTCCAATGCGACTTTAAAATGTCTTCATGTTTTTGTCCGTTCTGATCGACTTAAGATTGAATTCACAATATTCGACTGCACCGACTTCCAGTGGAACTTCCATCAATTAGTCGTACTGACCTCACTAAATGACATATGTATACAGTAGTAATAAACATGTTTTTATTTGTTGTTCTTAATAGAGTCTTCCTCTTCCTTCTTCAAAATTCTGTGACATTCTACCACAAATCGGTGAATACAGTAAGTATCCACAATCAATTGATGATTCTGTTAAAATTATGGTATAATTAACCCATTAACCACGATTGACTGAAAATTCAGTCATTGCAGTAATCGTAATACCCATCACTTTTTGCCACCTGCCGTAGGTAATGAGTTAAATTATTTTTATTATTTTTTTTTCTTTCCTCACACTTCGTTGCTCTTTTAACGCAACGTTCAAGTCGTTTTTATATTCTACGGTCGTAAAACAAGTAGCAGAAATGAAGAATAAAGAATAAGCTTTTGATTAGATTTGAACTTCCATCATATATCCTTCAAAACCAATATGACCAGGACAGTTACTCACTGATTATATGACCTACAGACGCTATTCAAATTTAGTCTTATTTACACATTCTTCCTTATCCGATTTACTCCGCGTCGAATTGCATGTTTTACGCTAAATAGAAATAATAGATGTCATAATCTGAAATTTATTTGATATAGCATTGCCATTATTAAATCTTTAAATATTTTCTTCCCTTTTCGTCGCTTTTTTTTTATTAAGCGTTAAGTAAGCAGCATGGGTCGGAAATAGAATATAGACTACTGACGTGAAAAATCAATATTTACAATGCTTCATTCGATTAATTTAGAAAACTTAATGCTGTTACATCCGTTAAAGCTACTATAAGCCAGTGATTGCCTTCCTATCTATATCACCAATTAAAACATAGTATTTTATTTAATATTTTTTCTTTTTTTTCATCTTCAATCACTGCCACAGTTTTGACAACCTGGGCAATAAAAAGCACCTAAAATCTAAGATGAAAGAAAAAACTTGTAAAAAAAATGATAATAACAAATGATGTTGGTAAAGAATGGTTAAGAATGGTTCATCAGATGAAAAATGAATTTATAATGATAATGCCGCCACTGATGCAACTAGAGTGGAAACAAAAAAATATAAAGCACCTTGAGAGATTGAAAAAGAATGGAGATTAGGTTTAAGGATTAGATTTGATCTTCTGCTGAGCTACTAAGATTTACTGTCACGTATAACCCGACAAAGAGTTTGATTCTCACTAAGAGCCTTAATCTTTTATCTCCGATCGGCGCTATTTACTCACTACCGTATATGACTTTCTGGGTGAAAAGCAATGAAAATAAAATGACAGAAAATATCAGTGAATATCATGAATAATGAGGTAGAGGCGTGAAAACGTGCAGATTTTGGCTTAGCAACCACATCTTCATCAACCACTGTTACAATATGTGAACTCGCCTCCAACGTTCAAAATATGCGTATTTTGACGCCTCTGCCTGGCAATTTAGTAATGTAACAAAGAAACGAACGAATATAATACATCTCTGTCGTCTGTTTTATCAGTTACAAAATTCGATGCTTGGTGGCAATGAGACCAATACAATGCAGTGGAGGATTTGTTACAAATTTCCACGCTATTTTATCCCCATATAGTCAGAATATATATCTCTGTTGTAACAGAACATTATGATAATGTCCTGTTGTAGTTGCCTCGTACACAATAATAGTCGACATTTCTTTTTAGATGCATTTTTATAAGTATTTAATAGCCTTTAGTTTTTATTTCGATCTCTGTATTTGGCTTTTGGGGGGGTTGTTTTATGGGAGGAAACGAATTGCAAAAAGTCATTAAATAAACGTTCTTTGTCTTGATCCAAATGCTCCCTCGCGTTAATAACACGGTGTAACGGCTAAGTTCAAACCTGCCTTCCGTCGCTCTGGACTTGAAGATGAGGTATGGAAGGATGCAATGATTCTCTCTCGTACTGTCCACCATGAATGGTTAACCATAAAAGAGGGTGGACGGTCATCAATTAGGCTCAGGTTTCGATGGACACCAACACGTAAGATGATACTCTTAAACTCGGAAACAAGTATACATAAGAGTATAAAGAGGCCTTCTCTCTCCCTCTCTCTTACAAACAAACATAAATTTTCTATGACATCGAAAATCTCGGCCCATATTAGTTTATACTTGGGTCAGTGTGTGTGTATTTGTGTGCATGTGTTTATATACAATAAGGCACAGGAGCAACAAAGAAATGCGACCCTCATCACACACATATACCTACGCATGTGTGTGCGAACGTATGTTAAAACCAGAGCACGCATACGTATTTATATACGAGGACATGGTCGTCCACTGTCACGTTTTTAGGGCTGGGTTAGGGGGACACAAGTATACATTCGGGATATATCTTAGTGGCAACCCTGTTACCAGCGAAGAATAATACCATCTTTTGATTTGAGTACATTAAGTTACGGTAACAAAACAATTGTACGGCTCCATTATTCTTTATTGACTATAAGGTTCGAACTTTTAAATTCCTTCACCCTAGGTCAGGAGGCCTGATCTAGAGGGCGTAAATGCACTGTTTGCCCGCCCCCGGCTTCCAATACTTACTACTTCAACGTGGCGTTGCTTCTACTATTAAGCTAAACAGCCAAATGACTGTTTTAACCCAAAATTATTATTTTCATCGTTCACTCTCTATATCTGCTCTATTTGTTATTTCGGTGTATGCATTTATTAATAGTACAATTGTCTGCATTGAGAAACAAAAAGAGTTGATATAGACAGTGAATGAACAAAAGAGAGAATTTGGGGTTTGAAGCGATCTGCAATACCGGCGACTTCAAGATCAATGATAAGAGCAACGTTACGGCTGTATACTGTCACGCTAAAGCAAACCTATGCATAGAATTGAGTGAAACTTTCGTATTACGATCACCCGACCTGGAAATTTCAGCCAGAATGTTGTATTCTTAATATACGAAGTACTGCTCTAACGTTCCTGAAATTTGATCCAGGAAAACAATTGATTCACTCAAACACGTAGTTTTCAACGTCTCCTGAGGGAAACTTCCCAGTTCTGCAAATGTCTTCTTTAATATTTCGTTTCAGATCATCCAGGGTCGACGATTTTTTTAAATTATCACTGATTTCTCTGGAAACGCCCAACACACACTGAGAAAATACTTTGTCAACCCTGAACACATAGGTCGGATACTAAACCTGGAAGTATAGCTTGCATAAAAAAAATAAATATTGAATAAAATGTATTTATTTTTGAAACTGAGTCTTTTCACATCATGGTGAGCAAGGTTACCCTTTTAATACCCAAGATGCTATCCAATGAGAAAATATTCACAGAGGAAATGTATATATCAGTAAACCTGGATGTATAATTCCTTGAGGGTCACGCATGCAAAATAACATCAGAAGCGCGGATGTTTTCAGTTGACATAATATGTTGTTTTCATTTCGAAATCAAATCTGTTTTTATTTCGTATATATTTAGTTTTGAAACTTGTAGCAAAAACATTTGAAGATTCTACCATATTTTCAAAAGGAAATTTGTGTTCTATGTCTATTTAATAAACGACTTGTATTAATAACAATGTTTCTTGTCCTTAGATAATTCCCTTGCTGGTGATCATTGAATGCATTAATACCCATATTTTACTCTGTCACAGCATATTGCTATTTACACACACACACACACACACATACACACACGCACACACACACATACACACATACACACACACATATATATATATATATATATATATATATATCCTTTTCCTTGGAGAATTCTCATGTCAGTGATATGTATTATTACCCATATCTTTCTCTATCATAGCATGTTCTTAGCTATGCATTCATACACACATACACACACACACACACACATATATATATATATATATATATATATATATATATATATATCCTTTTCCACAGAGAACACCCTTATGGTCATTCACATGTATCAATACCCATATCTTTCACTATCGTAACATGTTCTCAGTTATACACACACACTCACTCTTTTTTTCTGGCCTTTTTGCAGGATTAAAGTGTAGTACCTGTTCCACGGTAGAGACCGAGGAGCCGGTACTGACACTTGCCTGCCGAATAGGCCGGAGAAGGAGTTTGTGTTAAAGACCCCGTGCGCCGGTGCAATGCGTTAGCCAATGAGGTTTTACTGAGGCTACGCACTGCTAAGCGCATTGGGGAGCCTTTGGACTCGTCCTTGGGCTCTCCTATTATTACTCGGCCCAGCTGCAGGGTGTTGGTTTCCCCGGAGCAGCACTGCTCCATTGCACTTAAAGGAGCAGGTCCCCTGGTGGATGCTTTCGTGGTGGAGGTTGCTTTGGTTGCAAAGCAAACTGTAGCCGCGTCGGCTGGAGCCATTTTTGGAAGGGTGTCTCCTATTTTCCCCACGTTAAGCCCGACCTTGTGTCAAATTCCACTGTGGTGGGACAGTAGATAAATAGAACACGCACACACATACTCATATATATATATATATATATATATATATATGTGTGTGTGTGTGTGTGTGTGTATGTACGTACGTGTGTATATATATGTATATATTCTAGAAAGCTTTACAGTTTAAAAAAATGAACATCAAAAACTTATTCAAAATTCTTCCGTGTGACTTTAGTCACTTATTTCCAATACCTGTCAATGCAATTTATGTAATTTTCTTCATTGTTTTTTCCCCTGTTTTACAAATACTTTGCTATTATGGTACAATGTGCGAAATATCACTCGTTGTAATCACCATTTGTTAACCACGTAACTGTTTCTTGGATTTATAAAAACAGTTATATCAACATGGCTCCCCTGCAGCGTTGATCAAATGCCATCTATCTTTCAGCTATGATTGTAATATATAGCTTATGTCATATATGTCGTTGGTTCACAAATTGTCCATTTTTTTAGCATGCTGTCGGATACTAACATTCATGTACGTCATACTGTCAACACGAGAACTACAACCGTCATATAAGTGCCAAAACAGATTTGAGCAAACAAAATGTGTGTACATTTTTCTGGGACACCATATATATAAATCATGGATGTTGACAAACAGCTGTTGGTATCTATAGCAGCCAACGTAGTTTTTTTAAAATTGAATTTAAAGATGAAATTTCGAATCAATTTTTCATAATGTAGAGTTATTCATTACAATGAATTTATAACAATGAATGTAAAATTAAGAACAATGAATTTGAATTCAACTATTTTCCATATCCTTTGATTTATGCTATTGGAAATTTATTGTTATTTGACAGACCCTACCCCAAAGGGATCTCAGTGGGCAACTTCTTCTTTTAAGTGTTCTAATATATATATATATATATATATATATATATATATATATATATATATATAGGGAAAATCTACTTAATGGCATTTTTATTATGAGGCGTTTCACTGAATCAAAGCTTCTTCGAATCGATTTTCAAAATGAATATACAGTATATTGTGGTTGCCATGTTATTGGTACATGACAGTTATTGTTCGTTCTTATGGAGATGGTTTTAAATTTTGCAATCTCCTCCAGTGTCTGTTTTACTATTGTTGTCCATGGATTTCTAAATTATTTCTACGTCAGAAACGCTTGGACTGATATTGAAACAAAAAAGAATATCAATGAACAACTATTATAAAATACACACAGATGTAGATTCCAAAATTTAAAAACATCTCTATGCATTCGAATCCATAAAACATGACTAAATGCACCCCTTGTTGTGATGATTGCTAAAAGAATCCCTACTTTTAATTCTCAAAACCAATACATGCAAACAAAATTTCTGTTCTGATAAAATACCTATGAGCAGCAAATTAGCCTGACCTTGAATTAAGGTCAGGTTACCAGAGGACTGTGCCACCTATTTTATGGTCATCCTGGTGTCAGTTTTTGCATATTGTCATGTTACCCTTGTTCATATATCTACTAGTCGTAAGGTGCAGCCGTCTCTGTTAAGTTTAAGAATGCCGGTCAAAATTGACCTGACCGTTAATTGACCTTTGAGGGTCACCAGAAGTCAGCACAATTTATCTTGAAGATGACAGGGGCATCGTCGGAAAAAAAAATTCTGATGTCAAGTTACCCTTCTACACAATTTTTCAACTTGTAGGGTGCAACCGTTCTGGGGTCTATAAAAACATATCAGAAACAGACATTTTCAGCTTTTTAGTACATACATATATAGGCTTTATACGCACGTCTTCATTTTTTGTTCATTCACTGTCATTGTATGCATTATTGTTTCTCAATACGAACAGTTACATCATTGAGAAATGTGTTTATAATCCAACAGAATAATAATGAATGCGTTACATTATTCAATACTCTATTTGTTATTACACAGAAAATGTGTCACTTGACGTAGAAAGCGTAAATACAAAAAGCAATGAAAAAATGAACAATGAAATAAAATGGGACTTCTGCAGGAATTGAACCTATGACCGATCAGGTAGCTGCTTTAATATATTGTAGCTCTTACAAATGAGTTAAACCACCCGGCGGAAACAGCCCACATAACTAGTTTATCTCCAGTTTCTCATTTTTGTTTATTCATCAAGCATGTCTGCACTAATCTCAACACGATATATCTTTCAGTTTTAGAGATGAACTATGAAAAAGAGAGCAAAAATTGATTATAAGTGCTTGTCAAGGGGGGATTTGCAGAGAAACCCACCATAACCCCGAGAGAGATAAAGGGGAAGAAGCGAAAGTGAACAGTTGGTCAATTAATTGACCTTAAGAGCCGACAAAGGGAAAAACAGGATGATGCCAATGAAGAGTATGGATGCGTAGTGGGGTGCAGAATCCAACCCATTGAAACAGACGACGGCGGAAAAGGCAGCCATCTTGGTTTGGAGGAGTGAGGGTCTGTAAACAAGATGAAAAGTAGAACACCAAAGCGAAAAATTAAGAGGTGGGAATATCTTGTCTTGAAGATGATGGGGGCGGTGCAGGTCAGCGTCGATTGAGGTGATGGTGGTGGTGGTGTTGGTGGAGCAGTTGATGCGGTAACTTTGACGAAAACCGTGAGATAGATGAAGATGAAGAAGGAAAGTCGGAGGTCCGTTCAATGTGGCTCCTCATAGATAAATAGATATTAAACTGTTACGTATGAAAAATCATTTTTTAAATAGATGATCGACATAAACAACAAAAATCAGTAACTATGTAATCGAAATATGACTCAATTAAGCTATAATCTTTTCTCCCATCTATCCTCAATGATGATACGTCATCTCTCTAAAGTTTTGTTTTTTTTTTAAGATTTAGTGATTACAAATTCAATAAAAGTACGAATTATGTCTTCCCTATCATTGAACTTTTCATTACGGATATGAAACTGAAAATGATCGAAATGAAAATAATCCATAGGAGCAATGGTCAGGTGAATATGGATGCTACCGCCAGACTTCATGTCCCAATTCTCTGAGCTTAGATACAGTCAGCTGAGAGCATTTAATTCAGTTCATGTGGGACCCATTTTTACAACTTTTTGACTTTTTCTATCTCCTTGAAATTGCGTGATCTTATAATCAGAAAGTCCCCAATTGCTCGAACAGTTGTTTGTGGATCAATAATTCTTCACCATCAAGAACTGCTTTGAGCTTCGAAGTTTATTGATGGTATCCGTATTTCCAGACCTACAACTATTGAGCCAACGCAGAATAGTTCACAGTGTAGTAGTTTTCACTCAGGGTGCTTTACTGACTTTATCAGCAGCCGTAGTAGTATAACATCTTAATTTGAAATTGTACAAGTCTTGGGTAGACGCCGTTGCTTTCAAGAACTGAAAAACCTCCAGTAGTAACGAAATCTATCTCTATTTACATTGAATGCAATTACAAAAGTAAATCTTTCACTTTTAGCATTTATCTCTACAAGAAATATTTAGCTTCAATGTCAACATTACTTGGATAATGCCCGTTCTGAAGGTGCATGTATGGTGTCTAGAGCAACCTACCATAATAGTTTTGTCAAATAATTTTCAGTCTTACGGCTTGGAAGTATTTCGCTTACGACTATTCAATGTTGCTAATGAAGACATCTTTTATTCAAATTTAAATCTATCTGCCGATTGCTGGTAGTTTATAACTAAATTTAGATCAATAATTTTAGTTAAAAGATAATCTGTATTTCTAATTCATTTTTATTAGATTTCTCAAGAAATGATGATAGAAAAACCATCAAACTCCACACTGCAATGCCTGTCGTGATGACTAATATATATGAAAATGTCAACTTGGTACAATGGCCAGTTATCGAGTTATTTCGGCGCATACACACCCTGAGTTCTTTAGTTATCGTTGGATGATCTAAATATAGAGAAACTGATACACATGTAGGTAGATAGATGAAAAGATAGATAGATAGATAGATAGATAGATAGATAGATAGATAGATAGATAGATAGGAATAGACTGAGATGGATAGATAGATAGATAGATAGATAGATAGATAGATAGATAGGAACAGACTGAGATAGATGGATAGATAGATAGATAGATAGATAGATAAGAACGGAGATAGACAGATAGATAAGAACGGACTGAGATAGGCAGATAGATAGATAGATAAAAATAGACTGAGATAGAGAGATAAGAACATACTAAGATAGATAGATAGATAGATAGATAGATAGATAAGAACAGACTGAGATAGAGAGATAGATAGATGGAAATTAGGTCAATGAAAATAGTGAAAAAATTGAAATTTCGGGTTACTTGAAAAAATATCAAAGTTAGTTCTATGATGTTTAAGTATACATATTTACTTTCCTGGTTAACCGTATCGACCATGACGGGCACTGAGTGTCACTGAGTGCAACTCTTGTCTCCGGCGATATTCCACTGGGCGCCTTCTCATTGCGAAGACAACCTGATTCGACTCAAGTTCGGGATCTTCCAGCTTTCTGTTGTTTACATGTACGATACGTTGACGGCACCTTGAATATCCATTTTCTGCTGATTGATCTAATCTCCGTTTCTTCATATCTATCTTAAGCTGTCCATTGCTATCGGTCTATCTATCTAGCTAGCAATTTGCCGCTCTCTATTTACGCTGATCTATACAGTTTAGTCTGTTCATATGTATATATCTACTTCTATATGTTCATGATTAGCTATCTTAGATTATCAAAATCTCAGTCTATTCCAATGGTTTCCGACTTTTTCAAGCCACTCCCCACTTCTTTTGTCAATAAGATTTCTAGTTTTCCCCCCTTTACAAGATTACTACCCCCTTCCCCGTTCCGTGATGCCTTTAGCCAAAAGCCCGTGGTAGTCACTGCTAATTATATTAGAATAAATCTACATCAGAATAAGCTCTGGGTAGCGAAAGTCGCAGTCGTTTACAAAAGTTTTGAAAAATTAAAGCAAATAAAACCAATTAGACACAATGACATTGACACTATAACTAAATTCAAAACACTTTCAAAAAACAACACTGGTAAGGAAAATTAAAAATTTGATTGCACAGTTATACTCCATCTTGCATCTCACACACCCACTACCCTTAAACTAAAAACATTCATCGCGACTTTTATTTCAACCTAACAACTTTATCCCCTCATGGGCTATCTAAATTCCGCCTTGCAGGGACTCTCCTTCCGGTTGGGAACCAATGGCTTATTTAGATCTATCTATCTATCTATCTATCTATCTATCTATCTATCTCAGCTCTTCTCGATCGGAGTTCTGCGAGACTCAAGGATTCCGGGAAAATATCATACATGCGTGAAGAAAGCACCTGACTTTTGCTTCATTTGGGTTTTTTCTGTATAACGGGTAGTGGCGTCTATCTAGATGACATTTAACACTTGAAACACCAGGATTTTTACCATCCGAAAAAAGATTAGTGGCTGTCATTTTTTCATGTATTTTTTAGATTTTATCTATAAATTTCAGTTTGTTTTGTTTTTTTGTCTCAGATATGATAAAATACTTATAATTTGGGTTCCAAATTTACTGTAGAATACCACAATTATTTCTAGAATATTATACATATTTAATGACCCTAATGTGCCGTTATAGATGTATATATGATACTTTTGCTGGAATTCTTTCAGATAGGAAAGTTATTTCAAGGGTTCCTCCTGTCTTAAAAGATTGAAATAGGCTGATCTCCCTCATTCTCTCTCTCCCTCTCTTTCTCTCCATCTATCAATCTCTCTCTCTCTCTCTCTCTCTCTCTATATATATATATATATATGTATGTGTGTGTGTGTGTGCGCGCGTGTGTGTGCGTGTGTGTGTATATATATATATATATATATATATATATATATATATATATAATCCAAGAGTAAGCTCAGAGGATTCAGTTCGTTAATATCTATATATCGATCGATCGATCCAAGTTTCTAAATATCTCTCGATCTATCTTTGTCTTTATAGCTATGTGTTCTAGTTTTTTCGTATAAAAGGTTTTAGTATCAAGAACTGTTCATGGCTGTCTATCCCACATCTATCTAAATAGTGGGAAAACGAGACAAGAGTGATACCAATTGTCATTGGAGGAAAAAAAGAACTTGGGAAAAGTGTGACTTGATAGGGTGAATATGGGCGAATCCGACAAAAAGACGTCAACACTGCGAAGTTTACTGATGATGATGGAGAACTACACCGACTACACTGACTAAACCCAAGAATACCAGATCTGATTGTTGAAGACGACGTGTCAGATAATGATAATAAATGCAGCTGTGTCAGCAAGCCACCGGATGAGGAAGAATGAAAAGGAAAAATGGAAAAAATACCAGGACCTCGACAGGACACTTATAAAGCTGTGGAACGTGGAAATATGGTCTTAACTTATATTGTTAGACTATTTGTCTATCATTTTTTCAACCATTTTCCACTTCATATCTGTAATAAAATATTCAACATTAGGGAAGCCACAATCTGTTTTTACTATATTTCTGACCACTAAACCTAAAGTTGGACTTGGAATAAGGGTACTCGGAACCAAGCCAAAAACTCTCAAATCGATATTGGATGGATCATGAATTAGCGGAAGAAGCGAGACTGTCCAGACCCTTGAGTCACCGAGGTCTGCAATGATACTGAGGGAAGTACTGGAGATTTGAAGAGACCGGCTGTCACTTGGAATTCAACGATAACAACCAGACAGATTGGATGGAAGATAAAGTGCATGAAATACTCAAGTAAGGAAAGAGATTGAACAATAATTAGACGAAGGATAAAAAGTGTGGATGTTTCCCGGCACTTTTCCAACGCGATTCCATTCACTCATAGCCCCAAGGGTAGAAAGGGGAAGGGGGTAGAAATATCCATTTTGGTGAAAGGTTAAGGTGCGGAGATGCACGTGTGCCCAAGAGGAAGTGAAGACGGCTTGAACATGAAGATAAAGTTTTGTTTCTAAAGATAAAAAAATATCCTAACAGCTCAAAAAACAAACTTCGCACAGGCTGATGAGATAAGAGACCCTTCATGAATTTGCCCTAACCAAACGCATTATGTACACCTGTGTGCATGCACTTTTGCTCTATCTATGCACACAGATGGGCAAAAAATTCAGATAATTCATCGAGTTTTCACACCAATAGCAACTCATGGCTTATATTGCCGTGCCTGGATGGCCTCCATTCTCCCTCGGTTCTTTCTAGGTCAGGCGGCCTTTTTGCAATTTTGCTGCATCGTTGCCAACGATTCAACAACAATTTGAACGACTGTCACCTTGATGCCCTTCTACTTTCTTCAGTTCTCTGGCGAAATCAAGACTCTTATCCTGTTTTTCGTTTTCTTTTTACTCTGCAGTTTTCTGGAACAGCGAAATCAACTATGTGACACATTTTCTCTCTTTGTTTACGATAATTACATACTCTTCTGGCCTGGATTGAAGGATCTGTTTAAATCTCCAAGTCCCTGGGGATTTTGTGTTTTTCAAGTTTAGAATTGATAAAACAGGTCTAAAATGAGTTTTTTAGAGGACACGCACATGGAGTGCAAATATGGAGATTAGAGATACGGTTGGAGTGGGAACCATTTAGGTTTATTCATTTGAAATATCGAATAACAAATCAGAACGACCATTATGTGCTTGCGAAGTGATGGTCTTTCTTATTAATTTTGTCTAATCACATACTCGGCTTCTTTTTTTGCCTATGCTGTAAAAGTTTCATTATTATAGGTAGCAGAGCTGGGACATATTGGTACATTTTTTGTTTAGATGATTGTAACTTGCCGTGAAATTGTTTCATTAAAATGAAGGTATGACCGAAAGTTATTGTAGAAAAGAGACTTCTTTGAGATGAATCGTTCAAATCTGAAATATTTGTCAAGTGTATTATATCATCATTTAAACATCCGGAAAAAAGTGTAAAAACTTGCTCCACTAGTGGGAATAGTTGATACAATCTGATTGGGCAAGTTAGTTCTCTTGCTAGTATGTACAGATATGGTCTACATATCGTTATAATTAAGAAATATAAGATTTTGAGTGGACCTCAATGATGCATTGTAATTAGGTAAAAGATGGAAAAGAGAACAATAAGAAAAGAATGACGATACCAATGATTTGTTATTTTGTAGACTTTCTTATTTTTTAGCGTCCCAATTAACCTAAACTCAAGGTTTTCCTAACATTTCCTAAGATAATGTTCTGACGGAAGCTGCTTGAAATGTGACATATATGTTTTGTTTATTGACAGTTATCATGAAGATGGACTATCATCGACCGTACAATATAGCATTAATTAGGTGCTCGTTTGTCGAAGACAATTTGTTACTTACCTGGGTGAAAAAAAAATAAATTTACATTGGAAAAATTGTGGTGCCATCAAGTGTTGGAAACAAAAATAAAAGCAGGCGATTCACCCTTCCCCTGTACCCAACTAGCATCGGTCTCGCCTATACCTAGATTAGTATGGTTGATTCATCGAAAAATTTTTCGTACTATTCAAAATCCCAGTGCTCAAGATCTTATTATGATTTAATGTTTTTCATTTTGTACTTAGTTACATTAATTTGAACAGTAATACCATAACGGCACTACATCAAAACGAGCACAAATCAAAATTGTACTATTTGAAGTATTTTTGTATGTGGTATGCGAAAGTTTCGTCCTTCCGTAACTTACTCTCCCAGAATCCCAGGGGCAGCTCATTTAATTCAAACTTTCACTTTACAGTAATTATACGTGTGCGACGTTGGGAGAATGAATCTGCCTCGTATTTGCAATAGATGCATATTTCCCTCACCTATGATACATAGAATCATCGTCATTTTATACCCCCGTAGATGGGCATGGATCTTACCCAAGATTCGCCTGACCTCTCGATCGTGAGCGTCTCCGTGCAGATATTTTCTGAACTTGTCCAATTCGTCACCTCACTTTATCTTTTGCCGGCCAAAGTTCCACATATCATTTAGAGAGCAGAATGAAATAACATCACAATCCCGGCTAGAAGACGTAATTGAATGATGATAAGCTATCTATTTGAAGAAGAGATAGCAGATGCGTCAGTCCCAGTAGAGGAGAGAGGGAAAGTAAAAGAGGAAAAACTGAAAAATATCTGGATTATGCCAACGAATTTAAAGAAAAATTGTGGAATATAAAAGTGTTCGTGGAGATGTTGGAACAGTCCCAAAGGCTTGTAAAAATCTAAAAGAAAGGGAAATCAGAGGGAGAACTAGCCAGACAAGAGCATTATTGAAGTCGACAAGGATACTGAGAAGAGTTCCAGAGTTTCGAGGAGACTTGGTGTTACTAGGTCTCCAAAGAAAACACCTAGATACTAATACACTGAAAATTTATTTGAAAAATAATAATCTGTCAGTCGATCTCCCGTGATGATCATAAGATTGATATAAGGAATATATTACTACTTCCACTGCTCAGACTATCATAGTACCAGGTCATTTATCCGGCTTACGGAAAACCAGAGATACCAAAAAACCGGCTATTTTTTCAAATTGGTTAGTTTTGAATCTGGCACTTCTTATGTTAATTTGCTCGATTGCCGCTTGTTATGATTTTCGTAGGTGGTTGCATTGTCTTTAGTAGAAGATTTACGGATTAATATTGATAAAATAGATTCTTTTTTTCAAGTGGATTTATTTGTATCTGTTATAAACAGTTTTGTTCTTTACTTTCCTTCGTTTATTTCATATTTTATATTCTTTTTTATTTCAAGTGGATTTACTCTTAATTGTTCATTCCATATTTAAAATGTATATTAAGCCTTGATCGCAAAATCTCACTTTCTCACTCCATATATATATATATATATATATATATATATATATATATATTCTTGAAAGCTTTGCAACTTTGAACACTAAACATACTAAAGAAATTTCTTCCAGACATTTGTCATTTCAGTCAATCATTTCTCAATATCTGTTTATGTAATTTATGTGTTTTTTTCCATTGTTTTTGTTTTATGTTTTACCCAGAATTTGATATTATGGTACTGTGTGAATTTCTCTTGTTGGTATCATCAGTTGTTTACCATGTAAGCGCTTCTTAGGTTTCAAAACAAAACAGTTGTATAAACATGGCACCCCAGCAGTGTACATCAAACTCCACCGCTACTCTTATGCTAGGATTTTAGGATCGTGTCATACTACACATGATCTTTGCTACCACCACATTAAGACAATACACCCGCTAAAAAAACTATATCGATTCCATCCCGAAGAAGAAAACTGTTTTTCAATGAACCCAAACCAGAGCCAGATCAATCCATTCTCCTGAAAAGATGCGTTAGACATCGAAATACCGTATCAAGATTTTTTCCTAACGTTTTATCATATATATGATAATGGAGTCATCCAAGGACAGCTGTTTCGTTGTATTACAACTCTTCAGTGTGGCTATTGACTATCCATTATCCAGCATCATAAGGTAGGATCGAAACCTTCGCTTCAGATCCAGTGGCTGGCATTTTACCCCTGCCCTACGTAGAACTAAATGGTCAGTGTGGCTGAATTTAAGCGGTATATTTACACACAATTCCCCATCCACCAGAGTGCTCTATTCCAAAGTTGGAAGAGCATTGCTATATAAGGCTAATAATGAACGAGTTACCTTACTGAAATAGTGCTCAATATATACACACACACACACACACATATATATATATATATATATATATATATATATATATATATATATATATATATATATATATATATATATATATTGTTTTCAGAGGTTGCTTTATCTGTGTTGATAGAGCTCAATATTTTTTAGATGAATAGAAAAGAAGAGTGTTCTATATATATATATATGTGTGTGTGTGTGTATATATATATATATATATATATATATATATATATATATATATATTGTTTTCAGAGTTTGCTTTATCTGTGTTGATAGAGCTCAATATTTTTAGATGAATAGAAATTGTAAAAATCTATCTATTTATTTATTTACTCCCCCTCTCTCTCTCCTTTTCTCTCTCTCTCTCTCTCTCTCTCTCTCTATATATATATATATATATATATATATATATATATATATATAATCAAGTGTATTTGTTAAAGTAGTGTTGAGGTAAACGACGATTTATCGCAAAGGATTTATCTATTTTTCCAGACTCATTTGAAAAACAAACAGACAAACTTTATTTTCCTGATCGTCAGAGGCCGATAACAGTTTTCACCAGAAGATTCATTTCATACTCAGGATTTTGAAGACGCGTGATTGATCTGCGAATGTCTTTCTTCGTTTCCTTCTTGGTTGATCACGTTTGTCGAATCTCACATTTACTACTTCATCTTCTGACAGCTCAGCTGGACTAACCAGACTCCGGTGGAGACATCGCGTTTCACACACTTGAAAGAAGCTCAAAAGAATCTCTTTTCTGGTTATTATCTGAACATGTACTATCTATATAATGAATAGTGTTACCTTTTCCTGCTTGTTTCTTTGCACTGATACTATACTTTTATCCTTTGCAACGAGCCGGCTCAGTGTGTCATTTTTGCCAAAAGCCCTGCTTGAATCGTGAAGAATGACTCACTCGGTCATTGTGAATGTAACGGTCACATAGTATTCAAGGTGATTAAATGGTGCCTCTGTGTCGACTGAGTAATCCTATGGGGGTGTATTGTCACTTATAAACAGTAAGGATCACTCTGCTTCTTTGCCAAGTGACAACAAGATCATTAAGCTATGCCCTAGAGATATTCAAAATAGCTGGAAATATTCTGAACAGACCTCATATTAGAAACTGTCAACCAAAACTGTCACGAAGACTGACAGCATAGGTTTCTTCCGTTTTTAAGTTGGTCTTTCTGTCTGGCTGGCCATGTATGTATGCATGAATATATCACGCGTACAGACTGTACCAATGGAACTTGTAGCTAGAAATTTAAACATTTATTCTTCATCATGTCTAAAAAAAACATTTTGTTTTGTCTTTACAAAATCCCCTACAACCAAATAGGTTTTGAGTGGGGGATTCAATTTGCAATTGAAGTTTATGCTAAATTGATCTTTTCGTTAATGTCGTTAGCATTCATACCTGTTTGTTTTGGGGGGATTTTTGAAAATTCAGAATGTTATCGTGATCACTGACCAACAAAATAACTTGTTCATTGATCAACTTGCTTTTTTTATTTTTTTAGTTGATCATCCTTAACACGTCATGCGGACAAAGTACATTGGTCACATGACGGTTCCTATTGAGGGACTAAGCAGACATGTATCTCTTCAATCTGTGTTTGTTTTTCCGTCTAAATTTGAACTCCATTCTTACATTTCAAAGATTAAGATCTAAAAATTAGAGAAATATTTTCTTAAATGCTCTCTTAATTTTCGTCCTATTTTTTCATCGGGTTCCATTGTTTCTTCATGTTATTCTAGGAGATTATGTTTTGAAGGTATTTCATAAACAATAATAAAAGTATCAGCGAATGCACGCCTGCCTCTGTGTGTGTGTGCGCGCACATATGTATATGCTTGTACATGGGCATAAAAGATTACGTGACTGTTTTGAAATCTTCATGAAATCATGTTATCACCTTTCCTAGAAATAATCAAATATTTCTGTAGCAGTTACGCATGACGTTTTGGTAATGTATTCCTAATAGAAATAAGGCTTAAAATACATCCGGTCTAATCCTATATTTGTACACATGCACGTACACGTGCGTGCACGCATGCACAAACGCACACATGCATAAATACCATGGATGAATGCTGGCATGTTTTAACTGAGAACTCTGTCAACGAAAAATACATGTTGCCCGTAAAGACTATTTTATTACGCTGTTCCAACAAAAATTGTTGGGACTTTATGGACACTCTGTATGAAGTGTTAGCAGCGGAGAAAAAACTGTCTGAAACTGATTAGTCATAAGCATTAATCATCTACCACAAATAAAGATCACTAATTCAGTATCATCGATATATTTCTAAAAATAGCTTATTTGATAAAGGAATTGCTTCCGTCGAAAATAACTTGACCTGTGAAAGGCAAGTTGGCTACTTACGAAGCCGTTTCTGCTATTATCTTAGTGTCTTAACCTTCGCTTTCTGTCAAAAACTTTCTGTTCCCAGAGATAATTTCATCGAATGCGAAGGACCCATGTCAAAAATAATGACGGATAGAATTGTGTCTAATACCAGATCACATAATATTTTACGTGTATATAGATAGAGCAATGCAACTCTCATCTGGTAAAAACTTTTGCAGTTATGATATGAACATTGTTGTTCCAAATTGAAGGTTGCGAATTGGTTTGCAAGCGTTCGGAAACATTTTATTTCTAACTAGCAGAGGTACCCAGCTTTGCCCAGTGTCAAATATAAGAAAGAATTTATTTTGCGTTGTACAAAAATGACTTCACTGATACCAAGTATTTATCTATTTCTTTCTGTAAATAATTATTTGTGATTTTTTTTTTTAATGCACATAGATCTCTGCAGTTGACTTTTTTCAGGTTGCTATGATGCCTGAATCTTTTCAGGGCTGGGTTAATTCATTAAACGGGCTCCTCCGCTAGTCGTAGTCTTTTGAATAGTATCTTGATTTTTTACTGTCTATTGTTTTAAATCCTAGATTGTTACACAAAATATAAAACGGAAATCATAGTAACAATTTTTTTTAATCAGCAAGAGCTTTTAGATAGACATTTTTTTTCTATTGTTGGATGCTTTGATGAAAAGCTGTCTGCTAAACCGAACAAGTGAACATCCAACATAGAGCAGGCCATGAGAGAAATATTGGTATGTCAATCGAAATGTGGCCATTTTTATACGTAAAATTGACTCGAGAATCATTTTTCATTAAAATGAAGCCTTTATAGCAATATCTGATGTCCAAATATAAAATGTAAATAGACATAAAGATGTCTCTGTACTTCATTTTTTTCATTGCGCGTGTTTCTCCACATGTAGACTGAAGTTGAAAATTCTCTAAAAATAAGAATAAAATTACCTGCGTTGATTCTATCGCTTCCTGTGTTCAAAAATTGTAATTGTAGCAAGTGGCTTTTTTATATGTAAAATTGAGGAAAAGCTAATTGAACAAAATAATTCAAGAAAAGTAACCTAAATGGCAATATCTGATGTCCAGGCATAAAAATATAATTAAAACCTGGCCTTTTCATACATAGAATTGAGTAAAAAAAATTTAAAAACACAGAAAAATATAATCTAAATAATGAAATCTATAGCAATATCCGATGTATAGACATGTAAAATTGAGTCAAAGAAATCTAGATAGCAATATCTGATATGAAGACGTAAAATATAATTAAAGATTGAAAATCTAAAGGTCTAATTGTGAACGACAGTCTTCGTCTGTCCAATCTTTATTTATTGCACGTGGCTATTTTCATATGTCCACACAGAACTGTCAGCATAAACATAGTAAATATCAGCATAGCTTTCATCAGTTTTCAAGTTGGTCTGGCTGGATGAATATCGGTGTCTGTATCGTGTGTACAGGCCTCGCCAATGGAGCCTGTGAAATGAAAAATATTTACTCCTTACTAAATCCAGAAAAAACGGTTTTCTGGTTTTCAACCTCCTCCAATAGGTTTTTAATTGAAGATTCAATTTACAACGTAATCTTATGCTGAATTACCCCCTTAGTTAGTGTGCGGCAGCGTTCACGGTCGTTGATGAAAATTCGGACCTTCTTTTTTAGTAATCATTGCCAAACAGAAAGCAAGAGAAGTTACTTATTCATTGATCACCCCTCCTTCAAAATTTTAATTGATCCCTCTCAAAACGACTTGCTGCCAAAAGACTTTGATCTCATGATGGTTTCTATTGAATGAATAAAACCAGACCACATTTGATTAGATCTTTCTTCGACGACAACCATTCATTTAGTTATGGTTCCTTTTAATTAGAGTTTCTTCTCGAAAGACATGAT
Organism: Thysanoteuthis rhombus; assembly: GCA_963457665.1. NCBI lineage: Eukaryota > Metazoa > Mollusca > Cephalopoda > Oegopsida > Thysanoteuthidae > Thysanoteuthis > Thysanoteuthis major. The sequence goes on along the minus strand of OY735213.1, from coordinate 10,975,137 downwards.
TGATGCAACGAGAATTTTGAGGTTCATTTCTTTCCGCTTTCAACTGCCTCTTGTGTTTGTTTCCCTATGCCCACTGTTTCCCCATGTAATTTACTCAACCGCCCTCGCCCTAGGGTGGAGTGTAGTGCAAGCTATCATGTTGGGGTCCCAAATGGATTGGGTGACCACTTTGAAATCGGGACTAAAACAAAGCGTCCATCTGTTCGGTCTGTTTCTCTGTCCTTAGGGAGGGAGGGGCTATCCCCATCAGCCAGGGTCGCCGCCCCAGCCCAACGAAACCGCTAATGGAAACGAGATGTGCCGATCAGGAGCCGAGCGATGACAGCGAGACCCCAAGAATAAAGCACCCCAGACGTGATGGCGGCAGTCTTCGAAGGAAGCGATTGCCTTGCTTTTATTTTTTCCTTCTAGAATATTCATCGACTGAATTGATCAACTGTGTACACGTGTCTGCGTGGGTGGATGATGTTTTTTTTATACGAAAGTATCGAGAATTTTATAAGTTCCAGTCTGATCATTTGACATCTCCCTCACTTCTCTCTCTCTCTCTCTCTCTCTCTCTCTCTCTCTCTCTCTCTCTCTCTCTCTCTCTCTCTCTTCGACCGGTCATTTCTCAAGCCTTCACTAGATGACTCAGAGAATTGTTCATAATTGTTCATAAACTACAAATCTCCGTCTATAATGAACCTTGTGATTTCGTTTTTATTTTTATGTGCGTAACAATGGACTCTTCCATTTAGAATTCCATTGAGATGAATTTGTATTCTCAAAAAAATTCTCATATGAATTCAATTATATTCGTGGACTTCAAACCGGACTAACTATTAATAAAGATACTACATGCAGTAGATTCCGCCTATTAGAACCATAGGTTACTAAGATCCGTTGCATAAGAGGCTCGATTTGGTAAGAACCGATTCAAACGTAAATAATCATCGCTAATTTGGTTTGTTCGTTATGAACATTGCGCTACTCTTTTGGAACAATCAACAGTGCTACCGAATTGAGATTTTTAAACAGAATCTAAAGAGAATTGCTAAAAATATACTTTTTTAGTTCTTGAAACAGCTATCTTTCAAATATTTTTGGCCCGTGGTGCAAATTAAGTGCGAAATAAACGAAGCCTCAAAAAATACAGTGCTCTGTAGTGTTTAATTTAGTTACCTCCATTGCACTAGTTACTGCTTCAAACACGAGTTATCGATAAACATCTTTTCATAGAAAATTATTTGATTGTTCGATTGATTGGACTCACCAGTTATTGGGTCCAAAATTGTTGGTTCCAATGCAGTTCTATTAACTGAAATCCTCTGTATATTATGTTTCCCAATAAGATTTTCAACTTAAGGTTTTTTTCTATTGGGAATTATCCTGGGAGATTTTGTCCTGAGAGAGTTTTGTAAAATATTCAACAGTTGACAATTGTAGGGTTAAACCCTATAAAAATGCCACAGCTGTTGTAGTGTTCATGAATGTAGAGTTTTTAAGACTTTTTTTTTTCAAAAATGTCATTTAAAACATTTCTGGAAAGTAATTATTCCTAAGCAGTTGTGAAACATCTGCATGTGACCGGAAACATGGAGAAGAATTTGTCATATTGGAATGAAGAAATTTGAGACCGAACGTTGATCAGATGCAGAAACCAAGCGAGAAACATTCAAACAGTGAAAACAAGAACGACACAACAACCTGAACATTACTGGATAATTTCCAAGCTTTGTGTGTGAAAGAATATGCCTTTTAAGAATTGGACTTTGAAGTCATCAAAGAAAAAATTCTGGACCTTTACTCGACAACGTAAATCGCTCACGATGATTCCAAAACGCGTCTTCAGTGGAACTCCAACTTATTTGTGATTCTAAGATGAGTTTTTTTTTTCGTAATTCAACATATATCTTCAACTAGTTCTTATATATGTTTGTTGTTCGTTTTATCAGATTGTTTCCAGCCGATCTGTTCAACGGCCATCGAATTAAATGAGGGGAATTTGGAACAGAAAGATAGCTTCTGACGAGACCCACTTCGTACTTCAGGGGTTTACAAAGTCCTCTTGTAACAGTTATACTACATTTATCACGTAATATCTTTTATATTCAATTTTCTGTCAAAGAATTGATCTATTAAAGTCGTTTTTTGGCAAAATGCTTCTAAAAAGATGGAGAAATACGTTAAAAGGTTACAGGATGAAGTGGGTCAGGATAAAAGTAGCTGAGAGGAATGGATAAACCTACGGCTTTGAACTCAAAGAATGTAAAAGAATCTTTCAAAATTCCAATCAATCATTTCCAAATATCTGTTAATGCAATTTATGTAAGCATTCGAAGTGTTTTCATGTTTTACACAGATTAGTTCTTACGGTATTATAAGTGAACCTTTCTTGATAGGATCATTAATGTTTACCAAGTAACTGATAAATTTTAGAAAGCGAAAAAAGTTGTTTTTTTAATTGGCAATGAAACAGAATTATATTTCTATTTAAGAAAGAGACAGCCTTAAAGTGAATGTTTGGTGCAGTTTAATGCACAATAAGGTTATTGGATCTTTTCCTTTTTACTGAACATACTGTTTCAACAAATGTTTACCAGGACAAGTTAGAACTGGGGTCAAATCACTTGAATGCATCCTTTCAAAGGCCAGTAGATTGGGATGGATGGTCCAATAACTAAAGCATAACGTTCATTAGACATTACTTCTCTTGATTTTTTGTGGGGATATATATTGGACAAAGTGTTCACTTTACCAGAATCTGATATTGAAACTTTGAAGACAAGGATAACGAATGCTTTAGAGACGCTGACAGAAGAAATATTGAAGAGTGCATTGTGTGAAATCTAGAATCGCTTAGAAGTTCTGCAAATGGATCACATGTGGAGGAAAAAAGTTCTTTGTATAAATATATAATTTGCAATAAACCACGTAGCATAGGTTTTGTGCAATATGTATTTGAAATCATTAAAAGACTTTATGCTCACCCTGTGCACAAAAAGACAACAGCTGCTAAGTTGGGTTGTGAAGTCAGGGCACTCACCGAAATGAAGTGTTCAGGAAGTTTAACGAACCAGTAAGCTCAAATTAACACTGTGTTAAATCGTCTGTTTTCCTTGTCGGCTCTATTACATCGGCGCATTTCCTTAACGGCTGATTATTGCAATTGTTTTTTTGTTGTCTCTGGTCGCACTAAGTCAGAAAGAACTTCTGGTTACTTCAACCGTAGTTCCTCTCTCCCACTGACTCACTCACAACGACTTCGAGTTGACTTTCCAATTGGAGCTCAACTCCCGAAGCCTCTCAACTGCCAATCATTTATAGACCCTGGCCCTGAATCGATAAAAAGTGGTAGGAGGTTACGTTACAGTAGTAGTGAGAGCGTCCAAGACGTCGTCGAATCAACAATAAACTGTCACGAGCGATGAAGGGTAGAGAAGCAAAGGAAAAAGGCAGGCATATTAATGACGGCTTCGAAAGCGGACATGTTTACACTGAAGCCGTTTAATTTAAATTGCAAGCAATTTTTTTAGTCTTTCAAGTTTTTACGAGTGTCAGCAAATTTTTAAACTTATCCAACTCCGATTTCGGTTTTGTTTGTTTTGGGTGTGATGTAAATATATATATGCTCCACAAATATCTGCCTCTCTATCTCCCTTTTTCAATCACACCCTCTGTTTTTGTGTCTATCTGTTTCCCTCTCTCGCTCTCTCTCTCTATATATATATATTCTACTCTCTCTTGTTCTCTCTCTCTCTCTCTCTCTCTCCCCTCTCTCTCTCTCTCTCTTATTTCTGTCTTTCGCTTATGTGAGTTTGCGTGCATGCACGTGTGGGTTGACTGGGTTTTGCTCCCTCTTACACTTATAATACATACTAACACTGGGATCAAAGAACTTTTGTGGGGTATGAGTCAAAATTTTTTTGTGTTGAAAGATATCACCCTGGCCCCTAGACTTCTGGAAATTTGATTTATATCTGGTGCCAGCGCATAGAACCACACATGGATATAACAACCCTAGTGAAAGTGAAAATCATTAATAACTGAAAGAAATTAAACAAAATAATGTCATTCTTTGAGACGATAATTTTGAAAAGGAAAAAAATTATTGCCGATTTCGAAAATTTCCACAACTCACTTGATATAAAACAGTATTCAAAATTTTGTATTTTGTATTAACTGTAATTATTTTTTTGAGGCAGACGATATTACAAACATTTTTGCGATCTATGCTGTTAAAAACGAGACAATCATAATTTGACAGAAAGACTTTGACGGTAAAATAGAAAAATTGTGATTTTCGCGACTTTTTTTTTCAATCTGGGTTAGAATATGAGAAAGTACAGTAAAATATCATGAAATCACGTTTTCATCAATTTTAGCCGTAAGAGCACACACAAAGCAATTGTAAGTTACCATTTATTCATTTCACTTTCATAGCTGAACAATGCAGGGTCAATAAGTGCACTAAAACACGTTATTTTCAACACAAAAATCATTTTCCATTAGTTTCATAAAATTCCATTTTTGCAAGTTAACTATTTGCATTTGCCTAGAATGAGAATTAAAATTTAGTTCTGAAATAATGAAGACACTATCGAGAACTATATCCCCAAAGTATTAAATGATTCAACCACGTGACAACAGTCACATTCAATGTGCACGTTGTGAGGAAAACGTACGTTTAAAAATGTCTGAAATTTCGTGTGTCCTAAGTAAGCTTTATCTGTATTTTTTATAACTAACATTAATCGCCAAATATTTCATTTTTATCCCATGGGGGATAATTTACCTCTGTTCTGTGACCCCCACATTAGTACATATACACGTGTGCGTTGAAGAGTGCATAATTTATCAGTGTATACGTCCTTCTCTCTGAGTACAATTATCAAAGTCATCTCGGTCCTGTATTCACAGCATGATAGGTAAATAGAAATAGACAGAGATAAATAGATAGATGTTAACATACTGCGATAGTTATTAATCTCTGATTAGTATGTCTTGCATTTTGATTTCAATTAGGTATGATATGGATACACCTACAGGGCCGGATCAAGGCTAATTGATGCCATAAACAAAGACCAACAATGATGCCCCCACCCTTAGCCCTTCCATTGCTTAACTGACAAGATATTAAGACCATGAATAAAACTCAATGAATACAGATGTTGAAATTAACTCACCAGAACATAGTGGCAATGGGAGGGAGAGCTCAATTAGCCATTATCTTCCCACGACCAACATGACCATCTATGAGAAGCGTTGGGGAGGGCCATTCTTTCTAGCATAGGATCTAGAATCGATGATGATGATGATGATCATCATCATCATCATGGTGGTGGTGGTGGTGGTGGTGATGATGATGATGATGATGATAGTGGTGGTGGTGGTTGTGGTGATGATGATGATGATGATGATGGTGGTGGTGGTGGTGGTGGTGATGATGATGATGATGAAGAAGAAAAATCCTGGTTTCGTTCGGGCCATTTATTTTACACTAAGAAGCAGTAAGTGATAGAAGGAAACCATCAAATCATCACCAAGATCCGGGGAAAGAGATAAAATGCAAATTTTCAACACTTTATTATCATTGTTTGTTTTTTTTATTAAATTTTTATAGGAGAATAATAAGTGAAGTCGAGAGATTTCACAAAGTAAAGTGACACAATAAAAAAATCTGATAGGAATAAGTCTGATCACGCAACCAATGTCTTTTGGCAGCATGTCGTGTTGAAGTGAAAAAGACTGGAGAAACTGGTGTTGACAGTTTAGATTGACGGTTTCAAACTACAGGAGCGAAAAACTGCCTCCTTGATTTCTGTTTCTCACTCGTGTATTATGCAGTTTGGCCTCATCGATTGTACTCCTATCTCTGCCATATTTGATCCGGAAGAATCCAAAACACAGAGAGATAAAATCTAAACACAAACATTCAACATATTGTGTGTAAAAAGCATCCTTCCGTCTCGACGGACAATGGGATGACACTGAAGTGATCCTCCCGGGCCGAAAATCTTGATTGCTTTCATCACAACTCAATTCTGTGTGGTTGGCTCGCTAATGTACAGTGACATTACGAGTTATATTGTGATAAAAACATCTAAAAAGATTGATATGAAGGTAAGTAGTAATCAAAATTAATATCGTAAGTTACACCGACTTGACTAATGATATCTTAAAACCAACAAGCTAAATGTTTTTGTTTTTTTCGTTTCTTGTGGCGGGGAAAAAAGTTGATGATTGAATACCGAGTTTATTTCTCTTCTACCAAAGATTTGCAGGTTCAAGTTTCGGAATTCAGTCTGTATGTTGTGCATCGAAAAGTAGGAGGAAAGAGGTTTGTTAATGGTTAGGGATTACGGCGAGTACTGTTGACAGAATAGAGCTATCACACGTATAATTATCCACGTAATTAACAATAGTATTTAAAATGAAATGACACAGTGCATGTTATTTACTGAACAATGCATGAATGTAAATTATAATTCATCCGACCATATTAGACACATTCTGAAGGGGTTAGCTTTGTCTAACAAGACATGTTAAATTGAATGAAGAAATATCATTTGTTATATTTACTTTGACTTTCCAAATTGTCTCTTCAATCTGTTATTCTGTATTGTAATATCAGATTGTTCAACCAAAGATAATTGGTATAATTTTAAGCTTGCAGTTTCTTTTAATTTCCATCAAAACGATGGCAAATTTTGATTGATTTTTCAATTATTATTTTATTTATGTGTTAGTTGTTGTCTCTCCTTCCCCAACTTTGGATAAATAGCAGGGCAGACTTGGTTTTCTATCCATGTTGGCAACCAATCTAGGATACAGACAATTCTTTCAAATCAGGGAGCAGGTTCAACTTGAGACCAGCAACGTGCTGTGGAGCGCGAGGATTTTAGCAAGATATATAGAGTGCCCTGGCCATCCACTGCATCCGGGTATATCTCCAGCCGTCCTGACTATGTCTTAATGCTGGACCTAAGCAAACAGGGAAGAGAGAGAGAGAGAGAGTAAGGCTTACAACGGACACAACTATAATCCAAGTCAAGCGCATGACTGTTAGTACCTTAGCAGCTGCACCTTTCAGAAGCCATGATCATCTTCGACCACGAATGACAAACATGAGTTGTTAACTGTTAATACACTGTTACTCTCAACAGACTGCTTCATTCAGTGTTGCTGGGTTCAAGTTATTCATATATTCTGACATTTATATGTATGTATGTATGTATGTATCTATCTATCTATCTATCTATCTACCTATAGATGAAATGTGATAATTATAAAGACATCACATCCTGTCAGTCATATACTGTATGGTCGTATTCAAAGGGAGACGTGAAATATAGTTTATTTTCCCAGGTTTCCTTAAGTTGACCTCTTGCGTTCCATTTGACATCTTGTGTTTCATTTGTCCACACGGCCCCACCCAATAGATATATATAAATTATATGTACATGTGTGTGTGAGAGAGAGTGTGTGAGTGCGTGCGTGTGTGTATATAAACACATGCATACACACACAGTATATATATATATATATATATATATATATATATATATATATATATATATATATATATATATATATAGTAGCATGCCAAGTTACCCGTTAGTTGAATTAGATATAAGGAATTATTGTTCCGACATTAGGTAACATCTACACATAAGCTAAGAATAGACAAAATAAAATGAATCAGAATAAGAAGTAAAAATAATCAGAACGATTGAATTACGGAAAATTATATTTTAATGAATTCTTAATCCAATAAAATAATGCTAGACATAACAAATAGTATTAACTGGAAATTCATATGATTGCTTTGTAGTGAATGGAGTGTCAGATTCACGATTTGCTGCTATCAAGATTCATTTAAGTACGAGTCTAGTATATCAGTTTTTTTACGTGTGTATTATAACTGTTTTTTTACGTGTGTATCATAACTGTTTTTTTTTTACGTGTGTATCATATGTGTTTTCTTTTTTTTTACGTGTGTATTATATCAGTTTATCTTCGTGTGTGTTATACCAGGGTTTTTTTTACAAGTGTGTTGTATCTATTTTTTTACATGCCTATTATATGAATTTTTTCAAGCGTGCATTATATCAGGGTTTTTTATGTGTGTATCATATCAGGATTTTTACGTGTGTATTATATATATTTTTTCTTTACTGCTTTTCATATCAGTATTTTGAGATCTTCCTCTTGTATTCGAGATATGTTGGGGATGTAGAGACAGAGATCAAGCTATTTCGTCCGTCCATTTTATTTATTCTCCTTTGTTTACGTAAGTAATTCTTATTATATTACAGACTTACCAAAGCCTCACCAAAGCCTCGTTAATTAAAGATTTCGGGGACACGTTCCCCTACTCTGCCGTTTCCAGCCTCTTACAACACTGGATGAGGAGTTGTAGTTTCCCGGTTTGAATTCCCAACTGTCTGTGTCCTTGAATGGTTTCCCAGAAATTGCTAGGGAGCACAGTCTGTCCTGCTTTTTACCCATAGCTGGGAGGGAGATGGATTCATGCATTGGTCAGACGTGAATGTAAACTGTTTCACAATAATGCTTTCGGGAAAAGCATGAATCCATCTCCACTCCATTCATCATCATTATCATCAGCCTCTTAACGTCTGTCGTTGGACATCGACTTTCCCAAGATTCGCCGGACCTCTCTATTGTGAGCGTCACGGAGTCAATAGTTTCTGACCTTATTTAGTTCACTACACCATCATATCTCTTATCAGCCACGGTTTCTCAAGTGATCTCTGGGAATTCACGTTGTGAGTTGTGATGTCCATCAGTTTTCTGCCATTCTTGCAACATGTCTAGTCCACTGCCATTTGAGTTTTCTCGTGGATTCTATGATATCTCGGACTCCTGTCTTCACTCTAAAATATTGTGCTGTCTTGTAATCTCTTCATGTTATGGTGAGCATAATTCTTTCTTGTGCACGTTGCAAGGTTCTCGGTTTAAGGGTCAATCTTTTGATTAGGTTCCAGCTTGATTTAGCTCCATAGGTGACCATCAGGGTGATTTATTGGTTATATAATCCTCTTTTAAGCACTAGTGGGATTTTCTTGTTCTTGAAGGTTGGGCTTGCCTTACCGAAAGCTTGTCAACCTAAAACGATTTTTCAGTTGATTTCTTTTACTTTCATTTGGATCCGTTGCCCTAAGTAGATGTAGGGGTCTACTTTCTCCATTTCTGCATTTCGATTTTTATTGTTGTGTCTCTGTTAAACATATTCGTTGTACTTGACATTTATTTTATTAAAGTTGATATGGAGAACAACTTTCTAGTTTTCTTCGTTCAGTCTACCCAACAGCATCTGGAGGTCATGAAGGTTCTCGGCAAAAAAGATGATGTCGTCTGCAAATCTGAGGTTGCTTAAATATTTGGTATCTATTCTGATTCTTTCATTTCCCCAGTCTATGTTCCAGAAGATCATCTCGAGGCAGGCTGTTAAGAGTTAGTGAACTGGTTCATCTTTGTCTTACCCTTTTTTCGCGCTAGAAGATGTCTGAGTCTTGATGTGACCTGATGAAGCATATGCTGTGTAGGTAGATATGTTACAATACTCTGAGATATACTGGGTCAACAACGCCTTGTTAAATGATAGCATCAATAACTTTGGGAATTTCCACAAAGCCAAAGGCTTTTTTCAAGACAACAAATGCTTTAATTGGGTGGTTACCTCTCCATTAACCATGAATAAATAGCTGGGTAAACTGGACGAGGAGACGGACAATTCAAACTGGGAAAGTCCAACCCTTGGATCAGCGTCGTGAGAGACTTGCAACGGACAGGGAAGGGAAAATGTTCCTAAAATGTGTAACTCTGTTGAAGCTTCGACGGACCTAACAAGCAAGAAATGAATTGAGATAAAGTGTTCAAATACAATAAAGGCGAAAATTGCAAAGACAGAATAACGTGTCCTCCGACACCACTTTCCCACGTGATCTGAAGTACAAGCAACACATTTTTTCAAAAATGGGTTATTGTGAGCTATATACATTCCTTCTAACTTACAACCACTGTTGCTGATTTCTAAGAAAATTATTACTTGTGGCGAAAAATGGATACTTTATGATAATAGCTAACACATATTTCAATTCAAATAATGCTCTTTTGTTCAAGATTCATGAAATAGAATCTAGTATTTGATGAGTTTAGTTTAGTCTGGGAAGGGTCAAATGACGATTAATGGCCGAGATAGGGAAACTCAACTTTGTTGATCGTCCAAATGAAAAACACTGACCTGTCTTGAATGCACCAATATGTCGATTAACGTAATTAATGTTTCACTTTTGGGCACAAAGTTAATTCCAAACTTGGAGTTGATATTGTTTTCTTTGTATCGTAATAAGAACAAGAACAAGCCTGACTGCTGCAGGGTTAACCTCCTCTCCGACTTCTATTCCGACTGATGATGTATAATTTTGTATTGTATATTAAATGAATAAAACTTTTTTTTTTAAATACACTTTTTGTATAAATATATTTATTCATTGAAGTGAAATAAGTCCGTGCGTACCAATTTGATAAATTTTCGTTAATAGTCAATATAGCTCAGTCTTGGCAATCTGTTGGTCGTGAATTCAAATCTCGGTAAAGGAATGTGAGTTTTACCCATGGGTTCATACCCCTGATTTTAGTGTGGTCAGTTCTCTTTGTTTTTGTTCTAATTGCGATAAAAAAAAAAATAAAGTCAACTCCAGTTTTAGAGTTTGACAACGAGAACAATCCTCACCAAATTTAGAAGAGTTATAAATGACATTCCATTGCCTTAATTTGAAATCACGACAAACTGCTCGGTAGTCGTGTCTCTTACCGACTGATCTTACATAACTACCAAAATTTATATTAGAAATACGTAAAGACTTATTTCATTCGGATAAATAAATACATTTACACTAAAAAATGTGTTGTTATATTTTTATATGTAAGTTGTATTATCCATTTATAGAAGTATGAGTGGTGTTTGACCTTGCAGCAGCCTGGCTTGTTCATTTTTCAATCAAAAACTCAGAGGTAGGTAAAACATTGTTTCTATATGGGTTTCCTTTGATTATTAGAAAAATACATGCTTATTCAAAATATGGTAGGCTTATGGTAGAAAGGTTTAGAAAGGTACTTGAATAAGACTTGAAGCATCGTTCATTTTCACAGATTATTATTTCTTTGGGCATTTTAAACTTTATACCTGCAATAAAAGGTTAAAAAATATGGAAGCCATCATTTTTGCTATTACTGTATTTCCAACCACTAAACCAAAATAGTCTTATTGAGAATTGTTAGAAAGTGGTCGTTGCTTCAAATAAGTTATATTTTGATTGAATATTTACCGTTTTATGTTGTTTATGTAATCTTTCATCTTATAACTCAAAAATTAAAATTTCAAAAAGCAGCGCTTCATATGTAACAACTTAATTGTCCATATCTTAATATATTTTCTTCTTTCATTTTTCATTAATACACAGTATTTGGGCTGAGATTGTAAGACTTGAAGTTACGACATATGGTGCGTTTCTTATCAGTAGGCTCTGTGTTCCGGGTTTTAGTCTGACCCAAACCAAAACGTACTGTCTCCTTCATCTTCTCTGTCTCCCTCCTGTTTTTGTTTGTTTCGTTTTTTTTTTTGTTTGTTTTTTTTTTTTTTTTCTTAATATCTTCTTCTAATATCCGACTCAGGCGCAGCAACTGAAACCGTTTTGTTTACTCTTTCGTTACACTGATCAAGAAGTCATATCTCTCTCTCTCTCTCTCTCTCTCTCTCTCTCTCTCTCTCTCTCTCTCTCTTACTTTCACTCACATTGCAAGTTATGTTTCCATACCTTCCTCACTTTCTTTTTCTTTCTGCAAACTATCTTTAACTTTTAAAGATATGGCCAGCCAGACTAGACATTTCTATCTCGCCTTTGAGTATGGCTTTTTGATGGAGAGAGCAAAGTGAGCTCTGTCATCTCTGGGAAGAGGTCCAGATTATGGACAGGGAACGCTGTTTGAGACTGAAAAACATCAGAGAGGTAGTACACGTTAGCATGTCGACTGAGTGTATGTCAGACAAGTGCAGAGTGCAACCCAATGGGACAAAGTATGGAAATTCCAACAGAAAAAGGAAAAGATATCACCCGAATACAATGTTACATGCGTTGCTAACATTGGAGAAAGGTTCTGCTTTCCACCATCACCTATGGGTAGGGCATCTGGAGAAGGCCATAGAATAGATCGGCTGATATGTTGTGTAAACATTACGAACGACAAGAGGGAGTTCAATCGTTTGAAAAACTCCTTGAATCTTAATGACCCTTCTCAAAATCATTGATGATATCTTTGACTTTCCCATTTTCTCTCCTCCCTTACATGGAGCTTCCTTTCATACCTTATGATTCCACTTTTATCATCATCAACACCACCTCCAGCCACCTTTCAGCATCTGTCGTTGGACATAGACCTTGTCCAAGATTCCCCTGATCCCTTTATTTTGGGCGTCACGAAGTCTGTACTTTCTTAACTTATTTAATTCGTCACGCTGTTGTCCAGCAGCTATCTGCCATCCTGGCAACATGACCAGCCCATTGCCATTTGAGTTTTCTTGCGATCTCTCCATGTTATGTTATGCATGATTCCCTCTTAAGGGCACATTGCATGGTTCTCAGCTTGAGGGTCAATCTTCTGGTTAGGTCTTCCCTCTGCTTCCTCCTTCCTTCATATTCTTCCGACTTTCATTTCATTTCTATTTCATTTCTCACATTTTATCTTATCTAGACTTCTCATCCGCTCTCTTTCTCTCTCTCTCTCTCTCTCTCTCTCTCTCTCTCTCTCTTCCCTCTATCTTCTCAATATCTCTCTTCGCCTTTTCCCTTTCTCTTCCCCCTCTCTTTTTCCCTCTCCCCGTGTATCTTCTCTTTATTTCCACCACTCAGTTTCTCTTTCTCCTATTTCTTCCCTTTTCTCTCTCTCTCTCCCTCTCTCTCTCTCTCTCTCTCTCTCTCCATTTTCTCCCTACTTCCTCCTTTTCTTTCGTATTCTATTTTCTTCTCACCCCTCCTTTCTGTCTATGTACTTCTGATCATATTATCCGTTTCATTCAACACACAATAGCTCTTGCCTTTTATCAAAGAACAAACTCCCCCGAATAACATTCAGACTCCAGGCCTCCGCCCATTTAAGTACCCCAGAACAAATTCTTTAAGCAAATCTCATTTCATACAAATTCAACGAAGCTATAAATCCCATAGATGTTGGTGCCCCAGGGAAAAGACACAAATTCCCAAACATACTGTTCGCCTCTTCAAGCAATAATTACAAATCTGTGAACATGGCTTTTACGGGCTTTTTCGTATCCCACTGAGATTTTGGCGCCAAAATAATCACTGTTTCTTCATCTGTGTCAATGCTCGGCACCGAAGATTTAATTGATTTCTATTATATTCTATCAAAAAAAAACACTTCAAAACATCCATGCACACACATAAACACACAGCCGTATATATTCATGTGTAACACGCACACACGCACACACACACACACACACACACATGCACACACACACACACACACACGCACACACACATATATATATATATGTGTGTGTGTGTGTGTATACATAAGGTGTACCCCTAATTTCTTATGTATGATAAGCACTGATATATAACTTACCTCCGGTCATGCCAACCGGAGGTACTACTTGAATCTCGTCTATGATGCATGCCCATAACTTTTTGATTCAAAAGTCCGAGGGGGTGGCGTATTACACACACACACACACACACACACATATATATATATATATATATATATATGTGTGTGTGTGTGTGTGTGTGTGTGTGCGTGCAATATTTGATTGATTGAAGACATGACCTAAAAGCATCTTTTTCAGACACCTTCATCATTTATACATTTCATAATTTCGTAATTCCTGACAACTGGTTTTAACGCCTTTCTATTGTAAAATAATCAGCAATGCATTTATGCGATATATATATAATATCCCGATTCTGTTAGTATGGCCTGCATTGATACCTGATCCCTGACAATTCTTTTTTCTTATTCTTGATAGATTTTCATTTCCAATACATTTACGATAGTCTTAAATTCCGACCATAGAAAATCGTTTTAATTCGTAATGCCTTTTTATGGTAAAATCATCAGCAAAGGATTGACATTATTTAAGTAATAGCTTTATTCTATCAATAATGATTGTCCTAATTCCCTTCCCTAATGCATAATACAGAAACTGAGAGCAGAAACAAATTTCTGGTGAAAGATGTGTTTGTTTGTGCAGAAAATCACCAAGACAGAGATGTGGAGTATTAATAAGCCAGTGGGTTTGCGATAAGAAAAGACAAAACGTTGCTTAACTATTCCCAGTTCATATTCTGCTGGTGCTGAAATATAACTGTGGTTTTTACTTTCAACCGCCGGTACTCACTGTGTCACTCTGACTGTTCATTTCATTTTCTATTATTTCTGATTCAGATGAAAAGGGAATAAACAACCATTTATATCAGCTTCATTCTGAGGCCCTTATTATAATTATAATAATTATTATTATTATTATTATTATTATTATTATTATTATTATTATTATTATTATTATTATTATTATTATTATTATTATTATTATTATTATTATTATTATTATTATTATTATTATTATTATTATTATTATTATTATTATTATTATTATTATTATTATTATTATTATTATTATTATTATTATTATTATTATTATTATTCAATCTCACACCAGTTGCCTGGTGGTAACCGCTGGAGTTTGAGTGACAGCAAGTCTCCTCAAGTCTCCAGCCCTTCTCTCCTAGTACTCATAGTTCGCAGAAATACTGCGGTTTAGTTTCTCACCGGTTGCCTAGTGGTCACTGCTGAAGGCTGAGTGACAATAAGTCTCCTCGGGTCTTCAGCTAACGTCTCCTCTCTCTTTCACCTATCATGTCAGGGCTGCAATTCGTTGCAGTCCTTATATCTCTAGCACCTTCCTCAGTATCCGTGCAGTTCCCAGTCGTGCTGTGGTCTATACGGTCTCAATCCTTCCCCTAATCCCGATCTCCTCCAGTCTCACCCTCAGTGTTTTGGGGACAGTTTCTAGTGCGCCCACTATGACCGGTACTACCCTGGTTTTCATGTTCCACATCTTCCTTAACTCTCTTGCTAGGTCCTGGTATTTTTCCCATTTTTCACCCTCCTTCTTTTTTACTCTATGGTCTGCAGGCACAGCAACGTCTACTATTTGGCAGGCCTTCCTTTTTTTGTCTACTATTACTAAGTCCGGTCTTCTTGCCTGGATGAGATGGTCAGTTTGGATGTCAAAGTCCCAGAGTAGTTTGTGGTTGTCATCCTCCAAAACTGCTTCTGGCTTGTGCTGATACCACTTATCCACATGGTTGAATCCCATTTGTTTGCTTAGTTCCCAGTGTATCATCGTTGCTACTCTATCGTGTCTATGCTTATACCCCTTCTGGGCGAGTTGACTACATTCACTAGTTATGTGGTTTACTGTCTCATCTCTTTCACGGCACATGCGGCATTTGCTGTTTGTCTGTGTTCTGTCGATTTTTGTTTTTATGTAGTTTGTCTTTATGCTTTTGTTTTGGGCTGCCATGATGAGCGATTCCGTTTCTCAATTATTATTATTATTGTTATCATTATTATTATTATTATTATTATTATTATTATTATTATTATCATTATTATTATTATTATTATTATTATTATTCAATCTCACACTAGTTGCCTGGTGGTAACCGCTGGAGTTTGAGTGACAGCAAGTCTCCTCAAGTCTCCATCCCTTCTCTCCTAGTACTCATAGTTCGCAGTAATACTGCGGTTTACAGTTTCTCACCGGTTGCCCAGTGGTCACTGCTGAAGGCTGAGTGACAATAAGTCTCCTCAGGTATTATTATTATTAGTAGTAGTAGTATCATTATTATTGAAGAGTCATGATTTTTTTTTTTTTTTTCATAATAATAACTCTTTTAGTTTTCTGAACAGCGGCAACTGGAAGGTCTCGATTCTTCATCGAATTGTTACTTCTTCTTCTTCTTCTTCTTCTTCTTCTTCTTCTTCTTCTTCTTCTTCTTCTTCTTCTTCTTCTTCTTCTTCTTCTTCTTCTTCTTCCATCCCCTCAATCTAGTGCTCTGGTCATTAAATACATGGGAGAATTTTCCATGCTATTTCTTGAATTGATCACTAAATTCTAAGTGGCCTATATGCGCGAGAAAAAATGACAAGTTGTTGGTCATGGTTGAGTGAAAGAACCATATTTTAGATTTGGCATCTGTTGTGGAGTGTCTTTGATGAAAAAACTGGTAACTTCAAAGAGTGTGACAAGCGATGAAAAGTGTTGGGGCCTTTTTTTTACTCAAAAACAGAGAGGAATTGGTTGGTTGGCCGATGATTCGAACATGTTCTGACTAAAGGAGAAATCCGGCCTGGTGGTAAAATGTTCACACAGACGCGCGTAAGCAGGCGCGCGCGCACACACACACAAAGAAGGAAAGAGTGGAGAAGAAAGGTAGAAAGGGAGAATGAGAAAGTCACGAAGTGAGAGAAAGAGAAAGAAAGAGACAGTTTTAACAAAAATGTAGAAAAAAGAGACAGGGAGGAAGAAAGCAAGAGAGAGACACGACGAGAAAGACGAAAGCGAAGATTGAGAGACAAGAAGGAAGAAAAAAAAGAGAGATAGAGCGGGGAAGAAAGAGAGACACGGAAAGAAAGAAGAAAACAAAGAGAGATACCGAGAGGAAGAAAGAGGGAGACAAGGGGATGGGAAGAAAGAGAGACACAGGGAAAGAAAAAGAGAAAGAAAGATAATGAAACTGAGAGAGAAGGATAGAAAGAGCGAGAGACGGGTGAAAGACAGAGATAAAGAGAGAGAAAAAAAGGAGGAGAGAGAGAGGGGAGTAAAGAAGAGTGGGTAATATAAACAATGAACGGAAGGAAGAGAGGGACAAAGAAGGATAAGTGAAGAAAAAGAGAATCGGGAAGAAAGAAAGGGACTCATGGGGAACGAAAGGAGAAAAATCCTTCTGAACCGAATTTCCTCGAACGCTTGGGAAAGTGTAACGTATATGCGATAAAAAGAGGATATTTTGCAACAACCTGGAACGCAATGAAATTCAGTGTAAGCGAAATGAACCACAAGAAACCGTACCAAATGCTGCTCTTCATCCAAAGGTGATATTGTGTATGTTACGCCGAATCAGAGAATTTTCAAATGTTTTGACAAAAAAATCATTTAATATATAGTTTCAATTTGATCAAAAGTTAATTTGATCAAAACAAAGATGTAAAACGACTACTTTTTATGCAAAAAAAAAAAAAAGTAAATACATAGTTTAAACTTTTTTCACAAACATTTGATAGATACGAAGTTTTAATTCAATCAAAAATCGATTTAATCAAAACAAGTATAAAGCATTTATATTTTACGATCAAAAGTTTATGTAATCAAAGTAAAATCAAACTTTTTTTTACAATAAGCAAATAACAGATGAGGCAATTTCACCAATTCGGTGTTACACATCAAATGGTTTAATTAGAAGGAACTACGAACTCTTTCTGGAAAAACAAACGATTAATTTGAAAAAGTAGTGACCTCGATTAGACCAATTAAAGACAGTTATCAACGAAAGGCGTCTTTATAAGCTGGTTATATTACGCATATATGTATGTCTGTATGTATGTATGTATGTATGTATGTGAATAAAAAAAGTTGGCTTCCATAGAGGGAACGGAAAACTGTTTCCAAAAATTTCTTCTTGGAGTCACTGAGCATTTTTTGCGACCTTTATCGAACACAACACACCTATATGCTTACATACATACGCGTGTGCTGGATTTACATGTTACCACCACGTCATTATAACACACAAATACTAAGACATTTACAGAAAAAGTAAGTAATAACAGAGACAAGTTCAACTTACTCCACTAAAAAGTGAACAAAACTGTATTCATTTCTCCATACAATATTATTCCAAAACTACATGTGTCATTTCAACTCCTTTAGTTCAAGTTCCTGTAAATGAGATCAGAAAACACAGGTAAAATGAGTCGATCCGAGTTTAGCTCTAGAAGTGGAAGTGAATTCATCATCAGTTTTTGCGTATGTCACTGTGTCACTTTTATTCGTGCGTGACGTCACTGGTTTTTGGTCCGGTCATTGTCATCTGTCATAGTTTTTCCATATGAAAGTGAAGTCGAAACTTAATAGTGGGAGTTTGGCAGAAGAAAGAGAGGAAAGACCCACTCAACCTAATGGTTGATCCGCCGATGACCTCGAAAGCAAGAAAGAAAAATATGTCAGTCTCGATCCCAAGATCTACGGGGTGCCTTGAACGTTTTTGACCCTTAAGCCACGGACACACTAAGATAAATTTGATATTCATCTGTGATCATAGATGATATACCTTGGTCAGGTTAATAGCTCAAAATCACGGGTTCTTACGATTTTATATTGTTAAATGGTTCTGTTACTATATCAACTGTTTTAATGGCATCCTTAGTGACATGATTTTTTTTTCACAGAAAAAAACATTTAAAAAACACATACTTGCTATAAAAATACATTTTTTTTCGTAATAGGAATTCAAAGTTTATAAAGAAAATACCAAGAACTCGAGTTGACACGACGTGACGTCATGACATATCTCTCTCTCTCTCTCTCTCTCTCTCTCTCTCTCTCTCTCTCTCTCTCTCTCTCTGGCTAGCTATCTCTTAATCATGTTTTGAATTCAAAATTCTCAAATTCCGACATCTGAAATTCCAAGGTTTGACAAATTCACGATGATAAAGTCAACTCTTAGTGTCTGACAAAAAATAAGAAAACCAATAAAAGTAATAGTGACAAGCTGGGCTGGGCTAGGGTCAAACTCCCCTGTTTCATTAAAATCTAAAAAGTTATCAAAACAGAATTCATTTTTTCATACAATATTATTCCAAAACTACGTATCCCATTTCAACTCCTTTATTAGTAAGAAATTCAATATTTACGAAAAAAAAAATGAAGCAGCTTTTACCTTTGAAAAATCCAAAATGATTCAAGGAACACGGTTTTAAACTGTTCGTTGGGTGAAATGAAATATATTCTATTCTATTCATCGTATCGAGGAAATCTGACTCAGCCATTTTTGTTGTTTGACTCGTCCTCAGTTTTTGAGTACGTCATAGTTTTATGTGCATGACTTATCTCTTTTTGGCGAGGTAAAATTGTTACGATACGAAATCAAAGTCTAAATATTCTTTAACTAAAAAAAAACTTGGGAATAACTATTGCTAGGTGATAAAAACCAAAATGACGTAAGCAATTGGAAACAGGACGTGATAGAATGACTATAAATTTGAGTCCTGTTTCCGAAGCCAAAGTGTTTAAAGGTGTGGTATCATTATTGCTGACTTGTCTTAGGCAATCTATTTCTGATTATACGTCATTTGATCTAGCGGTCAGGGTTCTATTGACCCAGAATGTTCTGATAGAAAGCAAAATATTAACATAAAGAAAAAAAATTATATATATATATATATATATATATATATATATATATATAAAGCAGCGACAGCTCACTGAACCAAGGCCTCTCCCATATCCTTGCATAAGCATGATTGCGCGAATTTCTGCTTTGTCCGACCAACAAACTTTTTTTCTTCGTCACCATTTTGAACCTGGTGTTTTCCCACAGCATTTACTGTCCCCCGAGCACCAAAGGTTAGCCTTTTGGACCATCTGTTGTACCACTTTCTCGCTATGTGCTTGCCTTCCTTATCTTAATCATTTTATGATATCCTTCACCCTGGTCCCCTTTCAGATAAATGTTGAATTTTTTTCTATCGTTGGGGCAGTGGGAAGGGTAAGCACACACACACACACACACACACACACACACACACACACACACACACACACACACACACCAAACGCTGGTGTCGGAATAAACAAAAGTTGATTCAGATCGAACGCTTTCGACTGATTCTTCTGTCATTAACAACATCATTGTTACAATTTATGATTTACTCGCGAAAGAGAGAATGATTACGATTTTTATTTCTTATCTCATTCACTTTTAGAAAGAAAAATTACAGGAAAAATTCAGACGACATTCATGTCAGTCGTGTTCAACCAAACTCGCATAAATCTATGTTTGTGTTAATAAAAATGATAATTGAAAGGTGAAAAGAAAAAATTGGTGTTACATCTCGAAAACTTTATTCATCACTTGAACATGTTTCGATGCATTTCGATGATTGTCAGCAATCTTTTTCAGAGAAACTTGAAGCGGGGTAGAGAAAACTATGCTGTTTACATATTTGAGATTTGGGGAAATAAATGGAGATTACTCTGTGTTGTGGGCTGTTTAGTAGGAGTGGAAGGGTGTGTTTGTATCTATGTAGACGAGAGTGAAGTTTGGTCTGAAATAAGAGAGGTGTGTGAGGGAAGGGCAAATGGGTGTTTGTATATGTCACTGTGAGTATTAGGCTTGTCTGAAATCATTAAGGGCAGTGAGAGGGGACCAGGATGAAAAAAATTATATGCACATACATATACAATATTCATTAAAAGTTTTTTTTAAATGCATTATGTCCCTTCGATGAAATCGATGATATTGAGAAAATCATACATATACATATATACCTTTATCTTTTGCGTTTTAAAGCTGAGTGACGCACAAGAATTCATTTCTTTTTTGATGAATGTAGTGGATCAATGGAGATCCAAATGTTCTTTGTAGCAATGATGGGTTTTCATGGGACTGGAGTGCTAGCCCGACGCCCAAAAGGGAGTGCCTTATAGCGTTAAAGGGTTCCAACTGTCCCAGTATTTCCGAAGGGCGTTAGTGCGAAGTGAAGAGTAATTGTCCGAGTCAGATATTGAACACTGTTCGCTGATTCCATTCCCCGTGCTGTCAACCATCCGGCCACCCATACCGTACAAAAAAAAAAAAAAGCAGGAAATAAAATGAGACGAATAATGACTCTAGTATCTCTAGTCACTCCTTATCCTTGACGGGGTGTATAGAAGGGAGGTATGTAGGTCCGGATCGAAACACTCGCTGGCCCGAGTCGTGTTCACAAAATATCAAGCACGCGCTAAGACAAATTGATATCTCTTACTCAACACGTCGGCTTTCTGACACAAAACGGCACCTGTTGGCTTATTTAGAATGAAGAGAATGCTTCAATATGCACGTGGTGAACATATATTAATAAACACACTCGCGTGCACACACACACACACACACACACACACATATATATATATATATATATATATATATATATATATATATATATATAGTCTAGAAAGCGTTTTAGCTTTAAACACTGAATACATCAAAAAAACCTTTTCATTTTTTTTTGTTACTTCAGTCACTTATTCCCAAAATCTGTTGATGTAATTTATGTAATTTTCTTCGGTGTTTCTTTTTTTATAACGGTGCTGTGTGTTAATAGTCTCTAGTAGGAATCATCAGTTGTTTACCAAGTAATTGTTTCGGGTATTTTAAAAGCAGAACAGATATATTAACATGGCACCTCAGCAGTGTTGATCAAACACCACTCCTCACAGCTTATGCCATGCATGCAGTTTGTTATTTATATATATATATATATATATATATATATATATATATATATATATATATATATATATATATATATATATATGACCAGTCATCAATTGACTTTGCCAAAGTTGACTGTAAAGGCATCAGCATTTAGCTACCGTTGTCTGTGCGTATAAGCTAGTTCTTGGATTGCGTTTACTCAATCAATGTAATGCATGTAACGAGATATTTTGATATGTCAGATAATGTAAAAGAGCACACGATAAAATGCCTTTCTTAAAACATTGATGCAGAGTTAACACTAGGATTTTCAGCCGGAATTCCTGTGCAGTTAGTAGATTCTATTTTCTTTTTTCAATGCTACAGACCTTTACTTCTGCGTGAACTCGCACACACACACACACACACACATACATACATACATACTTTATCAAGGTAGTATAATTCGACAGAATAATTATGAATGCATTGAATTATTTAAAACGCTACTTGAAATGACCTCCCGTATAGTGTGTCACTCGGCTTAGCAAGAGAAATCGGGCTGCTGCAGGATTCGAATTTGCGACCGATTCGGTAGCTGCTTTAACGTAACGTTGCTCTAACCATTGAGTTGTAACTGCCCAACGGAAAGGATAAAGCCTTAAATTACTATTTCATCACCATGCAGATATGGAGAGCGAATAAATGAAAATAAGAACGTGTGGATACAGCTGTTATTTAGGGTCTTATCGCCCCGTTGAACTGTTTAGCTCGATGGTAAGAGTAGCACTACGTTGAAGCGTTCACTTAATCAGTCGTAGGTTCGATTCCTGCAGCAGCCCAATTATATTTCATTGTTATGCTGTCTAGGCCAAGTGACACATTATCCGTGTAATAACGGGAGTTTCTTTTCAAATAGAGTTTCAAATAATATAATGCATTCAGAAATAAATAAATATATATGCGTGTGTGTGTCTTCATGAAGTTGAATTATTGCAGTTCCATTTCCATGTACATTCTCAACAATTTTTATTTGATTTTCATTGATATTTTTTCTCGCATCTAGTTGGAAATCATCGTGTGTTCTACTAAATCAAAGCCAAATAAAATTGCTAGTTTTATTCTGTTGCCTTTTTGATCAGATGATTTACTTTATACAAGTGGTCTATAATTGAGTTGTTGAATAGCCGTTCCTGAAACATGCTGTCTGCGTTGTGGATTTTTATTCTAAGTGTTGGCTAGTCTGTAGGTATTCTTGATATTAGTTGGACTGTAATGTTGTAGGGTAATAGATACCAAGATATCTATAATTTCTTTTCTTTATTAAGTAAGATCACTATTATATAAAAGGTTTGTCGATATGCCATTTCGCCTGGGACTTTTTGCATTTTATATTTCTGAGTGCAACATTTACTCCCTCTGTTGTTATATCTGTAGCATCATTAGTACTTCTACTTTCGAAACGGACAATTTCTCTTAATATTCTTCGTTTATTCCTATTATCTTGCCCCTACATTTGGTAATTTTGCCTTCTTAATTATACATTATGAGTTGATTCATTTTTTGGCGAAAATCTTTTTCCGTATAAATTGATAGTATCCTTATTTGACTTTCAAGACATTTTCTTGATTTTCGTCGGCCTTATGCCACCTTTCAATTAAATTGTGTATTCCATCATGAAGTAACGAATCCGATTTTGATCCGATTAATTAGTGGAGGATTTCTCCGATATCTTAAATTTTGGAAACGTTGACCATACAAAGAGCGATGTATGAAGCGAAACAAATGATACCATAAAGGTAGAGACAGGCAAAGAGCAAAAACTGCACATGGAAGAATTCCCCTTCTTAAGACAACAATCGATGCAACTTGCTAAAAACCTGCAAGATTTTAGGTAGTTCCCTCGAAAGGCCTAAATGGAATCTTCTATCCCATTAGGAGATTATTTTGGGGTTTTTTTCAAAGTACTTTCATTCAATACCTCTGGCTACAGTTCAGGGGAGATAACAAACTCGATCACTCCCCCCCAAATTAAGTTGATTGAATTATGAGTATATATATATATATATATATATATATATATATATATATATATATATATATATATATATATATATATTCTCCTGTTATATATATGAAGCTTAGTGAAATTCCCCCATCTGACCGAAACTTTAACAATTTGAAACACAGGTCAGGTGGGGCGACTACATAATAACTGAAATGATTCTTATTCCAGCAGGTAGAACTCTTTGAGGATTGTTAACATTACCCAAAGACTTCAAATATTCTTCTGGGCGATTTTTATAGATTCAAAAAAAGGATCAAAATACGAAAAACGCTTTTATTTAGAGACAGCTGCTAAATTTGAGCTTAGATAGTCTCAAAACAATTCAATATGACCGACATTTATAAAATGGCTGAAACTAACCTATTTTACGAGCTCTAACCAGATGAAACATTCTCTTGAAAAACCAAATGTCAGGGAACGAAGCAATAAACAAAAGCGTGTATCAATTGCCACCTGCTCGAAGTGATGGATTAGATAAGCTTTCAATTTTCATGAATGGATACTCAAAACAATATCATGGCTTTAAAACAATATCATGGCTGAAATATCATACTAAGGAAAGAATGCTGTACTGCCACTTGACAATGTATTGAGCAATTTAACGTTTGAAACATTAACACAGAAGATATTTCAACCATATTAATTACCTCTGCAAACGAAAAGAGGTATATATATTGGCCGTGTCCATCTTCCCGTCTTTCTGTCCACAAGATATAGAAAAAAGTACTGAATGAATTTCAATTAAATTTTTTGAACGGTAGGCCATGGAGTAAGGGAGAATTGGTTGGATTTTGAGGCGAATCTTTTCTTTCTTGGTTAGAGATATTTTTCCGTTTTTTGTTGTTTTTTTTGTTTTTGTTTTTTTCATACATCTATGTGTACGCTAATGTCTGCAAACACGATGTCTCCAAAAGTTCTAAATGAATCTTAATACAAATTCGTGGAGGAAAACCCTCTACAAAAGAATTGATTAAATTTCGGGGTGGATCCCTACAAAATTACCTCCTTTGTGCCGTAGTCCAAAGTCCAAACTACCTAATCACACCAAAATTTAATGTCAGTGAGTAAGCAGTCCATTTCGAAAAAAGAAATCGATTAAGCTAAGTAAACAACTAACGGTACATTATCGTGGAACAATGCTTATCAAGCTTATTTCACAAATGATTGTTTCTAACCTTATTTAGTGCCGCATACTTGTAGCTTTGTGCCAGCCTTGGCAAGCGTTATTAACTACTTACACCCAACACATACACACACACACATACACACACACACACACACACACACACACACATATATATATATATATATATATATATATATATATATGTATAAATAGTAGAATGTGGATTCGCTACACAAACTAACTCATGTTTCTTCCCTCTTCGGGCCTCATCAGCATTTGCCTGATGAGGCCCGAAAAGGGAAGAAACATGAGTTAGTTTGTGTAGAGAATCCACATTCTACTATTTATTTCCAGCTCTACTCTAAAACAACTTAACTTCAAGAGTTATAAGTTGTATGTATCGAGCACTCTATGAAATAAATCCATTACTTTCAGAAGTGGCTTTATATTATTGATATATTATTATATCATGTTATACTGCTAGCTTGATTTGTACCACATATACTGTATATATATATATATATATATATATATATATATATATATATATATATATATATCAACATACATACCAACATGCATAGATTTTCCAGTACGTGTACATGGATATATATATATGTATATATATATATATATATATATATATATATATATATATATATATGTGTGTGTGTGTGTGTGTGTGTGTGTGTGTGTGTTTGTGTGTGTGTGTGTGTGTGTGTGTGCAGGTGCGTGTCAGAATAAGCTAAGTATGGGAAATCCCTACGGTTACCGCATAGTAGCGCAACAGTGGGCAAGCTAATTTCACAGGCGATTACATCTATCCTTAGTGGGAGCTGCATACTTGTGGCCTTGTGCCAGACTCAGCTAAGGTTTATCAATTATCTGTACACAACACATACACGATGCTTATGAAGGAGATAAGCCTTGAGGCCGAAAATAGCGCCAAAATCTTGAAACCATTCTCCGCCCAATCTGTATATTTCCATCTTTAAGTGGACAACGGAAGAAAACACTAAACCCAACAGACGATACTCGATCGTAATGGCCTTGAACACGCGCCTCATCTTTCATGACAGTACAGTCTATTGCTGTCCCTGGGGACAGAACAAATAATGATAGAGCATTGGACTGATGACCAACAGTTGTTTTTTTGTTATACTTAGCTTAGTTATAGCACAGGGCTGCAAGCATGATGCACTTAGTAAGGATCCAACTCACTGCTTCGTTGGAATAATCTGCGAGATCAGCTCTCTAACCATTACCCACGATGAGGAGCCCCGATGACTAAGAGTTTCGAAATTTCTTCCCAACTGCAAGACTGATAAAAATTCACCAAAATACAATCGAATGATGTCATATTACTATCCTCAGTTAAATGCTCCACAAGAAGCTTTATACCAATCTGGACCAAATTCAATGAATAACTTCATTCTCACCCTCCCTAATAATACCATTCATGTTTATAGATATGATTGTACCTCGAAGATTTCATGGGAAAAAAGGTCTTTATTAAAGGAACAGAAGAACGAGTAAAACAATTATTTTTCGAAATCAATTGGCTTTTACAGAGAGAGTTTCTTTCTCTTTTGCTTTTTCTAAACACATGTAAGACATCCGTTGCTTTGCTAACGATATACCCGGGATGAGATTTGTCTTAAGCGACCACATCTGGCACTTAATCAACGGACACTTGAAAACGAGTTCAATTCCACCTTATTTTGTTTTTGACGGCCAAATTCAGTCGTTCTTCTTTCGCCTCAGAACCTTTCCCCCTACCCTTTTCAACGTGATTGTTTTGTCTCTTAAGACTGACAGAGGGAATTGCTACAAACTGACGGACGTGTTGCTTATATGTGTATGATTATAAATTATTAACCGTGTAATGACGGAAGATCATTTCAGATAAGTTTCTTTATGATATAAAGCAATTTATCATTATTCAGTTGGTTGCCATACATCCATTTCTTAATATATATATATATATATATATATATATATATATATATATATATATATATATATATATATATATATATATATAATTATGACTTACGCTATATTGAAAGTCTTAAAAGTCTTATTTGAAATGATCTCACGTCATTTCACGGTTATTAATCCACTTGGCATGGACAACGTAAATAGAATGAACAGTTAAAGAGAATGTGACTGTTGCAGGTATCAAACTTGCCACCGATAGGATAGTTGCTCCAACGAAGTGTTGCTCTTACAAATGAGTTGAACAGCCACCGGTAATGCTTAGGCCCATATATCTATTTCTCAATACATAATTGTCGCGTTGAAAGAAACGAATAGAGCATATATAGACCGAGAATAACAGAGAAATTTCGGCTGTCACATTATCGGCGGCTATATAGCTTAAAGGTATGAGCAACGATTCGTTGAAACAGCTACCCTCTCTTGGGTTCGATTCCTGCAGCAGCCCCATTTTTTTCCTATTTACGTTGTCTTGGCAAAGGGATATGATAACCGTGTAATGATGGGAGATCATTTCAAATGGGAGTTTCAACATAAAATAACGCAATTTATAATTATTCTATCGGATTATATATCTGTTTCTTAATATATATATGTGAGTGTGTGTGTTGTGCGTGTGTGTGTGTGTGTGTGTGTGTGTGTGAGCATGCCTTTACCGATCTTCCAAAATGTCAGGCCATAGAGGATTTAGGCTAACTGAAAACTCAACTGCAACTTAGAGGAGGAAGGGTTTATGATATATATATATATATATAATTCTGCCTTGCGATACTGGATGGGATAAAAGTCTATAGCCACACGGAAGAGATGTAATACATCGAAACAGCTGTCTGTGGATGACACAATAATATATATATATATATATATATATATATATATATATATATATATATATATATATATGTATACTGTGAACAATAGGAAGTGAGACAGACTCAGGAGTAAGAGTGTATGGTGCCCTTGTTTATTAATTAGTTAATCCATTCGGTAGGTATTCCCATGTTCAGTAGCGTGAGCTGTTTATACACATACACACACACACACACACACACACACACACACACACATATATATTGTCATAGAGAAATACGCTGTATATATGCATATGTGTATATATCACATGTGTGTGAGTGTGGATATATGGTAATTCGACGGAATGGTGGTAGCAATTTAACATTGTCAGTATATATATATATATATATATATATATATATATATATATATATATATATATATATATATATATTGTCTATGAAGCCCTTGTGCACTTTAATTTTTTAGAACTTCTCTTCTATATAAGGTGTTGAAATCAGATAAATTGCAAATGAAAACAAATTTATTCATGACATAGCCTATTTATTTACGTTAAAGATACTTTCTTAAATGATTTAAACAGCCTGAAAGTCCCCCCAAACACATTCTGCTGTTGTTCGCTCGTTTTAATACTGATCCTATTTGTTCTCATAGAGTAGTCTTTTAGAAATCGAGGCTTTGTCCAATGAACTTTTTTTTACATGTCTGCTTGCTCAAAGACAAACCTGAAACTATTGCTGCAACTGTTTATTGATTAACTAGCATAGAACCCGTCAAAAATGCTTGGTAACATTTTCTTTATATCATGAAATCAAAAATATACAAAATTTAGATCTTTAGGTAAATATAAAACAAAGATTAGTGGACAAAAGCGGGAACCATGCCAGTTTACAGAACTTGTGATTTATGTGTTTTTGTATTAGCATCGATAAGCGGATGAAATACATAATAGATTTTTAGCTACAAAAAGTTAGAGTTGTATTATATTTGCATATGTATGTATCGCGTATACATTACGATATTCATTGATAACCCCCTTTTCCCATGTTTTAACAGATCACCTTCTGCACGGTATGCCGCCAAAAAGCATTGGTGTCATTACGGTTTCTATTGAGTGATTAGCCAGACTTATCTTTTTTTCTGTTTTTTATTTCAATGACGCCGTCTATCAAACGACTACAGTCACTTTGATGTCCTCTCACCCTTACCAAATACTTCAGGCTTGGATGTTTTATCCCCATAGCGGTAACTCATTCTGACACTAATCGTGACTTCAATTTCACAGTTTATTTTTTTTGTTTTCAATAATGGGAATCCAGTTTCGGACTAAATCTAAACAAATTAATCGTTGACTTTTCCATAAGCAGTTTGAATAAAATTGCTTCATTTTTTTTTTTTTTTTTTTTTTTTTGCTAAATGAAGTTTTATAGATCATTATTATGAAATTTGATGACTATTTTTCACCATCATTTTAATCTAATAGTTGTTTTTATCGCAACAAAGGTAGGTCCAAGGGTGTTATTTGAACCTCCGCCTTTTGGTTGAGTCTTAGTTGCTCAATTCTTTGTCTTAATAGTTCAATTACCGGAATGAAGGTGTTGTTTGGACTTCGGCCTTCTGGCTTCTAAGTAGCTCAATTCTTAATCTTGGTAGCTCGTGGAGTAAGAGAAAAGGGCCTGCCAGATCGTGTACGTGGCTGTCTCAAAGTGAATGTGAAGGAGAGAGAGAGAGAGATTAGGAAAATACCACGACCTTGCCGGCAAGTCTGAGAATGATTCAGATTATAAAAGTTAGTATTAAGCCCATAATAGTAGGTGTACTTGAAACTGTGTCCAAATCAGTGAGAAATTCGAAGGGGTGGGTAAAACTATTCAGACCACGGCGTTGCTGCGGTCTGCGAAGATGCTGAGAGGGGTGCCAGAGATTTGAGGAGATATCTACTGTGAACATATAAATGGAGGTGGTGGTGGTGGTGGTATTATTATCATTATTATTATTATTAGCACAATTTCACACCAGTTGCCTGGTGGTTACTGCAGGAGGTCGAGTGACAGCAAGTCTCCTCAAGTCTCCAGCTCTCCTCTCCACACTCTCATAGTACACAGCAGTATTGTGGTTTACTGTTTCACACCAGTTACCCGGTGGTCATCACTGAAGGCTGAGTGTCAGTAAATCTCCTCAGGTATTCAGCCCTCCTCTCGTCACAACTCATCACATCTCTCCCTCATCTATCACAGCAGTGCTGGAGTTCTTACCTCCACTACCATTCGGATGTTTTTCTCCCTCCTCCTCTGTTAGGCCACTGCTAACAGCTGGGGTCGTAGATCTTATATTTCTGATTCTTTCCTCAGTATTTGTGCAGTTCCTAGCAGTGCTGTGGTCTGTACAGTCTCAATCCTTCTTCTTTTTTATGATGATGATGATGACGACGACGACGACGATGATGATGATGGGGTGGCAAGTTCTGAACGCACAGAACAGGCCCGGCAGTAAGACTATCATATACAGAGGAATGAGCGAATGACTTGGATTCGTCCATGGAAGTGAATGGTATCAGCCTAAAGCAGGGGTTATTCTAGAAAATAAAAAGAATAAGGTAGTCTGGGTCTTTGCCATCAAGATCAATTACCCCGTGTAGGCGAGAAAACCGAATCTGATAGTCGTGAACATTAGATTGGAGGATCTACCAGTTCGTAAAAATGGCTGTGCAGTGGACCAAAGGGTGGAGACGCAAGAATGCCAAAAAAAAACGGGAATGGGGATTCTGGGATCTTACAAGGGAACTGAGAAAAGTATGAAACTCGAATGTTAGGAGCCTACCAATAATACTGGAGACATTTGGAACTGTGTCAAAACACTCTAATCGAGATTAGATGAATTAGAAATTCGAGGAAGAATTATTGATACTGAGAAATGTGCTGTAGGTTTGAGGTGTTTTGGATCTTCCACATGGGGCTGCCAATCTATATTTTTTTAATTTTTCGATAGTCGAAAGCAATTATTTGGGCATTTGCATTATCGGCGACTGTTTAGCTCAATGGTACGAGCATCGCAACGTTGATTCGGCTCCTTAATCAGTCAGAGGTTCGATTCCTGTAGTAGCCTCATTTTCTTCAATTGTTTATTCTATCCACACTGTCTGGACCAAATGATACATTCACTGTGTAATAATGGGAGATCATTGCAAATGGAGTTTCAAAATAATATAACGCAATTATAGTTATTTTGGTTGGATTATATATCCATTTCTTAATTATATGTGTGTATGTCTATATGTATGTATGAAGATACATGTACTTTCGAACGCATGTCTGCATGTGACGTATCAATCTTCAGTATGACTCTTATTCATTCATACTCCTCCCTCACTAGTCAGAAGCTTAGTTATGGATACTGACAGATAGCAATAGTGATCAATAATGGTAATGACAGATATATCATTTTCATTTGCCTTTGCATGTTATTACATTTAGTATAGGTTCATTCCATAAGTAAGAATATACTTTAACAAATTGATGTACTTCAATTGCAGAAATATACACGGGAGAGTAATGATGATATCTTCGTTGTCAACACACGTGGAATTTCCATATGATCAGGTTGTGGCGGTGGCAGTAGTAGTAGTAGTAGTAGTAGTAGCAGAAAAAGCAGAGTTATGAAAGAGCATAAAATGATGATGATGATGATGATGACCGATCCTAACACTCATTGCGTCGAGTTTTTCAAGTGTCATATTCGATTCACTCTGTACTTGTGCTGACTCCGTCGTGTTTGCGTGTGTGTTTGCTTTCTTGAGGGTCCCTCCTTCCTACGCACAGTCCCCACTGACCCACCACACTTTCTTTCCCTCCGCATCACTTTCCTTCTCTCTTGACCATTGGCTCTCTTCAATATTTTTTTTTCGCCCTAACAGCATTTTGAGTGGTCATTGCTGAACCTGACGTGGCCGAACTTACCATAGTCCGCATCTTTTTTTTCCTTTTCTTTTCTCAACTTATGAATAATATCCATCCTCGTTTTCCTGACCATTACACCGAAAAAGGCAGCATTCAATTCTTTTCTCTGACAACTGACGGAATATTTCTTCCATATTTGATCGACTAAAAGGAGATTTAAGTGGAACTTTGGATGCCTTTAACTTTGGTTAAACTTTCTCCTAAAAAGGAGAGAAATATTTCTCCACGCATATTTTCATACAGAAGTGTAAACTGCATTTATTTGTACAAAAAGTATAAACCGGTCTCGTAAATCAACTTCGAAGATTACAAGTTGGTTTTATTCATTTTGAGAATTCAGATCTGATTCAACATTATTTTCAATGCAATATCTATTTCCTTTTAATTGATTTTTTCCATCGATCATTGATTAAAACAACACAAATAATTGTTCTTTGCCGATCTTACATTTTGTTGTTATTCTTCAGTAGGGTCTTGTAGAACGGAAAAAAACGGGATTTTAATTGGTTTTCGCGGATGAAAACAAATTCATGGAAAATATTTGAATTAAAAAAAAATCCAAGTACCGATAATTTTAGTAGTAAAAATACAAACTGGGACAAATTTACTTTTATGATGTATAAGAAACGGATTTAAAAGTCAAGACAACGAAGAAGAAACTTATCGATAGAGGCATCACTCAAGATTTACTTTCTTATGGAAAAAATCTCCAAACTTGTAAAAAAAAACTTTCTTTTTATGGACAGTGGTATTTTGGATTCATATCTATAATTAAATTCAATTCAAAATTCGAAATTCATCAATGAGAGTCATATACGAAAAATATATAGTTTCAAATAAGTAAGTACTTCCCGCAGTTAGACTGCTACTGTTGATATCATCCCTAATACTACTGCTACTACAACTACTACTACTTCGACCACCACTATTAACTACTGCTTGATGACTACTACTATCACTACTTCTTCTACAACAACTACTTGATATAATTGCTCGATTTTTGGCTCCTGACAACGACTGTTTTAAACTAGTGCTGCAACTTTGAAATACCAGCATCCGTGTGTGTCTCTCTCTTCGTCTTTTTTTCAAGTCTCGCATCCTCACTTTTTTTTCCAAGCACCTTTTATTTAATCATTCTTCTCTTTCTTTTTCTTTCTTCTTTTAATCACGCACACACAGTCAGATTTATTTCTACATTTGCTCACTTCCCCTCTGTCAGTCTAGCTGGCTGGCTAGTTGTATTTTCTCCGGCCGGAATCACAGGAAAAAAAAAAATACTTCGTTTATATTGCCACCCTGACTTCTCGTGTCTCCACAAATATATCAAGATAAACAGATAAGAAATTTTTTTTTTAAACTGAAAGAGAGAAAGAGAGTGACATTTGTTGGTTGTTAAAAAAAATTCTAAAACTAACACAAAAATATATTCCGGAAAAAACTGTCTCTCAAAAATGGAATTCCATGTGAAGTTGTATTCATTAATTTTACTCGGGATAACTATCACCATTTGTAACGCAGGTAAGTGAAAAAAAATTACTTATTCCCAGAATTTCAAGTTTAAATGTACAAATTCTTTATTTATCGACAATAATTCCGTTAAGAATTCAATGAGTTTTACAAACAATTGAAACTGATGATAAAAACCAAAAAAGCAAAACACAATTCTGTTCCCTACCGTTTCTTACTTGGCACTTATCTTTATCTATTGTCTAAAACGTTCAGAAGAGTTACTGACATTCAAAGTGTTTATTGGATGATTGGAATTATTGCAAAAAAAAAAAATTTTCTGTCTGCTACCGGTTTTCAACTGGCTCTAATCCTCAACTAAATGTCTGAAATGTTAAGTCAAAAACATTCAAAGAGTTTGTTGAAAAACTGAATTGCTGGAAAAAAAAAAACAACTTTTGTTTGCAAAGATTTTTTTTTTTTTTTTTTTTTTGTTAACACTACCGGAAAAAGTTCATGTGGATAGTTTCCCTGAAGATAATAATAATACATGACCTTGCCTGGGAGCTGAGAAAGCTATAGAACATGAAGGTTAAGGTCATACCAATCATATTCAGCGCACTTGGAACCGCGCCGAAAACACAAGAATCTAGATTAGATGAATTCGAAATTCGAGGAAATTTTGGGACTGTCTAGACCACGATGTCACTGTGGTCTGCAAGGATACTGAGAAAGGTGCTGCAGATTTGAGGAGACTTGCTTTCACTCGATATCCATCAGTCATCTTATGTGAACATGCAAATACATTGGATAACCAACATTGCTACTCTTATGAGACTATAGTCTCCACTTTTTTTCTCCTATCTTGGCAAATTAAAAAATAAATAACTATATGTCTGGTCTACAGAGGCGTAGCTGGGGTAGGAATGATTTTAAATCGCCTCTGGGCCCCTATTTGAAGGGGCCCCAAGAATTTTATGATTAGTAGTTCACCTACTTTTCTTCTGACATTTTACTATTACAAATCTCGCTAAAATTTGGAGAGGGGGGATTTTCAACGAGCCAAGATTTTTTTTTTTAAATCGTGATAATTTCTCTCAGTCCGTTGACTTGTACGTGGGAGTAGAAATAATGCGAGGCTCCGCAAGAATTGCACGTGTTCTATAACCCAGCAAAAATATCCTGTTAGGAATATCGATACAGTGGCATAACAAGGGTTTTCAGCACTTGAGGCAAAAACAGCACCCGGGGAGGCGTATACCCCTTCATATCAGTGCCCTTGGGTAACTGCACCATCTCACCATTTTTTTTTTTTTTTTTTTTTTTTTTTTGCTGCACGTCGGGAGCGATAGCATTTGGTTTTACCTGAGTAGTTATAAGAAATGTTCTATACCTATAAACATACTTTTCGTAAACAAAAATACTCACGAACCCCAAGAAAGAATTTCATTGAAGGTACAAAATCTCTCGTCCGAAACCATTAAGACCGGACACTTTTTTCCGGATTTCGTAACTGTAGTACAGGTAAAGACAATCAAGTTGATGTTAAATGGTAATGTCTCTGCAGTGATCCTAGTAAATAATAACATTGAGTGGGCCAATTAGGTCTATAAATAACAATCTATTCAATGTGAATGAAATGACATGAAGAGAGACCATGAATTACTGTCATAAAAAAGCTCTGAAAACCGAATATTTTTTTCTAGAAAAAAATGTTCGGTTTTCGGAGCTTTCCGGATTTCGGATAAAAGATTGTGCTTAGTTTTACACTGATTGTTCTGTTTAATGGTGAATTGTGTGTGTGTGTGTGTGTGTGTGTGTGTGTATGTATGTTGAATATAAGCTCATGCACACACGGATAATTCATGCTATATAGGATATCACAGATTTTACGTATACACGAATGTTTTGAATGCTGTTTTGGTAACTGCCAATACACTGTGAGGAGAACCTACCCACCTACCTTGAAAACCGGCATTCGAAATACTCGAACACCGAGAACAGGCGTCAACTACACATCATTTCGAACCAGTAAGCCGGCCCTTAGATAGATAGATAGATAGATAGATTAACTGAGTGAGTTGTTCACAGCATTGAGTGTGTGTGTGTGTGTGTGAAAGAGAGAGATAGAGGTGCGTAAGCGCGGGAGAAGGTTCAGTGGGGAGCAGAAAAGAGAGAGGGGTAGAAATGTTTCAATATGACCTCGATTTGTTCTCATCCTTAGATGACAGCCAAACGTTAGTTGATATCCTCATGTGAATACATACATTCAAGGCATCAGTGGAGCCTTTCTACGACAGCTCAAATCCATGACCTTTTATTGAGATCACTAAGTGTATGATATAATCCACATTTTCTAAACATTATCCATATGAATAATGTATACGTGTGGGGATGTGATGTATACACTATTTTTTTAACAATTTTAATTATCTTTTCACTATTTTATTCTCGTCACGTACGATTCCCTGGTTCCCTTAACTATCTTTGTTTTCTTCTTCTCTCTTATTTCTTTCTTCTTTCCTTTCGTATTTATTTCCATCTCTCTTTCTTTCTTTCTTTCTTTGATATTCTTTATAGCCCTCTCTCTGGTATCTACCTACACGCTTCTCTCTTTCTCTTACCCTGATATTCTACGTACGATTTTCCCTCTTATTCTCTTCCTTCTCTACCTCTCTCTGTCTTTCTCTTTCTCTCTTTTATTCTGATTTTATCTACGTGCCCCCCTCTCTCTCTCCCTCCATGTTTCTGGGTTTTTCTTTTTTACACGGCCATTTCATTTAAACTATCGTTAAGACGAATCGATGGGTAAACAGGTGAGGATTGAACTCGGTACGTCGGTGCATAGTCTGCGAAATTATGCACTAACCTACGTTCTACGGCACCAGTTTATGAGATTTCGAGCGCCGGGAAAAAAACAGGATTTCAAAACTTGTTATTTACTATAGATCTCCACCCCCCACTTGCAAGGCTGTTGCTACACTATCTTCGAACCCTCCAATCTTCTTCGTTTGTCCCTGAGCCAAACAGAGCAGATTTTATTTGTCGTGCGTGTCTGCTTATTTGTATGGATGGGTGGATATTTACTGAGCTTGTCTGGCACAACGCTAATATCTCCACGTAGTGAGTTCGATTCTCACCAGTTGCTCAACAGTCCGTGAGTGTATGTACGTATCTTTAACTGTCTGTTTCAATAACGATTGATCAACACACACACATATATATATACATATACTCCATAAGAATAGAGCACTCTGGTGGTTGGGGAATTTGTGCGTAAATGAAAATATTGCTTAAATTCGACCTTTCTGACCGCAGAGGTATGATACTGGCCTCCGGGTCAGAAGTGGGGATTTCAATCCTACCTCGTGGTACTGGATGGCATAATGGATAGTCTATAGCCACACTGAAGAGTTGTAATACAACGAAACAGCTGTCTGTGGATGACACAATAATATATATATATATATATATATATATATATATATATATATATATATATATATATACAGATGAGTTGTCTGAATATCACAACGGCTATAGTTATTTACTAAACGTAGCTCAGTCTGACTCAAGACCATAATTGTAGGGCAACAGATGCGGTACGAATTCACTGCAGTAGCAAATATGCCTGCAAGATAAATTCACACTCCAGCGGACACCCAAAAGACAGCACGTAGCTACACATCTCTCTGTCTGTCTCTATCTATAAAGAGAGAAATCAAGATAGAAAGAATCGGCTCACAGACACACGCGCGCACACACTCACATACGCATTTATATACATACATATATATTTATGTGTGTGTATGTAAATATGTGTGTGTGTCGGTCTCTCATAGTTGTGTGCGTGTGCGTGTTGTCAGTTATTTTTTTTCCTTCAGACTCCTTGTGAAGCATTGGCCTGCATCGCAGTTTCAGTAGCTAGGAGGTTTTACGGGGTGGAGTTGTTAATCCCGCTGGGCCAAAGGGCCCCAACTGCGCAGCTATTTACCTATAGATGGGAGGAGAAAGGGTGAATTCTGCTTTTCCCAAGGGTCAAAAATAGACCCCGGTTCGTTGATTCCGTTCTCCGTGCCGATAACCATTATGCCACTTCGCACGTCTGTCTTCCATATTTCAATTATTGTACCATTCCACCGACACGTACTTAGAGAATCCGGAATTTCTTCTTTTTTCCCCAATTCTTTGATCATTTCTCTTTCTTTTTTCCGACTGATTTCCTTCCCCGATTTCTCCCTTTCTGATTTTTTCGTTTCATTCTTTACCTTTCGTTCTCACTCCTTTCCACTTTTATTCTCTGCTTTCCTCTCTTCTTATCCCATGCGTTTCCTTCTTTTTCTTCTTCTTGTTACACCCCACTCTTTCTTTCGTCCTCTCTTTTATCATTTTTATCCCCACCCCCTTATTAGCCTTCCCTTCATATCTCATGTTTTTTCACTACTTTTCCTTCGGTCTTGCATTCAGATCAGACTCAGACTAGGTTGCTCCCGTGTCACGTGACACATTGTGCAAATGGTCTTGTCTCCATTTCTCGAACGATCTACGAAGACCCATTTAATGTTTTTGTATCAATCGTCGTTTTTTGTTGTTTTTTTGTTATTGTTTTTTTTTTAACGGAGCCACGGTGCTAATCCAACGCTCACAGGGCGAAAGGACTCCAACTACCCTTCTACTTACTGAATGGAGAAGTGGATTCATGCCCAAGGACATGAAGTGTGATGTGAATGCAAACTGTTCCAGCCGGAGTTTGAACTCTATTCGCCAATACTGTTCTCCGTGCCGATAATCGGTGTCACTCGCATCGCCCACAATTTTACATTCGACCTTTTCTTATCTCTCAAGACGACTTTTCCTTTTCACTTTCTTTGTAAGACTTTTAATTCTATTCTCATTCTCTCGCCAGTTTCTCATTTCTTCATTATAGATGATCATTTCCTGTTTGTCCTTTCTTGTTATTACACACTTCAAAGTCCTTCCTTGTTTTCTCTCTTTTTTTTTTCTTCCTATGTTTTTATTTCTTCTTTTTTCACGTTTTTCTTTTCCCATGATGTTATTTTTTCAGCTTTATATTCGCTCTCTTTCTTTTTTTTCATTTCTGTTCTTTTGTTCTTTATGCCGTCTTTCTTTTCTATAATTGTTCGGCTTTTCTTTCTTTCTTTCTTTCTTCCTTTCTCTTTTTTCCGTTTAATTTTCTTTCTTTCAATTTTCATTCTTGCTTGCTTGGTTTCTTACCTTCTTACCTTCATTTTTCTTTTTCCTTTTCTTTCATAATTCTCCTTCCTTTTTTCCTATTATCGTTCTTTCTTTTGTACTTCAGTATTCTTCCTTTTCTTTTTTAGTCCTACACATTGTACTTTCTTTGCTATTTTGATTTATTGTGTCGAGCACAATCAGTTTCTTTTTTTTTTCACTTCTTCGCGTTCTTTTTGCTTCTTTCTTCTTTTTACTATTTTCTTCCTCTCTTTTTACACTTTAAATCATTTCTTCTTCCATTTCTCTTCCTCCCATTTTCTTTTTATCTTTCTTTCTTCTTCCCACTTAAAGCAACCATCATTTTCACACCCTTTTCCTTCCAGCTTAAACATTTTCTTTCCTCCTTCGTAATATATTTATTCAATTCCTACCACCCTCTGAATGAGTGATGTTTCAAGACTTGCAAACAACTATGCTCTGAATGCACCTAGCTAAAATGTACTTTAAAATCAAATTCCCCATCCATTTTTGTCCCCGCAGAGAAAAGGCCACCGGTGACGATCATTCTTTTCGTGCGTCAGTCGTTGCTTTTGTTGTCTCCTTTTTCTCAATTGGATAACTTCGTTATTCCTTAATATATTAATGGAATTCTGTGTGTAGGCTTGTGGAGATATTCTCCCTGGGGATGGTGAGTTGTGGCCGATCCGATTGTTTGTTTACATTCTTTAATAAATAAATGAATGAATAAATAAATAAATAAATAAGAACGGTATATCTCGGAATTATTTACATTCTATAAGCAAAAATTGGAGCTAATGGTCCTAATAAACAACCCATTGCTACTCTCTGTCTCCAGTTTTCTGTCGGGGGCCATTGTGCTTTTAAGATTTTTTTCATACATAAACAAGTGATTACATCCTTTGACCAATATTTGAAACTTACAAGCCTCTCTTAATTCCACCATTTCAGACTGATATGAACCAACGACATCAAATCCTCCAATAGACGTGTGTGCGCACGCGTATACATTTTACGCCGACAATACCAGCCATTTTAGCTTGTCAACCTTTACAGCACATTTTCGGAAAAGTACCGTTAAACCCACAAATCGTAATTTACTTTCCATGATAACTGCGTACGATTTTAACAACCCTAGATGGAAAAACACGGCTCAGTCGTTTATAAAAAGTTTTGGTGGTTTGTTTTTGCTCAATTTAATGTGCTGTTTATTCGTACTTTGTCTTTTGGGGGTTGCAGAGAATGGGGTTAACATTTCTGCTGAGATGGGATGTGCTCACTTCGCACTAGTGTCCTTGAGAAACGCATGAATCTCTCTCTTCGCAGATGTGGATTAATCGTAGGACGGTCTACAGTCTTTAGTTATGGTAAACAGCCAGTCTAGGTTTCATTTCGTTTTTTTTAAACAGTCTGAAGGATGGGCTCCGTCCGTCAGGTTATCTCGCCCTTGACACACATGATGAATCCATCTGTTGTGCTCAAATTACCAACACTGAGTCACAGGATTTTTTCTAAGGTATTTTCTAACAAGAAATTAAAGCGATTACCCAGGGATTGAACTGTAAGCCTAACAACTGCCAGCCTGTGTATCTAACCACTGTGCCAATTCTTCTCTTCCTTTTGTCGAACCCGGGGTTAACTTTATTTTCTACTGTAACGAGAAGAAAATTCCTCGCCTTTGGGGTAAAAATTGCCATTCCCCTATTTTGACTTGAAATCACAATTAATTGATTGGCAGGCTGGTGTCTTACCAACCGAGCCAAACTGATAAGACTTATATGTCTACATTATTCATCTTACTCATACGCGAGGGCCAGTTTCGTTTTAATGAATACATATGTTTATACTAAAAAAGGGTTTTCGTAATTGTTTATTTGTGCAATGCAAAATTTGCAGTAATCATCAGCTGGGATAGAAGTAGGAGTGGAGTTTGACCCTGCTGCAGACAGGCGTGTCTTTTGATTACTCTTCTCCTTTTCTCAACTTTCCTTCACCCTTTCCTTCATTTCTACAAGTAGGCCTCAACCATGCTAATTAATTTTCTTCCCTGGCTGTTGTGACCCTTCTATTAATCACCAAAGTCTTTCTCCCCTTTCCTTAGTCCTACATCTTGTACATCACTCATTAACAACGTTTTGAAACTAAGCTCGTGCTTGTTTGGAATGGGGTACTTTATAGAAGTCACGAAAAAGAAAAACACTCGTTCAAACATGGGATTCATATGTGAAATTGGATAGATACTCGAAGACTGTGTGTGTGTGATGAGTATATAGCTTACATCAGTCGAAATTCAAAGTTGGCTCGCTGGCTCTGTTTTCCGTTCAGGAAAACGTTACGCCACGCCACGCCACTGATATTCAGACTTTTTTTTGTTTTGTTTTGTTTTTTTGGATGGGGGACAGGTGCCAGCACGTGTGTGTGTGATCTCAATGGACAAAAAAAAACTAAATTAGATTGATAGATAGGTTCACAGATAGATATGATACTATATATATATATATATATATATATATATATATATATATATATATATATATATATATATGCACGCATCAAGAGATAGATAGATAATGACCAAAATGATAGATAGATAGATAGATTCCCGGTATCTGACTGCGAGAGTAGTATGAATCGTTGGCATTCAAAACAACTTTATCAAGTAATCGCTCCCGTAAGATTTCTATTGGTGCTGGCTCGTTAGAATTATGAGAGAGGTATCTTTGGACAGAATTGCGTGTCGATAATTAGACAGCAACAAACTTATACAAACAAACTGATATAGGTAGATAGATTTACCAAGCTGAGCATAGCAAGGAACAAGGCTACAATAATTGAGAACACCCATTATGGTCTGAAAGCCAAGATACATACCTATGTATAACTACGATGTCAGTGTCTCTGTGTGTATACACTCGACAAATAGGCATTGTACGAAGATCCCATTTGCCATATATATTGGTCTGCGCAGAAGGCAGTGCAGTATCGAGTTTAAAGGTTTGTTTTGTTTGTTTTTTTTCAATCAGCAGTTCTCAAGAAATCTAATGAAAATTCATTGACAGATACTTTTTCATATTTTCAATTAATCATCTTCATTGTCTTCTGCTCTTTCGAATTATTCAAATTGAGATGTACAATATCCAATAATATCTAGGTTCATTGGTGTGGCCTGTGCGAGTGGTACATACATACCTAGCCAGTCAGCCAGACAAACTTGGAAACTGAAGAAACTTATGTTGACAATTTCGGTGAGTTTTGGTTGACGGTCTCTAATAGATCTCAACCTTTTCTGAACTGGTATGGTTAAACAGAGGCATTCATTCCAGAGGATTTGGGGGCTCCAAGGTAGTTCAGATAGAATGAGGTAAAATATTTGTGCAGTCTATCGATGGTTGGGAGTGGTTGTTGCCTTCTTCTTCTTGTGAAGAGATTTGCACAGGGGATTTCTTCTTTAAGTCATAATCTTTCTTCAATTGAGCTTGAACATAACATTAGCAAAAAACAATGTACAAACGCACACACCCATACGAAGATGAGGCAAAGGAACAAGCTCTTTTTTGATACAATTATTGTCGCCAGCACACATAGACACACACACAGAAATTCTATATAAAAATCATTCACTTTTCGCAGACTCGTAATTTTTCCGTGATTCTTGTATTATCAAGATATTGAAAATGTACTGATTTATACGTTGTTTTTTGGGGTTTTTTCAAATTTTTCAAAATTCTCCTACTTGAAGAGTATTATGCAAACAAAACTAATTCAGATATGATTTTAATGCCATTGAAATACTCCAACATGGAGAATTAAGCAATTTTGTGACCTCAGCACTCTGGGGTAGCAACAGAGAGGTTGAAAATGCTTCACCTTGTATGAGGCTTGTTACCACTCTCCGTACTCACTTGTCCTTGTGTCACAATTTGGAAACAGAGGATGCTAGAAAAGAGTTGCATTCTGCAGAAGCGTAGCAAAAAGATGGCGTCAGGGACAGTCGCCCTTATGCGTAGATATGAAGGGGTGCAACATTTCTTCTGGCTTATAATGTCTATCAATTAATAATTCATAACTTCATCGAGACATTGAGAAACTGTCCATGGGCACTGAATTTGACCCAGGTACTGCCTTTACCCGCCAGAAATTGAAAAGCCTTGCGAGGCATTCTTACCTCCATACCCACGGGAAAGACAAAGAAAATCTGCCTTAAAGCCTTTGACTTAACTTTTCCGGAACGCTATGTTTTGGCGTTCTCTCTTAGAGGACATGTAACCTCGTAGAGCTTCTACTCGTGTAATTGAGAAAAAAAGGTTTCTTTTTAGTAAAGGTCAGGATTTTCGACGCCAACAAACAATGATGAAGGGTGGATGTGAAGAAAGAAACTAGAAGGGCCGACTTCATTTTATGCATTTTCAGATTGGGCAACACTTATCATTCCTTCGCTTTCTCAACCCTCTTATTTAGACATTTAAACTTGGAAATGACACATTTGCATAGGAGAGAGTAATGCAAGAAAATGAAGTGACGCATTAGACTTGGCTTATGTGTCAATTAGAAAGTACCCAGGGAGCGCACACTTCTTCCAGCGCCATTGAACACTAAAAGTAAATTCCAATCAATACATATATGCTTTATGGTTTCATTTCTCGGCTCGGCATGATTCAATGAATGATCTGAAACAAATTGGAAAACGCAAAATACATACAAATTGGCACTTAACAATATAAAAAAAAACTTTCTCTCTCCAATTACAGTGACAAAATAACCTTTTAATGAGTCGGTCGAACCTAAGTCGTTCCCTTTTTGATCGGGCCAAGAACTTTTCGGCAATCCCTCATACGCGTATTGATATTTGATTAACTTAACTCAAGTCGTGAGGCTTCACATGTGGGACACCAATTTAAGATCTAACTCAGGCCAATTAATCGTCTGAGAAACTAGCTCGTTGATTATTGCACCACAGGGAAATGCTTTGTTTACTGAGCATCACTTGGTCTGGAACAAATTTCGGAGGGGTTTTACCAGGTTAACATTTAATTATTTGTTTTATGTGGGTAGATGTCTAACTGGGAGCCGACAATTGTTGTGATAATCGTCAAAAACGAATTCCATGAGCGACTGAGATCTATATCTCTGATAAGCAGAAAAAAAAGGAAAGGAAGGAAAAGAGAAAAGAAAAAAAGAAAAATGGAGCGGGGAGGGGGTGCAAAATGTAAATGGGCTGAAGGTGTCCGCGGAGTCTTAGCACTAAAAGAACATATTGAAAAATATTAACACATCTTTCGCTTTTAGAGGATTTCTGTTCTTTTTAGAACGTAAGAAGATAAGAGGAATGGGAGAAAAAAAAATAATGGCGGAGGGACAGGACTGGCAATCTATATTAACTGAGGGTTTTGCATGAGCCACAGACAAGAGATAAGAAAGTAATGGAAGAGATAACTCCCTTTAAGGTATATATAAATATATATGTATATGAGTGTTTGTGCGTGTATGTGCGTGTGTGCACTTGCTATAGATTCATAGCTCTAACTTTAAAGATTGATCAAGAAGCATTCCAAACACAAATACATTGTATATATTCAATAAATCCTACAGTTTGACCTTCTTTTAATTCGACCAATCCAAGGTAGATGTAGTATAGTAAGTGGCTTAGTAGTATCTTCATGTATGTCAATGAAACATAATCATCATCAGTCTTTTAACGTCTGTCGTAGTGTACGAAAATAATCACACGCTTTGTTTATATCAGTTATGATAAGACGTGAATGTAAATTATGCACTTTTATTATAGAGAATAAATCTTTATCAAAGCTTATTTGATGTTTATCATTAAATGACATTTAGTTTTAAGTGTTCAGAATGTTCAGAAAAAAAAATAGTTTAAAATGTCTAAGCTGATTTGTATACGATACATGAGATTGTGTGCCTCCCATATGTTCTCACGACATAACTCCAGAAACACAGCAATGTTAAAACAGCCAATTAACTCCATGATAAAGAGTTGAATTACAAAAAGAATACA
Organism: Thysanoteuthis rhombus; assembly: GCA_963457665.1. Lineage (NCBI taxonomy): Eukaryota > Metazoa > Mollusca > Cephalopoda > Oegopsida > Thysanoteuthidae > Thysanoteuthis > Thysanoteuthis major. Next base: position 10,930,949 of record OY735213.1, on the reverse strand, counting down.
AAAAGAAGAAAAACAGAAAGAAATTGTTCATCAAGATCCTAAATTAAGATGATAAAAAATTGAAAATTTGAAAAACAAAAAAAAACAACAATTCCACTACTCTTTGCGGAGTGAGTGTGCAAATTTTGAAGTTTCTTCTCTGGACGCTAAGAACTGATCCTGGTACATAGATAGATACATATATTCATGATTATCAGAACACATGAATAACTTAAACCCAGCAAAAGTGTTCAATCCGGTTTGCTGAGAGTAATATTGATTAAAGTTAGCAGCAACAATAACAGTTGCATGCATACCGAATGGGATATATGAGAAAAGGTATTTTTTCTCAACAAACCGGTGACCAATGTCTTCTGGCAATATTTCGTGTTGGGGGAATCAATTAAAAAATTTTAAAAAGAGGTACATAGATACATGGTAATTCATAGATATCAGAACACTTGGATAAAGAAAACCCAACATCTAAACCAGTGTTGATTAATATATATATAGAGAGAGAGAGACAGACAGACTGAGAGACAGAGAGAGGGGGGGAGAATACTAAGCTTAATCTAGCACATGACCACAAGTACTCTTGGCACCTTGTACCAGAATAAACATGTATATAAAAGTGTATGCACTTTTTTAGGACATTCTGCACGTATTGTAACCCACGCATTTCAGAGACTCGCATATCTGCCCCAAATCGTCCAATCAAATCAAAAGAATAATCCGTCGTTGTCTTGCTCAGCACCCAGCCTCAATTATCTGTGTCACCTCCACACATTTCACCCTCCAATTCTCAGTAGGTTTGAGACACTTTAAAAAAGGCCGTTCCAACAGCCTGATGTTCTACTCTATCTCCCCAATTCAACTTAATCGGTTTGGAATACGCCGCCAGAGATCCAACTCCCACATCCCCTGTACCCACACGGTAGACGACCCAAGCTACACAACGGACGCTGTCCATATCTGGCCCGCTGAGACGAATTATCTACGACCGGGACTCATAGGGCTTTAGTAAGGCTCTCCACCATTCTCAGAATAAAAGGAAGTGACATCGTCGCGTTAGATAACTTATATCGTTGAACTATATACTATGTATAAAAGTACCATTCATTTGATATCGTGAAGTTACTGAAATCATCTTACAATCCTTCTTTTATTCATTTACTAGTTAATCCTTGTTCGTATTTTTGGGTCCCTGAGCTTAAGCCTACCCAGCCTAATGGTTAATCCACTCTGGCTGAACCGACGCAGTCCTTCCCTTCTGCCAACGCGAATCACCATTTGACCCGCATGTTTTCTGGCTTTTGCTAAACAGATGTTAGGGTCTTGTCGTTCCAGACATTTTTTCATCACCCTCCCACCACCTTACCAACTTCTAAAATATTTTTTTCTCCCATCGAACATCTTAAACTCCATCTGCTTCAATCTTTGTTTGACTTTTTTGATATATCTTAATCTTTCTTTTTCACCCTTTTAAGAACCGCTGTTAGACATCGGCCTTCTCCGAGTAAAGCACGGATTATTGTCTCAGAGCTCATTAAGTGCGATCATTTCATGTAGTCTCTTACTGAAATAATTCCCTATTTTCTCTCTCCCGCCCCCCCTCTCTCTCTCTCGTTCCAGTTGCTTCACTTTCTATTTCTTTTTCTCTCACCCCCTTCTGCGTTCTATCCCCTCCCCTCTCTCTCTCTCTCTCTCTTGTTCTGCATGCTTCCCCATTTTCATTTCCTATTGTTCTGTCCATTTTTCTTCTTCCCCTCCCTCTTTTCAACTCCCCCGTTCTTTCTGCCTTACTTTCTCCTTCCATTCTCTTCTTCTTCTTCTATCTATCTATTTTCTATTTTCTCTCCGCTCTCTGCAACTATCTCTCCTACTTTCTGTCTGCTTCTCTTTCTCCCCCTGTCCCCCTCGCTCTTTTTCTCTCTCCATCTTAATTCGTTCCTCTCTCTCGCTCTCCTTGTTTCTCTCCTTCCCTCCCTCCAGCATTTTCAGTCTCTCCACTTCAGTTTCTCTGTCGCTCCTTGTTTCTCTATCACCGTCCTCTTAATTTTGCTTTTATTGTCCGTGGACGATGTCTTGATATTACACATACTTCACATACACACACATACTCACACATGTGCACGTAAACAGAGAATGAGCGCATGAGAGAGAGAGTATGTGAGAGAGATTCTCTCTCTCTCTCTCTCTCTCTCTCTCTCTCTCTCTCTCTCTCTCTCTCTCTCTCTCTTCATCTACCTTTTCTCTATTCCCTTCTACATTTCTTTGTGGTTTTATGTAGTCTTTATTTTACTCTACTTCTAAATGCACATTTATTTAATGACCCAGACCGAGATGTCCACTTCAAAAAGGTCAACACCAAAGATAAAATAATTTAGTCACGGTACAGCCAGGCCATCATAACCTAGAATCATAAATACATATATTTAATATATAATCGTGTATGGGACGTGGTTTTAAGGGCAGATTTGAACAATAAAGGATGAGAGTTTGGTGACCAGCCATAAAGTCACAGGCTCCACAGCCACAGAATTGAAGTCGTAGGTTGCGTGCTCAGCCACCTACGAGATGTAACCTGGCATTAATCAAAGGACGTTGAGTCCGAAAAGCTTTTGTTAATAGGATAATAATTTTACTCGATTTGTACTAATTAAGTAATGTAATGTTTTTATTGGTAAATTTTAAAGAATATTTTATTTTTTTGTGATTCATTCTTATTTATTATTGTTTTGTTTAGTTCTGCTACCTACACTGCCACTTATGTTGGGACTTTGGGGTCCGTCACTTAAGGGCTGGGATTCGACAGTTTTGTTTGGTTGAAATTTGTGTACAACAGCAAAGGCTTGGAGCAACTATTTACTTCTGACATGAAAAAATATTCATCGGTTACAAGAAAAAACTGTTACAATTCAATCTCAATTATTTTGAATAATTTTTCTGTGATCTCTTTTGTAGCGGTTTCATTAGAAAGTGGGTTCTACAGGATGGAGTAAGTAGCCCCGGGATTAAGATGGGCTGACTTACAGAGCTAAAGAGATCTAACCTCCCACCTGTTTACCCTTAGATGGGAGTTGGGTTCATGCCTTTCTCAATGGCACTAATGCGAAGTGTATGTAAGCAGCCTCAGCTGAAAATCTGATTCGGTTCTTTGATTCTGTTTTCCCCAACCTTTAACCACTTCGCCACTCTGCACCTCTTCGCCACACCCTATAAATCCCATATGCCTGTAATTGCTAGCTATTTAGGCTAGAAAAGCTGATAAACGTTTCGTCTTAATTACTAACCGCCTATCAATGTGATATGGTCACCTGTTCGTTATTTTTCAAGGAAAAAAAAAAAAAAGAAAAACTGTCGGATGTTAACGACATATGGACCTACAAAATATAAAAATTATTTAACCGTTTACGATAGAAATTCCCTGGGTGTAGTTTGAATAGTATTGAACCATTTGGGCTCAAATCTTCTGGACCAATTTAGTGAAGGAAGCACTTTCGAATACAATTATTGGGTTGTTATTTACGCTATGTCGTTTTTTTAACTGTAAGATAAAGAAAAAACGAAAATATAAACGGTAAATATTTAATTAGAATATGACCAAATTTTAACCATAACTTTTTTCCAACGATAATATGCCATCTCTAGTTTATAAAATTCTTTCGGTTTTGTCTCACGAATTCAATAAAAGCATGAATCATAGCTTCCCTATTATTAAAACTTTTATCACGGATATACCTGAAAAGACGATAATCTGCACGTTGGGTGAATATGGAGGATACTTCATATCCCCAATCCTGTAAGCAGACAGCTGGGAAGTGTAGGAGCATTGCATTCAGTTTATGTCGGACATTTTTCCAATTTTTTAAGCTTTCCTATTGCGTTGAGATGAGGTCACTGTTGAAGTCTTAAAGTCTCCGTGCTGTCAATAAATCTTCATCGTTAAGAATATAAAAATAATATCAATCATTTAAAATATATAATAACGAATTATATCACTTTATTCTGCAAAAACTGCATTTACCTCAAGTAAATCTTTCACTTTAAACATTCATCTCTTTCTCTGTTCCCCTCTTTTTCTCTTTTCATCTGAATTTCTCTCTCCTCCTCCGTGTAGTTCTCCTTTTCCCTGCAATCTCCTGTGTGTGTCTCTGTCTGTCTCTGTCTGTCTCTTCACTTATTTCTATATCCTCCTCCTTCTCCCCTGTCTATTTCTCCCTGTATCCCTCTCTCATTATCTTTCACTCAGTCTATTCCTCTTTCCCTTTCTCTCTATCCCCTTTCCCTCTTTTTCACTCCACTCATCAACCATTACCGGATTACCACTAGAAACGTCATCGGGAGCTCCTCTAACCTCTCTGACCCCATGACCTTTGCCGACGTACACGTCCCAAAATGTCGCTCTTGGCGGGAAGGCTTCTCTATTGCTCACTTCGTTGGAAAACACATCCCAATTAAGAAACCTTCAAAATTATGACCATTTGATGACGAACAGACTCTTCCAAGCCTCTTACATACTTATCATGGAGTATCACAAGTACTGAGATGGATAATCGGGTGTCGTTTCGTGTTTATGCGTCTGGAGAGTGGAGATATAAATGACAGTCATCATAGCTGATCAGTCAACCAAATATTATTGGTTCTCCACCAGAAAAATGAATGCTAATAATGAGTTGACAGAGGGTTTTATTTGGGATTTTACTAATGTGACTGAGTACAATATGTGTATCGATGTTATGCACACTTATATATGTTTACTTATTCTTCTACATAGTGACAAATCATCTTGCTATCTATAGTATACCAACGGACTAAGAAACATTCGTGTGTATATATATATATATATATATATATATATATATATATATATATATATATATCCTGTATATATGAGTTATAACCAGCTTTCTTTATATATATATATCCGTGTATAAAGTAAAATATTGATGAGAAATCTATTTATCTTGATATAATTTCTAATGTATGTTTATTAAAGTAAGCACAGACATCAAATAGCCACACTGACATACATACGCGCATGCACACATACACACACACACACATATATATATATATATATATATATATATATATATATATATATATATATATATATATATATATATGAGGCCTAAGAAAAGAAATATGATTTAATAGAAACTATTGGAATAGAAACAAATAACAAGTTACGATAAAAGGTCAGTTGTGATTTATGCCATTTTATTCGGTACTCTAGATGGATAAATATGGAAATAGATACATTTTGATTTTGATTAACAGCAATACTCTCTGTCACCTGACCAACGTCTTTTGGCAGCAAACCGTGTTTCAGATGATCAATGAAAAGGGGTAGTCAATTAATAAGTTACTTCCCTCACTTTTTGTTAGGCAGTGTTCACTAAAAAGTCTGAATTTTTTAAAAACAAAGATGAATACAGTCGGACACAAACAATGGGGCCTATTTTACATAAAGTTACATTGAGCAAGCCCCCCCCCCCACGACACACACACACACACTGAAAACTGTGGGGGGTCAAAAACAAAAAGTGACACGATAAAATATAAATATCTTAATTTTCAGCCCTCTAGCTCCATTGGTGCGGCCTGTACCAGAGATACATACATAGCCAGCCAGCCAGAGAACCAATCAGACCAACTAAATCCCGTAAATTCTGGGTACGTTAAGCTAGTGTACCTGGAAAACAGTGGTTCTTAACCTGGGGTGCATACACACCCAGGGGGTGATGAGACATTTTTTTGAAAGAGGTTCATAAGCAAGTTTTTTTTTTTTTTCGTTTTATTGCTGATGTTTTAAATGATTATATTCGTAAAATCTTGATCCAGACTCAATCTTGACGTCTGATTGATTTTAACACTTTGTGATTTATAATTTTTAATACTAACTTTACTAATTTTCATTTTTCTTAATTAAACATTTTAGCTTTAAGATAAGGGGAAACAAGAAAGATTTTTGAATCTCGAAGGGTTGCAAGCTTCGAAAAGGGTTAAGAACTGCCGCTGATGTAAAGAAAAAGAAAATTGTGTGTTTAACGCTGGCTCCAACTTCGTTGCACTAATGTCGACGAGGACGGTGTTGATTTCAAGATTGTTTGTCCTTTATCTGCGAAAGTTATCGCATTTTCACACGCCATCTTTTTACGTCTTCTTCAGAATTGGAGTAGTTTACTTCATGTACAACTTTACGTACTTCTCTCTTATTCATCCCTCTCTTAACTTCTTCTTCCTTCCTTTTTCCCTCGCTCTATCCTTTTTATATTTCTCTTTTTTCGCTCTCCTTCTTCTTGTTCCCTTACCTAAGCTTTTCCCTGTTTGATTCAATTTCTTTTGTATTTCATTCTACAACCCCTCTCTATTATTGTATACCAGCCTCTCTCTCCTTCTCTCTCTCCATATATATATATATATATATATATATATATATATATATATATATATATATATATATATATATATATATATATATATATAACCACCCGCACACATGATGTGCAACTCACATTTACTGAGAATTTGACGATGGAGAAAATTACTACTTCGGTACGTAATTTCCGCCGTCTCCTCAGACCTTATCACTTATTGGTAATTGCAGTCATACACGTACGTAAAACCGCTGTTTGTTTAAAATAACTAATTTTTCGACGTCCGACCCAGAGAAGGGGATTCATCTGAATCTCAGAGAATCTCATTTTTACTTCCGTTATGACGCTTTCGATTTGGCCTTATAGCATTTGTTAGAATGGTCGATCCCAAATCGTTTGCACAATTTCCAATGAATCACCTGTCCTGTCCAGTCGTATCATTTTTTGTATTTCTCTTGGTTTTCCATCATCCCGTCTCTTCCTTTCCGTTTGGTGGTAGGGTTATTTTTATAGCTGTTTTGCTCCGTCTTCAATTGTTCTGTTTCCCTTTGTAAATGCCCCCACACACATTTTACGGACTATTCTTTAAAAATCTAGTTCATTGTACTTCTTGTTCCTGCCTCCGTTTGAGTGTAACGCTTTCAGAATTAACGCAAGGGAGGTTAGGTAGTGTAATAAAACTGTCGGAAGAGAGATGTAAAAAAGAGAAAGTCAGGTAGTTTATTGAAGTGGAGGAAGATTTTGCATACAAAACTAATCCTAGTGTGTATAACATTTGGATTAAAACATGGGCGACCAACAAAGATTCGAAGGGATGAGGGAGAGAATGAGAAAGTACTGACAAAGTGTGAGAGAAGGCATGAGATGATGGATAATTTTAGTTGTCAACACCCGTGGAATTTCCACAGGTTCAGCTAGTAGATATGAATAGACCTAGATAAATTCCCATCGCTGTAGAGGCGAACACACTTGAGTAATCTGAGTATTAACAAACATCATTCTCTTTGTTTTTATGAACTGTACGGCGTCAAATGCCCCCCGCCTTCTTAACAGTCCCAGGGTTGTCATTGAGGCTGTCAAGTTCATAACTGCATTTCTTGGCAAGGTTTTTTTGCGTGGGGCGATTTAACGGGTTTTCTTAATTCGTCGACAAATTTGCAGTTTTCTGCCAAGCGAAACGAAAAGCAACAGTGTAGAAAGGGAAACAAGCAGAAAATAAGGAAAGACGTTCACTGAATGTAAATTTCAAACACAATTAAGACGTATCATCTTTCAAAAAATACAAATGGGAACAGCAATAAAAACCAATGAATACACAGTTCATAATAATAGGAATTATAAACAACTTAGATGTAAATGGATTTGAAAGGAGTTGAATAATAATAACAAATTTAATATTATTATTATTATTATTATCATCATTATTATTATTACTATTATTATTATGGTGGCGGTGGTGGTCTTGGTTGTGATGATCATGATGAGGATACAGAGGAGTAACGATAATACTTTTCGTCAGCGAATTACTACGATTAGATAATTTAAGGTTTCGATCCTACCTCATGGTACTAGATAGGATAATGGATAGTCTATAGCCACACTGAAGTGTTGTAATACAACAAAACAGCTGTCTATGGATGATTCAATTATTTAATTATATATATATATATCAGCCTCATTTTCTTTAATTGTTTATTCTATTTACGTTGTCTCTGCTAAGTGATACATTAACCGTGTAATAACGGGAGATAATTCCAAATAGAGACAGAATATCTGTGAAAGCGTTATATTATTTAAAACGACCCCCGTTGTTACACGGAGAACAAGTCACTCAGCCTAGACAGCGTAAATAGAATAAACAAGTAAAGAAAATAAGACTGCTGCAGAATAGGACTTGTGACCAACAAGGTAGCTGCTTCAATGTAGTGTCGCTTTTCACCATTGAGCTAGATAGACCTGGAGCTGGAAAGGTGAAGGCCCAAATAGCTGCTTTGTCCCCACTCTTCTCATTTCGTTCATTCACTGTCCATGTCTGCACTTGTTGTTTCTAACATAGAAAATCATATTATTATGAAATGGATATACAATCCGAATGAATATTTATTCATAAACATTCTGTCAGATTGCATATCCATTTCAAGTCCCGGCAAGAAGTCACTGCCAAATCATTGTCGACAAATAAAAGAAGATTTCGCAATGGTTGTAGATTACAGAGAGAAAGAAAACGATATTCCAAGAATTTCCAAAACTATGACAGAAACACCTTTGTGGAATATATGGTCAACATATAGTCATTTGCTAAGCTTAGTTTAGTCTGACAAAAGGTCAAGTGGCGACTGCCAGTTTTAAATATGTGTTTGCACGTATTCAAATCATAGATTTTACAAGTATGAACTGGCTCTTCCAGTATTCTTCCCTCTGGCTTGGAATATGCTTTTGAGTTCATTAATACTTGTTATTTATTTATGTATTCACTGATGCTAAATTTGACGCATGTTACTTGATACTGGGTTTTATCTGAATTCCTACGTGATGCAGAATACGACACCAGTTTGTTTCTTGAGTATATTTGCAATGGATGAATAAATAAAGATTCTTGGGGTTTGTAAGTGTCAACTCTACCTTCAAAACAAGACAAGTAGTTGTTCTACGGTGACTACGTTCTCGGTAATTCTCTCGCTAGAGAGTCTTAGTCCTGACGACTATCGTCGCCTGAAGTGAAATGTAATCAGTTAATTTATTACAATCAGCCTATGTTTGAGGCCCTAGCGGATTTTCAGATCCTTAGCTAAATCCGACACTACCTGAGGCTGTTAAGCCTTTAGACTCCATCTATTCTTCTGAGCTGCACACATAATTTCGACGAAATGAAGGAAAAAGGCACAATGAGAGGTGAACGGATAACGAGGAAGTATCGAAATAACAAATTGGTCTACCCAGGAAATTTAAAACCTTTCAAAATTTTATTGCAGGAAAGAATTCTTTTGAAGAAAAAAAAAAAGACTACAACAAGGGATGTTTTAAAAGTACCCACATACTTTTTGCTTTGTAAAAAAAAAATGGCAACTAAGTTGATGCTATCGGACTTCGTATTTCCAGATTGCACAAGTTTGTTTCAACAAAATATTTAAATGGAGTTTACAGTTTCCTTTGCACTGATTGAGAAAACAGTTCGTATATGCAAAAGGCATAACAAAACAAAAGCACACAATCTATCCTCCTCCCTCTAATCATCAAGAGCGTTATTATGAAATGAATATAAATGGCCCCAGACGGGAATTGAACGTTGTCTACTGATCGGTTCTGTCTTCTGTTCTGATAACCGTTTCATCTGATTGAACCCCCAGGAAGGTCAACCACACAATTATATTCTATGATGAATACATATGAGTATTTACATACTTCACGCTTTGATCATAGAACTTGCAGATACTTTGGTCCTAAACAGACGTAAATAATCCTGTCATTTTTTATGGGTACCATGCAAATGTAAATAAAAATTTGAATGTTAATCTTTGGTGGGGTATGGGCTTATGTATTTTTGTGTATAAAACCTTGTCTTCGCATCTTCCTTTGACATTTCTGATTGACAAGTGAAGGAGAAGAATGTAATGCTATTCACACTAATCTATGATGAAGTCTCATGTTCGCCCAAAGATCCAATCTCATTCTCTTTCCTCTAACGAAGAAAGAGCTTCCTTACAGAGATTATCAGCCCAATGCATGACCCACATCGATCTAATTCCATGGAAGGGAGAGGCCTCAAGGCATACGACCCCAGGGCCTGAGGCATTGCTCTGGTTCCATTAAAGAGAAGGCTTTATTTTTGTACTGATTTTTAAAAGATCTTTTTTTTTTTTTAGATCCTTGAAATTTTACTTTATGAATCTGAGAAAAGCTTGCGTTTATTAATAGTAGTTAGACTTAGCATTTGTTTTTGTTTGTTTTGTTTTGTTTTTTTTGTTTTTTCATTAATCTCCCTCGTGTACTCTAAGTGTTGGGAAGGGGAGATAGCGGTTGTGTTATTCAGTCCGTCTGTTCTTATTCTCCTTTATTTTATTATAATCTACTTCTGGCTTGCTAGGCCCGTTGAAGATTCACCAAAGCCCCGTTGACCGCACATTTCGGGTACACGTTCACTACAAGGTCTGTTGCCAGCCTCTCAGAATGAGGGGTAGGACTTTCACAGTTTTAATTTAGAGCTGTACATCTCTGAGTCTGGTTACTAACCAAGGCTGAAGATTCTACTCGGCAACGCTATTTGAAAGTGACAAATCTAGTCGACACTGGTCGACATCTATGTCCAGATAAAAGCTCTCCTCTGTTCTAATCTATTTTTTAAACGTATCCATTGTTTTGTGTATCGTTATGCAGAAACAATTTGATCCACTTTGAATCCCACCGAACGCAGATAACTTTTTTCCCCAGTATATTTCGTTTAGCTTGAAAATTTTGAAGGTTTTCCTGGATCTAGCCACAATTTTCTTCATTTTGAAATCTTGTAAAAAATCTTCTAATAAATCAATTTTTCGTAGTCAGTTACTAACTAGTCCAAAAGACTTTGATCTATGTTGATCAAGAAAAGAAAAACCAAGTGTTTAAACACAGACCAATTTTTGTTTTCCCTACGTTTATTTCGTACGAATCCATATTCTTAGCTTCTAAATTTTCTCTACGACTTGTAAACGAACGTACTTGAGTTGACCCGATTAGACAAGCTATGAACAGCTGAGCAAACTACCAAAATTTCCTTAACAAAATGATTCTGAGAACTTTTACATGTATCATATATTAACATAAACATTTTTTTTGGAAATGTTACCATTGATATGCTCTGCCATTAACAATCTTTATTGAAAGGTTTTAATACTTTTTTTACTAACAAGGTTATTGGGTTTATGATGCCGTAAGCACTTTGTACTAATCATTTTATTCATTCATACAATCTAAAAAAAACAATCTCTTGAAAATATCCGTTGTTAATAATACTAAAATGACAGTTTTGTTCTTACTAACAACTGTTACTAATTCTAATTCAACGAGATTACTAATTATTTTATATTTAGCATTGTGGTATCATGGTATCTTTTCTTACATTTTTTACGCATGTATTTTCTTTATTTGTGTTTGTTCTTACGAGTAACAGATGTTATCCATTCTTTTTTTCTTTCCTACAATCTACTGTTCGGTCTCTGAGTTAGTTGTGTACTTACCACCGGCAAACAATCTCATTAAACTTATTACTAACGTAACTTTACTAATTTTCTACTAATAGTACTATCTGTCTGAAAATGTACTAAAACAATCTTATCAAAATTGTTACTAATCTAACCTTTCTAAGTCGACATCAATAGTACTATCTTGATGTGAAATATACTAAAACAATCTAATCAAAATTTTTACTAATGTAATATCACTGATTCGCAACTAATAGCTCTATTTACATGCAAAGCATACTAAAATAACCTTATCAAATTTGTTACTAATCTCACTAAACCAATTTGCTACTAATAGTGCTATCTACATGCATTATACCTATATTTGTGACGGATATTAATCGCTCGTTTTTTTTTTTGTTTTTTTTTTGTTTTGTTTTGGTTTTTTTTTTGTTTTTTTGTTTGTTTCTTTGATGCATCCACGAATCTCTATAAGACATTTTTGGGTGAGTCGGTCGATTGGTCGGGCCCTAATATGTTGAATATCAATTTTTGCAACTGTATCATGGTGGATTGATATGAAAGTTGCTCCAGATCATCGGATGGACCATCATCTTCCTCTTCCTCTTCCTCCTTCTCCCCTTCTCCCTCCGCTTCCTGCTACTTCTACCACGGAGGGTGAACGCATAATTGAACTTATGGTTCTTGTTTCTTCAGCAATTGACCTTTTGGGGTTGAGGTAGTTAGGTATTTGATACCGGTGTCCATGTCATGGTTCGTAGTCAGCACGAAAAGCATGGATTTTGAATGTTGATTTTCAATGCAAACAGACCTCAGTTGCCCTTCACATTGGAAGGGAGCAGAAGACACAATTTGCCTCAAATCTTCCACGGTTTCACCCAAATTGCACTGATTTTCCCGAAATTTAGCACGTTTTTCCAACTTCCTCCTGCCCCCTCCTCCGACTCGTACGCTTATAGTCCTTTGCACACTCGCGGTTTTCTTAATCTCAAATCGAAAACCTGGCTTTTATTTTTTATTTACTAATAAATCAATTTTCTCTTGGTCTGATTTCATTTTGTATTTTGAACAAATTCCATCATGTTTCTGGTATTTAATCCTTTGATAATACAGAATATTCCCTTTTTTTCACATCATCGCTTAAAATAACATTGAATTTGACAAAAACACTATTATTTGCATGTATTCAAACTAACAACTCAATTCAATATCAAGGTGACACGGGTACTAATTCTGAATTACACTGCATTTAGTGCATTGTTATGAGATGTTCTTCACCGAAATTTACTGAATACTAAACCGTTACTTACAACAAAAGTGTTACTATCACATTATTAATATCAAAAGTATACTAAAACATTCTTATTAAACTTGTCACTAATCAAGCTCTACTAATTGGCTACCAATCAAACAATTTAATTAAACATATTACTAATGTAACTACTTATTCTCTGGTGATTCTATTATTAACATGAAAAATATACTAACACAATTCTATTAAACTTGTTACTAATATGAGTTTACTTAACGTTGTCCAATGGTGCTATCAATGTGAAATGTATATTTAAACAATGTTTTCAAGCTTGTTACTAAACTAAATTTACTAATTTGTTACTAATAGCACAATCAACTGGAAAATGAATACTAAAACAATTTCTTTAAACGTACTACTAATTCTCAACTTATAGTATTATCAAAATGTAAAATATACGGAAACCACCTCATTAAGCGTATTACTAATATAACGTTACTAATTCACTACTAATAGCATTTCCTATGTGGAAAGTATATTAAAACAATCTTACTAATGTAACTTACTAATTTTCAACTAATAACACTACCAACATGAGAAAGATACTAGAACAATCTTATTAGACTTGTTATTAGTGTAGCTACTAATATGGATAATATACTAAAGCAAAAGTTTTACTCATATATGCTCCCTAACATGCAAATAAAAAAAGATACTCAATGTGCTACACCGGCATTATTGCTATTAATATGACTTTACTTGTTGGCTACTAATAGTACTATCAAACGGAAGTGAATACCCCACAAAACCGTATGAAACTCGTTACAAAGGTAACTTGAATAATTCTAAACTCATCATCATCATCATCATCAGTCTTTTAGCGTCCGTCGTTGGACATAGACCTTTCCCACGATTTGCCACACTTCTCTATCATGGGCGTCACGGAGCCAGTACTTCCTGAACTTGTCTAGCTCGTCTCTCCATCTAACATTTTGCCGGCCTCGGTTGCGCATGTGGTCTCGGGGAATCCATGTTGTGAGTCGTGATGTCCATCGATTGTCTGCCATTCTTGCAACATGGCCAGCCCACCGCCATTTGAGATTTTTTATGGATTCTATGATGTCTCTAACTCTTGTCTTTTCTCGGATGTACTGTGCTGTTTTGTGGCCTCTCCATGTGAGGCCCAGCATTATTCTGGTTGCACACCAAATTCTAAACTAATTGTACTATTAACATGGAAAATACAGCAGGACAATCTTATTAAAATTATACTAATTTTCGATAAATAGTACTATCAATGCAATTAGTACACTAACAAGCCTGGCTACTAAAGGTTCAAATTTCACCTTACTTCTACTCCGACTGAAGATGATTACTCCAACGTTTGTACTGAATGTATAATAAATTATTCAAATATATATGTATTTTCAGTACAATTGTATTTATTCATTTATTAGAAAGAAATAAAACCTTGTGTAATTCTAACATTAATTCTCACAGATATGTATGGTATCTTGCAAAAGTTTGGCAAACCTTGGTAATTTCAGGGTATTGTTGAACCCCCTTGCATTTTTTCTCAAATATTCAATTGAAATTATAACAATTTCATCTGATACAGTGGATCGTATTCTGAAAAAGGATCTTGGCCTGACTTAGAAGAAACCATCGATGACAAAGAACCATTTGTTAAAATACAAGACATTCTTTGAGAGAATGGAGGGTTGGTCAGAGATAATGTGGTCTGATGAATACAAGTTTTATCATTTCGATCAATCTAGTATGCCTGCATGGATACCACGAAGATCAGACCCAACCAGTCAACGGTTGACACCAGCAACAACTAAACTTCCTCCTTGTGTCATGATCTGAAGGCCCTTCTCTGATGGTGGTCGAGGAGGATTGTATTTTCTGCCACCAGAAATGACGACCATAATACTATCAACATGAAAAATGTGCTAAAATGATTAACAAAGTTGTTAGTAATGTTTAATAAACATCGACAAAGACTACTATCAAAGTGAAAAGTAAACGAAATTTGTTACAAATCTACTAATTTGCTACATTACCAACAGGAAAGAATACCTTTTCTTTATATTTTATTGAACCTGTTACTGATAAGATATTACCAATCTGCTAATAATAGAACTATCAACAGAAAATCATTACTAATTGACTACTAATAGTATAATAAACGGGCAAAGAATATTAAAACAATGTTATCAAACTTATTACTAATGTAACTTTACCAATTCTCGGCTAATTGTACTGTCTACATGGAAAATATACTAATATAATCTTATCAAACTTATTACTAATGGAACATTATTAAGTCACTAATCATAGCATTTTCTGCATGAAAGGTATATTAAAGCAATATTACTAAACCTGTTACTCATCTAACGAACTATTCATCAACTAAAAGTACGATTAACATGAAAAACATACTAAATCAATTTTATTATTTGATACTAAACTCGAGTCTATTAAACCTTGACTAATAGCACGATAAATGTACAAAGTATACCAGAACGCTCTCATTAAACTTGTTACTCGTCAAACTTTACTAATTTGCTACTAACAGTATTGTCAACAGTGAAGAATGCTGGAACATTTTATCAAAATTTATTAAACTTAAACTTATTCCTCATGTAACTAATGAAATGTCACTAATGTGCTACTGTACTATCATCAAGAAAAGTACACTCGAACAATTTTATTGAAATTATTGCTACTGTAACTTTACTAATTTACAATGAACTACTATCAACATGGAAAATATACTAGAACAATTTAATTAAACTTATCATGAATGTAACTTTAGTAATGTGTTACTAATAGAACTAAACAAAAACATTTACTAAAACAATCTGATTAAACTTGTAACTAATATAACATTGCTAACTCCCTAAAATCATCCTGAAAAGTGTACTAAAACAAACTCACTAAACCTGTTACTAATGTAATTTTAGTAATTATCGACTATTAGTACTATCAATGTGAATTCTATAATAGCATAATCTTCTTACATTTATCTCTTAAACTTCTTACTAATGTAACCTTACTAATTCGCTACTGATACTACTATCAACAGGAATATTATACTAAAACAATCTTATCAAACTTATTTCTTATGTAACACTACTAATCCATTACAAATGGTACTATGAACAAGAAAAGTATACTGAAACAATCTTATCAAATTTATCACTAATATAATTTTACTGATTCCTTACTGATGGTACTATCAGAATGAAAAGTTTGCTAAAACAATTTTTTGTAAATCATTACTAATAAATCGTTACTAATCAATACTAATTGTTCTATCAACATGAAATGTATACGGAAACATTCTTGATAAACCCATCACTTATCAAACTTTACTACTAATGATACTAAAAAACTGAAAAGTATTTTAAATGTTTTTAAACGTGTTACTAATCTAACTTTACTAATTTGAAACTAATAGAAACATATACAAGAGAAGTATACTAATACTATCTTATTGAAATTATTGCTTACGTAACTCTACTAATTCTCTACTAATAGTACTATCAATATGAGAAGTATACTAAAACAATCTTATGGAACCTGTTACTAATGTACCCTAATGATTTGCAACTTCTCGAACCATAAAATTGAAAATGATACTAAAACAATTTTATTTAACGTTTTACTAATATAACTCCACTAAATCGCTATCAAAAGTACTATCAACATGAAAAATATATTGAAACAACATTGTTTCCTAATAAAAGGGTATTTTGTTTAACTAAGTACCTAATTGATAATACTTTATCATTAGAGCATATAACAACCCCACGTAGCTAAAATGTTTATTTGCTTGAATATAATTTAAAATACGGTGACTCCGTTCAATAGTTTTCCACTTAGTGACTGTCTTTTTTGCAATTCCAAGTTTCCAATATCAAATTATTAACGAAAGAAAACTCAAGAAAACTCCTTGTCAATCCGAAAACATCTCTCGTTGTGTTAACATTAGATTTATGAGACAACTGTGGATTGAATACAATTTGTCTCTAAAGAGAGATGACCATTATTTGTGTGGACACCTGCTTGTACCCCTTATGTACAGATGTCCTTTCAAAATGTAACAACCGGTTAAGTTGGAAAATGATTCCCGAGCAAAAATAATCGCAGAGGAGTCTACTTAGTGACCACCAGTCAAAGCATTATAGCTAGAGAGGGAACAGAGGAAAGTTCAAGTATAAGATAGTATAATTACGTTTTATTGTATCATTTGCAATTGTGAGTTTAGCTATAATACTCTTCAGGGCGTATGTTTAGAAATGCAAACTCTGAAATCGTATCTCCTGTCCAAACATCTGAGACTGTGACACGCGAAAAGAGCTTCGATGATTCCAAAAATACGTGATCATCATTATAGCCTGCTTAATGAGACCCTCAAAAGAAGAAGAAATCAAGCGAAGAATCACACTAGGATGGCAAGCCTTTGGCAGAGCTGGCTCAACCTTCAAAAATAATAAGATCCCATTAATCCTAAAGAGAAGGGTGTATAACCAATGCATCCTCCCAATAGTCACTTATGGAGCTGAAACATGGAACTTAACCAAGAAACAGACCCGTAAGCTGAGAACCATGCAACGTGCACATGAAAGAATAATGCTGGGCCTCACATGGAGAGACCACAAAA
Source organism: Thysanoteuthis rhombus (assembly GCA_963457665.1). Classification (NCBI taxonomy): domain Eukaryota; kingdom Metazoa; phylum Mollusca; class Cephalopoda; order Oegopsida; family Thysanoteuthidae; genus Thysanoteuthis; species Thysanoteuthis major. The sequence goes on along the minus strand of OY735213.1, from coordinate 10,913,486 downwards.
CAGCACAACACATCCGGGAAAAGACAAGAGTTAGAGACATCATAGAAGCCATAAAAAATCTCAAATGGCGGTGGGCTGGCCATGTTGCAAGAATGGCTGACAATCGATGGACATCACGACTCACAGCGTGGATTCCCCGAGACCATATGCGCAACCGAGGCCGGCAAAATATTAGATGGAGAGATGAACTAGACAGGTTCAGGAAGTACTGGCTCCGTGACGCCCATGATAGAGAAGTGTGGCAAATCCTGGGGAAGGTCTATGTCCAACGACGGACGCTAAAAGACTGATGATGATGATGATGATAACTGCTTACACACCCTCCAAGTTGTGAGTGTGTGATTGTTGCAACTCACAAATACTGCCAGGTTGTTTTTCACACTTTTTCTTCATGAAAATTACTTCCATGTCACGTTATCGCACAGCTGGAAAAAAATTTAACTAAGGGTAGCTTGTCTGACTTCAGTAGAAACCGTTCAGTGGCGCCCAGGGCACTTGCCATACCTGCTGTGCCCTTGATATGCCAATGGTTGCATGGGGTTGCTACACATCATTTGTCGAGTTATAGATGCTTCATAATCTGTCACAATTAATTTGGATTGAAATAGACGCATTCTTCGAATTGTAATCGAATTGTAATAGTTCATCGAAAATTTGTTTTTTTGTTAAGGTTTTCAATGGAGCTCTTTGTTGTTACTGTTTGGACAGTTAATGTAGTTGTAGGAGAGCAATTTACCTAAGTGGTCACTCACCTATTCTCTTTTCCTTCAACGATCGTGACATGCCAGTGACGAGATATTTCGCCAAGTTAGCTGGTTTATGAAAGAGCCATAGCTTTGAACGGTATCTGTGAGTATCTGTGCTTTATCGCGATTTATTTTGTGTCCCCGTTCACAAGTTGTGAGAAAAGCCCAAGAGATCTTGTAAAAGTTTTATGCTTGGCGTAAAACTGACAGACGAAGAAGAATATTATTGTAGGGTCTGGGAAGGCTGAGAAAAGTTCCCACAAAAATTGATTGTAATTACTTCTTCGTTTTACGCCATTTTAGTTTATCAAAGTTTCATTGGAAGGCTCCACTTTTGGATAATGAAATAACATGCATTGGAAACATGAGTAACCTAATCCAGGGTTCAAACTCTGTTTTCCGATTCAGTGCTGATAATTGCATCTCTCTCCTCTTATCTATCAGTCTATCTAACTGCTATCTCGAACTGTTCATATACCCCCTCTCTCCATTTCTCAATATATATATACATGCACGCACACACACATATATATGTATATGCTACGCAGAAGAAGACACTTTTGAAAAAAGGCACAGTGTTTGATACGAGAGAAACTTTTCAAAGCGTGAAGTTACGGCTATGTCAAATACTTCCGTTTTCAAGTATCACTTCTGATCATTCAGTTTCTCTTTACTTTCCCAATGGTTGACAGATTATGGGCAGGTGCACGAATAGGGGTAAAAACAACCAAAATGTTGAGGGTAAAAGAAAATATACGTATTTTCTACGGAAGACAAGTACATCTCAACAAATAAAAGTTACATGCACCCTAAACATTAGAACGAACTAGAGGACAAGCCCTTTTAACCTCTATTTCCACTACTTAACTTGTTAGTTCCGAGTGAAAACGCCCCTGAACAAACATTACAAAGTTGAAGGGGAAGTCACTTTTTTGTTAAACTTAAAAAAACATCAGAAAATGAATTCTCCTTGATGTGTCACTTAGTTTTCAGATGAGATGTTTATAGACCACCAAGCCTTCAAACACACACACACACACACACACACACACACATATATATATATATATATATATATATATATATATATATATATACATTGCAAATATATCGAAAATTTAGAAGCAAATAACATACATAGGTCTCGATCGGCTGTTATTGTTATCATACACTCTCAATTATCCATAATGGTTCAGTGGCTATCCGAATTAGACTGGGTTTGTAATTTTGATCTCAGCTGTTGTTGCGAGGGGTTATGTGTTTATGAGTTGCTGGCAAACGATGTATGTGTCTCTCTTCGGGAATTACTTTATGAAACTTATATTAATACACTAATCGAATAATAAGATCTCATTTCTGCTTTGCCTCCTTCATACCAGTCTGTCGGATGAATTAAAACTCATATCCACACACTGATCTTATACATATACAAATACATACGAGAATGGATCAATAATCCCATATTCTGGCATTAGCTGAATATTATCTAACCTTTTCATCGCATAATGTCCGATCTATCGTCGCATGGAGAAACCTTGAATTGAATGCATTGAAAAGGAAGGAGAATATGTTGGGAAATATCCATTTTTTGAGTAAAATAAACTATTTTTTCAACATTAGACTACAAACCCAATGGTGTGCCTTAGTGCGTGTATTTGTTTTTGTGAACTGTACAAACTAAAAAGTATAAATGTATATACAAATGTATGTATGTAAAAATGGAAACAAGGAAAGAAAATGGTAGACGAGATGATTACAAGAATGGTCTTTTTGTTCAAAATACATTCCTCCGTCAACATTCGGCATCTCATGTAGTACTAACTGATATGTTTGTACATATGTGAAGTTCATACAACTATTTTGTAGTAGTTCAAAAAACTTATAGTATTCATACATATTTTATAATTGCAGATCTAATGAGGAAAGCAAATAGCAGAGATTATAAGTCAATATTAGTAGCAGCTTTATTGATTAGGCTGTGCGTTACGGTATTATTATTATTATTATTATCATTATTATTATTGCTGTTGTTGGTGTTGGTGGTGGTGTTTTATAGTGTGAAGTCAATAAGGAAGAGTTCGTTGTAACGGTTATAGCAGGAATATTATTTGGTTGATTCATAAGTTTTCATAATTTTTTCAACAAATTTTCTATTGAGATGAATTCATAGCATCATTATTCAGTGTCCAAAGTAGTTCCTATGAGCTTGCACCATTTTTTCAGGTGAATGGCGAATTCCTTTATAAAAGAACGATTCTGGTTGTGAGTCGCAAAATTTTTCGAGTAGTATTTTTATATATTGAACTCATTGGAACCACTGACCAGGCCATGCGTTCTGCATGGAGTAAAACAAGTGATAGTCTGAAGTTGGAACTTCTGGGGTAGCATGTGGAAGAACTTTCTAACCCAGCTCCATGACAGATTGTTGCGTCATATTTACTATTGAGCACGGGCAAAATTCCTGCCTTAGTTAAACAGCAAAAGTTCTTTCTTCAAAAGTGTACCTTCAATGAAGTTGATTGATTCTGTTAAACCTTTTCTGCAAGTTCCTGTATTGTTTGTCCAGCGTCTTCTTTCGAACTTTCCACGAATTAATTCGTTTTCATATTCTGCAATCTTCCAGAACGCTTAAAATCTGTTTATCTAAACTTTGCAATGTGTGTGTGTGCACGCACACGCATGTTATGTATCTTCATCTACCATTTAATTGAATTGCAATTTTCCTTCATTCCTCCTCCTTTCTTTCCGTCATTCCTCCGTCCCCTTGTTTTCCCTTTTCTTTGACCTTCCAAAATTCACGCTGGACGCATGACAATCGACTTTTTCACAAAACCCACAGACTTTAACCTTGATTACCTCGGGTAGGGCTGTTCGTTCAAATCGGACCACCAACACAATACGAAGAATCACCTCATTGTAATAATACAGTACAGCCCCTTCCCCAACCCAGTATATCCAGTACATGTGAGAAGGGTAATTCCATGTCTGTCTGTCTACTTGATTGGTTGCCGTCTGCTGTCGTAGGCAAACAAAGCAACAAAAAAAAAACAATAAATATGAGGGATGGTAGCCATCTTAGTCGTCTGTTTTTTCGGGAGCTTTAGAAGACAAACGGTCACAGATATGGGGGTCGATTAGGGATAGGAAATTTGACACCCTTCGCCCCAGGATCAGGCCTTTTCATCGAAGGCATGGGGGATTGAAAGTTGGAGAAGCCTTGGGGAAAATAAGTGATATCTTGAAAAAAAAATCAGCAATATTTTTATCCATTCAATATATCTCAATAAATTGAAAGTCATATTCAACTTTTTGTAATGGAATAAGCAATATTTTGATAAGCTAAATGATGATAATAATCAGAGACGTGGTAAGAGATTAAGGGCCCCGGTGGGCTTGCTTACTTAAGGGCTCCTTTCAACACTTGGTGAGATTTGTGATTGTTCTATGTGGATGTTCATGGAAATGCAGTAAGTGAACTACAATTTACAAAGTTTCGAGCAACCCCTCCATTGGGGGCTCAGGGGTGATTTTGAATCGCTCCGTGAATAACGCTCTTGGATATCACACATCAGTTCATGGTTAAACAGATCTCGTTTGAGTGAAAAACAACGCAAATATTTTTTTTTACATTCCCTTTCTCTAGTGGCCCTGCGGTTAGCAGCTCAGAAAATAGAATCGAGCCGATCTCGAACTCCAACTGAGACAGTGAAAGTCACTTCACAATAATGCCCTTGGGAAAGACATGAATCCATCAAACATAAGGACACTATTCTTATTTATTATTCTTCATCTCGGGGATTAAAATCAAACTCTGATGTTATCATTTTTTTTTTCAAATTGCTTTTTAGTCTAATTTGTTCTTGAAAATCCAGTCACATTGAAATCATTTTTGTTAGTTTAATACGCAAAAAAAAAAGTTTATGAAAGCAATTAGAGAGATTGAAAAAGGTGAATATTGGGATGGATTATGGATTATGGTTAATTCGAATATATGAGAAATTAATGACAACATTGGCAAATGGAGAGAGAAAATAAGAAGGTAACTGGTTTTGAGTAAAATTTGAATTGTGGGTCGACACAATTGTCTATTATTATTGTTTCTAAACGGTTGTGCTTAAAATGTAAAAACAATTTTTCACCAAAAGATAGTCAAGAGAGATTTTTTATCAGCTTTCATTCATCTGGTATAAAAAATATCAGGTTTCAAATTTACTCAGGGGTGTCTCTTTTTAGCGTCCCTGAAATTTGTAATATTTACTGGTTGAAAATGAGGCGACATCTGATATTTCTTTCTATGTTTAACTTGCTGAGTGCGTCGCACAGACATTCAGTTTTCTTAGGGCCCCGCTTATTTTTCATATAACAAAACAAAATCTACTGTAAACAACTCTTTTTTCTTCTTCTTCTTCTCATTCTCTGAATCCTTTTCCTGTCCTTATCTTGACTATTCTTGTCACAATATTTTGGTTCAGGGGTCTGTCGTAGTCAGCAAACTTCTGAGAACTTCAGACCCAACCCTTTTATTCAGTGCACGAGGTAGATAGTTCGTATTCCGTTGTCCATACCAGATGTCAGGTTGATTGCCGAGTGGATAAAAGTGTGGGTTAGTTACCTACCTGGCCGTCGTGTGTTCAATCCCTGATTGGGTACAGCAATATAAGTCTTATAGTCTTGTTCAAAATTATGGTTCGAAATTCCAAGATTACCGACTCCAACAGACACCTGAAGAATTCCTTTCTTCTTCTTTCTCCCACTTCTTTTTCCTTAACTCCTTTTTGATATGTTTTACTCGCCCTTCTCTCCTCTTCCTTCTCGTTCTCATTCTTCTACTCCTCTTTCTTTTCCTTCTGCTATGCTTTAGTAGAAAACCCCAACCATAAGTGTCACAAAAACTGTCAACATAGGTTTGTTCAGTCTTCAAGTTGGTCTAGCTGGTTATGTATGTAAGTATTGTCACATAATAGAAACCATTACATAACCTACGCCTTTTGGTACCAGGCTGTGTTGGGGATGATCAATTAAAAAAATCGAAAGAGTTTGATCAATGAATAAGTTACTTCTTCAGCCTTCTGTTTGGTCGTTATCACTGAAGTGTGAATGCTGATAGACCCAAAATAATGGATCAAATTAGCATGAACATTAATTGCCGCTCGAAACACCACTAAAAATCTATCCAAAGGGGTGGAATTTTTTTTTAAATTGTTCTTTCGAAGCATAGTAAAGAAAAAATCTGCTGTGTGGGCGCGTGCGCTCACGATCTAAATTTGCCATATGCCGAAAGCAACACAATTAGAAAAAATAAATAGAATTGTCGGTCTGACATGATAAATTGACGAGCCTTTAATTTGTTATTTAGAGAAAAGGCGCCAACAAGGAAGATAATCTGTAGACATAAATGTTGGTGTTTCTATTTTGTGCCGATTCAAGCCATTTGATGGCGAAACAATGGGTGCTCTGTACATTAACCAAATGTTTGCTGATGAGCTGGAATCTATACCCGGGGAAAAAGGCGTTGTCCCTAGGCTGTCTTGATTCCAAAGAACTGATATATTTACTTAACCTAATTAAGTGGGATCACAAAGCAGCCTTTTAAAAATTGTATGATGCTAATTTCCCGCTGGTAGGCGTGTCTCAGTCTCAAATTTCTAAAAACTGCCTATCTCCGAACACTGGCTCCTGGACTTGGAACCATATTTGCTTCTGATATCTCTATAATGTTAACATTTGGAGATTCCGCTCCTCAATAGGTTTTTAGTAGGGGTTCGATTTTCAATCTATGTTCACGCAAAATTGATCCATTATAATAATTGAATTGAAAAAGATGGTTATAAACAGAACTGGATAATACACACGCCAGATAAACAGCAGCTTGCAGTCTCACAATCAAGGACTTAAAAAAATTCAGAGTTGAATAACCGTCGTCACCGAAATTGGCTAAGGGTTCTATCCTTCTCTTATATATGCGTAAGTTTGAGTTTGTTTATATATTTGTGTATTCCACCGCTCCTGCTCATGCCGTTTTGTCTACAAACTTGAAAATTGGTTTTAGTACTCCACTAAACCCTTGAGTCCTAATTTTGACGGGTACATCAATAACATCAAGATTCTCCAGAATTTTGTTCCTTTGGCAAATGATGCAAAGAAACGTGAAGACCAGAAAAATGGACGAAAATTGATAAAACCTCAAATATTGTCATTTATTTGTCATATTGTCGGATTAACCATATCAAAGATAACCCCGCGAAAATTACCAACAAAGAGAACGACAAGTAGACATAATAAAGTAAGAGTTTTCCACCCAAAAATAGACTTCCTCCATAACGTCCTAAATAGAGGCCGAATATATCGTACCATTCGCTTGAAAAAGACCCAAAGAGTAGAAACATAAACATGTTTGTGTTGCGAGTCCATTATTTCAATATATATATATATATGTATATATATATATATATATATATATATATACTAAAGTAAGAAAATATAGCAAACCAGATGCTAAGATTTGATTTTCACTTCTCTCATAGATATGTGTGTTTGTGTCCGATCAAATGCCCTAATAAATCATTCATTCTTTACAAGATATCAAATCCTCCTGGTGTTTTGTTATAAATATATCAAACCGAAACAACAGCAAACATGACAGAATAATTGAAATCTAGAACCACAGACCTTCGGTGTCAAGTCACAGCGTTGAACCTTATCATGTTTCGTTGAGTCAAACAAATCAGACACACTAGGCAACCTCTACTTGCACGACGACCTCGGCACAGATGGGGCACAAAACTAGTAAGTTAAAAAGAAAGGTTCAAGTGGTGTTTCTTAATACACACCAGAAATGGTGATAGTTGAGACATGATTCATTAAAATAGAAAAAAGAAGAAAAAAACTGAATAAGTAATAGTCATTCATCCGCTTGTATCAGGGTTTCCAGATGTCTTTTGCAATACAAGACCAAATAAGTATGGTATTAGGACCAAATTAGATTGGTATTGGGACCAAATTTGTATGGTCTTAGGACCAAATTAAGTAGCTTCGATATCAAAATAATCGAATAACTTGAACTACATCATTAGACTAAGCTTACATGAAAATGGATTAGGATACATATTTTACCTTTGCTAACGAAGGTGGAGACATATATGCTCAATCATAAGTCCACCTGTCCGTCCGCCTACCCATCAGGTCACAAGTTCTCAATATGTTCTCCCTAAATTTCAATGAAATTCTATCGAATAGTTTACAATGGAAACAGGAAGAAGTGATTAAATTTTGTATATTCATGTCATAACACATCAATTTTTCCTCCGGTACCAAATTGTAATTTTCGGAACCAAATAACTTGGTTGAGCACTGAATTGGTCCAATTGTAGCCTCGAAAATACTAAATGGTAATCTATGTACCGGTGTTTTGAGGTTATTTCATGTAGATTATGATCAGTTTCTGGTTTGCTAGGTCCGTCGTGGCTACACCAGAGCCCCGTTAACCGTAACTTGTGTGGTTGCGTTTTCTACTCGGTACGTTTTCCAACTTCTCTTGGCGTTGGACGAGGGATTGGAATTGCCCAGTTTTGCTATTTTACGCATAGCCAGGGTGAGAAGTAATAAATAGTTATTACACAACACGTTAGAAAAACAAAATCAGATTAAAAGTGACTTGCGTGACATGCGGTCGTGGATTCTTTAGTCAATTTTTATACATAATTCTAAAGACTTTCAGCTTTACGATGTGAAACATTTACAAGTACATATATATATGTGTGTGTGTGTGTGGCCGAGTTACCCTGTAATAGATGAAGCTATACTAAGCTCAGCCAAAGAAAACCAGAACGGTGTGCTGCGCTGTTAAAAACGGGAAAAGGATGTCTAATTCTTTTAATCTTCATTTGAAAATCTGGATTCCATATGAGTTCGAACATCGACCACAGGCACCGGTTGAAAATACGAAACTCAATTGTCAACTTGTAAACTAGACATTAGGTGTCTCATGCTATCAGTGATCACATGATGCATGTTCTAAACCGAGTGGTGTGTCACCGACGTCACAGATGACGTCAAACTAGTTGTCTGGTCCAAATGACCTGCCCCAAATATCACCAGAAATGTCTACATACTACGATTTCCACCAATAGGATGTCAGTCTGCCTGTCTGTCTGTGATTATTGGCCGCCTGCCTTACTTTAAAAACCTACGATTATGTCTTCACAAACGGTAATGAGCGCTCGAGGTGTGGGTTTCAAATAAAGGGTTGAGAAATTGAGGCCACGTATGTAATGAATGTCATAACGACTGCCCTAGTCTCAAAGTTTGTTAATGTCAACCGACAAATACTTAGTGCTAAAAAAAGTTCTGAACACGAATACACGCGCAGGCGCAGTCTTTTATAATTGATAGGGGTTCATAGATGAAGACATATTTACCTCTCAGATTTGACTGCTTTATCAAATAATGTGCTTTTAGGTTTGCATCGTGATATTTTCGATCTAGCTGGAACTAAGAGGCTTTAGAATTGACTTAAATATATTTCAAGGTTCTGACACTTTGGAATTTCATTTCATGTTCCTCCGATGGTCCGTTGGTAGTTTCTCATTTCCTTCTGTATAGATTTTTTTTGTCTTCATCTTGTCCCATCTTTTGAATACAACGTTTCGCCCGTTGTGCACAACGACTTTCTTCGGGTAGGTATTGTAAATAGAATACTCGGCTCGGAATACAAGGACTAGAAGCCCCTATCGAAACGTGAAGATAGAAATTCCTCATTCTCAGTCTATTTTTTTGCATGAGAGGAATTCTTCGGTCATAGCCATGTCTCTGACCATTTTTGGAGACATAATCATGTCGATGCCCAAACCTTGTGCCACAGTTTGGTTTCCTTATGGGAGACTATCATTCTCGCTGAAGACAGTATTCCCCCCAAGGTGGGATGTGTCGTCTTTATGTTAAAGTCCCAAGTTAACTTATACTTTTTATTTTCTACCTTTAGTTTGTGCTGATACCATTTAATGTCATGGTTGGAGCCTAGTAATTATATCATCTTTAACTTCCATAAAGCATTTAAAAATGAATGAATGCATTCACGAGTGACCAACGCCTTCTTTAAATTTATTAATGATAGGAATTAATTTTTTTGTATCGTCTACTTTCTTTAACTTTTCCTAAATTTTGATGGCTTACAATCAAACATTTTCCACCTACTTCGGGTGGTGGGGATGTTCAATTGGCGAAAATGACGAGGGGAAGTTACTTTTGATGATTATATATATAACCTGACGTTGATACATCAATATATATATATATATATATATATATATATATATATATATATATATATATATATATATATATATATATATATATATATATATATTGACCTATCAACGCTGGGTTATTTAGCTCTGGTCTCGCTATAAGTGCATCTATCTATCTACGAAGGTAAATCAACAGGTCCATAGCCTAATTATGGAGGAGGCATTTATTTTACACGGGAACTATTCATTTTTTCAACGTAATCTCCTTCCTGGTCAATACATTTAAACCAATGACAGATATTTATCACATACATCGAACATTATACCATGAAAATTTCATATCAAAATTTAGCAAATAACTACGTGTCAGACTACAGACTTATTGATCAACACTTGTACATGTCACATTTTCGTGTATGTAACATTTTATAGTATGCTGTTTAAATTGCCTAATATACAGAATACTGTCTGGATTCGGTCAATATCTTTGGTCTTTCTCTAGAAAAAGTGCTTAAACCTGAAGTTAGAAATGAACACTTGATACGACCACCTCTGCCACGAGCCAAGTCACATCAAACATAACTTCTTTTATCAATATTTCACTCTTGGGCTAAATTTGATCGGAATAGGAAATGGTTTGATGTATGAATTTAAACAGTTATACAAAGTGAGTGTTGTGTTTGCCAACATGGCCGTCGTACAAATGCCGACATTTCCGGTTAAGAGGATTGAAGATGTCACTCTTGAAAAAGTAAGGGAGAGAAAGAAGAGAGTTGTCATTATAGGAGGCTGTGTCCTTTGTCCAGTGAACTCAAAGAGACTTTGTTTCTTCAGCGTTGATAGAAATGATTCAATTCGCACAATATCCACCTCTCTCTCTCTCTCTCTCTCTATATATATATATATATATATATATATATATATATATATATCCTTTCCCATTAAAACTCCCACCCTCCGCTGTTTCTCCTCCTTCATTTTTCTTTCCCTCAGCTCTATTCTCTTTTCTTTCATTTTTATACCTTTCTACCATTTTTTTTCTCTCATCTTTTTCCTCTCTCTCTCTCTCTCTCTCTCTCTCTCTCTCTCTCTCTCTCTCTCTCTCTATTCCTTTCGTTTTTTCTCTTTCAACAAAACCTCCCTAACATCGTTCTATATTCCCTACCCCTTTCCCCCTGCCCCTCTTATCTACCCTTCTTTTTCCCCTGTCTTTCTCTATTACATCTCTTTTTCTCACTCCTTTTTTCACATTTCTCTCTCTTCTTTTCTTCTTTTTATCTCTATATTTTTTCTTTGTTTTTCTTTCTCTCAGAGAATATCATGAAATTTAAGTATCTATTTGGTCGCAAATAAATTTTCCGGCCTGATCTGAAACGAAATACGAAAGTGAATATTTAAGACACTAATAACAATAGGTCCTTACTATTATATGAGAAATCTTCGTATTTTTGTGTGTGTGTGTGTGTGTGTGTGTGTGTGTGTGTGTGTGTGTGCACCGAGATAACTCGCAATTTTTGAAGTTGATTTTCGGCATACAAAATATCTGAATTGATAGCGCTGAAGAGAAGTAACAGAAATACTTCGGAGCCGTAGTGTCGTACGACAGGCAGGAAATTGCTTTACATGACAGTTCTGGCAGGCAGCTCCACACACCATGAAGTTCGACCCCTTCCAAACATTCGCTTATCGAACAGGTATGCCCTAATATTCTCTTTAATTGCTAGAATTCCTTAAAATAGGTGAGCAATATTTGTATTTGTGTTTTGATTTTAATTGTACAAGCGTCGTGTGTGCGTGTGAGAGAGAGTGTATGTGTATGTTGGCGTCCGTGTCCACATGCTTGTCTTAGTGTTAGAGTACTACGTATGTATGTATGTATATGTGTTTGCGTGGGCAGGGCGGGGCGGGCTTGGATGCCGGTGAATGGTGTAGCAACGTAAAAAAAACATACATCAAAAAATAAGTGCTATGTAGGAGAGAAACGTATCAGAAAAGCGATGAAAAGAAAAATTATCTTTATGAAAAAAATTGGCAATTAAAGGAGAAAAAAAATAAGGACGGAGAGTGCAAAGCAAAACTGTAAAAGAAAGGTTATGTGTTCTCTTTCCATTCAGAATTGCTAGCCATTAGCTATTTTTAACCAAAAGCCCAACAACTAGAACGCCATTTTTGAAATAATGATGGCTGCTGGCCTTGAACGGAAGTGAGCAGTTGATTTTTAAAAAATGATGAATTATAAAGCTGCTCGCATTTAAACTCAATAAAAAAAATGAGGGCAAATTGTGAGTTGCTTATTGGCCATTCACCAAATGGAAGAAAAATGTCTGGTCGTACCGGAAAGAAGAGAAGTTTTTTTTTTGTTTTGTTTTTTTTTAATGTAAAAAAAAATTAAGACGGATCAAAATATAAAGAACGTGAAAACCTGTTGTAAATCTCTAAAAAAAAACTATTAAAGAATCTGAGACGCGATTTTCGTGGCTTAATTCACAGGATGAAAAGGATTTTTATCACCGTATACGTAATTGTTTATTATCAAAGGCTCCTGTAAAAGTACTTAAGCACCTTGGTCAAGCCGCAAAATTCAGGGAATGCTCTGACCCTTTCATATTTTATATAATGAAGTCTTTTCTCTGTTAAAATTTGTGTGTGTAAGTGTACGTGTTTGTCCATGTTAGTGTGTATACAAGAGTAGATAGGGATAGATACATCATCGTTTATGTTGACTAGCTGCACCTAAACACAAAGATCTCTCTCTCTCTCTCTCTCTCTATATATATATATATATATATATATATATATATATATATATATATGATTATAAATTGCATTATGTTATATTGAAACTCTTATTTGAAATAATCTCTCGTTATCACACGATGAATGTATCATTTGACTTGGACAACATAATTAGAATAAACAATCTAAGAAAATAGGGCTGCTGCAGGATTCGAACCAACCATCGATAGGGTTGTTGCTTCTCGTCCAAATGATACATTTACCATGTAATAATAGGAGACAATTTCAAAAAAAGGTTTCAGTATAATATAATGCAATTCATAATTTTTCTATCGGATCATATATATCCATTTCGTGATTACATAATAGTCATGTTGAAAGAAACAAATAGAGCTGGTATAGACCGAGAATTTGGAGTAAAAACAGTTATTTAGGCCTCTGCATTACCGGTGGATGTTTAGCTCAATGGTGAGAGCAAGGTATACATATATATATATATATTATTAATGTAATACAACGTTATAGGTGAGTCATTGTACCAAACGTGTTGTACACGTTTCTTTCAGGAATGGAGGCAAAAGAGAGGTCAGAAGATGGATAAGTATTCCTTATTTAAAATTGCTTGACCACTCCTAACAGTGCTGGTTGCCCATAAAACAGGAAAGAAGGTATTCCACGCGTTTGCTTTTTGAATGATTTATTTGTTGCATTACTACATGCATTTCCTGTTTAAATTCACATCAGAACCTCAGTTGGTTACGTGGTTCACGACCTGCTGTTTCTTACTTTAATCGCCTCATGTTAGCGAATATGAGAGACGTGACCTTTGATCATGGAATCCATGACCCACTTTGGTCAAAACACATTTCTGAATATATTACTGTATGCACTTGCGTACACCCATTTTATATTGAATTTGAATATATATTTTAGATTTATAGAAAAAAATCATCTAAATTGACATCAGTGGACTCCGAAATCTGAAAAAGTTATTAAGAAAAACATTGGAATTGGCAACATTGGACTCTTAAATTTTTTACAAAAAAGAAATGAAAAAATATCCAAATTAGCAATTCTCTCACATACTCACACGCTTATATATACATATATATATATATATATATATATATATATATATATATATATATATATATATATAATTGCATGATTATCCAAAACAAAGAATCACATTCTGAATTATGGTGAAAATTTGGCATGGAATAAAATGCTGATTTGTGTGATTCATGATGACCCCACCCGAGACTGATAATTTGATTGATATGAAAATCAATTTTTTTTTAACTACGAACGGAGCTGATCCTTTGTCTCTTTGTCAAAATTCCTTTAGGCAAAATAAAATTGGTTGTTCTTGACTCCGCATTCTCCCAGTAGCGGAGATTCCCGAAAAAGACTGCCCACTGATAATAGTGAAGATTAAATTATCATTTATTTCGCCTACGATTCCCATTCATCTTGATTTTTTGTCGCTCGTTTATCACGACCTAACTCAGGCCGTCGACCTGAAGCTGTAGCGTGGATCGGAGATAAAAAAAGTAAGCTCCGGTGAGATGCAAAGAAAGGGAAGCCTGGTAAACACCCTGCCGCTCTCTTTAGGAGGACTCACGGCTCGGCAGAATACCAAATATTTCCTAAAACCTACTCTTCATCCCCCGATCTCTCCTGCACCGTGTCTGTGGTTGTTTCTGCAGTGGTAGTACCAATGAAGCAATTACTGTCGTAGTTATGAAAAAAGCAACTAAAAATTAGGATGAAGGGAAATAGTCGAAATTAATGATAATGGTTTACAATACCAAATAATAGAAAAAGAATGAAAAATTAAGATAAAAGACAGGTCTGATTGGTCATTCAAACAGTCACAAGATAAACTTCTTTTGGCAGCATGTCATTTTTGGGATGATCAACTAAAAAAATTGGAAAATGGTGATCAGTGAATATGTTACTTTTCTTGCTTTTTGCTAGGCAGCAATTGATAAAAAAAGTCTGAGTTATCAAAAGATAAGCGTGAACACCGCCTGACACAAACTAAGGGATCAATTTAGCATAACTTTACATTGCATTTTAAGCCCCATCTAAAAAAAAACTTATCACAGGGGCATCTTCGAAAAACGTTTTTTCTTGACACCCTCCTTACCCAATCATATTTGTTCTTGTACTCCTCCTTAGCTAATTTGCAGCATTTTTCTACGATGTGCCTAATTGTCTCATTCTCTCATAGTCTGCATTCGCTATTCTTATGCGTCCTGTCAATTTTAGCCTTTTGGTCTGAGCATAATTGTTAGAAATTTCAGCCCTCTAGTTCCACTAGATTCTGATATCTACATACATTGCCAGCTAGACAGACTAACTTGAAAACTGAAGAAACTTGTGTTGACAGTTTTGTCGATTATTCTAGTTAACTGTTTCTAATAGCTGTACTTTACTGTCCACTCTCCCTCTTGTGGGGATGAAAGGAAGAGACTCTCCATTCTTCCTCATGCAGGGGTGCACGGAAGAGACTCTCCACTGAAACTGATGACTACGAAGATTATACTTGAAAATTGCGACCATAACATTTACCAGCACTTATTTCACTAATCTCTACTTGCCCAAAACTTAATTTTTTCCATTGCACTTTACGACTAAATAACAGTAATTTTCAGAAGGATTTCGACAATTTTGGTCCTCAAGTGCTTCCCTAAATTTCAGAGAGGATTTCGTTTGACTCATTTAGGAAGTAGCTCGAATGAGAGATGTCTTTTCCGAAATAAATCTGTGTTGAGGGCGAGGAATTATGTTCTTCCAATTAACCTATTTTAATTTTATGTTGTTTGTTGACGTACACCAGCACTGGCATCTTAGCTGACTTTTTAAGTCTCCGTTCATGTTTTATGTATATGATACTCTGTTTCAAGTGCATGGCCTTGTGCTATACTTTCTTGGCGCTAGTAAATATTTCCTATCATCATCATTATTTGAGTTTTCACACGGGCCGTGACTGGCAACTTGTGATAAATTAACAGCAAGTCTTTTCCAGGATTCTCCTTAGTATTATAGCTGATCTTAGCAATGATGTTGTCAGGATGAGCTCGGTCTTTCCCCTGATTCTAAGTTCATCCAATCTCTTCGGTAGGTTCTTCGGAGCCGTTTCTAGGGCCCCGACTGCGATTGGTACAACAATCGCTTCCATGTTCCACAAATTTTTCAGTTTTCAGACAAGGTCTAGATACTTATCTAGCCTTTCACTTTCTTTTATCTGCACCTTTTTGGTCTGCCAGAACAATGAAATCCACTATTCAAAACGTCCTTTTCTTCCTTTTTTTTATACAACTAGATCTGGTCTTAAAACCTGAATTAGGTAATCCGTTTTGAATCTCAAAGTCCCCCCCTCCAAAAAGGAATAATGAAGATTACCGAAGAAAGAAGATTTTTAAAAAGGCGAGTGGGAAGAAAGTGAACCAGGAAGGAGGGCAAAAGCACGAAAATTTGAATTAGAGAGATGGGAAAGATAACAATGAATTACGAGAAGAAAACAGTGAAAGAATGAAAACAAGTAGAATTTCTATTAAGAAAGAGACGAAATAAAAGAAAGAAAGAAAGAAAAACACGAAAACAACGTATTAAGAAAGACAAAAAGTGCAAGCAGAAAAAGGTTGCAAATGAAGCTGTTTCTTCTCTTGTACCCACGGAGGGGGGGGGGCTTACGATCGTGGGTGTTCATCTCTAGATTGTGCTTCCTCTGTGAGTGGGTCACCTTGACGGGTGACGTAGATGCTGCAGTCAGTGGATTTTCAAAGACGCAGAACAACACTCGCATACTCTAACAGACATTTGCACTTTGAAATGCATTTCGCATTTGACATTCACCTTCAAAACCTTTCAACAAAATCTCGTTTTGATTCTTGAGTTATCGTTCATATGCAACGTACATATACGCAATATATATATATATATATATATATATATATATATATATATATATATATATATATATATATATATATATATATGTTGAAATAATCCAACGATAACTTTACTCGCTTTGAAATCTAAAGTGTAATCCGTTATAATTACCGAGCCTAACTCCCACCCGAAGCACCTAATCCATAGTAATTGAAGGCGATTTCCTCCAATGGATCCAAACCAGTGAAATTTAGGAAGAAACGTTTGCATGGCTGGCTTTAAGTCAATTGAACCAATTGCTCCCCTTGTCCAATGGGTCTTTTGCTAATCTAGTCTCATCAAATACGTACATTTTGTTTCTACAAAGACTAACAATTTCAATGTTCTTCCAAATTGATTTGATCAATAGTGTTTATTTATACAGTTCATTTATTTAGATTTTTTACTGTATTTGAAGTAGATAATATATATTGATTCTAAAACAACGTAAACATTTTTTTCAGGGTTTTTTAAGCGCATATTTTCATTGTTTCCCATTTCCCTTAGAGATATAATGTCTATTATAAACTTTATTTATATCTCTATCATTCCACAAACCTTGGCTGAAAACCGGGGGTCCTGCAAAAATTTCCAATTGGGCCAAAGCTCCTAAGGTCTGCCCTGGACGTTTGTCACTGAAAGAGAACTGACCCAAACTTTAATCCCGTAACAAGCATTATTCAGCTGACAATTATCTTTTTCGCTTCTGGAGAAATGGCCTCTACTCTTTCAGCATCACCCAGCCAATTCGTAAAGGTATTGTTTACGTGTAACCAGCACATATCAACTGCTACAATCAAGGGTATCCCATACCTTAGAAATGTGTGTCAACCCTAAGACATTCACCCATGGCATTCAGAGATTTCACGTTTTTCTATGCATTATTGGTTGGGGTTGCCTTCAAAAACTTGGAAAAATGTCATTGGGTTGTTTGGATAACATCACACACTAACCCCAAGAATTTGTCAGCGTTAGGGAATGTAGATTATCGAGAACTTGATGATAGTGTAAGAGTACTTGTGCCTTTTACTGCCTAGAATGAACAGACTGTAATACATAGATAGATTGATAGATAAAGAGAAAAGGAAATGCAATACACTGAAATAAGTTGATCCAATATGATAGATAGGAATAGACTGAGACAGACAAATATACTGACCTATGAAGAACAAATATTAATTGATAGATACGAAGTTGGATCAATAGTTTTGTAGTCTGACACGTAGTGATTAGCTGAATATTGATCTGAAATTTTCACTTTATTATGTTCGATCTTTGTAATTAATTCCTTTGACAATGAAGGAGATTATGTTGTAAATGGATATTGTTTAAAATAATGCTTTTCCATCATTAGGCTACATACTTATTGATAAATAGATGTATGGATTGATAGATAGTTGTATAGATAGATTTTTTGTTTGTTTTTGAGAATAATTACTTGAAGGATTTTAATTACCTGTGCCATTCTTAATTTACCTTTCTAAGCTCAAATCTATCCGTCTGTTCATATCTATCTATCTATTTATCTCCCTATTTATCTTTCTATCTGAGTTGGTTTATACTCCTTTACATCAGTCGTCATATGTTCATATATATTTATTACAGTCTAATGTATGAACCAGTATAATGAATTCAGTCCTTACTGGACTGTCTACATTTATAGCATTGTACTAGACTAAACTAACTCAAGAGTAGATAGATAGGCTGGTTGATAGATAGACTGATAGAGAAGAGAAATATCGTGTTGTGCAAATGTTTCAAGTGAGAAAGTTCTACCTTGAAAATCAGCATAAGCAAATTGAGATACGAAGATCTGTCGGTAGATATGAATTCATTAATATAAATCTGGAGATGAAGATAGGCAGGAACAGTGTATTTCCCTGCATATTAGACATTTCGAATCAATGGTGTATATTCTCAAATAATATCAGTGTTATTTTCCTGTGTCAGTGTATAGAACAGAGCTTTCCAATCTTTTCTTTTTTCATTGGTGACGCACTTCTTTAAATTAATTTTTGAGACATATTTCTCAACTTTTTTTTTTAGCCAAGCCAAATATATAATGTCATCCCAGCAGTTCAACTGACTCGGGAAAAGTATCTTTTGAAAAATATACAGAATTGCACTCTATACTATTTAGCGACACATCTAGAGATTATCGCCTACACACAAAGATATTACATCAAACAGTTTGGAAAGCTCTAGTATAACAGGATAACAGCGAAAAACAATATATGCGAAAATTACCATGAATCCAATGCCCTGGTATTATGACGAGGAGGTCTTCCACTGAAACTCGAAATTGACAGCTATGCAGCTTGGATGAGTTCCAGCAAGCTGCAGTTCACCAAATACACTTGTAAACCATGCATCTTACAGGCTGGCAAATACAGTATATACAGAGTAAACACCCAAAGATATACACATTTAACTGAAAAAAAATCATAACAAGCCTGGCTGCTGCAGGGTCAAATTCCACTACGACAATTATTCCGAATGATCATGGTTACTGCAACTCTCTGTATTACAATAAATTAAAAGATTATTTATCTGTACAAATGTATTGATTAATCAAAATGAAATAAACCCTTGCATATCTGTAAGATAAATTTCGTAGATATGTAAGACTTGTCAATTTTGTTCAGTCGGTAAGAGAGCCAACTAACAATCAGTTCTCAGTGATTTCAAATCACGGTAGGGTGATGTTAATTTTCGATCCCCTAAATTCGGCCAGGGTTGTTCTTGTCCTTTTTGTTGTTCTTATACCGGTAGAAAATCCTCACTTGGACGGGGGGTTGACGATAAGATTTAGAAAGAAACATTTCCAATATTCATTTTTGAATGACGATTTTCCTCCAGGTGATTTAAAGAATTTTCTTCAAGAACAATACAAAGTTCCATGCTAATAAATTGTGAAGAAACATTCCTATCAGTTCAAAAGAATTATCACACGACATCAGGAGATGCGATAGCTAATGATTATTACGTGTATTCGTTGGAAAGTGTTTCTTTGAAGTGATAATCATAGTTGTTGATAATAAAGAAGAATGTGTATGCATTTGGGGGTACATTTTTAGATAGATAGAAAGATATGAATATATCAAGCTATACAAAGATAAATGACAGATTAGATTTAGATGCGCGCTCTAGCGTATATGTGAGGGCCACCGTAAAAGTACATAAGAAGTGGAAGTAGACCCTTAAGAATTATTATGACAAGTAGATATCTGATTACCACTTAGGGCCCCTGTCTAATTTGCACGTTAGGAAACAAAAAGCTTTCTTTCATAAACCACTACAGGACTACCGTTAGTGTTTGAACTTCGATAAAAATGCTTGCCCCCAACTGAGTGTCATGCCAAGATAATCCCCACCAACACCCTAAGAGGGTTTGGGAAGAAGTCACAACATTTTTTAGTTTGTCTCTAATTTAACTCTCAATTTCCTTCTTTCTCTCTCTCTCTCTCTTTCTCTCTCTCTGTGGCTAAATATATATAATGAAGATTCAATAAGTATATATATATATATATATATATATATATATATATATCTTACTTCATGTGGCTACTTCTCTAATACTCAATCTTTTTCTGTTCTGAGATTGGACTATTTCCCCCATCTATGTGTTCATTTGTCTACAAAGATTAGTCGTGTACCCTCCGGCTCCGTTGGCTGTTCCTGGTTCTAAAATGTGGAATCTACGACGCGTATTTGATTGGACTGAGTACGCGTTTTGGGGAATGATTCCACATTTTAGAACCAGGAACACCCGGCAAAGGCTGGAGAGTACACGGTTGAACATGAACGCATCGACGAAGAAAATAGCCCGACCATATCATACACTATGATTAATATACCCAATCTAACAAAACTCAGACAAGAATTAAAAAGTTTCAATTTACACGAATCTCTCCTGTATTATTTGAAGTAACCCCAGGGCTTTGGCATCACAAGTCGAAGTAATTAGGGCTAACAGAAGTTTGCTGAGTTATCTTTGGTCTGAGTAAAGGACTCAGATGTAGCCAACACTGAAGATTGACGCCATTAACAAGGCACACTAGCTGGCTGTCGTTCTACAGTAAAATTGCGAACTCATTTTTAGTGCCCAGCATTACCAAACAGGCACTCAACCAAGCATAGATCAGCCTCCACGTTGCCTAACTTACGTGATCACTGTATTTATTCTAATATAGGATCCTATCAGAGGAATGACAGTCATCCAGTTAAGCACTGATCAGCTTATACGACGCTTTACTTCGGTGATCGGCGTCGTAATTCTAATACAGGATCATTCTGGTGCGGTAGCTGGTTTCCACATCGAAATTTCTCCCATCTTTCTCTTGCAATTTGTTCTCAATATGCAAACATAATAATTAGCTTAATTATATGTAGATATCTTTTGTCACACTAAGGAACATAACTGACGTAGCTTACTAGAGTTTCATTCATATACTATTGACGTAATAAAATTGTTGAATTTTAAAAATATTATGAGAACATAAAAAAGTAATGAAAACAAAAACAAAAAATTTCCAAAATTCTGTTTGTGGCCAATAGAACATTATTCTCCAAGCTCACTGCAATGCAAATGCCCATAATCCAGGTATATAAAATGTAATGTGTATCCATATATTTCATGTATGTCGTCATTTTTGACGGCAGAGTAATCGAGTCCTAATATAAGCGGCAACTTATGCTTTATGTACAATGCAAATAAAAAAGAATGTTCGAAAAGTAAATATGTATTAAACATGACCAGGTCGTAAGCTATTTTGGCTCAGAAATCTGTGATGACAAGACTGGCTTCCTATTCCGAGTCTCTGCCACAAACTTTATTTTGCTTTTATTCTACGCCAGCCTTTCTCAACCATTTTACACTTAGGAAACCTTTGGAATAATTTTCATATCCCTAAGAACCCCTGCATTGAAATCATAAGTGTATGGGAACTATTTCGTATAGGGGGCAGAAATCTTAATTTGTCCGAATTTTAACACGGATTTTGCTCGATATTATGCTCACTGATTTACCCCCCAAATTTACACTGTTTTCCTGAATTCGGGAAAGGGATACTTGCCCCCTGTTCTCCTGGCTCATGCATACATAAAATTTTCGCGTAACCCCTTACAACCTCTTGCAGTACCAATTGAGAAAGGCTGTTCTACACTTTGATGCCAACCAAGTAATGCTCATACTTCTTTGCGTTGAGATTTTGAGATTATTAATTTTCATGGTTACGCATATTTTATTATTAGTTTCAATCAGTTCCTTCATCAAAAGCAACACAAGAGATGGAATCAAATGTTCATAATAAAGTATGTGTAATAATGAAAATACGCCAACTCAGACCCACAAAAACAACTTGACCGTTGCTTGATCTTATTTTAATGTCATCTGCATCTTCTCCAGACTTCTCTTTCATTTTTCATCGCCTCTCTCTTACTTCTACCATCACCACCTGGTCATCATTATCTGTTGCACAAGCGGCCAAGAAAGACTAAACATAATTACGGACTTCCTGTTGTGTCCGTGACTGGCCACTGTCCGGAACTTAGTTTTTTTTAATGAGGGTGAAATGCTGATAGCCAAGTGGTCAAGTGAAGAGACAACGCCTTTCTCTAATTAGAATTGCTCCTCAAGGACTTTTTTTCTTGAAAACATTTTGTGATTGTTGTTGTTGTTCTTGTGGTCGCTCAAAAGAACTCGAGTAATGACACTTGAAGACACTGGTACACCATTGTACGGTCTCTTCCCTACCTCATGCAAACTGACTCAAACAAAAGAGCTGGCAGCGCCACTTCCTATCATCATCATGTTTTCACTTCGCGGACGAAGATTCAGGGTGGATGGAGGGGTCTCACATCCGTTGCAGAGATATGCAAGTTCTCCCAACGGGGTTGCAGCAGAATGTGTGTGTGTGAGCATCTCAATGTTTTCGTGCATCCGTTCGTGAGATGTGGTCGAAGATAACAGAAAAGATTACGGGAGCTCATAAGGGTGTTACGCTTAACATTAAACTACGATAAGCAGGAGGGAAGGTATTTTTGTGGTCTAGGAACGCTCAAACATTATTCCGTACAAATTAGTGGTTATTTCTTCGACCCTACATCAGAAGACAATGCGATGTGCAAATGAAATTCCTTAAGCCTGTATGCACTGGCGAAACGTTGTAATATACTTTTAAAGATTCATTTGCATATATATGTATATGTATGTACCTGCATGTGAGTGTGTGTATGTGTGCACAAGTGTGTGCGTGTGTATGTGAGTGTGTGTGGCCACTTCCGTTCAGGTTCTACCAATTTCCTGAAAGGATTCCCCAATGATTTTCTTGCCACAAGCAATGTCGGCCATATGCTGCTTTCATTGCCACGTGACTTATATCAAAGAGGAAATCAACGTGGCTTGTCAACTTTTGACATTATACACAGCTTAGCTCAACCCCACCGACCACTCCTTGTAATGTATCCCAGACCACAGGCAAAATAGTTATTTACTAAGCTTAATTCAGTCGGGCATCAGGCCTCAATAGCGGAGTACTCAGTGAGGAGGAAATTCACTGCACTAATGAATTTATTTGCGACACGAACTCGTTGACCATCGCTCTATGTATTTATCGTTTTTAATTGGCTAAAAATTATCTTCGTCTCCGGCAAATTATGTTATTTCAGAGTGTTTATAAAGGAATATTTTACGAAATTAATTTTAGTCTCAATTAAAAGCTGTATCAATTCCACTTCGTTAGAATTTTTTAATGAAATCAGTCCACTCATGAAGTTTGTGCAATTTCCTTCCCCCCAAATGAGTTGGTCTTGAGACTGGAGGGTTCAACGTGCTTATCTTTGTATGAGTCTATAATGACTCTAAACGATGTAGAATAGAATGCAATATGCTTACATAGACGTACATCCCGTTCTCTCTCATAGACATGCACACACTCATACACAAGTAAGCAACCACATCAAATAGCAGGTTGTAACAAATTGGCCAAAGTAGAATAATTTCTAAGATTGAAAAATACTTCTTTTCCATCCTGTATCGGTGAGACTCGTTGACACAATGTCAATATGAAAAAAAAATTTCTAAAACCATGATAGTCTGTATTCTGTTTTCATAACTACACGCCAAACATTTCGAAGGCTTAGAGTATCTATTACTTGAGCTGGTATGGTGATGCTCCTTATCAGATTTATACGATAATAAACACTTATTTCAAATTAGGACCCGAATCACAATCTGTCACAATCTGTACCCTATTTTCTTGGCTAACACCATCGAACTTGCGGGAAGCTCAGTGTATTTATTACAAGAACTGGTTTGGTGAAGCTCCTTATCATACACACAAGATAATCAACACTTTTATTTCAAATTAAAACACAAACTATCCTAAATGACCAATCTCTGATTTAGAGAGGTCTAAGCAGTACAAGTAATTATATCATGTCATAAGAAGTTCCGCCCTTAAAAACTTTCCGTAGTCAGAGCAATTCCCCTCTGGAGTAATAAAAGGAGCTTTTAAACGATCTCTGGAAAATATGTCAACCCTGACATTTTTGCAATCACCAGCTGCAGAGAGTGAGGGTGAGTAAGGGAGATATAAGAAACGATAAAGGGGTGTGGAATACATTCAAAAAACGCCACTCACTATTACGCACGTTTGCAATTAATGCGTATTCAACCTTTTCAGATAATTAACAGTTGAGTTATCCGCCCGATTGAAGACCGGTAAATAAAGAAATAAGAGTCGATGGTGGTGTAAACAGAGCCCGGAGCCAAGTTAAGTAAATAAATAGATAAATAAGTAAATAGGAACAAAGTCATGGAACAATTTCCTGCAGAAAAACCAGACTCCAATAACATCGACTTACATGTGTGGCTCAAAGGTTAGAGGATTAGATTGCAGTCTGAAGATTCCAAATCCTTTGACATTCTCATTTATTCTCTGACGATTTCTCACACTGATGAACGTTGATTCATTTGTTACATATATATATATATATATATAGCGTTATATCATATTCGAAACTCTATTTGAAATGATCTCCCGTTATTTCACGGTGAATGTATCATTTGGCCAAAACTACTAAAACAGAATAAACAGAAAATGGGGCGGCAGCAGGAATTGAACCTACTACCGATAGTGTAGTCGCATCATCGTAGCGTTACTCTTCCGGTTGATCCAAATATATAATATAATCTATGTATAATCTGAATTTTTTTTATTCATATTTTCTATCTTATTTACTTTATTTCTTAGTATCAATTGACTGCATGGATCTTTTACCATTATCGCCAAATAATATCTTTTAGCCTCCTTAGCCTTTTGCGACACCTGTTTTCCCTTTATTTCATTATGTGCTCCGCCCGTCTCTATTTTTGTTGCTTAATTATAACTACGATATCTTTCACCATGGCTCACTTCCGGATCAATGCTGAACCTCTTCTATCACTGAGAATTATTCCTAACATTAGTCTTTCCAATGGCCTCTGAGCTATTCTGGGTTTGTTTTCGAGTGCTTGTTGTAATTTCCTAGGTTCACACACACAAACACACACGTATATATATATATATATATATATATATATATATATATATATATATATATATATATATATACATGTGTAAATTCGTGTTTTCCATCTTATTTATTATATTTCTTAATATTAATTGATTGCGGAGAAGTTTTACTGTTATTGCCAAATTGCGTTTCTTGTATTTATTTGCATACATTAATATCTTTGCATTAATTGGAATTAATGCTTATTCAACCTTTTCAGATAATTAACAGTTGAGTTATCCGCCCGACTGGAGACCGGTAAATTAAGAAATAAGAGTCGATGGTGGTATAAACAGAGCCCGGAGCCAAGTTAAGTAAATAAATAGATAAATAAGTAAATAAGAACTAAGTCATGGATCAATTTCCTGCAGAAAAACCACAGACTCCAATAACATCGACTTACATGTGTGGCTCAAAGGTTAGAGGATTTGATTGCAGTCTGAAGATTCCAAATCCTTTGACATTCTCATTTATTTTCTAGCGTTTTCTCTCACCGATAAAACGTTGATTCATATGTTACACACACACATATATATATATATATATATACATATATATATATATAGCGTTATATCATTTCGAAACTCTACTTGAAATGATCTTCCGTTATTTCAAGGTGAATGTATCATTTAGCTTAGACGACGTAAACAGAATAAGCAATTAAAGAAAATGGGGTGGCTGCTGGAATTGAACTTACGACCGATGGGGTAGCAGCTTCAACGTGGCGTTATTCTTGTCAAAGGTTCAAAATCCTTTAACTTTCTCTCTCTCTCCTTGATTTATCATTCTGCTTGTTAGTACACTTCCTGATTCATTTATTCTCTGGTTTATTCTCACACCAATAAGATTTGTTGGTTTATGTACTGTTACTGCCGATTAATTTCTTTTATGCATTTGCGTAGCTTCATATCTTTTTATAGATTGCAATCATTCTATTAAAATGATTTATGTTTTGACGAATATATGATAATCTCACGAACAAAGATTGTAAAACGCTTTTGTCCCAAGTGTGTTTTTTTTAAACGCCATGATAAATAGATATGGTAGCAGAAACTGGAACTGCAAATGGAATTTTCCACAATAGAAAATTAACCTTTTCGCTGCTGTAAGAGGCGACCTTACTGACCATCGGTAGGTGCACCCATAGTTCACACTGGCAATAGGTTACGATAACAGAAAACAAAGGAAGAAAGAAAAAAAAAAGAAAGAAAGAAAGAAAGAAAACAGGGAGAGGAAAGAATATGAAAAAAGAAAGAAAGAAAAACAGAGAATAGAAAGAAAGAAAGACAGACAGAATGAATAAATGAAAAAATAGGAGGAAGGGAGATACAAAGCGAGAGAGAAAAGCAATACTTGAATAAGAAAGAAAGAAAGAAAGAAAGAAAGAAAGGAAACACATTTGAAGAAAGATTCAGTGTTTTGCATTAAAAAAATTCAACAAGAGCCTTCCTCATCATCCCAGAAGTGTCTTCGTTTCAAACACCAGCTTCCGGCCAGTCGGCGGAAGTATCCATCAAATGGTATCGGAAATACACAACAGAAAAGAAAAGACACGTCGGCCTTTTTCCGTTTCTTCTTGATATGACCAACAAAGGTCCACCCTACCATATCCTAACCTCTCCCATGTCGCTCTCCTTATGCAGTCCTTCTGTTGCAAATGTGACCACATAAAAGAAGTAGTAAGTATTGCCCTTACGCTGACCACGATATAAGCTACCCCTGCATGGGCTCTATATACCACATCAGTACTTTCGACTGTTGTTTGCATGATGTGAAATTGGCTTAGAGGTGGCAAGCAACCGAAGTCGCGTCACTCATTTTACAAAAAAAAGACATCAGCGTAAATGTGTCTAGAGTGGCACACGGACACAGTTCCGGGCGGAAGTTGACCTGATCAAGCAAAGTCTGGGCATCTTCCGTTGATCAAAAGTTATTAATAGATTGTGTCAGATTCTAAGTTGTGGAGACATCGGTACTTGGTAACCCCTGGTTGAGACAATTAGGGGTGAAAAGAAGTAGAAGTGGGTAATGATAATGATGATGATGATGGTATAATTCCTCGAAGCGGAAGGAATGAAGGAGAGAAGGTTCGTATGTAAGAGAAAGAAAGAACCGCAGTTCGTTATAATACGGTTCGCATTGTAACACTGGTAAGTGATGGGCCCCTAATTACTAATCTAGCTCTGAAATAGCTAAATCTTGCTATAATAGAGCTAGTTCTAGTTACGAAATAGCAAAATTGGGAACTGATTAGCGCAGCTCGGTAATGAATTTGTTAAATTTCTTGGATTGCAATACCTGTGCTATAATGAGGGTGCCTGCAGAAGCTTTTATAATGCCCGAGACTCTTGAATGAATGTCAGACTTCTATATGGATAATTTATTGAAGCTTAAATTTGGAAACAAACACGTAAACAATTTTTTATGGAGTATTTATTTTTCAGTTTTATATGAATAAAATTCAAGAGGTTTGTTCTTAAACTTAGTCAAGCAGTTGCTTCTCGGTATTGTTTTATTTTATTTTTGATGAACCATTTCTAATCTCTGTATGTGTTCTCTCAATCTTCGTACCTGTGTAAAAAGTCATTTAATTCGATCCACTGCGTAAAACCACGTAATTACTATGGCAAACACATGTGCCCATTTTTACGTATACATCAGTCGAATAATGTCGGTTGGTAAAACAAAAATGAATAACTTCATTTATACGTACTAATGAAGTAGCCGTCAAAAATGACAGGATTACTTATATGTGCATAAATTATATGAATACATAGTTTGGTATAGATGTATTTATTGCAAACAAAAAACGCTTACCCGAAACGAAATTTATTATTCAGTTGATTTTCTGCAACTTTTCTGATTTTCTGATTCTTGATAATCTAAAAATAATACAACAGAAATGGTTAAAACGATTTTTTTGGTATGAGGAAAATGAGTTTCATTTATGGAACATCAGAGATGCCTGCGAAAACAGCAGCAGAAGAAGTAGTGTTGTTGATACAAGTGCACAAGCACATAGCTACGTGCTTTAGTGTATTCGATCTCATAGACGCATGTTTTGCTTTACCCACTTCCTCTCTTCCTGATTGGTAAAGCGTGACTGGAACATACAGGAAAAATCACGTATTTAGTCTCGCATGTGTACAGAGCACATATGCACGCATCCATATATATATATGTGTGTGTGTGTGTGTGTGTGAGTGTGTTTGTACGCATATATACACACACATGTTCAAGACTAAGTGAAAGTCAGGATCTTGAATGATGATTTCTTAGGCAAGTAGACTCTCTCATTTGAAAGAGTAAAGCAACAAAATTTTCATCCTCGACATCCTTTTAATCGGGTTTTATTTGCAAATTTTAGATTAGTCAGATGTACAATATCCTTTTAGTGAGGAACGCAGTGAGGATCGAATGATAGTTACCCCTAAGCTGTGCGCGTGGGCGTATGTACGCGTTTTGTAGCATGCGCACAAAGAAACTAATGTGAGCACATTTCAAATTATGAGTTTTTATTGAAAAACCATTGATTCGTTGTTGAATTCAAAAGAGTACACATACTTTTCTCACAGAAAAAATTGTGCAACATAAAATATTCGTGCTCACCAACCACAAAAAATTAGAGGTAACATTGGATCGAACCCACTCGATAGAACTGACCCGTCAGACGAGTTTGCTAATCAAAAGAGTTTGCTAACTCAGAGAGTTTTTCGGGTGATTGAACTCCTTATTGTTATTTAAGAAGAGGACCGAAGAATGAATCCATTAAATTATGTGTACAAGATAAATAATGAGAAAATCTTTAATCCACCGATAAACTCTTTTAATTGAAATTTTTTTAATTAGTTATTTCTGATTTTTTGCATAACTTTTCATTGTTTAATTTTGCTTCTATATTTTCCCTAGTTTTTTATTCGTTGTGATGATATCAAACTTTGGTTCAAATTCTATCAATTATGAAACTGTGTAAAGATTTTTTTTCAACTTTTTACGATGTATCGGATATTTCTACAATGTATTGGATACATTTTGTACCCACTGTACAAGTCTGCTTTTTCACTTTTTGCTTTAGGGTGTGTTAACATTATATCTTGTTGATAAGGAACTCTGAGGATATTTTTGTAGACTCTACTCACAATAGGATGTTGTGAAAATTATCAGGTGCTAAGCTGTAAGCTACACTAAAAGCAGATCAGAATACTTGAATTGTCTTGAACACTCAGTGGGCAGATTATTCATCAGTTACAGATGGATGCGGGGTAGATTTAATAGGCTTTATAACAGTGATTCCCGTAGTGGACAATACCACCCCTTGGGCGCGCAGGAATGCTCAAAAAGGCACTGGAAGGCAATTGGGTGGTAAGGCAGCAACGAAAAACAAGGAATGGGGAAGTGGCAAGAGACAATGAATACAAATTGATATCTCCTACGCATTAAGTCGCATGTCTGCAATGCTTTTCATAATTAATCAATTATGTTTTCAATATATTCGGATATTTCTTTGTTCTTCTATTTATTCATTTTTTTTTTTGTTATAAGATAAATATTAAAGTTGGAAAAAGAAAATATTAAACCTCAATTTTCGGTGTATCATTTTTGACTCATTTCATGGGAGGGTGCTGATCCTCAAAAAGTTTGAGAAACACTGCATTATAACATGACCTTGTCTCAGTCACCAATCAGATCGGAACCAATGATTGTCTCATAATAACATTGACTGGAGACTAGATGAATATTTTTATATATATTGAGGCAATAGAAACGATCTCATTGTTTCACGTGAGACAAAAGAAACATTTTAGAATATAGAAACGATAGAAACTCTAAAACTGAAAATCACGGGAATGTTATACTTGTGACAGATTTTCATGAAGATGTTCTGTCATTTCGGCGCTTGCTGTTTCGAAATGGTTTGCAAGCTAGTCTTACAGACTGATTTTCTAGAGTAGTGAGTTCAAAGCCCACAGGTGCTCCACTATTGTGGTCTTGTGGTAGACTACGTTATGATTAATAAATAACCTAAGCAAAAATTAGTTCTCAGCGAAGATGAAAAGCCCAATAATAATAATAATAATGATAATATTACGACAATGATATTACAATAAGAATAAGTTTGTTCATATTTTCATACATGTATGTCAGCATCTTTTTCAACAAAATGTCAGCACGTTTCTTAACCAAACATCTTACATGATCAAAAGGGTTGGTCCAACCCTTTTCAAGGTCCCAAACAGAATTTTATTTGGGGACCTCGACCACCTTAATGATGTCTTAAGCAGAATTTGATTTGGGGGCCTCGGCTATCCTTATGAGGTCCTAAGCAGAATTTTATGTAGGACCCTGGCTGCCTTCATGATATCCTACTCAGGATTTGATTTGGGGGTCCTGACCACCTTCATGAGACCCTGTGCAAAATTTGATTTCGGCAGCCACGGGGCCCTGAGTAGTCGCTCAGTTCGTTTATGTCGGCTCTGATGATTAACTTCGGTGTTCCACAGTCAGGATTCTTCAGTTCTGCTTCAAGTTTTGCTTGGACTCGTTTGATCCTTCAACAAGGGACGCTAATCTATCACGAGAATTGTTGATATCTTCCGCCTTTACCGTGAAGGTCGTAATTTGTTTATGTTTAATGGCTGTCTAAGTATGACCTGATAAGAGAAGAGTAAATTAGGACGAACGGCGTGCTTACTGCTGAAGTAACATCAGACAATGGCTACTTCTCTTTATTTTCACCCTTCCCTTCTATTCTTTCTTTTGTTAGTCTTTTCTTCTCTGCTTTTTTATTTCTATCTTCTTTTTCCTTCCATCAATCCAACCTCCTTTCTTTCTTCACTTTTCTTCGTCTTCTTTAATCATTGAGGATGACGCCATATTCTGTTTTCACTGTTTCTTTTTTACAGGAATATATCGAAACAGATGTCATCATATTTGCTTGTGTTTAATGATTTATTGAACTTACTTCCGGTAATTTTACCTTCTCTTCACTTACCCCCTTCCCCCCTTTCTCTCTCTCTTTATCTTTACTCTCTCTCCCTCACTCATTCTTCATATCCCTTTCTATCAATCCCCGTTTCTTTCGATCTCTTTTTCAATTTCTCTCTTTTACTTACCCTCATTCTCTTGCTCTGCCTGTCTTGCGATCGCTCTTACAAGCTTTCTCTTTCTTTTTCTCCCCCCTCTCGACCGTCTCTCTCTCTCTCTCTCTCTCTCTCTCTCTCTCTCTCTCTCTCTGTTTGCATCTCATATTTTGCGTCACCCTGTTTCTTTCTTTAAACTTCTTCCTCTCTAATTCTCTTTTTTCTTATCGTACTCTCTCTCTCTTTTTATCATACTTTCTTTTTATCAATCTTTTTTTTCTTTTTCGGCTTTTCCCTCTCTCTCCACTTTTTTTTTATTTCGATTTCTTTCTTTCTCATTATCGTTTTCTCTCTTTTCGTTGGTTTTCCTTTTTTTATTTCATTTTTCCAATGAATGTTTCACGTTTTTCCCTGTTTTTATTACCCCTTTCCCACTCTATTTCATTCTTTCTCTCAGACTCCCCTCTATTTTTTGACAGTCTCTCCATTTTTCCTTTATCTTTTATTTTCTTTCTTGTACATTTCGTCTCTCATTTTTTTCGACTTATTCAGTTTACTCTCTCTCTCTCTCTCTCTCTCTCTCTCTCCTTTCTTTCTTCATATATCTCTGTAGCATCTTCCATTTTTGCATTCTTTCTCTTTCATTCTATCTCCCTTTCTCTCTACATCTCAATCTCCTGTCTCTCTCTCTCTCTCTCTCTCTCTCTACATATATATATATATATATATATATATATATATATATATAAGTTAGATATAGAATAATAAATAGTACAGCAATTGGACTCTTCATAATTAGATTAGACTTTAGCAGATACTATGAAAGCGTAATGTATAAGGGTAGGAATAGAAAATAGATATGATCATCATTTGAATAAAAGAATTATACTCTGATTATTATTATATCCTTCATATTCCTTGTGGATTAGACAATAAACAATGCTATGAAAGTGTCACGTACATATGCAAAGAAGAGCGAAGAGCGGAATCAGAAAGTTATCAAAAGACAATGAAAACGTG
This sequence comes from Thysanoteuthis rhombus, assembly GCA_963457665.1. NCBI lineage: Eukaryota > Metazoa > Mollusca > Cephalopoda > Oegopsida > Thysanoteuthidae > Thysanoteuthis > Thysanoteuthis major. The sequence goes on along the minus strand of OY735213.1, from coordinate 10,881,164 downwards.
GATATGCAGGAAAGAAAGAAAGAATGAACAAGAAGAATGATGTCATCATTCAAGTATAAAATAATACTCAGAATATTAGTGGAAAACAGAATCGGTTGTCTGTAATGACTCCGCTCTTAGGAAAGGCATGAATCCACTCACTACCCTTATGGGTTAAATAGCCGGGCAGTTGGAGACGTTTAGCCCTATAAGACAAACTATGTAAGAGAATGATAGAAGAGATAACTTAGCGTGGGGCAAACAACTAAATCTCGTAAAACCAACAAGAAACTGAGACTGCAAAGCGGCCGTATGCTCCACAAGGAGTCTTCAGGAACCAACGTCTCAGAATATTAAAGTATCTGCCAGCTTTGACAGTAGGATATACGAGTAATTTATGTTGAGTTTGGTTTGGATTACACAAAAAGATTTTCGTCTGCGTTCCCAAAAACGTGCAGCATTTTTACTGCAGACCTTTTGTCTTGGTAAGGAAAAATAAAACAAGATCCTTTAAAAAAACAAACATGGATGTTGTTATTTTCTTAGAAACATTACGTGACGATGAATATACGTGACGAGTTTGCAACTGGTGCATCGGAAGAGTCACGTGAGACGACAGCATGCGTCGATTGGGTGGTACGATGGTGGTGCCTCATGACATCACACCGAGAAAAAGTGAGGTCACTAGAGAATGAAATCGGTAGTCCCGACAGAAATGCAACGAAGATAGAAGTATAAGGTTTCCTACGTATTATCGTACGCACCAGAGACTGCACGTAATGATGACAAGAGTCTATCATACGATGTGATTGTACGGGACCTACTTTGGGCGTATTGCACACGACCCCCCCCCCAAAAAAAAACTCTCTCTATCTCTCTTCTGCTTTTTGCAGACAAATTCTTCTCTCCTACACACCACTTAACTCCGGCATTTATCAAGTGGAACCCTCATTCTGTAGTTTTGAGATATTTCATAATCTTACTTTAGTTATGCACAAGGGCTAATGAAAGGAAACGGGCTAGGAGGAATATGTTGCACAAAATCTTTCCTCCTTCAAATTCAGCAAGCAAAATCCTTAACTTCTAAGTATTTTCATAACTCAACACATTAGCACGACGGATTATCTCCATCTCTATTATTATTATCTGACCATTTTAGCCGATACACTCTTCAGCTTTCATCATAAATCAAATGAAGTTGTAGTAGAAATAAATTATCTACTCCCCCAAATTAAGACTCGAGGAACACCGGAAGTCATTAACCGAGTTGGAACTAGAAAATAAGTCATGGCGGATCATGTATAGAAAGTTAAGATAGAACAATGGCCTCTCTGAAATGGGTAAAAAAAACTATACGATCAATTAGTGTAAATTTGGAAAGATGAAAAAAGCTGCACATGAGATCTTCGAAAAAGTTCGAAATCGTGGCCAGCAAAAAATAAGATGACGTAACGAACTTTCCGGTTACTCAAAGTACTGGCTCCGCGACGCCCACGGTCGAGAATTCTGGCGAATCTTTGTCAAGGTTTGTTCCGACAACGGGCATTGAAAGGCTGGTGATGGTGGCGATGATGACATTTGGATAGTACACCTGAAGAAGGTCGAAGAATGGATTGGTCGAAACGTCGTATGAGCAACCCAAAAGAACAAGAAAGAGTTCAACCGTCTATTTGAATGTTTAAGGCACTTCTCAAAACTATGGACAGTATCTTAACAAAAAGTAACTTCGAATGATATGCAGAATGAAGAAAACGTTCATTCTTTGAAGTAAACTCTTTTTAACTTTCCCACAGAGCGCTTATCTTTCCGGCAACTAGACTTGTTTCTTTCGAAATATTAGTTTTAGTTAAAAATTGTTTGAAGCTCTTACAATAATAGTGCATTGTTCCTTTCTGGGGGATACGAATTTGTTCTACTTCAAATTGATGAGATGCTTGTTGTATCCGGTTCGATCTAAGAAATGGGCGCACAAATACTATTCCTGATAGTCCTGCCAAGGATCAAAGAGTAGTGTCCTAAATAGAAATGCCGATCTACTACGCCAGTGGTAATATGATCATTTGTTGTGAAATTCCTTGATTTATTTCATGTGAATATCAAACAATTAAAAAAAAGAGTTTAATCGAGAGAAAAATTTGAACAGAGAGGAAAGTGACTGATTCGATTCCATGTTACAAACTTCCACGAACGGGAATAATTCAACAAAGTAGATCCCTTGAATTCCCCAAAACACACGTGCACATTTATTTCTTATGACTTAATCCGTGTGAAAGAATTCATGGATGTATTTCAATTTCTATGGTTTGATTTTTATTTCTAGAGGAAACTACTAAATTCATTCCAACGGAAGAGACAATTGTTTTAAATGGTTGGTAAGCTATACTTTTATCAACAAAATTGTTACCAGAAAATGATCACATAATTCGTTATATAAGTGATTATTGTAAACGAATGTTAATGCATACAAACACACAGCAATGGGGTACCTAACAAATGGCATATGTTGGACGCCTCTTGAAAGAGACGCCACCAAGCATTTATTGATTGAGTCAGACAAACCATCTTCGAACAATATAAACAAAAACCTATTTTCTTTAGATGTTTGTGATGATCGGTCTCAGAAATGGTGTTTGTCAAAGAATAATCGAGATACACAGCGTGGCAGTGTATGTGATTTGCGACCATCACTCACTCCACTTGATAAGTTTGTACGCAACCAAGCGTGATACAATAGTGTTTTGGGGGACATCGAAGCTCTGTACGTGTTCTTCCCTCTTTCAACACAGCGCTGGGGAGAGCTATTCAAATAATGCTGACCATTTAAGTATCCATCGCCAGCTGTGAGGTATCATTCAGCAATTTCAAATTAATCCTTTCGTACGAGAGCCTCCGTCGGTCAAGGCAGATTCTATGACCTTGGTCTGCTGAATGAAGAAAGAGAAAAAAAACGAGAAAACTTGACTTAGAGTGCGTCATAGACCAATTTGTATCAGTGAAAGCAAGAAAGGTATATATACATATGTGTGTGTGTGTGTGTGTCCATCCATACATGAGAATTACAGAAACAACACTTCTCTCTTTTTTTACTGGAAACTACTTTCTCTAATTTTTACTGAAAACTCAAAAATAGATGTGAAGTGGAAATTAGAAAGAAAAATAACTACCTGTAAAAGTTAATACTCAAAATGTCTTCTATGTCTTGAAGGAAAGTCAATATGATAACATTCAATCAGTCAAACAATTTACTAAACTCTAAATCAGAAATAAGGTTAAGGTGCAGGTTCTCAACCTCAGAATAAAACAGAAAACTAAACAAGGAAACATTAAGAATGAAAGATTAAACACTAATACTCAACCTGACAACTCCTATTTTTATCTAACTAAATTATAAATCTATTGGATGTAATTTTTTTAAAAACGCTAAGATGATTAAACCGGGGATAGGTTATCTAAATGTGAGTTAGGACACCTACCCAATAGCAGCAGACAAAAAAAGGAAACTAGCATCTCCACTAATTCCTTCTGTCAATCTAGCATATGAAAGAGATAGCTCTATTGTCCTAATCTCCTAACTAGACAAATATAACCTTTACGTATTTGAATCCAGAGATTGTGAAACTACATTATCATTTCCATGAAAAGAAAAATGCTATGGTCAAATTATCGCCCTCTTTGAGTAAAACAGGTCAGATTCGCTCTGTAGATGGGACATTTAACCCATTATAAATTTAGCTTATCAGCTCCGAGTCATAGTATTGAGCGCCCTGGAATAAAAGAATTTTGAAGTATACATATTTTTTCATAGGCGTACTTATACTTACAGCTTAGCACCTGATAAGCTACCCTTACCAACTATTCACACACGCACGCACACACATGCAAACTCCATCCTGAAGCAATTATATCGAATATCCTTTTCTAATTTTTTTTCCTTTCTGTTTAAATCGAAATAAAGAGATTTATTTGTCCAAGTGTAAAAGCAAGACGATGCAGTCTGTGTCAGTCTGGTCTTGACTTCCTTCTTTCTCTCTCTCTCTCTCTCTCTCTCTCTGTTTGGCATATTCTTGAAGATAAGGGATATTTAATTTATCTCACCCACCCCTCTCTCTCTCTCTATCTATCTATCTTGCATATCCAATTAGTTTTACTCTCTCCTTTTCATTCCACACAGATGCACTCAAACACATACAGATGCATTTACAATGGCATTTGTATATACACACATCCTCATCTCCATTTGCACGCGTGTAAATACTAGACACACATCATGTACACTTTGTTTATTTATATTCTCTTTAATGGCGGTACCAAAAACTTCAAACACCCATTATTCCCATGCTTACAATATATATATATATATATATAAGTGGAGGTCAGTTTTCTCTATGTAGATATTTATACACTTACACATGCAAATTATATATGTATGTGTGTGTATGTATGTGTACATGTATTTGCATGTGTATTTATACCAGTGCGTATATTCACTTGTGTCTTTGCATATGTTTTGCAAATGTAACTTGTTTTATTCAAAACATATTTGACAACTTCCTGTCATTCTAATCAATTGCATTCGTTTTTCTAACGAAACTGTACTTTTAGAAAAGTGCATGCGTGAAAAGTTTATATTGTGACGTTTCGAGCTATTTTTTTTTCTTCATCAGGACTTTTTGTTATTTTGCATTTGCGTGCAAGGGTGGGAACAATGCGCATCTCTCCACATAGCATTCAGTATGGGCTTATCTGGTTCTCGTAACTTCGACTGTAATATTGTGGCATGACACACATGCATAAGATAACTCAAACACACATATACGCACACATGCACGCTCATACATATATGTGTGTGTGTATGTGGCCGTTTCATTCGATCTATGTGTTCAGTTCATTGACAAAAAAGATATTGTTGAAAAGTAAATATTTGTGTCATGACAAATGCTTTTCATTTACTAAGCTTTGCGTTGTCTGGCACGTGAGAATATACATACATACATATATATATATATATATATATATATATATGTGTGTGTGTGTGTGTGTGTGTGTGTGTGTGTGTGTGTGTGTGTGTTGATGCATCTAGGCACATATAAGTACCTGTATATAAATATTTAGATTCATTTCATGACAAAAATCAGTGGAATGTTATCATAAGATGTCCGGCTTCTTTTTTTTCGCGCCATAATATACCATGTGACAGGAAGTATTGAAAAATCTAATGTTTAAGGGAACCATCACTGTCGACAACATTGTTATACATGTCATCATCTGACATGATATCCACGTAGACTTTTTTTTGACATCCTTCAGACATAAATATACATATCGTATATCGAAGAACCTGTTGGTCATATACCAAGTCGTTTTGTGTATTTATATTGGCAAGGTCACTTGGTGTTGCCCGGGTTGTAACAGGATCTGGGATTCGACGCTAATGCTCTGGCTGTGTATTTATTTCATTGCATCAAATTTTTATAATTATTCATGCGTCCTCAGGTTCACACCTGGTGTCTCTTGGTCATCACTGAGGACTAAGTGGCACCAAGTCTCCACAAGATCCCAGCTCTCCTCTCGGTAACCCTGCAGTTCACTGCAGTGCTTTGGTTTGCAGTTTCTCACCAGATGTCTAGTGGTCATCCCTGAAGACTGGGTGACAGTAAGTCTCTCTAGGTTTCCAGCCCATCTCACAGCGTCCTCACAAATCACAACAGTCCCGTGGTTTGTACTGTCCCAATCTTGTCATGTCATGTTCAGTCTAGCTCTTATGTCAAAGCTGAAGACTGGAGGTCGTTAGTCACATATTTCCAGTACCCTCCTCAGTATTTATTAGAGACCCCATGAGGCTGATATTGTCAACGTTTTATGTGTCCATTTCCGTGACAAGTTGATGTTGTTTCGTCACGGATGTTAGTCCTCGAGGTTTGGAGTCATCGTGGTTTGCAATATAAGAAAAAGACTTTATGGTGACAAGCCCCAGGCGACTTCACTCACCTCGCCGAAATATAATTAATCATGGTGATTTCGTAGAAATATTGTTAGCGAAGTAACTTTCGATATAATCTATCGAACCCTGTGATAGAAAGTTAGATTTTGTGACTACCAGGGTAAACATTTGTGAGCAAGACTTTGAAACTTTTGGCCTAGTGTTGTTGGGTTAATTTGTAGCTTTCCAAACATTCTAGGCAATCAACTGAAATTTATTATTTATCACAAATAAAAAGAAACAATAAAACACTTATTGTAGATGATCGTCAATGTCATTGTCAGCTTTACGGAGGTTCAAATAACCTCTTTAAAAGGCGCCCTTGTGGCACCAACTTCGGACATCGACATAATCATGACATCCGAAAAAGGTCAACAACAGTGTTTTTCTCCTGCCCATACTTCAGACTTGAAAAAAACTCGTCTTCGTAAGTTACGAGGCCAAAAGATTATGCTCTCTCTCTCTCTATCTCTCCATTGTTGTTTTTTTTATTAAAAAAGCGTGATGGCTTTCATCTCTAATTATTCTGGTGCTCTTTCCAAAGTGTCCTCGTTTTCAAGAATTATTGTCTCAGTAGGAAACATCTCTGTAAGAATGTACCCCTTCAACATAAGTTTTATCGAAAGATTCGTTCCAGACGACAAAAGGCGGCTTCAGGTTCGCCCCATTAACTCTTTTCATGCTGGCCTGATATTTGATCGACACAGACGTCAACAATTCCTGAGTGTTATTTAACCCATACAGACGTTGACGTGCCTCAGAATCGAGCTCGTTTTCAGAAGTATAAAGAAAACACATGCTGTGCTCGTCCTGCGATTCGGTGACGGCTGAGGCAATCCAGTACTCTTTCGGGGGTGAAAGTCAAAAAAGCCACAAGGAGGACATGGTTTATTTTCATAAGACAAGTTGAACGTGGGAAAAATGGACGTTCAATGTTTTTGTGAAAATTGTTCAGTAATACCCCGCTATACAACGTTTAGCACTAATTTGCTATATCGCACTTTTAAAAATAATTTCCTAATAAATTTAGTAATGTTAAATTTCCTAAATAAATATTGTTAAAAGACGGCACAATGGGTAGTCTGTAAGCTGTACGCTTCGGTTTATGTACCATATGCATGAGTATAAACACATACGTACGTATATACAATGATTTATCATATAGTGATATAAATCGATACCTAGAGATATTTCACCAGCGCAGGAAAGTTGCTACCAGGTGAGATACACAGCACTAATCCATTCCATCTTGTCGAGGCTCAACAAATAATGACCCTGTATAATACTGATTCGTTTAGCGAAAGACAGTGGACCAGTGATTCTATTCTGAAATGGGAGGCACTTGGCTCTCAAGAGAGGAATTTTCGAAGCAGGGGAGTGATTTCAGCCTGGGGAGAAATTCAGAGGAATTTCAGTTGAAGAACGTGTAATGAAAAGTGCAACAGTGGAAGAATTACTAAACGACAATTTAGGGAGGAATTGAGGAAATCGGGGATTGCAAGGGGAGGAATTTAACATAAGACTCTGGGGAATATTTTGATAGACGTCTTACTATGCAATTTATCTATTCTGGTATCGAAAATATAGATTGTGTTATGCCAAGCTGCAAAGTGAGATGGGTCTCCCTGCCTTTGAAATCAGCATTTAAAATCCAGGTCATCCAGATTTGAACACCGTCCTCCGACACTGGTAGGACACACAAAATTATCTCAGCCCTGAGCTAAACCATAGATATGTCATAACAAAGCAGTTTTTGATTTGACTTCAATGAATAGATCAAACTTGAAATCCAACTGTGTGAGATTCTTCTAAAAGAGATGTTTTAACTTCGATCGTGTTCATAAAAGGGTAATCCCAATACAGTGCTTTAGTTTCATATTTTTTTTAAATGTCAAGGCGTTTTTGTTCTCCCCTATATCTTTCTATTTATCTCCCTACTCTCTCTTTCTCTCTCCCTCCTCTCTCTCTATAAATATACATATGTATATACATATATGTATACGTGTGGGTACCACTTTTCAATCAGGGCACAGATACTATCTAATCTCAAGAAGTGTTGAGGAGCGTCACTTTCATCCTCAGCAAAGAGCACAGATGCCCTGTTCCTTGGCAGAAGGGTCGAGCCATGCGTAAGTAATCCCATCATTTTGGATGGCTACAATGCTAGTTATGTAATAACATGTGAACTTGTCAGCAATTTTTTCTCCTTACTGAAAATTCGCATGTGTTCCCTGTTTTCTTAGTATTCGCTTGACGACACACAAAAATATATCGGGGTAAACTTAAGAGTACACTGAGAAATTGGTGGACAAGTGAATTTTCTGCCAGAAATATTTTGCAAACAACTTCAACGCACACATACATGCATACATTCATGCACACACAGAAATCCTTTTAAAGTGAAACAGAATGTACAATCTGTAAGGAATCATCGAAACAATCTTTTCTCATGCTATAACCGCTCTACCGATGGTATCGAGCACTATTTTGAAAAAAGACCAACTAATTACATATCTGCACGCTTGTATATTTATCATTGTTCTCTCTCAGGATTATATATATATATATATATATATTGTACGAAAGTGCATCAATGTATGTGGAGCCTGATACGTAAATGAATTTTAATCTAAAATTTTAACTGCATAATGTTTGATCTCTGTGATTGATATTCACCACTGAATCAAGTACATTGACAATGAAGGAGATTATTTTTTTAAATGAATGTGATGAGTAAAATAGATATCTTTCTTCATCATTAGGCTATCAAGTTAATAATTTACCTCCGTACATATATACGTACATAAAAATGATGTTCGCCTCTAATGAGTGTGAAGGGTATCTAAGTTCATCGAGATTCATTTCTATTTATACTGTTAATGCCAGAAGTAAAACATCGAAATATATCAAGATCACACTTTCTACTGCATCAAAAGTATAAATATGCCTTCCAAATTATTAGGTACCCGTATAAATTCCCGCGGTTCTTTCTATTTTTTTTGTCAGCAACTCGTTTCCTTGGTGCAGTGATGACAAACCTATTAAACGCATCTCAGCAATGACACGTGACGGATTTCTTGGTTACACGTGACGAACTTCTTTCCAAAAAGAAAATTTATTATCCTAGTTTTATAAGTATTTTTTGTAATTTCAAGTTATATATTCAAGTCCTAGTTTTATAAATATGTAAGAAAAAAGACCGCTTATCTATAAGCATTTACCTAAAAATAAAATACATATATCAGCGTCTCACATAAATGAATCATTGTAGCCCACATGTGTACTAGAACTGGTTATCTAAAAACTATCTGAAATTTGCTTTTGAAAAAATGGATCTTGTTTTTGGATGTTGCTTAGTGGTGTACTCATGCAGAGGTTGTAACCCCAAAAATGTGACCAGGAACGCCTGGACACACACACATACACATACTTTCACACTTAGACACACACAGAGACACGGACCCTTAAAGATTTCGTAGCCTAGTTGGCTGATGGTCGGTCATTTGTGGGGCTATGGTGATTCGATATACATGTGACATTCTAATAACAGGATTATTCAAAAGCGCTTGAAAGTTAGACCATAGACGCATTATTCAAAAACTGTCTACCATAACTCTGCTCCGAGCTGTCAACATAATTTTTTTTCCAGTTTTCAAATGAGGCTGGCTGGCTGACTGTCTTGCTGGTTATCTACGTATACATGTATTAATGTGTCGAGCGTAGGCATCACCAGTTCAACAAGAGGGTTGAAAGTTTAAACATTTGCTTATTACGTTTAGAAAAAAACGGTTATTTTGTTTTTCTGAAAATTTCTCCTTGAAATATCTTCTTGGCTGAGGGTTAAATTTGGAATGCAAGTTTATGCTAAATTGGTCCTCAGATTGGTTTGTGTACGGTAGTATTCACGCTTGTTCTGTTTTCTAAATATGTACTTTTTATAATGATCACTATCCGACGAAAGGCGAGAGAAGTAACTTAATCGTTGATCTCCCCTTTTTTTTTCAATTGGTTTTATTAATAGTATGACATGCCATCAAAAGACCTTCGTCACGTGACGGTCTTTGTTAAGTGACTCACTAAACCTGTTTGTCTATCTATCTACATCTATCTATAAGCGGGTAGTTGTGAATTGTCTACTTCTAACTTCATTTATTTTCTCACGGCATTTTGACTTTCCTTTCTCAAGTACGTTTTCAGATCTGGACTTTCTTTTTCGAATTTTTTTCTTCGGCAAAGATATCTGATTTTCAGATAATGAAAATATACTTCCATATCGGTGGAAGCTTTCGGGGTTAAAGCCTTTCAAGGTGAAAAGAGGAATTCCTGCCTACGCCAATCAGAAACTTATGAAATTCATGAAACCCTATTTAAGTGAATGTACGTATTAGTTCATTTATATTGACAGCATGGGTGGGCGTTATCAGCAATATTACACGGTTAATAGGTAACTGAGTGAGTATTTGGGTAACCATTGCCCCCAAACTATCAGTGCATTGAAAGGCTGTTCAACCTATTTTTAATCTTGACAGAGTCCAATCTGTACTGCTATTCCGTTGGTAAGCAAATGAGACTAATACGCTTTCGTGCCTCTGCCTTGAAAATACGATTGCCTCCCCTCCATCTGCCATACGCTATCCACGTGGCTAGCGTCGTTTTCACGCACGAACAACCGCTCTTGGCACCAACAGGCCGCTACGGTCCTGTGTCCAGCTACAAAGTGCGAACGTACCAGTTCCTGGCTTCTTTCATTCTCATTCTTTTTCTCCTTTGTCCTCAACCCACCCTTGCAATGTAATGAACCAGAGGAAGAATGGAAGAGGGTGCTTACACTTGAATCTGAATAAAAGAGACTCAGCATTCACTATAACTATGACTCAGCATTCATTTCTCCTCTCTCACAAGTCTGAAGCCTGAGATTAAACTATATTATCAGACCACAGACATATCAGCTTCATTTTCTCTTACATGTTATTATATATACATTCCATAGATAATAAATCACTTTAACAAATTCACATACTTTTATTGCAGTAATACATATATGCAAGAGTAATGATGGTATTTTAGTCATCAACACCCGTGTAATTTCCACGGCTCATGCAAGTTATATTTATGATATAGATAGATATTCTTATGCTCACAGCTTTCGCATTTTTCTTCTTTCAATGCCCCTCTTCTTTACCTATCTCTTGTGTTCTCTCTGTTTCTCCCCCAACATCTCTTTCTCTCTCTTTACTTCTCTATTCTGCCTCCTAGCTTCTTTCTCACACATTTCTCTATGTGTGTGCACGGGATGCATCCTTTGATGCACTCAAGTTACCAACAGCAACTGTAACGTAATCCATTTATCCTTCATCGCAGAAAAAAAATGACCTGCATCTTTTTTTTCTTCCTCGCTTTTCTCCCCTTACTCTCCTTCTTCATTCCTATATCTTTTTTTCTGTCTCCCTCCCTCCTCTCTTTCTTTCCTCCTCGCTCTCTCTCTCTCTATATATATATAGGTATATCTGCCTCTCCCCCCTATTGTATTTTGTCTCTATCTCTCTCTGTTTCTCTTTGACTACGTGACTGAAGACATGGGACTAAACCAAGTTGGGTGTAAACGATGGTTCCATTGAAAAACACATCTGTGTCAACGCAAAGATTTTTGAGACGACTTCTGTATATACAGGGTGTCCCAAAAGTGAGCATCTATTTGGGGAAATAATAAGAATTTTGAAAGAATACTTTTAAGACATAATTATACAGGGTTGCCCTAAAGAGTTACTGATAAATCGCATTAGATACACTGGATCTTATACAATGCCCGAAGTTGAGTAACATCAAAACCTGGTTAGTACCTTGATGGGTGACCGCCTAGAAATACCAATACTGTAAGCAGTTTGGGAGCATGTAAAGAGCTGCCCAAGGCAATCCCGTTAATCCTTATCTTTAAGACTCAGCAGACCAAAAATGAATATCCCTAAAATAAGCATCTATTTTGATATGTAAATGCAGCATAGCACCGGCAGACTGACTGAGAAGCGTTAGATGCCCCCTCCATTAGCACGACAGTACCCAACCCATCCAATGTTGGAAGGGGAGAGGCAAACCGATTATTTGTTGAAAAATAAAACTATCAAGGTTATTGCTCAATTCAGTTTAAAATCAAAATAGGGAGGCGATCTAAATGATCCAAAATGACGTTGACTGGGTGAAATAAATAATGGATGGATTGAAAGCATACAATGGGCTACAATTACAAGATATTTATCAATTTGATATCTAATTTCATTAATTTATTTTTAATTATTCAATATTTGGTATTCAATGATGACACCCGTCATTATATTTATACATATATATATATATATATATATATATATATATATATATATATATATATATATATATATATACATATACATATATATTAGGGTTTTTTTCTATTCATATTGTTTCTCAAAATAGTTGCTTTTTAGACACTCTGTATTTTTTCTTTGTCTCCTTCTAACTCTCTCTTTTTTCTCTCGCCACATCCCTTTTTATTTTCACAAAGTCCATCAAATTGATAAGATTTGTATTTATTCCCTTGTGTTTAAATCGAATAATAATGATGATAATAATAACAATAACAACAACAACAACAATAATAATATTTTTTTCACTGTATTTTATTTATCTATCAATAATAATCTGTTTATTTGTATGTTCGACGTTTTCTGATTATCATGTAATCTCTTCACATCTTTCATCCATTCTCTTCATCTTTCGCCAACCAACCTTGCTATATAATGAACAAAAGTAAGAATAGAAGATAGTGCTTATGCATGAATGGGAGCAAAAAACGATCAACTTTCACAGAGAAGTAAATTTTGAGGGGTGAAATAGAACGAAAAGAAAGCTGTATCCAGGAATGAAGCTGCAGTAAATTTAGTGGCAAATCATTAGACGAAGCACAGAAGTATCCAGCGTAAACTGGTTTTCATCTGTGTATTCAGTCTTTGATTTTTGAAATTGTACTGGGAACTTTTGCACACACTTAATGCATCAAACTCAGTTCCCATTACCGCAACGAACATCAACCCAAACGAAAACGAACAAAATAGCTTCTCCATTTTCCTGACAGCCGGGACGGCAAGTAAAAGAGGCTGACAAAACTAATTTCACCAACAGAACAAAAATACAAGGAAAGACAAACGGAAAAATAAGGGACAACATTTGAAATTCGAGACTGTCTCCCGAGTTCAGATCAACTATCTTCACTTACAAAGAGTCATTTGTTTTAATTTTAGTGTTGCTGTCTGTGTAGTCTTGTCTTAAGTGCTTTGTCTTTCCTCTTCTTTTTCCTTCATAAAAGTGCGAACAGAGAACATAACGAGCTCCGCAAGACGATTTCAAATGTTGAAGATACTCAAGCCGAAAATAAGTAGAAGTAAAGTAGTGCCCTTGCGCCGGCTACGGCATCGGCTGTCACTGTACAGGATTCACATATCTCAAGTTTCTCTGTCTTGGCTAGTTCTTCGGGGTTTGCATTTAGGAGAAATAGACGTAGAGGCGACAAGGACCCAAACTGGCGTCTCTCACTCCACCATATGCCATTGTACCAATAGTGGGGGAGGAAGAGACGAATTAATGTCTTTCCCAAGGGCATCAGATTTTAAACTCGGCTCGTCCAGTCTATTTCGTGTGCTGCTAAGCTGAGGGCTTTTATTTCACCATTTTGTGAGGAATTCATTCAAAAGATTGAAATAATGGTATCGGAGCAAAAATTCCCACGAAAGAACTTGGGATTAAACTCTCTATACGAACAAAAACCTGAGTACAATTTTCGTTCCTATAAGAGAATTAAAAAAATTTAAACTTGCATAAGCCGAAATGGCGTAAAGCGAAAAAAACAATTACCATCAATTCGTTTGGGACTTTTTTAAAACGTTACAAGACCCCAAAATAGTGATGATGATAGGTTGGGGTTGACGCGAGAAAAAAGAAGACGGGTGTAGGAGAGAGAGATAGAGAGAGAGAGAGGGGGGGTACTGCCTCTATTACGACTTGCATCAAAACAAATGCTGAACGTTGTTTCTGTTCGTGGCCTTCGTGAAAGCGAAAAAGTGGTGCCGAGCAAACTTTCGAAAAGCCAGTATATACTTTTGTACAGAGGCTCTTCGAGTCCCAGGCTGCTTTCCCCCCTTCTTGTGATCCAAGCTTTGCCCGACCCTCCCATTTCTAATTGTCATCTAGTATTTTAAACTTTCCATTGTACGTTCCTCTCCTGGTTGAAATTATTCCCCCGGTGAAATTCTTTCCCAGTTAGCCAAGGGCCTCTCGTTTGAGAATCACTAATTCAATATATTTATATGTATGCACGAGTATGTGTATGTATGTGTGTGTTAAATGTGTGCCATCACAAAGCCAACCACTGCAGCAATCTCTGACATTAAAGATAGTAAACAGACCAAGCAAATGAAAAATGACGACATTTTTTCTACATTTAGGATTTGCTGTTTACATTTGTTTACGGCGGCGATGGAACCTGATCGCTCTGTCGATAATCACGTTTTTAATGTTAGATCTAAATTCTTAGCGAGCAGATGCTTCGTTATTGCACAAATGTTCTATATCGTTTCTTCAGCAGGAATGGTCTTCCATTGAGTCTGTCTTTGGGATGCGTGTGTGTACGTGTGGTTCCTTAAATAAATACCAACCAATGCAACGATACAAATCTTTTTTATCTTACTATAATTCAACAAATGTCCGTCTCTCATTGTGAAACTTGAGTCAGTTTTTAGCAAGGGTTCGATTAACAATGGAAGTACTATGCTAAACTGGACTCTTACGCTGCGTCCGTCAGGTTATCTAAACAGAATCTTTATCTTTTTGTTAGACCGTATGAAGTAGACATCTTGCTGAAAATTCCATCTGTGAGGCTGGGTTTCAGTTAGTATTATAAATTTTTCCGATATTATGTCTGTTTACCCGTCAATGTTAGTCTGATCATATAATTCTCTCTCTAATCTCTCTCTCTCTCTCTCTCTCTCTCTCTCTCTCTCTCTCTCTCTCTCTCTCTATCTATCTATCTATCTATCTATCTATCTATCTCTTTGATAGATATATGGCAGAATGAAGAATTATGTAAGAAAAAGCGAAATGAGACGTGAGTGATTGTGTGGGATAACTTGAAGGCGGGGACAGAAAGAAAGAAAGAAAGGAGGAAAGAAAGAAAAAAGAGAAGAGCAAGAGAAGCCAAAAATGCGAATTTAGGGTAAAAAAAATTTCACTTACCAGCTGTTCAGGCATTGAATTTAGCAGACAAAATGAATTAGGACATTGCACAACCACATGTCGACCTTGTTAAGCCATTAATCACATCAAGTACTTTGGTGTCTCATTTTGTTGATGGAAAGAGATATAGACAAGGCCAGACTGGAACATTCACGAACAGACAAAAATCATCACCTTGGAGTTGGGGTAAACAAACTAGCCTTGCAGACCATTACAAATGTTAGTGTCTGATTTGGACATTAGTTAATTAGCTGCAGCCTAGGGCCTCACAATCTGCAGAAGCTTCAAAGGCTAACATATATTTTGAGTTCTTGTGGGATTTTCTGGCGTTATCTTTTAACAAGGGGTCTCCGAGCCAGAGTTGGCACAATACATGAGCAAACTAAGCGGCTGCAAACTAAGCCTAGTGATCACCAGAAGGGAGATAGAGGCTACATGGGGCAGTGGCGTCCCTCAAAATCAGATTCGTATAAGGGACCCTTTAAGGCTCTACTCCAAGCTTTACAGAAAGGCCTTGCCGAGTTTGAATCCAGCACTGACTACTGTAGTATTTTCCATCATTGCACCCTTATACTATATTAATCTAAAATTAGTAAATACTTAGGGTACCTTATCGTGATATGGACTCACAACGTTTGTAGCCTTCTATCCAACTAATACAAGCTTAGCAAATACCTCGGATGCTCCATACTTGTGCTGGACTAATTTAAACTTTGTAGATAACTCGGGTGTATTATCACCGTATGTCACACTACCGTGGCAACGGGCGAGACTAAACTTGATTAACAACTATATATATATATATATATATATATATATATATATATATATATATATATATATATATATGTATATATATAATATATATATATATATATATATATATGTATATATATAATATATATATATATATATATATATATATGTATATATATAATATATATATATATATATATAATATATATATATATATATATATATATATATTTGTGTGTGTGTGTGTGCGTGCACACACGCTTGTGTGTACGGTTGTACGGTAGCCATTTCTGCTACACTTGAAAAACATGAATCCTTTTCAAAATTACTTTTACTAAAATGAACTTTCCACTCATTTTTTCTTTAGAAACACGTCCCACTTGGTGTATTTGGATTTTTTTCACGGTTTACCAAGTCTAGTAATACAGAACCATTGCCTTTACATACAGATGATTAGGTTAGTCAAGTAAAAGATATAATGAATCATGCAATTCAAACTTATATGTGATCATATGTTTTTCTCTTTCAATAATCATAATCAGCAATAGAATAGGTTAGCCAGTTGTTCACCACACATACTCAACTCTCATTTCCTGTTTCACGTTGTTACTTTTCGCCATAGCTACAATCGCAATTACAGAGATATCGGAGTGACTATGCATTAGCATACAGAATTACGATTGCAAGGAATTAATAGAATTATCTAATATCCCGCGACGCCATTCAGTGCTAAACTCAGCGCACCACGGAGCCGCGGCGCATACTTTGAGAATGACTGTTCCACTTGACATTACATGTCCTGAATCAGCCAAAACTTCTCACTGTTAATATCTTTCCGATGTTGCATCTCTTATTCAAAGCATGGCACAACGCATTCATTAGATTCACAAGAACCAACCTAATCTTGATGAGTAATCTGCCATTTGCGTCAAGACAGCTGGCAGCTGTAGAGTGTGTTTCCAGAAGGATGCAACATTTTCTTGATAACTTGTATTTAATCTCTTTTAAATCTAGAAAAACTAGCATTCCAAGGGGAATTATGAATCATCGAAATCCATATATGCTGTGATGAGGTGAGCTAACACAATACAAAGAATGGGAGCTCGAATGAGTCTACCGAATGATGCAATTATTTCAATTATTGAATACTGTCGTCCCTGAATTGAGTGTTGCTATGTGACTAATATTGTTGCATAGAATATATGTGCACGTGAACTCAACCCTCTTATCCTCATATTAGGGTTGTGTCTTTTATAGGATACAATGTATAATATACAAGGTGCTCCCAATTGATCAATCCATTCATTTATCTATGTTTCCCCTGTCTCGCCGGGAATGTCAATCGCCCTGAACTAGAACCGAGAAAAAGAGAACCTCATTTTCTGTCAATTTTTCTTTCGTACCTTGTTTGACCACTTTTGTGGTAACTCATTATATACATCAGCTTGATGGCTTTGATGGTTTCTCATTTCGCACAGAAACCAGTGTTCAGGTAATGGTCAGGATTTCGAATACTGAATTTGTAGGCTCTCTACAGAATAGCTCAAAACAATCCTCTGACGGTCCATTTGGCTTTGCGCTGCACAAAAATATGGGAAGTTACACATTTCCTTTTAGTGCCATTAACCAGTGTTCAAACCCTGGAGAAAAAAAAACAAGATATCAAACAGTCATTTGCAAAACAACCAAGCCCTTCTAACTTTGTTGCTTGGTGTGACATAATATTTGTACTTCATTTCTTTCCATGGATCTGTTTTGCAAGCCCCCACACACCACCAACACCACATTAAATGATTATTGCAACAACAGTTCACCGTATTTTTGTTTGCTAAGTAAATGTGAATAAAAAGAAAGTTAAGGACATCTTAGCTGTCATTATTTTATTGAGATGATAACTTAAGATTAGTATCAGGGGATTAGGGTAAGTGTGTAAGTCATGGAAAACGTTAGCGTTTGGGGCATTCAATTTTTTTTCTATTTACAATCAATTATCAAACAAAAATACGGTGAGCTCTGATAGCTGCAATTATTTCATGTGGCGGGAGCAAACGAAAAAGTTCCTTTTCAATTTACTTTTGTGTTGTAGTAAGCTGAGCTTACATGTAGGAAGAGGTTCGGAGCTGACTAAAAGAATCAATCAGTGCCAGATTTAGGCATAAGCAAATAAGCTTCAGATTAGGGCCTTATAATCCGTCGGGACCTAAACAAATCTAAAATGTCATATATATTCACTGGTTTCGCCAGACCTTCTGACGTAATTTGTCAACAAGTGGTCTCTTGTATAGCTTAGAGCCTCATGAAGTCTAAGCCCTATTTTAATAGGTCATAGAATCCATACGCTTTCAATAATTTTCCACCGGAGTTACCGATGTTATTATAAGTATTGATGAATCGTTATTTACATTTATGAGAATTACCGAAGTGCAGAAGTCGTCTGTCATGCGAAAGGAAATAATTGGCATTAGAATGGTATTTCATTCATGCAGCTGACGTTATGAAATAGAGTTTTATTCATGTTCTAAGGATGTAATGAAAATGCTGAATTTGAAGAAAAATACAAAAGAGAAAAAGTAATGAAAAAAAATGAAGAATATCCGTTGGTGGTCATCAGAACACAATTCTCCAATACAAATCACTGTTATCCATTATATTATTATGTACATAAAATGCAATGTGTATCCATATTTTTCATGTGTGCTGTCATTTGTGAATTCACGGATAAACCAGTAGATCTGATAAGTGATCATTATTGCGATTCAAGACGGTTCTGATTGTGTGGTCTTAATAGTTCATGCCTTTGAAGACTCATAGGAAACCGTCAACCACACCTGCCAACATCAACATAGGTTTCTTCAGTTTCCAAGTGAGTGTGGCTGTCGCGTGTATAGGCTGCACCGATGGAGCTAGAGGACTGAAAATTTAAGCATTGACTCCTTGGAAAACATTTTTATCCACACAATCGAAAAATAGTTTTTCATTCGAAGGGTTAATTTACAATCCAAGTTCATGCTAAATTGGTCCTTCAGTT
The DNA here is from genome assembly GCA_963457665.1 of Thysanoteuthis rhombus. Lineage (NCBI taxonomy): Eukaryota > Metazoa > Mollusca > Cephalopoda > Oegopsida > Thysanoteuthidae > Thysanoteuthis > Thysanoteuthis major. The sequence continues at coordinate 10,862,160 of OY735213.1, read as the reverse complement.
TGTGCCCGGCTGTTTCCAAGCTCATTTTCTTGTTTTTTTGTTTTTTTTTTTGAAAATTCGAATGTTTTCTGGTTATCATCGCCCACCAAAAGGCAAGGACAGTAATTAAGATTGATCATCCCGTTTTCCAAAATTTTTAATAGATCATCCCCAACACGGCAAGCTGTCAAAAGACACTAGTCATGTAATGGTTTCTATTGGATGAATAACCAAACCTGTCTTTATACGTTTTCAAAATGAATATTTTGCGCTTTATATAACCCTCAATACTCATTTATCTCTCCCCTCAGATGTATATGCATTTCATCATTTTTGCAGTCATGTTTTCATGTTTTGTTAGACCTTCTAGCGTAAATATTTCATAAGCTTATATAGTCGATGGCCCCAGTCTACATCCGGCACTGCAATAAATAATGTTGTTAAACGTAATACTTACCTCCGTAGGTATGCACTCGTAGATATCTTTTTTCTTTTCTTTTTTTTTTTTTTTTGGTTAATCTTAAGGGAAACGCAGAATCGTTTTCTAATACAGAAATTGAAAAAAATAACTCTACGAAAGAAAGGAGTGTTTCTCGAACGCATCGTCTTACAGATCAAGAAATGCTGGCAGCTGTTTGTAAGCATCTTGGCTCTCTCGAAAAGTGCATCGCCCGCCCTGACTTTTCACGCCTAGCCAACTTAATGCTTTAGACCAGTGCTTCTTAAACTATTTCAGTGTCATTCACACCCAAGTAATTATCAGATAATTTCATTCACCCCTAAATGAATCTCCTTGTCTTCATTTTCATATTATTCTCCCTTGGTTATAATATGATTCATAATTCATTTTGTATAATAAGCTGGAACATGAATTTATTCTTTCCCTCTGTGTTTATTCTTTTCACTTTTTTGAACATCCGAAAATATGGAAAGAAAACTAGCAGGGACAAAAAAGCATAGAAAGGTAATTAGAAAGTTACTAGTCTGCACAAAGTTAATAAACAACAGTTTTAGAACTCAGTATTCAAGAAATAACATTTTCTTGTTGTGTTGATGTTTAAACCAGTGGTACTCAAAGGGATTTTAGTGTCCGGGGTCAAAGACTACACCGGGGGGCCCAGTTGCGCTTTATCCTACTTGGGGGTATAATCATTGATTAACAGGCATTATAGGCCGGATGAAATGTTGCGCTTCATCACACCTGAACCTGGGGGCAACTGCCCCCTCTCTCGTCCCTCTTGCTACACCTGTTCGAAAAGTTCAGGCTTCTTCGTTAATATCTACCAAAAGCTAACGTCCATCATTTTGAAGTACGGAAGCTTAACAAGGGAAAATAAAGACAGATTTTATCCTCACTCACTGTTCTCTGGTAGAATTACGTGCAAAAGATCAGCTGGTTTAACAGTGTCACCTGACTGTGTTGTACTGCGTAGCTTCTACTAATAAGACCAGGATGGGGATTGAAGGTGAAGGTTTAGAACGTGGTGACGAGCTGAGGGGTGATCTATACGTAGAGGTGGTTTGTGATTGGCTGATGAAGCCAATTGGCCTACTTGGATGGCAACACGAGAGAGAGAGAGAGAAAGAGGGGGGGAAGAGAAAGAGAGCGGGGTTAAAATTGTGTTAATCTTCCATTTTTGTGATATGACAACGTCCAATCTCTGTCTCCCTTTCTCTCTGTTTCTCTATCTATCTATCTATCTATCTATCTATCTATCTATCTGCAAAAAACACTGAAATAAATGCCATGTGTTGCTTGGAAATGATGTCTACTTCTCAACAGAATATTTAAAACGAAGTATGAACTATAGTTTATAAGAGAAACAATGACGCGTTTTTACGAATAAAACATTTTCAATTGAACAATAAGACCGTTACTATTGTTGAGAGTTCGATCCTTATTGGGGGTCCCAATTTGTGCCAAACTAGTAAATATCTTGGGATTCAATTCCACCACGTTTCAATTCTCGCCACTTTATATTTTCTCAATGGCCGAGTTCAGTCGACCTCCTTTTGTGTATACTTCCCTCCCTACCCTTTTGCGTACCACTGCCCTACTTCTGTCTTCCTCTCCTTCCCTCCTTGCTATCTTTGTGTTACGATTCCATTCTCAGTCTTTCTCCTCCATCCCAAACTCTTTCAAAGTAATTTTTTTTTTCAAAATGTGACAGATGGAATTGGGACAGGCGGAAGTGCGCAGACACGTCGCTTATTATAATATAGACTACTGTACTCGTGCCGTCGAAAATGACAGCACATATCAAATATTGCATTTTATCAACGTAGATACTAGGGATTTACATAGCAGTGAGATTGGAGAATAGCCTTTTACACTCAATGCATTTTATGTGCGTGGATAATAGAGATTTGCATTGCAGTGATAGATTAGCGTTCTGCTGATCACGAAAAAAATTGATATTAGAAACCGTCAACCAAAACTGTCACCTAAAATGTCAAGTTTTCATGTTAGTCCAATTGGCTGTCGATGCATGTATCTATTTATCACGCATACAGGCCACACCAAATCTAGAGGGTAGGGAAATCCAACATTTACTTATCATGTCTACAAAAAAAGGGGGTAACCCCCATAAATAGGTTTTTGATGGGGGTTCAATTTGCAATGTGCAAAATCGGTACCTTAGTTTGTGTCCTGTAGCATTCATACTTGTTTTTGTTTTGTTTTTTGGAAAATTCAGTCTTTTTAAGTGGTCACTACCCAACAAAAGGTGAGACCAGTAACTTATTTATTGATCCCATTTTTCCCAATTTTCTAATTGATCACCTCCAACACGACATGCTGTAAAGAGTCGTTTGTCAGATTACGGCTTATGCAACGGTTATGGTCTAACAAGACCAGACCTAACCAGACCTTTCATTTTTTTGCTATTGTTTTTAACACATTTTTTTCATATTATCATCGCTATTTTTCAAATTCAGTATTTTATTACATAAAAACATAAAATTCTATTTTGCTTTGGCAATTGCGTCCCTTAGCGTGACAGAATAGATAAACACATTGTTCTCGTATTTGAACACTGACATGCCCCTTCAGACTACATGCTCAGAATCACGATTCTCTTGGTACGAGACATAATTGTATGACGTCATAGCTTCACGCGAGAGGTTGCGTAATAGACATGTGAAATTCAGTTTGAAGGTTATACAGCCTGTGGATGTGACGAACTTGCATGAATATTTGAAGGCCGGTTGCGAGTGTTCTGCTGTGCGCGCGTCGTCTTGCGTAGTAGCCGGGGCGGAAAACGCCTCCTCTTTATTGCTCATCCCCTATCTCAACTATTAAAAACAGATTCAACCTTCTTGCAGTATCTCGAGCAGCCTCGACCTCTCCATTTTCTGTAAAATAATAATAATGATAATTATAGAATTTTCCTACCGACAGAGAAAGACAATAGTTATCAGCAGAGTGCATTAATATAGCCGTGACATTGCCTTGTAAAAGTTAATTCTCTTCTGCTTCTACTTTTATCTTAATCACTCTACGATGAAATATAATTCTTCCTTTTAAAGCATGCAGTTGTTTCGTTATTGGTTGCAAGGTTGCAAGAAAATTCATGGTACAGTTTTTTTTTTATCTCTTGATGTATCTACCTGGATTCAGAAGACTATCACGTAGTTCATTGTCCCAAATTAACACGGTTATTGTGAGCGTGTATGCCACGCGTGTTGCATCACAATGGTGTCTAAAAATGGCATCTGGAGCTTTTATCTATTTTCTCGTGTTCTACCGTCGTCAAAAATCACGGCATATATAAAATGATATCTTATTCAGACACTGAAATGTGTTTTTATCTGATGCATTTCGTTTTTACAGTTGGTGTGCTGCAGAAGTCAATATATTCCTTAGTGAGCTGTCATACAATAAAGTTTGAAAACCAATGTTTTAATGTACTGTACAAATAGCATTGTGATACATTTTGAGTATTACGGACAAAAATTTAACATAAAAGTATACGTGACGTATTATTATAATGTATTTATTTACTCGAAAAACATGAAGATGAACAATAGATTCAATCCTATGGTCATGTTGCCGTAAGCAGGTTTGTTTGAAAGAAGTTTTTCATTATACAATTTCTGGCCTCTCATTATGTACAGGAAGAAAATTTTCCATGTTAGTCAAAAAAAAAAAAAAAAGGAAACGTTTTGATCACAAATTTTTATGAATTCTTAACTCTACAGTAAAGAAGGTTAGGGTACCGGATTTTTATTTGTTTTTTTTGTTTTTTACTGCATAACTCATGTTTAACCAACTTTTAATACGTTTGATGGCAGTTGTGCGCCCAGAACCATCCTGATAATTTAAGATACTAAACAATGAAACAACTATGAAACAACTCAAGACAACAAGTATAACGATTTAACTCACTGCAGCAGTAATGGTTAGCTAGACTAGTTCATTAACTATTACTCGATGGCAAATCGCAGAAGCCTCGTTGCTTCAAAAGTTGAAATGTAAATTATATTGTAATATATACATATGTATTGGGTGCCGCTTGATGTTAGTCCGGAAATCATGAATTCATGAAATGTTTCATACATAGATCGACTCCAGTGTATCAAATTAACTGAAGAACAAAATGGGTTGTAAGCAAATCCCCATATCTTCGGATCCCGAGGGGCCCATTGGCCAAAGGGGATCCAGGCATTTTTTGGGGATCTTGAAAATGTTTGCATCTATTGAAGTGGATAGAACAGAATGAAATGGGGTGGCTGAAAAGAACAATCCAGATAAAATTATTCTTCGAGGCCCTGCTCATACACAAGCAAATACGCTCTTTTCTTTTGGATGCCCTCGGTTTACGCAACGGTTACGAGTTTGGTTGCTATCCCAGTTGAGATGGAGCACAGATTTCAAATGCTGCAAGTAGTAGTCACAGTAAGTTTTAGATGTGTCCACACGCACCTCTATAATAGGGTCTGTTGATGGGTCGGTCGGTCCGTCCCCAATATGTGTAAAATCAACGTATGGCAGAGATAATCTTTTTAGTCCCACTTCTTTATAGTGCTCTAACAAAGAGGATGAAACTGAATCGGGTAGTTTCCACCCATTACGTCATGTTTTAGAGAGGGGTTCAATCAAATATACAATTAAAATGCGGGATAGTACCCTGAATTTACAGCCATTTCAAATTACATCATTCAGAGAACTGTAAAATTCTATGATGACGTCATAAAAATAAGAACAATACGATCTGATTAGACACTCTGTTTTTGAGAGGTTAGTTCTCTGAATCACACTTCAGATTGGTACTATGAAAATACTATCATAATGTATTGGCATCCTCCAATATATTGCAGTTTGTGATATCGAGGATACAACTGTCATATTGTTAGAGGCATCCTCGATATATCACTGTTTGCAATGTATGTATAATGTACGGATCAAAAATATTTTTTTCATTCTCAATTAATCCACATTGCGTTTATACATGAGAATCATTTGTTAGTTATGTATATTTTACAATGATAAACTAATGGTAAAGGAGCCTCACTAAACCAAGGATTATCTTCTTTTGAATACGATCGAACCTAAAACATCTCTTTAGCAAGAACATCAGACAATCAGATTTCAACTTCGATCTAAGCACATAGGCCAAACTCAAAACTGCTTTGTTTTAGACAGTTATTTATGATCTGAGATAGTCACGTATTTCCTTGGAAATTGGAAGAGGAAGTAACTGAAGAGTAATATGAAAATACGCATAAACAATGGGTAGGTGTTTGGAGCTAAGAAATAACCGCTTGTGGGGATCTTACTATTCTTATCCTAGGAACACGACCACAGTTTGTTTTTAATTCTCATTCCGTATTTTCTTTTCCATTGTAGATGATCAATGGGTGGAGAACTCAGGAAGCAAATACAAGTTCAACTACGATAGACTGTCTTACGATGAAGCCCAGGCGGATTGTAAACACATGGGCGCTGATCTCGCCTCAATTAACAGCCGTAGAGAAGTGGTAAGTGTCCTTAATGTGTCATATGCGGACGTATCTTTATTACAAATGTTAATCTTAAGAAAATATAAAGGAAGCTGTTTATTATAACTGTAGATGATGTTATCGAACGGTTATTGTTATCAAGATCAGTCGAGCCCATACACTTTATTGTTATTGATTTTTTAAAAATCAGATAATATATACTAAAACTGCCAACAATCAACGCAGGTTTTTTCAGTTCTCAAGTGGTTCTAAATAGTTGGTTATCTGTCTCGCAAGTACAGACAGCACCAATGGAGCTAAAAGGCTGAAATTTTAAACATTACTCCTCCTTATTGTCAAGAAAGCACTCTTTCTCTCCCAAATAAGTTTTTGGTGGGGAGTTCAATTTATAATGTAAGTTTACGCTGAATCAGTTCCTTTGTGCCTGACAGCGTTGATGCTGTTTTGTTTTGTGTTTTTTTAGATCGGACTTTTTTGTTCTCTCTGTAACAAAAGGCAAAAGAAGTAACTTATTCATTGATCTTCCTTTTCCCTATTCAATCTTTTTAACTGAACCACCCACACTAGACATGCTGCCAAAAGAAGTTGGTCACTTCAAGCTTTCTATTGAATGAGTAATCAGGCCTGTTATTGTTATCATTATTATTATAATTATTATTATTATCATTATTATTATCATTATTATTATCATTATTATTATTATTATTATTATTAATTTTTTATAATGTTAAGTTGTTTACAATAATGAATATGATAACATAACAGTGAAATTATGACAATAAATGTAAATTGCTCTAATTCTTATATCCTTCAATGTTATCACAACGTCTCAACCGACCTATTCTACAGCCTCGATCTAGTTTCAATTTTGTATTCAAAGAGGAGGGAATGTCGTAGAATGAATCAGCCGAACCGAAGTTCGAATAAATCTTGAAATGAAGGAGTGAAAAGGAATTTAAAATGTAAATTCTGTTCAGCGAAGATATCAAGTCCGTGATCTTAAAGTCAAAACAACACTCATTTTACACAATAAACATTTTCAACATAATCTTTTTCTTTGCCAATGTACTTAACCCAACGCTTCTCATATAAATCAAATATTGTACATGGAAACGTTCTGATCAAAATTCAGCTAATACATGTATCAGCCAGCTTGAGCGTGGAGCAATACTAAATTTTGATATGATATCAAAACAAAATGATGTGTTTTCAAACGAATTAATGGAAAAATGCAGACCCAAGTTTAGTTATTAGATTCTTAATAGCAACCATCAATATCCCTACAGATCTCAAAGCGGTTGGCCTGCAAGCATTCCAGTCTCGTTTCGTGACTTGGTCGCTAGTAACTCTACAAGAATTTTTTGCTTAAACCTTTTTCTAATTTGATTACACTTCATGCCTTTTATCCTTTACGTAAATAGAAATCAACACAAATGTAAAATTAATTAGATGTGTGGAAAATCAGCATTTTACGAAACTATGCAACCTGTGCCTATATGTTTAGATTTCCCATCAATTTAGTAAAAATAGATGTTTACTTGAGGAACTATATATATATATATATATATATATATATATATATATATATATATATATGAGTATGTGGATTCTGTATTCTTTTTGGTTTTTGTTGCATGTAATTTAGTTTTATCTTTAATTTCATTCTTCATTATGAAGCTCGTCAGCTATTTTACCATGGCCCTGTTTCGGGAGTATAAATGTATATCTATATATTCTGTATGATTAATATCTTTGTAGGAATTTTTGCGTTTCCGTTTGATGGAAATCATAACGGACGCTTCCCAAGGTTCCTGGTGGATTGGACTCAGGTATATCAATGAATTTTGGAGATGGACGGATCATTCGGAATTTAACGGAACATGGACGTGAGTAGAGGACAGAATTTCTTCGAGGTTTTTCTCCATAGAAATTAATCTATCCCTTAATTTTAGAGACAATACTGAAAGGTATTTGATGTAGACTGCTACGGCAATCTTTGCAATAACGCATCCGGGCCAGCCATTTCTGAACGGACAATTTTGAATGGCTAAAAGTGGCTAAATCTTTTTAAAACTGACTGAAATTGGGTAAATTCAATTTCTGAGTAACGCTCTAAAAGCTCACACAAACGGATACCGTATTTCGATCCATAGATACCTTATATCTGATCAATATATTGTATATGTAGACTTTTCAGAGCCTTCGAATAAGTTTTTAGTGCGTGATTTGGAAATTGAATTAGTTACCTGGAAATTAAACCTACCCAATTTTAGCCGTTTTTCGAAGGCTTATAAAAACCTGTCTTGCACACCACTACTCAAATGTGGGTGCTTTACTGATCGTGTATGTGCTTGTATGCGTGAGCACACATGTTTGCATGAGTGTGACTTCGAATGTGTATGCACATGTATGCGTATGTGTATGTTTGTGTGTATATGCATGTGTTTGCACAAGTATGCACGTGCTAGTGATTGAATGCTTGTGTGTATGAGTGAGTATGTGTGTTCATGTGTGTTTGCACATGTGTGCGTGTGTGCCCTTGTATCGCTTCTGAGATTGGTACCGCTACAAAAAGCAATATTTTTTTCTTTATCATTTTTTTTTTTCTGAATTTTACCGAATATTAGTTGATCAAGTATTTTAGATTTGATGAATATTCTCAGATTATCGAAAGATTTTCATGAAACGGAATTTTTCCATTATTTTGAACGCTTTGGATAACTCTGAATTTTTGAGATGAGGTATTATTATTATTTCTATTATTATTCGGACTATCCTCATTTTGGTTGTTTTTCATACTTCCCCACACCTACCAGATGATACCTGATGAAGGCCGTAGAGTACAACAGCCGAAACGTTGTATGAAAAACAACCAAGATGAGGATGGTCCGAATAATAATAGATATAATGCTTTGGATAAGTTGAACATTTCAATATTTCAATTCATTAAAACTATTCTTATTAATCCAAGAGCCATTTCCCGTCTTTCTGCACAGGCCGTGGGCTCCAGGAGAACCAAATGATGAACAAGGCATTGAGGACTGTGTAGAGTTCAACTTTGAAGGAAAACTTAACGATATAATATGCGAATCACCCAGACCTTACATTTGTGAGAAATTTCCACGTAAGTCAACATTCAGCTTTGAAGTTTTTTCATAGTACAAATATATGTTTCCTTAATATTTATAAAAATAATCCAATCATCTTACTATAATTTGAGAAAATTCCGTGCTTATGTACCGAGATAACTCCACTGCTGGGCATTGTACATTGATATTTGCCAGATATGATGGTGCATGTATCGGAAATTGCAGTGTCAAGTTTGAAATTGTTTGAGTCAGCAGGTCTCGAGAGGTGGGGCTCGATTCAGAATGAAAAATCTATACTGAAATTAACACATATTTTGTGACCGCAAAAATTGACATTTTTATGACACGGTATGCGTCTCTAATCATTTAGAATTGAATCGAGAGCGTGAAAAGGGAGAAATTGTCGATTTTTTTCTGACAATTTTCCTTATAAAACAAGATTGAATTAAATCATAGCTAGATGATGTAAGAGCATTCTTTCTATCTGTCCTGATTGCTATTACGATTAACAACGATTTTTCTATTTTGATTGTTGCTATTAACGACGTCATATATAAATAAAGAACAGTATTTCGTTATTTCAAGTTGAAACCTCCTCAAGATTTTCATGAAACCGGGCATGCCCTAGTTTATCCAAGTTTTTCTCAACCGTGGTTCATGAGAGGTTGTTAGTATTCCCTCGAAAATTTTTATGTATGTGTGAAACAGCTCCTGACTTTTACTTAATTTGGGGCTGGGGTGTATTACGAGTAGTAATTGTAATCTTGATGACATTTACCACTTGAACCTTCAGAGTTCTTATGTTGTTCATACTTGTATGTTAAGTTCATAATAAAAACATTCATTTTATGAAATTTTATGTTTCTTACTTTGTTCCAGCCGTTTCTTGACAAAAAAAATTAAAATAGATAAATTAAAATAAATAGATAAATAGAGTAGACATTGAAAAAAAGTGTTCCTCTGGACCAACTTGAAAAAACTACTTTGTTAAAAGGAAATTCTAAACCCAAACTTATTAGATTGTCTCAAAGAGAATTTCTGATTAAATATGATGACTATTTGAGTATTTTTTTAAATGTTTTACTACGTAAGACATTTTTCAGTTTACATTTATATATATGTGTAGCTATTCTAGGGCATGTTTAGTGGTTAAAGTTGCTGGTTATTTCTTACCACCGTCATTGATCGGTGTTCGAGCCCAAGTCAAGGCGGGATTTTTGAATGCTGAATTTCAAAGCACACCAACCGAAACCACTTTGGAAATTGGGACAATCTTATCATCCTACTCCAATTCTATTTTGTTTTGGACTAAAATGAATTTCATAAATTCTCGGTCATTTTTTCATGTATGTACATACTAACAGGTGATGGGTAGATTAACGGTTGGGGAAGGCATGAAAACACTTCTATTTGTGCTTTATCTCATCACCAGGTTTTTTGAAAAAATGTGTAATCGTTTACATATCAAGATGATAGACAGAGAAGAGAGTGATGTGTGCACATTGGACAGATCACTCACCCATAACTACCTCACCTGTGACAACAAGCTGTTACCCTAAGTTAGTCTTGACAGAGGAGAATAAGTAATATCGTACATGCTGGACGATAAGATCACTCACAGCAACTCATCCAAACCCCATAACTGTCCATATCGAGTTTTGGTAGACGGTCACCTTGTCATAATACCAGCACATTGGATGCAGTGTGATATTTGCAGAGTGTTTTTGTTTTTGTTTTGTTTTTTGGTGTTGTTTTTTTTTGGGGGGGGGGTGTAATTAAATGAATGTCATATATACCGACACAAACTATGTAATGTTTTTTGTTGTCTTAATTAAAAAGGGATTTTTTCAATATTGTAAATTACTTAGAGATATAGTCTCGAATTGTATGTTACACCCAATTGACGAAATTTACTTATACTAAGTTTGATCTCACTTTGATTACATGAACTTTTGATGGTAAAAAAATAGTTATTTTATATCCTTGTTTTGACTAAATTTTTGATCTAATTAAAATTACGTATTTTTCCTAAGTTTAAAACAACGTATTTACTTATTTCTTGTGAAAACGTTCGCCTTCACAATATTTTTATCGTGGAAAAATACTTGTTTTATAGTCTTGTTTTGATTAAATGAACTTTTCATCAAATCAAGATTATATATAACAACTAAAATTTCGCCTAGGGGGTAATTTCACCAATTCGGCGTAACATAATACGTTCTCTTTATGAATTGTTGTCATAAAGATGATTTTGATATTCCATATATTTTGCAGCAAGCACTGCCCGCACTCGACACCCTGATACTACAGCCCCTGCGTCTTCACACTCAAGTCACAAAGACTGGTCTGAAATGGACAAAGACTCTAGTCGTATCATAACCTCACTACTGAGTACTGAAAACATGTATCCGACCAGCCCGACAACTGGTGAAAGAGAATCTACATTCGCTCTGCCTTCTCGTATCCCCAAGGACGTCTGTATTTATTCTCATGGAAAGAAGGTTTATGTTAAAGAGGAGGGATACTGTCCCGAAGAGGTTCTCTTGAATATCAAATGGCCCCGTACTAAGGCAGACTCCACATCAGTGGCACCATGTCCCAATGGATTAAGTAAGCACTGCATTCATTTTTTTTTTCGTTGAAGTCGCATGTTTCACTGTTGTCTTCTGTTATGATATAGTATTTCTGCGACTTGATAAATTCACAGGAACTTTAGAAATAAGAAAAATCACATTGACATCCATATGCAAATTAGTGGAAATTACAAGCTTTTTGCCAAAATTAGGGATCACGACTTCTACACGAGTATATATGTATACGTGTATGCGTATGTGTGTGTGCAAGTGTGTAGGGGGCGCCTGTGTATGTATGTATGTATGTATGTATGTATGTATGTGTGGTGTTGTAGTGCGTGGGACCAGTTTATCAGCTTGGAAAAAAAAACGACAAACTGAAAACAAATTCTGATTGAGGCTACTTATGCCCACTTAAGAAAAGTATAAATCGACCGCTCCCTGGGTTCTATGAACCGTCGTCAAATATCTCGAGAAAATGGCCTTTGTTACTTGTGAGTTAAAGAGAAAAGAGTGGAAAAGCGATTGCATGAGCAAATTAGCCATCAATAACAACATTATCTGCTCGGCTAGTTGCAACAACAATTTGTTTCACATATTGTTGACTTGACAGGAGTCAACCACGCCCACAGACACAAACACGTATTTTACTATTTCTAACTTTGTGACATGTCAGTGACAAGACTACCAGTCCGCACTTCCAATTTAACCCTATGCTGGACGAAAGTAAGCTTAGTAAACATAAGTACATTCTTTTAGTCCTTTGATAGTTTTAGGCTGATTCAATTTGCTCTGACTCATTTAGTTTCACTGAGGAGCGAAAAGCCAATCTTCCGCAATTATGACGAACGAACGCAGTTGTGTTTTATTATTTTATGATTCAGAATTACCAGGTAATTCGTTCAATCAGCTTCATTGAGAATCTGGTTAGCATTCAGCGGCAAAGGTCATCATAAACCACTTATTGATATACGCGTGTAGAGGGTGCTTGCGTCAACCTGCACTTAAACGCGTAGTTTTGCTGAGAAAGATTTGTACTGAGAGCAACTATTATAGAACACTCGCCAGTTTCCCGTCATTATAGGCTTCAACAGTGAGGAATTGTTTCACTACCTTCAGGACCATCTTTAAGCCAATTTGGACCAAATGATCCCAGTTGAGCCGTGCGCCTAAAACGGACAAGGTGCCTAAGTGGGGACGTACGCCGGGGGGGGGGGGCGTGCCCGAATGGGATTGTGCCAGGGTAATCTACTTGTCAAAACACACATCTCATTGCAGCATTCACCTAACATCACTTCGCATATTCTACACAGAACAGCGACAATTTCAATTCTTTTCTGAATTCTCGATGTGTCAGTCAGGTTTGTTTCTGATGTTTATATTTTGATTTTTTCTTACTGTACTTGAATTAAATATGTTGACTAAATGTCAAAGCGCGTAATCCACTGAAATTCTTTAGCGCATATTTTGATTGCTTTCCATGAATGCATAATACCAGCAACGGCGTTCATATGCGAAACATGGAAACTGACGACACAAACCAACACAGTGAACCATGGAAAGAGCAACTTTAGGAATAACTCCAAGATATTGGAAAAGATCAACATCGAACTGCGAGCGGACCTGGATGAAGGATACTATACAATAAATCATGCGATAAAATGGAGGTGGGCCAGACACTTAGCTGGAAGAAAAGACAACAAATGGAACGAAAAACAACCGATTGATATCTAAGAGCAGCAAACGCAGTTGGAAAGGTCTAGACATAAGTTGGTGGGATGAGATAGAAAAAAACCTGTCAGTGAAACATGACAAAGGTTTGCACTTTGTGCAATCACCGTCATCATGGAAGGAGATAGGGAAGGCCTATGATCAACCAATGATTATGATATATCTATCTATCTCTCAATATATATATATATATATATGTGTGTGTGTGTGTGTGTGTATATGTGTGTGTGTGTGTGTGTGTATATGTGTGTGTGTGTGTGTGTATATATGTGTGTGTGTATATATGTGTGTGTGTGTGTGTGTGTGTGTGCATGTGTTTGTGTTTGTGTGTGAAGTGGAATAGATTTATGATTATAAAAACTTTATTTTTCAGCGGGAACTTTTTTTGATTATGCTGATCGGCCTAGGCAGTAAATAAATCAATAAATAAATGGGCTGCTGCTTCTTTAATATTTATCTTTTTAAGCTGCCCAGGCCGATTAGCATATTTTCACCGTGTAAAAACGGTGTGTCGGTTCAAAAAGCGTTCCACTGAAAATATCCATTTGTCTTATAATATAGATCTGTACGGACGTGTCTCAGCCAGTCTGTTGAAACGCAACCCTACTACCGAGCTCACAACTTGATAACCTTTCAGTCCACATGCAACATCTCTTTATTGATTAAATGTTATTCATTTATTTGTTTATTTTCAAAAATTGTCTTCAACCCATTTCGTATCTTTAACTTATCTTGTTTCGCCGTCTCTTTTTACAGACTTTGCGTACCGGAAGTGTATGAAAGAACCAGCATGCTGGGAAGAGACCCACAACATTATGCAATGTGCCTCGAGTGAAATGCAGGACTTCGCAGCCGACGTGAGTCTTCATTATTAGCATCATCTTACATGCTATTCTTAGATAGAGAGATAGGTACAGATTGAGATAGGTATATAGAGATGGAAGGGCCAAGATAGATATGATGAGAGTGATTCGAATAGACAGAGATAAATAAATAGATACATAAAGGTGCAGTTTGCAAGAACAATGGAATCGATAACTAAAGTTCAAACTCCAATTGGGACTGTTTATACTATCTTCGTACTAATGCCCTTGGGAAAAGCAAGAATCTATCTTTTCTCTTCACCCCAGCTATAGGTTAAATAGAAGGACTGATTGGGCATTAGGGAGGTAACCAGTCCGAAGTTGGACAACTCTGATTCCTAACTAAGAAATGGAGCCTTCCTTAAAGCGGTTTGACATCCAATTTCCTTCCGGCAGCTCCTGCAGCCAAACTGATGCCAGACAATCGCTCTCTCCTTTTGTCTGGACTACATTAGCAAGGCTGAGAATCGGATTCTGATGACTGGGCAACCCAGGATCTTCATACGCTCAGCTCAGGAATGCACTTTTGACGGTACGTTCCTCTGTCTGTAGGCACAGAACGGAAGCTAATCATGAACAGATCAGGATAGCTATGAAAAAAAAACAGATTGATAGATGGAGCATATTCTCTAATTATCTAAATATTTACCTTCTTTTGTAAGTTAGTCACGTTTATTGTTTGTTTGTTTTTTTAACTTTTTCTTTTTCTCATTCTCTTAAACCGTTTATCCACAGGCTGAACGCCAGTTGCAAGGTGTTACTAGTAAAGGGTCAGTGGAGATCTCGAGCGCCCTTGCCGAAGTGACTGAAAATAAAGACATGAGCATGGAAGACTTTTCTGTGGCCTCGCACTATTTTGAGGTTTTTTCAGATTCCCTTGAAAATGTACAAGTAATGGAACCAGGGGACGTCGATACACTCGTCAAGGTTGGATAACTTTCTTATCTTCTCTGCTTTTTTTTAAACGAGTGTCGATAACTTTTATAAACAGAAGAATAGGTTGCACTTTTTTTTTCTTTGTTCGTAAAAATTCAAGATAACTTTTTCAGCTAGTGTACATATCCGTCACTGAGATGGCAGACCCCCATAGTCTACCCAGTCACCTGCCAGGAGAAAGAAATATCCGTGCCACCTCGATGGATCATAGGATGCTAACCCTTGGTTTAAAGGGTGGGGGTCAGCCCAGAGCACGTCGCACTTAACCTCAGAACTTCATTACGTACGCTGAAGGCATACTCTGCATACAGGCTTCACCGTCTTGGGAAAACTCGTAGAAAACCCTCCGAAAATCTTCATGGTCGCAGCCAAGCTATTCATACATTCATATATTTGTAAATGGACTAACAGTCTAACCATCACTCTGCGACAAGCGCCAGAGATATTCGCTAAGGCTTACGTAATTTGCAGTACCTAATACACACACATATATACATATATAAAAGGGTTAGAACCCTTCACCATCTTTGGTGGCTACGGTTGTTTTGTATATACACACTATATTTATTGTCACATGTGCCTAAGTCACAGTGTTTGTCATATAGATTAAACATGTGTTCAGTTTCCCAATAAATTCACTTAAATGACTGACGTCCGTTGCTGCTATGTCAAAATAAAGCCGTGTTGAAGGATTTTAGCAGTTCCCTTTTTGTGAGCTCACATATTTTCCTAATTTGACACTCTGCTCCGTCAATTATATTCACTTACCCTTCAGAAGGCCTTACACAAGAAACCATCTCACCGTAGATCACCTCATGTAAACGGGGGCGTGACCTTTGAGCACCATTTAGGCGCTCATAATTTTGAAAAGTGCCCCGGCAGATGACACCATATTTATTGTCACATGTGCTTAAGTACACAGTCGAAGAGACATAAACGTGAACATGTAAATAAACACACATACATTCTATAGTGGCAAATTTAACCGACGTTTTACCTCATACGCTATGTTAAACTAGCTTAAGTGTTACATGATAGATAGATAGATAGATAGATAGATGAATGAACGTCGCTTAGTCTGGCTCAAAGCTATATGTCACCCACAGAGGATGACAAAAATCTCAGAACGCTCTTTTTAATGATCGTTATCACACGGTAAACTGTTCTTTGCGATTCTGTGTATCTGTTGGTGACTTATAAGAACCTGAAACGAAGCGTTGTAGCCAGATGTATTCAAATAAGGTATCCCTAAAATGCGCTAACTTAATACAAAGAAATCGAGATGTTTCACAACTTGATAGTAGTATGGAGTCTGCTACGAATTTTCAAGTGACATAATCATTAAATACTAATCATAGAGTAATCTCCTTCATTATTTATGTTTTTATTTTTCATTATACATTCATTTGTTCATTTATTTGCACAATGCGTGAAAACTCTGTGCCTTCAAATTTAATGTTCATTCTGTTCATATCAGATTGGAGTTCTTTTCTCTCAAAGGATGACTTAATGGGTCACACGGTTGTTTAGTACATACACACACGTGTGCGTACACGTATGCACACGTACACGCATGTACATATATAGAGAGAGAGACAAAGACAGAGACAAAGACAAAAGTGCAGGGTTGATCCAACTGTTGACAGTACAGAAAATACAACTGGCTTAGAAGCCATCCACATTTTGTTTTTCACAATGAAAATTACGACCCCTTATCAACCCACTTCATACTTTTATCAGCAGCTAAGTCTCTCTTTTTTTTCTTTTTGTTAAATAGGATGTCGTGAAAGTGAGCAGTAACATGATGTCCAGTAACAAGTCAAATGTTTGGAAGAAACTGACGCCTGAAGAGAAGGTCAAATCAGCCAGTAGTTTGCTGACCATCATGGACAAAGCCACCATGACTCTTGTGGATGCCATGAACAGGCCAGAGGTTATCAAGCGTTCCGATGAAAACGTCGGTGAGTTGAAATTAACTTCTTTATATACAGTTTGAACTGTTAAATTACCCACTCCAAACAAATCCCAAAGATACCTTTTTCTTTTAAATCAATGTTTTTTGAATAAGTGATAGTTAGCTGTAACTCGTCTCACAAGAGAGTACTAGAAAGAAGGGTATACAATCAATTCATCCTTCCGATAGTCATCTATGGAGCTGAAATATGGAATCTACCCAACTCTCACACTGAGAATCATGCAACGTGCACAGGAGAGAATCGTACTCGACATCATACGGAGAGATCACAAGACAGCACATTGTATTAGAAAACAAACAGGGATCAGATATATAATAGAAACCATTAGAAAACTCAATTTGCAGGAATATCAGACAACTGCTGGACATTAGAACTCACAACGTTGATCCCTGGAGATCATTAGCAACAGTGGCTGGCAAAAAGTTAGATAAACTAGGCAAGCTCAGAAAGTATTGAATACACGATGTCCATGATAGAGAAGTCCGACAAATCCTGGTGAAAGTCCATGTCCAACAATGGACATTGCTATTACTCTTGAGCTAAACTGGTAAGTCAGAAGCCCAAATAACTACTTTATGTCCAAAACTTGTCTTGTTCATTCACTGTACATACCTGCTCTTGTTTCTCAATGCAGACAATTCTGGATTCCTATCGATTGCAGGTTCGATTCTTACAGCAGTCGATTTCTTCAATTGTTTATTCTATTCATGATGTCTAGGCCAACTGATACATATACCGTGTGATAACAGGATGTCAGTTTAAATAGAATTTCAAATGAAATAACCCATTTATAATTCAATAAATACATCAATATTAATGTTTGGTGAATCAGTGTGCATAATGCATAAAAATGTTTCAAAATAGAGGGCTATTATTCATGCTAAATGTTCTCATCTTTATCCCCCAGCATATTCGTGTATAAAATATAACTGAGTATTTTCTACTTTGCAGAAGCTGAACTTCGTGTTTTGAATGTCAAAAGAATTGCTGAGCCGGAAGTGACCTATACACCAAGTTCCGGCGGATCTTTCTCACTTCCCACTGAAAACCTTAGAAGCATCAGCAAAGGTAGAGTGTAAAATGATTTCTATGATAGTCGCTTTTTTACTCCTACTTCGTGCTACATGCTTTAATGGTCAGAATCTCTCTAAGTTGTGCGAGAGCATGCATATTTTGCAACCAGCGCACAACAGAAATTAAAGTGCGTACAAAAAAATTCAGATTCTGCTGTTAGCTCCATGAGTTTTCGTTGAAAAAATATTGATTCCCTCTGTGAAATTGAAAAGTTTGTTCAACATAAGATTTTGCGTCCACTGACAGCAAAACACTAGAGAGAATGGTTAAAAGTTAATCAACTAAGAAAGTTGTAATAAAAAGCAAAAATAGGTTGAAGAAAAGACAAGCTAGATATTTTGAAGATTAACACATACTTTATACATATCGTCAATCAATTCTAGAACGCAATGGATAAAAGTAACCTCGGAAAACATGCTTCCATGTAATCAATATTAGATTTACAAATATGTCTGTCCAGTATCCTGCCATTTAATATCAATCAAAAGGCGGTCTGAAAAGTCCTCTTTCAGAATCGCCATCAACTATCACGTCACATTCTCCTTAATCTCCTCCACTGTCTGAAATCTCATTGGAAAACGACAGAAGACGCAGGGAGCGGACTCTGGAGTGTAGGGGTGACTGATTGACCTGGGTGACACGATGTTTTGCAAAATGGTCAGCACGGGAAAGTGAAAAATTAGCAGGCTTGGTCATTAAGAATGAGAAAGTCACTCAGTGCACAAGCTCACTCAATAGCGTTTCACAGCTAACTGAGTATCTCCACGGGCGGACGTCTGTGCTTGCATTTTCAGTTAAATCAAGACTGTACAACGGGTTCTCCATGTATATAAAATGGCCGGATACTTTACAGACAGTCCTCGTATTTCGATGCCAACAGACATTGAAATATTTGCAAAATCACCCAGTATTCTTGTTTGTTAATCGAATTTTGAGCCACAAGAATGTTTTTCGGAGTCAATTTCATGCTTTGTATCATAAATCTTTCTGAATAACCAGATCATTTGGATTTATCTATTCATTTATTTGCTTTTTCTCTCTTCCATTCAGGCAACCTCGCTAAAGTGGTGTTCGTGACATACCACAGCATCGGCGAATTGATGCCGACAGCATCAACACAGACCTCGAAAGGACAAAAAGAAGTTGTCATTCAGAGCGAGATTATTAGTGCCTCCATATCCGACTATCATGGGGAGGTGCTGCCTGAACCAGTCATTTTCTCTATGAAACACACCAAGGTAAGGCGCGTGAGAGAGAGAGACAGCGGGGAGGGGAAGAAAAAGAGAGAGGGAGAGGTGAGTGTGTGTGAACGCGTATGTATGTGAGTGAATTCGTGTGAGAGATTTTGTGTGTGTGTGTGTGTGTGTGATGAGTGCGTGTGAGAGCATTAGTTTGTGAGTGTATGCGTGTGAGGGACTTTTCCAAAAATTAAGAGAGGGAGAGAGAGTCTTCGTACACCGTTCTGAGAGCAAAACTACGAGTTGCTTTTCTCTCGATCATATTTGAATCGCTTAGAATGTTGGCTGAACAGAAAAACACGCCATTTCAACATTGATCGGACGAATTAACACTTATAATTGCCATAACGATTAGAATTATTTGCTCTTCTTTTCTTCTGATCCTTATTTTAACGCATAATTTTAGTTCATTTCTGAATGCATTAGGCATATAGACTATGTCGAGATGGAATATTCGTGATTAATCAACTTTTGGGGCTAAGATCCTTTCCCGTCGACCATTCATTTTTTGTTATTAACATCAAAAAACATTTGCCATCACAGTCAATAATTGAACAACCAAAATCATGTTAAAGAAATTCCATCAAAGAATAAATATGGTCAGAATAAATTCTATTTATGACATCACTGGTGTTTTCCACGAGAAAACAAGCAACTAGAAGCATTTAGATTCTGGAGAATCTGGATGTTATTAGCAAAACCGTCAAATTGAAGCCATTTTTTTTCTTTTTTTTTTTTTTGCAAAAATCAGCAAGAAAACTTTAGAAAGGGTCTAGCGGAGTACTGCTGTCAATTTTCAAGTCTGTAGACTGAACGGTATGTCCTGAAGCGTTGATACACACAAACCCATAAACAAACAAACATTTGCCCCTTATAAATAGGGATAGAACCCTTGGGGACCTTTGGTGGCTACGGTTGTTGAATTGATTTTTATATCATCTTTTTCAAATAAACACATGGATAATTTTAACGTTTCGGATGAACATCGTTCATTTTTAATCCATTCGCCGTTTTTCCAACTAGGTTATTCCATCCCTCTATTTGTAATATTTTTCACGTTGTAAATATATTGTAGCAACAGTAATCATCACCTGTAAATCAGGTGCGTTATTCGGTTTATCGAAGTGGTATTGACTTTAACTATTATCTATATTTTTCAGCCTCTGCCTTCTGACGTTGAACCCCTCTGCTCATTTTGGAATATGAGTGCCGAGTGAGTAGCCAATAATTAATCAATTTATGACTATTGCTAGAAAATGTCACTGACATTAATAATAATCAATAATTCAAAGTGTTATTTGGACTACGACACCGTTTGATCCGGTAAGATCTATTGTACAACCCTCTTACGGTGTACAAAAGGGTCTCTTTTTTACAGAAAAAAAAACAGAAAATAGCGTGTAATATACGAACTACTTGGAGCTATTAATTGGAATACGAGAGACACAGACAATACCATCCTTAACAATTCGTGTAACTCTTTTATATTGATACACGAGGATCCTCTCAAGTCCCTTCCATCCTGAACTATGAAAACCACACCGCATTGAAAACCATACTGGTTGGGGTCGCGAATCTGCTCCCTTCTATTTTCTCACTCGCAAGTAATGTTCTCTATCTATCAATTGGATCTTATCCCAGAGGGATCAATGTATTCTCTTCTCCGTAGTTGCGGGGAGTGGATTGATCCAATTTGTATATATGTCCCCATTTCTCTTCTGTTTGATGGGGAAAGAGTCCCTCTTTCTTTATGGGTTGAATACCTGAAGAAGGCCACAGAATGGATCAGCCGGGCCGTTGTAGAAACAACAAAAGCCACAAGACACGAATGAGTTCTATAATCCGAACAACTTTTGGAAGAATATCATGTTAAAATCCTGATTTTGTATTTAAATGATGAGCTAACGGGGCTCAGCGGTCTGAGTGTCACATTTAGTAAGATATGGGTTCGAAAAAGGAATTTTCAGTGAAATTGTATAGTGGTAAATAAAATGAGATAAAGATAGACAATAAAATTAGTGACATACCTTTTTTCATTTCTATGTACGTACTATAAGAAAATATTTAAGTACCTATTTTTGTGCGGAAAAAGCAGTGAAAATTGAACAGGGGAAAAGATCTTTGGTTTTTGGAGTTTTTTGATTTTCAGAATTTCGGATAATAGATTTTGTACCTGAATAATTGGTTGCGTATATAAAATGCAGAAGAAATGTGGGAACAAATGCAAAAGTTTTTCCTACAAAAATCAACGTATGAGTCATTCGAAACATCAGTATAAAAACAGGGCAAACGAAACTCTTATACCTCTATATTTTGTATCATTAACATAATCAGTCGATATATCAGTTAATTGAGTGATCAATCAATTCATAAAATGAATTTCACCTTTTTCAGCTCACGCTCCTACAGCTGGTCTCAAAAAGGCTGTTCTCTTGTCAGTACTGACGCCCACCAAACTACTTGTAAGTGCGACCATCTGACCAACTTCGCTATTTTGATGGATGTCGAAGGAATTAAGGTAATCATTTCACGTTGATTTCTGCCATAATACGTTCAATGTATTTTTCTTATGATACGCTATCTTCGATTATAGTATATTTTTAACATTGCAAGTCATATGCTGGGTTTTTTGTCGTTGAGAAATTGATGAAAATTGAAAGTCTCCATTCAAAACGGGTTTTATCTTCATGCCAATCAACTATCCCACTAGTACTAAAAAGAAGGGTATACAACCAATGCATCCTCCCGATAATCACCTATAGAGTTAAAACATGGAAACCAACCCTCAAACTGAGAGCCATGCAACCTGCACATGAGAGAATCATGCTCAACCTCATATGGAGAGATCATAAGACAGCAAAATATATTAGAGAAAATATAGGAGTCCGAGATATCATAGAAACCATTTGAAGACTCAAATGGCAATGGGCTGGGCATGTCGCAAGAATGTTAGAAAACCGCTGGGCATCACGACTCACAACATGGATCCCCAGAGATCATGTGCGATTCTGTAGCTGATAGGAAGTAAGATGGTGTGACGAGCAGCAGTTATTCAAAAAGTTAGTGGCTCCCATGATGAAGAGGTCATGCGAATCTTGGGGGAGGTTTGTGTCCAACGATGGACGTTAAAATGCAGCCGCTGATGAATAATTAATGAATGCAATGGAGATGATTGTGTTAAGATAGAATGTTTTAATAATTTAAGTGAGTATAAGATATATTAAAACATTGAACGACACATTCGACTACATTCAGTTTTTGCATTTTATAAACATAATCTACACTTTCTAGTCGGGATTGATAATCTCTCAAAAGAATAACATCGTTATATGAGTTATTTCGTCCGTAACACTGGACTGACAACTTGCTAAGACGCCTTATCTCGTCCACGGCATTGACTTTATATTATCTTGTCACCAGCAATGGTTTAGTGCGACAGTGAGGGCAATGATGTGCCAGTCTCTCTCCAAACAAAATGTACGTATTTGTCATTAAAGATAGCTTTGGCTATTTTAAACACTTGGAGAACATCGATTTGGATGTGTTTATTCAGGAACCAAAATGCGCAAAAAATCCAATTCAATCCCGAGAATTTATCAGAAACATAAATTTCAAAATTTCTTTTTGTTGCCGATAATTCTACGAAAGTTCTTATTGTCTTTTCAAGCTGTCTGCTTCGCACCAAAACGCCCTGAGAATCATCACCTACGTCGGATGCACCATTTCTCTTGTCTGCCTCTTCCTCAGCTGGATCACCTTTATGCTGGTCACGTGAGTATTCTTTCATCAAATCATAGGGGAGTACGAGAAATGGGGAAAAACAGCTCCCCATTTATGTTTTCGAATCGGGTAAAAGATTATTTGTTACGTAAATCATCAATTTCTTTCCAACTCATTTTAAGCATTGCCATCAAATGCAACTTGCGAAACTGCCTTTGCATGTGATGATATTTGTGGCTACACATAATACTACTGAATTCTACCAACGCTAGGAGCTACATAAAAATGTTACTGACTTGTGAGTATTTAAGTGTCTTGAGAGGACAAGACGAAAAATGGTCAAAATTTAACGTGGGGGCTGACACACATGTAGGTAGAGGCAAAGAAGGTACTGATCCACTGGCTATTACCGAAAATGTTAGGGGTGTTTATTCGCTGTCCCACAGCAACAAAATATGACACAAGGTCGAGCTTAACGTAGGAAGACTAGGATACAACCGTCCAAAGATGGCTCTAGCCGACGCAGCTACGGTTTGTTTTGCAAGCAAGGCAACCTCCGCCACGAAAGTGTCCACCAGGGGACCTGCTCCTTTAAGTGTAATGGAGCAGTGCTGCTCCGGGGAAACTGACCCCCTGTAGCTGGGCCGAGTAATAATAGGAGGGCCAAAGGACGAGTCCAAAGGCCTCCAATGCGCTTGGCAGTGGCAGCCTCAGTAAAACCTCATTGATTGACGCACTACACCGGCGCACTCGGTTTTGACACCGTCAACAACACCCCATCTCCGGGCCATTCGACGGGCAAGTTTCTGTAGCTACGCCTCAGGATCTGCCGTGGAACAGATACAACACTTTGATCTCGTCGATAAGGCCAGTAAAACGGGGCAAAACTCTGACACACCCTTGGATTAGAATGGAGAGGTTCTATCAATAGTCCAATGGTTCTTGTATTAAAAGTCAGAGACCAACTATTAAAACATTCATGCCTGCGAACAGCATCACTTCAGTAAATTTGTGACACTCTGGATCTTAATTTTCCGGGAGCTGAAAGAAATAAACTCAAGATCTACTTTTTTCCAATCAAAAATAAACCACATGGTTTTATCATAACCAGTTATGAAGAGTGGATCTACTTACATAAGTGTTTATCTATAGGTGAATATTTCTCGCTATCAATATATTAAGTAAGAGGGAATTTTCAAGAAAATATCACATGGTTCATGGAACTCAGTTCAATATCCCGTTTTTTTTTCCATCCGTTCTATTCATAGATCGATCCGCGGGGAGAGGAACTCTATTCACAAAAATCTGGTCTTCTGTTTGTTTGTGGCTGAACTCATTTTCATGGTCGGCATTCACAGAACTGATGACAAGGTAAGGATCATTTTTCAATCATCATTATTTTCCCTTTTTCTAAAAAATGGAATCAATCGCTTAAATTGAAATTGAAATTGAAAAATAGACATCGAATGCCTCTTGAAACTTCATAAAGTGTATAATTCTTGCATAATAATCGTTGCTGTTCAAATACATCTTTTGGAAACATCCAACATTCTAATAAAACATTAATCTCTTTGAAAGACGAAAATAGGGTTGTCGTAAAAGTTATTGTAAACTACAAGAAGCAACAAGGAGCAGCAATAAGCAACATGAAGTGAAGTAAAAAATATCATATATTACCAGTGAAAATGCTATAATCAATGAATGTGATTAAAAACTTCTGTATATTATTTTTATTGCATTCCCTTTGCTTCTCGTCACTCCATGTTGCTTCTCGTATTTTATAGAAACCAGATGAAGATATGCGTTTTCCCTTGACTTTTATGTTTCTCTTCAAGCTGCCGCCATTTTTTTTATAAACATGTCACGTGATCCATTTCAGCTTCTGTGTTCTGTCTTCGCTGGTGTCCTTCATTATTTCTTCCTTGCCGCCTTCTCTTGGATGTTGATGGAAGCTGCAAAGATTCTTATCATGATTGTACAAGTCTTCAATTCATCCAAATCCAAAATGATTTACTTTTACATCTTTGGATACGGTAAGTGACCCTTGAAAACAATTTCTTTAGCGGACAAACAAATGAAAATGGCGGAAGGAAATACATAGGAAGCTGTTTATTTTTTTCCTAGATGATCTTATCTACAGTTATTGTTATCAAAATTAGTTGTTCCAAAAAACTTCATCCGAAATCAAAAATCATCATTATTATTATTATTATTATTATTATTAGCAATCTCACACCAGTTGCCTGGTGGTAACCGCTAGAGTTTGAGTGACAGCAAGTCTCCTCAAGTCTCCAGCCCTCCTCTCCTAGTACTCATAGGTCGCAGTAATTCTGCGATTTACAGCTTCACACCGGTTGCCCAGTGGTTAACGCTGAAGGCTGAGTGACAATAAGTCTCCTCAGGTCTTCAGCTAACGTCTCCTCTCTCTTTCGCATATCATGACAGAGCTACGATTCGTTGCAGTCCTTATATCTCTAGCACCTTCCTCAGTATCCGTGCAGTTCCCAGCAGTGCTGTGGTCTGTACGGTCTCTATCCTCCCCCTAATCCCGATCTCCTCCAGTCTCTCCCTCAGCGTTTTGGGGACAGTTCCTAGTGCTCCCACTATGACCGGTACTACCCTGGTTTTCATGTTCCACATTTTCTTTAACTCCCTTGCTAGGTCCTGGTATTTTTCCCTTTTTTCACCCTCCTTCTTTTTTACTCTATGGTCTGCAGGTACAGCAACGTCTACTATTTGGCAGGCCCTCCTTTTTTTGTCTACTATTACTAAGTCCGGTCTTCTTGCCTGGATGAGGTGGTCAGTTTGGATGTCAAAGTCCCACAGTAGTTTGTGGTTGTCATTCTCCAAAACTGCCTCTGGCTTGTGCTGATACCACTTTTCCACATGGTTGAATCCCATTTGTTTACTTAGTTCCCAGTGTATCATAGTTGCTACTCTATCGTGTCTATGCTTATACTCCTTCTGGGCGAGTTGGCTACATTCACTAGTTATGTGGTTTACTGTCTCATCTCTTTCACCGCACATGCGGCATTTGCTGTTTGTCTGTGTTCTGTCGATTTTTGCTTTTATGTAGTTTGTCCTTATGCTTTTGTTTTGGGCTGCCATGATGAGCGATTCTGTTTCTCTCTTAAGGTTTCCCTTTCGTAACCACGTCCATGATTTCTCGTCTGCTATATCTTTTATCTGTCTTTTAAACTCGCCGTACAATTTTTTCCCTTCCCACTTTTCTTTTCTAGTTTGCTGTACTGTTCCATTGTTTTCTACTTTATTGTTTGTTGCACTATCCCTCGCGCTCTTTATGATTTCTTCACTATTTGTTTGTACATATCTATCTAGGACTACTTTAGCTCTCTGGACACAATCTTCTATGCTGATGAGCCCCCTACCACCTTCTTTTCTCTTAACGTATAGCCTATCTGTATCATCCCTAGGGTGTAATGCTTTATGCATCGTCATAAGTTTCCTTGTTCGCCTATCCATTGATTGGAGCTCTTCCTTTGTCCATCCTAGGAATGGTCCTGTATACCTAACTACTGACACAGCCCAGGTGTTCATTCCTTTTATTAGATTTCTGCTATTTAATTTGGTTTCTAATATTTTCCTTATCCTTCTCAGGTATTCCCTCTTAATTTTCTCCTTCATCTCTTCCCGTTTTATCGTGTCACATTCAAGGACACCTAGGTACTTGTATCGGTCTTGTGCAGTCAATGCCCTAATCTTGTTGTTGTCCGGAAGTTCAATTCCCTCAGTCATTGAAAGCCTTCCTTTGTGCATCACCATGATTGCGCATTTTTCAATCCCAAACTCCATTATTATTATTATTATTATTATTATTATTATTATTATTATTATTATTATTATTATTATTATCATTATTATTATTCAATCACTTTTGCTTTTTTTGCTTTTAATCCCTATTTCTAACTACCTATGCAGACAAATCCAACATATTTTAGTCGGTTTTAATATATCCCATTCTAGTTCTAAGTTGTTCATAACAATAAATCTAATAACATTTAATCCACATATGATATAATCCACATATAATAATTAGCAATGTGGAAATGTCCTCTAAAGGATGCATTTGGCGTAGTAAAATAGAATTTTATTCGTGTAACTGACGTTGTAGAATATTTTATTCACGTTTTAATGGCGTAATAAAATGCTGAATTTGAAGAATAATAAAAATCCATACACGATGTAATAAAAAAAATGATGAAATTCTGTTAGTCGTCAACAGAGCGCTATTCTCCAAACGCAGTGCAATATACGTATATAAAATGCAATGTGTATCCAAATATTGCATATATGTCGTCATTTTTGACAGCAAGGGTAAATTAGTTAATTCATAACAATGAATGTAAATTTGAATCTATAAGCATGAGTGATCCAATGTCGAGGTTCAAGGTATTTCGAAATTTGATATAAAGAGTGAACGTAAATGTTATATTCATTCAGAATTTTGAC
Organism: Thysanoteuthis rhombus; assembly: GCA_963457665.1. Classification (NCBI taxonomy): domain Eukaryota; kingdom Metazoa; phylum Mollusca; class Cephalopoda; order Oegopsida; family Thysanoteuthidae; genus Thysanoteuthis; species Thysanoteuthis major. The sequence continues at coordinate 10,834,550 of OY735213.1, read as the reverse complement.
CAAAATAAAATAATCACTGTTTCTCAAACAATTCTTAAAACGTATACACGCAAAAGCAACAAAAAGCTGGAAAAACTCCAAAGGTACTTCTAAGATTTCGTAAATATCATGAAAAAGATGGCGTTGAGTATGTAACTATTACCTAATTAGTAATTTTGCAAGTTGAATATTCATTTGTATTTAATGTTAACTATTTCTTATTCAAAGGTTTCCCAACACTCGTCGTTGGAATTTCTGCGGCTATCAATTATCAAGGATACGGAACTGACAAACAGTAAGTAGGTTTTATGGTCACTAATAAGTATATATATAGAAACTCTTATCTGAAAAGATCTCCTGGCATTACACGGTTAATATATCACTTGGCCTGGACAACATAAACAGAATAGACAATTCAAGAAAATGGGGCTGCTGCAGGAATCGAACTTGCGACCGATAGGGCATCCTCATCAACTAATTGTTTATTCTATTCAAGTTGTCTAGCCCAAGTGATACATTAACCGTGGAATAACATTATATATATATATATATATATATATATATATATATATATATATATATATATATATATATATATATATATATATATTGTTATTGAAAGTTTTTTTTTATAAGTATAAAGCATTTAAGCGTAGACACAAAAATCAATACTTCATGGTAATTCCAAGTTTCACGCATGTATACACATATACCCACGTACACGTACATTCATACACACACGAACACATATACACAGGAACTCACATACTGGCACACAAATACACGCTTGCACGTGTGTGAATACGCACATAAATACACACATATATTTGCCCATTTACCCGGGGAATCCACCTTAACAATAAATATTATTTCTCTTTTTATTCCAGCTGCTGGCTCTCGACGGCAAACTACTTCGTGTGGGCGTTCAACGGACCCGTCGCCTTCATTTTGCTGGTGAGAATAACATTTCCAAAAATTCATCACACTCAAAGAAAAGTCCTCTCTCGGGATCACCTCAGTCTGAAATCTTTTTGGGCATGACTGTCACTTTCATGTTCCACAATTTCTTCAATCATCTAGCAAGATCCAGATAATGATCCAGTTTTCCATTTTCGATCAATTTTATTCTCTGGTTGGTTGGAACAACGAAATCCACCACCTGACACCTTTTTCTCCTCCTTCTTTGTGATAACAAGAAAAAGGATGAGAATAGAGACTGTAATAGTTGCGATAGTATTTGTCGTCATTATTGTTGTTGTTATAGTGGTGACGGTTGTTTAAAATTTGACCGTTTTTGTCAAACTCTAACGTAACAAGAACAATCCTCACCAAAATAAGGGATGTAAGCTGATGTATAAAATCTGCTTTACCCTACCGAGATTTGAACTCATGACCAGCTGATTGCCAGGTACTCACGGGCTCATTTCATTCAAACAATACATAAATTCATTGCATAGAAATGTATATATCTGTAATTTTTATTCGACATGTATACAATAAAAAAAAAAGTCGCAGTATTCATGTTCAGTCGAAATAGAATTAGGAGTGGAGTTTGACCCTGCAGCAGTCAGGCTTGTTAATATTGTTGTTATTTTCTGATCGCAGGTTAATGCTGTGGTGTTGACCTATGCCCTGGTCACTATCTACAAACACTCCGGTTATGTGATTCCAGATGACATGGTGGGAACCGTAGCGTGAGTATAACACTTATATTTTACATCTTTACAACAAAACTAAACAGCAAATAATGCAATTATTTTATCATTATAGATAATATAACAAAACCTATGAATGTTTTAATGAAATTCGGGATGATGAAAATATTTTTAAAAGCTTCAAGTCATTATGTAGCTTCCACTTATACAATAATTATCAAAATGCATTTGTCGCCTGTCACACTTGCGTCATCAGAATCGTCTAGTGACATAACTTGATAGAAATAGAATTCATGTAACGTTAAACTTGACATCAATATATTGTATCTTTATTCAATTTTACTTTTAGAATAGTTCATGAATATTCTTGAAATATTGAACATAAACAACAAAATGCTGCACAATATTATGAAATTGAAAAATTACTTGACGATAAAAAAAAGGAGGGGACTTGAGGATTTTCTAATAAGGTAAATCATTAAGATAAAGAAATACATTGAAAATGATGATATATTTCTAAAGAGCTTAATTAGCTAATGAATGAAGCAAGTTAGTCTCGCAGAGAAGTTTAGCAAGTTCGAGCTTCACTGATCTCCCAACATGGTGGCCTTGTGCTTGACTAAGCTAAACTTTATAATTATCTAGCGTTTCCGCTAACATCTAAATTGAAGCATTCTATCTTTTTGAGGAGTATTAATCATCAGTTCAAAATACGCTTTTATTTGTTCTGGAAATACCCTTTTTTTTCTAAGTTTTTCTTATCTTTCTTGTTTTGCTTAGGGCTTGGGTCAAAGGTGCATTGTCCCTGGAGGTCATCCTTGGAGTCACTTGGCTTTTTGGCTTTTTCTATGTCAGTCAGTCCACCCTGATTATGGCTTACATCTTTGCTATCCTCAACACTCTTCAAGGTTTCTTCATCTACTGCTTCCATTGTCTTGGAAACAAACAGGTTGGTTCACTCCCCTTTTTTTCTCAGAAATTATTTCTTTCCTCCTACATGAATATACACTGATGAGCCAAAATATTATGGCCGGCGACACGTGACAGAATGACAGCTACTGTCTCGTAACAACTGAACATGTGTGGGTTAGTGGTATATACGCAGGTAGGCGTTTGATGTGTTGTGTGAGGATGGTCTCAGGAACGCAAATAAGTTCACAGAACCTCAACTACGTAACTTGCAGCTGTTAAAATACCTGCTATTAGTATTCTGGCACCAGATCCCAGAGGGAACCTTTGGAGTTTTTGTTGAGTGCATACCAAATCGGGTAAGATATGTGTCGTAGTACCAACATCTCATAGGGAAGAGTGTCATAATTTTGGCTCATCAATATGTATACACATGTGTGTGTGGGGGGTGAGTAATCCGACAACATTAAGGTATCATGACATTCAGGAAAATGTATTGTATTGAAACTCCAACAGCAAAAAAAGATGACAGAACCTAAATTATATCAGCCTTGTCGATAACAGTATGACGCAAAATGAAATCAAAAGCTATTTTTTGGAACATTCGTTTTTACTTCAATAATTGTTTATTTATTTACGTTATCCAGGCCAAATGATACATTCAACGTGTAATAACGGAAGATCATGTCTAGTAAGAGTTTCAATATAGTATAACGCATTTTATAACTATTTCTTTCGGACTATATATCCATTTCTTAATAATATTATTGTCCATGTTGAAAGGAACAGATACAGCTGATATAGTCAGTGGATGAACAAAATGAGAATTTGAAGTTAAAGCAGTTATTTGAGCGTTTACATTACTAGCGGCTGTTTAGCTCAATGGTAACAGCAACGCATATATATATATATATATATATATATATATATATGAGTGTGTCTGTATGTGCATGCACACACACACACACACACACACACACAAACACAAACCATGCATCTACACAAATAAATGCCTCTTTGTATGTGCGTGTGACCTAGAAGTCCGATGAAAAAAATTTTCATTAACCAAATAAAAACATTTTGTCAAATTACAGTTTTCCGATAACGACTTTTGAGATTGCCTCCAGGCCCTTAATGGAGGGGAGCTCCCAAAAGCTTCCTGAATAATAGTTCACCTACTGCATTTCTACAAACATTAAAGAATGTCAGCGACCCCTCGGTTGTATTAGATGTTGGAGAAGGCTGGCCTTCTAACAGTCACACCCCCTCCTTTTACGTGCCCCCAAGTCTCTTGCTACCCCCCTATAAACATTCTTTTTTCCAATTTTTTTCTTTTTATCACCCCAACATGAATGAACTGAAATGATTTCACTGTTTCGATTCCTGACAGGTCTGGAAAGAATACAAGAAGCTGTTTGGCCTCAAGGAGAAGGTGAGCACAGGAATCAGCACCAAAACCGCCTCTGTAAGTCGAAAACCAACGGACGCTGCCAACTACGAAATGGCGGCTCCCAACCACAAAAACTGAATGACTTGGATATGACGTCATACAACAATTTCCGGTTCCTCTCGGGCGAGGATCTTTAGTTCACTTTTAAGAACAAAACTAAAAAAACGACGATGAAATCTACGAATTGAACGGCGATTTTTTTTTTAAATCCAGACTTCATTCACTGCAGGATTTATGTTGAACTAATAGTTGCTAAGCAACAACAACATTTAGTGTCGTTCGAACAAAAGATACCACAACAGACACTGCCCTTTTTTTTTTCTTTTAATGAAGGGAAAAAGAATTATTTCTTTATTTTTTTCTGGGCTTTTATTTTTGCTTTTCCTTCATTTTTTTTTTCACTTGTTTTTTTTTATATAATTATATACTATTCAGATATTTTATAGTTTATCAATGGAAAATTAAAGAGAATAACTGCCATTTTTATCCATCTATTATTATTATTATTATTATTATTATTATTATTATTATTATTATTATTATTATTATTATTATTATTATTATTATTATTATTATTATTATTATTATTATCACAGTTTAGCCAGAAAGATCAGAGACTGCTCCAAATATCTTGCTTGAATAGATTTCTTTTCAAACTTGCTTATAAGCCTCTCTGTTTTACAGACATTTCATAGATCTTTTACGGATATTTTACTGATATTCTCTATGATAAGATACTTCCTAAACACTGTTGAATTCACAGATTATATTTAGAAGATCAAACGTTTATCGCATAATTAAAAATAGTTTACTCGAAACATACAGTCGCCTTTATTATTGATATTACGACATTCGGTGCTAGTGATCTTCGTATGCAGATACAGGATTCATCAACACTTTGGAATAATCGATCTGCAAATATTCACACTTCCCAATATTTCATTTTATTCTTTCCGTATATTCAATAACTGCTGATTATCATCATCATCATCATCATTATCATCATCATCATCATCATCATCATCATCATTATTATTATTATTATTATTATTATTATTATTATTATTATTATTATTATTATTATTATTTGTACTCGTTGAATTTTCGCACTAGCTGTAACTGGTTGCTTACACTGGAGATGTTTAGTAAGACTCCTCAATACTCCAGGACTCTCCTCGGTATTCTATCCGATTTCTGTACTGCCATCTTCTGGATAGCCTCTGCTCTTCCCCAGATCGCCAATTCCTCCAACCTTTTGCAAGATTCTGTTCCCAGTGACCCGAACGCTATTGGTACTCTTATTGTCATTGATATTATCATTATTAAGTCAAGAGAGGACAGAATGGTAACTGTATAGTAATAGTAGCGGTGATAGTGATGTGACATCTACCATCTTTTGTCGCTTAAATGAAGAGAGGAAAGGGCAAAGACTCTACCGTTAAAGTTGCAGTGATCATGCTTACCGGTTTACTGCTGTTTTATGAAATGGAGAGCAGAAAGATATCTCAGAGTTCATTTTGTCGTAATAGCGGCGATGATGATTTTATTAGAAGTGCCATTTCATATGATTATTATCATTATCGTTCAAATGATTTGATGAAACGTCAGAAACTATAATAGTAGTTGTGGTGATGATCGCCAGAGAACCTGTCTATTATTATCATTATTATAACTAGAATGACCTGTCGCTTCGCTGATGGTTATCATAAAGATACAAAGAAATATGTAAGATAAGGTGAAAAACCATCAAAAATAATATATTATTTTGGGATAATTTAGCGCAGATGACATGAGTGAGGAGTCTAATCATACTCTTAGTATGTAGTCGAGGATAGACGTTAAATGATGATCACTTGGCTTTTTTTTTTCGTGTTCAATCAAATCTTGAGATGATCAGCACTTACAGACAGACGGACCAAGTATATTATACCTTTGAATGATTTCTTATTATTATGATAATCTGCAGCCATATTTACCACCTTTTGATTATTGAAGTATTTTATATGGAATTTTATTTCATTTATTTCATATATATTTGTGTGTGTGTGTGTGTATGTAAACTTACTGCCTGAATATCGTGGATAATGCGTGTGTGTATGTATGTGCATGGATTTGATAGTAATGATAATTTATAAACCCGAGGATTCCAGTCCCGGTGCTTTACTGACTGAGCTACAAAACTCTATAAAAAAAATACATGCCCTTCAGCTATATCCTTGGCAGCCGTTAAGATACGGTACTTGGTAATTTCGTTTTGTTCACTTGACCATTATTGTAGGCTGCCGAGCCATCCCAACACACTTTGCAGCTAGCAGGAAGACACCATGTATTGTCCTACTTTCCTCGAAGAAACCAATTTGATCCACACAGGGTGCTCCACTGATGTGGCCTTCTGACAGGCTATGCTAAAATCTATACTTGAATCTCTCTCTCTCTCTCTCTCTCTCTCTCTCTCTCTCTCTCTCTCTCTCTCTCTCTCTCATGTTATCTATGACTATAAACCTGTCTATGCCACAGTGGTTATATGACTAAAATTATATAAATATATATATGCACATGCGTGTGTGTGTATATTCACTTACAAATAGTATGTTATTAGCAAGTATGGTGATTACCTTAATGTTAAACGCTTTCATAATAAGGGATCAAGTTTGGATTTTTTTTTTTTGTTTTGTTTTTTTAAATTCGATGTTTAAGTTTAAATGACGCTTTAAGTGTTCAAAACTTCCAAGAAAAAAAAAGAATGACGAAGTTATAAGCTGATAAACTGCGAGGGAACATAAGAGAAATATTGCACAGTTACAAAAGATGCATTCATCGATGGTTAGCAAAGCATTTATTTTTCATTATGAAAGTGTTCAATTAACTTTTAGGCAAACAAACATAACTGCTATTAACGCTGGAGATCGTGACAACAAGTCCTCTCTATATTCCAGGCCTCTCCTCAGTATTCTAGCTGATTTCTGTAGTGCTATCATCTGGATGACTTCGATTCTTCCTTACGTTTCCAGTTCTTCTCGCCTCTTTGCTAGGCTCTGTCCCCAGTGCTTTGACCACGATTGGCACTACTGTCATCTTCATATTCCTTTCAGCACTCTGACAAGGTCGAGGTACTTATCAAGGCCTTTCTTTTGAGTTTTACTCTGTAATCTACTGGAACTGCGAAATCGATAATCTGACATCTTCTTTTCTCTTTATTCACGACAAGTGATCAGCCCCAGAGGATTTTATTTTTTTCACTCACTAGTAGAGATTCTGGTTTGTGCATACACCATTGGTCTGTAAGGTCAATACGCAGTTGCTTGAGCTGTTCCTAGTGGATCAATCTCCCCACCTAGTCATATCTGTTCTTGTACTCCTTCTTGGCTAATCTGCTGCATTCGCTTACTATAATGCTGATTGTCGCGTGTGCACTTGCTATTCACCAGTGACTTATGTAAGCCTTTACATTATAGGTTCGTGTAGCGTTGTTCTAGGCTACAATTGAGAGTGACACAGTTACTTTATTTAGATTTCTTCTACGTAGCCAAGTATCAATTCATCTGCAATTCATTATTATTATTATTATTATTATTATTATTATTATTATTATTATTATTATTGAGACGACATTTTATTACATTCATTTCGTCACTTTTGTTTCATATATTTGACTAGGAAGTAACAAATTTTGAAAAATAACATTTTATAAAGTACTGTATTTGACGACAAATGAGACCCTACTTTTTCTACAAAAAATCATTCAAAAAGTATGTCACCAAATACAGTTAATAAGACATAATTGTTACTTGTGAATGTTGACAGACGCATGCGCAGTTAAGAAAAAATGGATGAAAATATTTCGGTTTAATTTTTCAATTCATTCTTCTTTTTTTTTTTAAATTCCGGCTTTATTTTTTTGTTCTTACATTCTCATAATTTTATTTCGATTTTTTTCCAAAAGTATTTCATTATTTTTCCTTTGTAATGTTCAGGCATTCGTTTTCCTCTTCCACGCCTTCTAATCCTTTCCTCGATTCTAATTCTAATCAATTTGATTTTTTTTTAATTCTCAACTTGATTTCCGGGTATTCTGCAATAATCGCATTTGTTATATTTATCGGAACTTACCTCTAAATTCATAATTGATGTCATATCCCTTGAGGACATGAACGATAATGGCTCCCCACAGCTTCCAACTATGCATCAGTCATGACAGTTCTTGGGCTGAATAATGGAGTTGTTTTATGGTGCCATCTCCACTGATTTGAATTCAGAGTTGTTCTCCTACACCGGTTGCCTCCCAAGGCTTGAGCGACAGAGAGAGAGAGAGACAGACAGACAGAGACAGAGGCAGAGATAGAGTTTCTGTGTGTATGTGTGTTTGAAAACTAAGAGATGGGACGATGGAACTCTTGCAATAAATTCATTGTAAGTTGTATGTAGGGCATTTTTTATGTTATACATTAATTAGTACAGCTGTTTCCTATTAAATGCGTTTCATACATTATTATTATTATTATTATTATTATTATTATTATTATTATTATTATTATTATTATTATTATTATTCAATCACTTTTGCTTTTTTTACTCTTAATCCTTTTTTTCTAACTGCTTCTGCAGACGAATCCAACATATTTTAGTCGGTTTTAATATATCCCTTCCTCGTTCTATTCTTCAATTCTTTTTTCATTGTATTTTCATTTTACTGCATTTTGTTTTGTTCAGTTCTGTGTTCTTCTCTTCTTCAATTCTTTTTCATTGTATTTTTATTCTATATTATTCATTTTATTCTATTCACTTCTGATAAATACTAATGTAATCAGAATATGCGACTTATGTGTGCCTATGTTATACGCTCACATCGATTATGTTTCGTGTACAAATTCAACCAAAGAACTCCCCTGACCCTTCTATATATATATATGCATTTAGTGCAATCCAACATATTTATATATTTATACAAAAATCTAAAGAAAAAACCGTTGACAAAAAAAATCTTTATTTTCATTTACTGTCACCATTGTCAGCTTTTTTGTGTAATCGATATTTTTTCAAACTGATATTTTCAAACGAGAAAAATTACTTAATCACAAAAGATAAGCCGATGGTTATTTTTTTTTTTTTTTTCAAAAAAATCCATTACAGGCTATATACTATGAAAATGCCTCGTAAAATAATTTCATATGGAAAAGCTTATAGTTTGCAAAAAGAATAATGTTGCAAATAAACTTCCATAGTTAAACACTGCAAACCATTTTTGAAAGAAAAGCATCACAAATAATTTGATACAAAATTCATTGAAAATGATGTACTATAGAAATGCATCGCAAGATGTATTGACTGTAACAACAAAGCAATGTTACAAAATGATTTGACTGTAAACAAAACTGGATATTTTCAAGATTGTGAAGCTTAATATGGTCTTGTTATCTGTTTGAAGAATCTATGCAATATCTATGAAGGTATCAGCTTTGATTATAACATCAAAATGAACTAATAAAAGACAGATAAAAGGATGATCACAAAAATTGTCCACAGTTCTTCAAACCGACTATTTCACTATTTGTTACCAACGTAATGAATAATTTCTTTTTGACTAAAATAAATCCTCGACATCCAAAACATCTTGAGACCAACTGAGAGGGTTGATTTTTTTTACGATTATGTATGTATATGTATATATATATATATATATATATATATATATATATATATATATATATATATATAAGCACACACTCACACACACACACTACAAAAATTATGATCAGTTTATAATCACAGTAGTAGGGCACCCAGTGATTATCGAATTCCCTATCGAACGAACTGGTCTGCAAAGTAAGCTGTCTGAGTAATCTGCTCCAACAGTTGCCCTGAACACTGTGAATATTTAAGAATTGAAACCATTTGATGATTCAAAGATTTTCTCTCATTTCTGATGAAGTGAATCTATCAGACATATATGAACATAGAAAAAAAAAACTCACATATATTACCAGTTTACATGAATAATTCTGGGAAATACCATTTCTTCATGAATAGGTTAACTCAGGATTCTGATTACTAAACTCTGCCTCAAGCTGTACGAGTGAGTTCTTTTTTATTAAGATTTTTTGAATACCTTGATTTTTATAATATCTATGCATACCTCCAGATACTGACAATCGCATAGATTTAGATTCTGTTCCATTCCATACATAACGTGCTGGAGTGGTTGACGAAACAAAGTCCTGATATATTTTATCACCGGTAAACCAACACGAAATTTAGTATATCCGATCAACGAAAGCAATCATTTTGTTAGTCACACTCTTGTGCCTCGTGTTCAGAGGCGTAGCTGAGGGGGCAGCAATTTGGAAACGCCCCGGACCCAAATGGAGGGCAGACCCCCAAAGCTTCATAAATAGTTGTTCACCTACTGCATTTATACCGACGAATCTCACTAAATGTCGGAGTGGGGCCCTCGAGAAGCCAAGCACCCCAAGTCCCTATCCCCCAAATATCTAGCTACGCCTATGCTTGTGTCATTATTACATTAATTCAAACTGGGCTCCCTTTTGCCTTATTTAAAACCAACATGACCAGGGGTCAATTTTTGCCTTAAACATTTTCCCGTTAATCCCGGGCCTGTGGTGTCCATTTAACCTCTTCGTTGCCAAAGAATATCTTGAGCTTCTCTTATTGTCATATACCAAAGTAAATATACAAATTTCCTTCGTTTGCTCCGAGAGAGGCTGCCATCTAGCGTAAGAATAACACACTATCGTTAGACGAGTTATCTCGTCGGTGACACTGGACTGACGATTTGTTGAGACGAGTTATATCGTCCATGGCGGCGAACAGATTAACAGTGGATGTTTTTCTCCCACTTCCATTGAGGCCTGACCAGATCGCCAGACCTGCAGGTTAGGAGTGGTCATTTAAAAATTAGAGAACCCCAACCACCACTTGATTTTTTTTTTAAATCTTAGCTTTGTATATAGCAATATTTTCTCTATTCTATTTCCTATGTTGCCACTATGAATCGTATATCAACAATAAACGATTTTTTTACGAGTGTAAACAAAGAATATTTTAAGATTCTATGTAAGCTACCACTTCCCCCGTATTTGTACCTGTCTACAAAGTTTTTCTTTGTAATTTTTTGTACTTGTAAAATAATGCATAATAAACACCGAGGTTCGCGCAACCATTTGACTGTGTTCTTTCTTATTACATGTTTTTGCCAAATGCTTTCATTTGCAGTTTTCATTAAATGCTTTCTTTTTGAAAAAAAAAATTCAATTAATTTTTTCTCTAGAATTTTCTTCCAACTTTTTATCGCCTGTCAGACCGTCAGTCAACCACGGATCAGAATTAAAGAATTTTTTTAAAAAAAGCTGAGGACGAAACTCGGACTTATAGGTTAGATGAGATTTGATTTTTCCCTCAAGCTCCTAGGACTTGTCTCCTCAAATATGTTCACACTTGCCGTGACTATATCTTCAGGAAGGCTGTTCCAAATTGGCACTATGCGATGTGTGAAGCTCTTTCTTTACAGCTCTGTTTTACGTCTCTTCATCTTGAATGATTTTTCGTTTCCCCTCGTCCTAGTCTGGTTTTCTTTTAATTGCACCTTCGGTGTACAGGCTATTTCGTACATTTTTTTGTGTTTTTGAATTTACCAAGATTTTATTCTTCAATCTTTATTCACGATCTACACTGCAGAATACTCGTTTGAGTTGTGATAAAAGTAACAATGAACTTCAAAATGAAAAGAAATAGTTGTCAAAAATGAAAACTGGTTGACAGTGCCCCATCAAATAAATGAATGAATCAAGATAATATTGCTTTCTTTTTTATAATTTACTATTCAATTTGCTGTTTATATCGAATTCTTTCGTTCTAATATAGAGCGATGGATAACAAGCTCTTCTAACAGATCTGCCAGATTCCCAGGTATATCAATCCGGTGGTTCTCTGCCAGAGAGGGTTTGGCACAAGACGACACTAGTGAAGCAGTTATTCAGGATCGAATAACTTCAACTAGCAAATTAGTTCAGAAGACTACTTAGTTAAATATTGCGCTACGGCAATGTTCGTATGTGTGTGTGTGTGTGTGTGTGGTTTATTTAATTCTTTTTAAAAGAATATATCGGAAGTCGAATTCTGCTTTCATATATCTTATATATTTTCTTTTCCCTGAGCTCTGTCTCATCGTGAAACTAAATTGTCTATTCGCGATGAGATCATAACGAATGGGTAGTTAGGAAAATCACTCTGGCATAATGATTCTTGTGCAAAAGCAACCAATAAATTCTCTTCTATCAATCTTGATAGGGCTCAATTATGCGTTTGAAGAGACTAAATAAATATTTGATTTCTGTTATAATTTGATGCAGCTATCATTCCCTCCTTATTATTATAGTATGCACTACGAAATAAAAAACAGTTTATAGTTTATTTACAAATTCATCATTCTTATAATTTCAAATTCTGCAATGAATCGTATTAATTCCAGATTGTTTATTCTTGTGAAAATAATCGAATTGAACAACAAAGTAAATTAATTCACTTAAATACTTCAACTCAAAAAATAATTTAAATTTTTATACCTCAATAAATTGTTTCAATTCTATAGTTTGTCTCATCGTACATAAACAGAACAGATAATTTAAATTTTACAATAGATTTTTTTTAATAAATAGTAAAAATGAGGTCCCGTATAAATAACTCCATCGCACTAATCAACGAAAATAAAAAGTCAACCGGTGTTTTTTCTTAGAAATACGATGGAACATCAAAGAATGGCATTGAATTTGCTCTTACTCACTTTCTTTCCGGGAAATTAACAGGACAGTAACAGGATGAGTAAGCAAAGTTAACAGGCAAGCAATGGAATTGCAGCAAATTCAGCGTCGGCCAAAAGAGATTCGGGAGAATGAATGCCACCGGACTGGCAGAGAATCAGATCTAACCAGATAGACTTTACCCATTTTATTTTTCCCCTATCACCCGGTCCCACATCTCTTTGAGTAGATTTAGCTGTAGTGATTTTATCTCGATTTATTTTATAGATGAAGTGTCAACCATTATCAGTTTTTCACTAAAAAAATCAATTTCAGTTGTTTTTCATCATAAATACCGAGACTATCACCCTATAGTCATGAGTGAACAGAGCAGATCGGAAACAGCGTCTGACAATTCTTCTTGTAGCGCGAGACGCAAAACAGTTTGTGTGGATAACCTGACTTCCCAAGGCAAGAGGGACGTGAGTTTGAGAAATTTCAAACTGTGAACTCTCCGATGCGATTGAAGGCAATCCCGAAAGAGGACTTTTCAGGAGGGAGACTGAGACGAGACTCAATATTCTAAATCGAAATCCGACGCCTTATCCATTAGGCAATGCAGCCCATTTCTTCTTGACGCGAAAATGAAATTTAGAAAATAAAAATGAAAAACCCAACCCATCCAAGTAAAATGGGAGTCTGTTTTATTCATGAAATTTTAAATGAAATGTTGACATTTTCGACGTTTGATTATGAATAGGGAAACAGCTCAGAGGATATAGCGTATTGAAGGATGCGGTGACAACTTCAATCATACGATCTTGTGGTTAGGATACCAGGCTTCCACTCCGGTGCCCGGGTTTTATTACTGCAGCAGAATCCTTTGGTTTTTGTGGGAAGTTCGAAAATTAAGCACTAATCGCCGAGAAAATAAAGCGACTTTGTCAGGATTGGGATTCGAACCCACGCCGGAAGGAACCGACTGCGATCTGAACGCAGCGCCTTAGACTGCTCTGCCATCCTGACCAGATTATAGTCTTACAACGTTAAGTGACAAATTCGATGTTGATGAACATTAAGTATTTCGACCATGACGAAACTCCAACAAGCAATCATCAGACTGCTTTTAAATGTGGAAGTAGCGCTGTGTGTGAAGTCCTAGAGGGGATGCTTTGAGGAGGATTAAGACCCATTGTGGTCTATTTTTTCTTAAACATTAAATGCGTGGAAACTTTTCAAACTGAATTCTTACTTTAATTTGTGTTTGAAATTGGTGTTGAAAGATCCAGAATATAGGCTGCTGGTTCTCAAGGCATGCAGCTCCCCCCCCCCCCCCCATCATTTGAAAGATGGTCCAACACAATCTTCCTTATCTTGTTTTCCAAGTTTGGCCACTACGGTATTAGATAACCAGAATAAACATCAGTAAAAAAAAATTTCTAGTAATAACAAAAAGCGGGGAGTGAGAGGCGGAGGCGAGGGAGGAACAGAGGGGGTAGGCGTGGGGGTGTTTTAATGTTTGAAAAATTGAACAACGCAGCATCAAAGATGGCGAAAGGTTCCACATTTTTTTATATATGCACATATTTGTGTGTTACTGAGTTCGACCGCTCCTGGCCATACCGTTTGGTCTGCGGACTTCAAAATTAGCATCAGTACTCCACTAAACCCGGCTAAAAATGTTTTATTTTCATTTTTGGGGAAACTTTTTGATCTTCTCTTTGACCTTATTCCCACAGACTTTTAAGTAACATCCAGGTTCTCCAGAACATCTAGGTTCTTTACTCTATTTTAGATGTTTTCCAGTGGAAAATGCCAGAGAATCTATTCTGACCATATTTATTTTCCGATGGAATTTTTTTAGGACTTCAAATTTTGACGCCAAATTATTGATTGAGATGGCAAGTTGAATTTATTTTGCTTCAGCCGTGACCGAAATGTGAATCAACCGCGTTTTTTCGTTTCATTGGGGAACAGAGAAAACATGTTGGCTTTGGACCAGACTAAGGCCAAGCTTATTAAATCGTACAGGTTTACCATGCTCTCCAAAATGAGAGCATTCCTATAAAACCTTTAGTCTGACGAAATGGAATGAAGTAAAAAAGTAATAACGACCGATTTATATAAAAGAAGTGTTCCCAGACCCCAAAATGATGATGGTGGTATGTCAGGCTGGGTTTCGGAACTCGGGATGGTGGGAGATACTTCGGACTGTGTGCAGAAGAGAGGAAGATAGAACGTACACGTTGACTCTATAACAGCTCTCTGCAAAACATATGTTGGATGCTATTTTTATTTTTATTTTTTTGTTCTAGCGAAAAAGTGGCGTAAAACGAAGTTGCAGTAGGGAATACATGTATCAAGAAAACATGGCAGGCCTCAGTCATTTTTCCTTTATGAAAGCAAATACGATCATAAACATTCATATCTTCTTTTTTTTTTCGTATTAATCTCGCATGATATCCTAAAATATTTTCTCAGTTGTCAGAAAATTAAGTTTTATTTGAATATCGCTGAAATAAGCGGAAACAAGCGATTTGAAAATCTGTATGACGTGTACAATAGTGCTTGTCGAACTATATGCCGAAAAGATGAAACAACGGGAGGTAACTCTAGTCTATTTTTCTTGAGTTACCTCCCATGTATCATGAACTCAATTTTATTTCTGTACCATGAAGAAACAAGGGAAAACACATCAACTATAATCACGGATAATATTATGAGCCAGCGATTGTTATCAAGCGTTATTGGTCGTTCCCAAACGTCCCCTATTTAAAATAAATTTAATATTTTTTGAATAAATTGTAAATTTCATAATTTTTTTTATTTATCCCTAGCTAAAAGATACCACGGTCATTGTTATCTGAGAGACCCTATCCTAAAGTGATCACAATAAGCGGCTTCCACTTGATATTATGAATCTATTATATATATGAAGCACAGCACAAGATCAAACAAAAGGAGACGGGGTCAAGAAGTTTGTGATGCATCAATCATTTAAGAAAAGTACATGCCTGTTTGCTTTATAAATCAGCATTTGAGTTCTGGTTACAGTGGGAAATATCAAAGCCAAGCGAGCTCGTTTGGAATTTCACCATGGGTGGTGCTCTTGGAATCAAATGACAGCAAGTTTTTTCTTTATTACTATATACTAGTTAAGTTTACATTAGAGATCAAGTTTCATCGAGTTTCCTTTTAAGTTTTTCTTGATTTTAATATTAGATGGTTTCAATCCTTCCTTTGATTTCTGTATTTTCTGATCTCTTAGCGGGAAACTGTTTTTAAGCGCACCAATAATGATGGCTACAACAGTAAGCACCCCCAAGGGGGTGCATTTGCACCCCTGGAAAAAGTACTACTTTTCATTCAATCTATTCATATACTTTACTTATTTACAATTTTAAAAAAATGTAATATAAGTCATTTTTACATTTCGGCTTGATGGTAGTGTTTGTTGACATTATAGCTATGCTTACTACGTAGAAACTGCGTGGACGTGTATTGACGTATTGACAGCTACTTTCTGGACTATTTTGACGCCCCTTCTCTTTTCATAAATAACAGAAATAAAACTCTAAAATCACTTGCCAATTCCCAAACTCTGTTTTTGTATAACTTTTTATTCCTTTGGGCTATTCAGAAAAAATTTTAAAAATTCTGCTCCCTAATCTTTGCTCTTTTGGAAAATGTGTAATTTCCTTTTAATCGCTGAATGTATCCCTTTGCCTTTCGCCCTAGACATATATCATTTTGCTCCCACCTGCCCCGAAGCTGAGGATGTGCGCGGCTGTGACAATATTTTTTCAATTCCCCTGTCAAGGTGCTGACATGTACCAGCCTTTAATTTTCTTTCCATTTCACTCTGTTAGCAAATCGAAAATGAGCGATCTGCCTGAATTACACAGTTTCATTGAATACCAGGAGAAAACTGCGAAAATTCCATTGGTTAATTAGGATTGAAAAGGGTTTGGGGAATATATCAATTTATATCTTCATGATGAATGATATTCTCTGTAAAAGTTATCCCCCTTTTATCCTCCTTGGCTTTCTCCATTGTTGGATTGCAAAACTTACACTTGAACGTTATCGTGTGATTTTCTTCTTGGGTTGGATTTTTGGGAACAGATGAATTAATTCTTTTTTAATCATTATACTTACAAACACAAAGAGACGCGCGCGTGCACACAAACACACACACACACACACACACAAACATATAATATATATATATATATATATATATATATATATATATATATATATATATATATATATATATTCTTCGAATCGTTTCCAAACAGAAACATCTATTTTAAAAAACGAAAAAAGGAATCTTTCATTAAAATGATTTATTCATTTAATTTTCATCGTGTTTCAGTTTCTTATGTAAATTCAGAAATAGATTTAAGCATATCTATAATGAATTTAAGCATAGATACAGGCGTTTCTAGCCGTCCGTAGTTGAAATCGTTTTTCAAAGGAAAGATTCTTTTGAAAAAAATCTTTCATTAAAGCAATAATTCATTCATTTATTTATTGTGGTGTATTTGTTTCTAATATCATTATAAATTTAGGCGTATCTATCCTTCCGTACTTGATATCGCCAGTAGTTTCAACGATTGCAAACGACATGGCGACCTCTTCTGGATTAATGCCAAAAAACCCCGTACAACTTCGAATAAAATGAAAATTTATGGATAAAACTTTCTTTAAAAAAGGTTTGTAACCCCAATTAAACATTTACCATCATTTTAGCATGCTCCCCCCCCCCCAGCGTGTCCCTGAACGGTCAACGTGATAGGTGAAATGGAGATGGTAGCGGTTGCAGGGTTTTAATGATATAGATCACACTTTCTATTCATTGAAACAACTTCTGGTTTGTGCATGGTCAAAAAGCCTTTTGCCAAATTCTCTGCAAGATACCATTCCTACCCAGTCATGTCATTTTTGTACTCATTCTGCCTTAATTTACTGTGTTCATCTAACTCCGTGAAAGCAACATTTACTACTACTACTACTACTACTACTACTACTACTACTACTACTACTACTATTATTATTATTATTATTATTATTATTATTATTATTATAATAATAATAATAATAATGATGATGATAATAATAATAATAATAATAATAATAATAATAATAATAATAATAATAATAATAATAATAATAATAATAGACAATTAAAGCAAGCATTGCACACAGAATAAGGCTATAATATATATAATATGAATGGATTGACAACAATTTTACAACCGAAATGTGTTGACAATCAGAAAGAGAGGGATTGTCAGGGGCCAGGAATTGAGGTAAGCGTCAGTGACAGCGACGGCTATTATAAGGCTATTATAAGGAATTTTAGAAGCTGTTATAGTTGTTTGCATTCGAAGAATGAGTTGTCTCTTTTTTAATGAATCTATAAACTGACTCATTCGCAGAAAATCATTCGACAATTATCTTAAAAACTACCTTTCAAAATAATCATATTTTATTTCATTTTTAAGCATTATTAATATTTACCTAGAAACCAAGAAAATATCAAAATCATGAGTAATCAGAAATGTGTATATATGTGTGTGTATTCGTGCACATAGGTGTGTGTATGTGTCTGTGCACCGGCGTGTGTGTGTGTGTGTATGATGGACCTCATGATGGTCACCCTCGCTGTGGGGCTGGTCATGGTTGTATTACAACCGAAAAAAACGAGAAAAAAAGAATAATCAATGAATGAGTAAAGAGTGATTCCACCCGAAAGCCCTTGCATACACTTGCCCTATTTGACCCGAGTACTGGACACCCGGTAATCTTCTTTTTTGTCAAGCACCCAGCCCATCCCGACTCCAGTTGATACCAGATGTCGCTTACAAAAGCGGGTGTCCCCAAGCAATTTCCCTTCTTCAATAGAGCGGGGGTGGCCATTTAACGGGTGAGTTTTTGGTTGACTTATCAATGAAAATAAAAAAGAATTTACGTGTTTTGTTTTGTTGTTTTTTTTTACCCGTATTTCAAACTCAGATCGGGGCAGTTTAGGTTTGCTCTGCACTAATGTCCTCAGAAAAGATATGAATTCATCTTTTCTCAACCACACATCACAGCTATGGGTAAAATAGCATGAAAAATTGGGTTCCCTAGCCTTAGGCAGGCAACCAATCTAGGAGAAGGTCGACTCTGATTCCAAACTAGGGAGTGGGGCCCCTTTAGGACGATTTGACCCCCAATTTGACGTCCTCCCGCAGCTCCAGCAGCCAGGCTGATGTCAGACGTATCGCCCTCTGCTTTTCTTTGGACTACTGTAACCAGATCGAGAGGGGTATTCTGACGGCTGGGCATCTCAGGATATCCATACGCTTCGCCCAGGCATGTGTCCTAGAAGGGAGTTTCCATTGTCTAGAGATAGAACGGAATTCATTCATTCATTCTTTTCATAGTTAATATGCAGTATTTGGAAGTGAGATCAGAAGGTATATTCATAGATGAATGTATAGGGTTAGCATAAAGTCTACAAATCTATCCTAATTACGCATAACGTTGTGCAACAGATTCGTAGATTTTCTTTGTTTCTGGGTAATTAAAGTTGTATTTTGATTGTTTATGTATCAAAAAAAGTATCGAATCGAAAGCGTCAATCATTCCCTTCAAACTTGGCTTTTGCGAGCATGTCAGTGATAATTTCGAATCTGCTTATTTCCAATTGGAAATCGCATAAAGTAAGAAAAATAACTACAAAAGCAAATCTTGATGGGAATAATAGCCATTTTCTATATTTTTCTTTCCTTAAACTGCATGAACCAAATCAAAAAATAGCACTTACCACCAAGGAACAAAGATCACATTCCTATGTCTAATTATATCTTTAAAAACTACGCAAGAGAAAAACAGAAAAATGAAGGTATTGGAACTTAGCCCCATTATCCAGTGCCGGGATTTCCGTAACCAGTACGGAGTCTTTGGAGCACCCATCATAGGTATGTCTTGGAAGAGATAGCCTGACAGAGCTCATCCCTCTCCAAGTTTCTTCAGTCCTACTCTTCATGCTGAGAACATTCAGAGTAGATTCAATCTCGAGAAATGACTTTCTTTGCTCATCCATAAGAAACAATTTCTCACCCATTAAAGCTTTATCACAAGAATGGAGTAACATTGCCAGATCATACTTCTAATTCTAATTCACATGCTTTTTCCACAGTCACTTCCTTCACTGAAACTTTGACCCCTGAAAGTTAACCACGAGGGTTGGACGCAGCTTCTTCCAAATTCCTTTTAATGTTGATGTTGTGACATCCTCAATGAATCACGAATATTATTAGTGATACCGAGAATGGTGAATCCTTTCCAAAAGGTTTTCCATTTACTTATGCTTAAATCTATCAGAGGAATCACTAAGTGGCAGCTACAGCCTCACGAAATGTGTTTCCTATAGAATAAGATTTAGAAGTTGTATTTAATCCTTGATCCATGGGCTGTATAATGGATGTTGACTTGAAAACAACAACAATCTGATCGTACATCTGCCCCAGAGCTCTTGGGTGACCAGGTGCATTATCAACCAGTAGTAATTTTTTTTTTTTTCGGTGGGTCTCAAAAGGGGGTTTGAAATATTCAGTAAACCATATAGTAAACAGATGTACTGTCATCCAAGACAAAGTAATTCTTAAGGGCCCTAAGATTTTCAAAAAAGTAAATGAACATTGATTCCAATTCAAAGTCACCAGCTGTATTAGCCTCTAACAAGAGAGTCATCCTATCCTTCAAAGTTTCGAAGCCAGGCATTGACTTCTCTCTTGCTATGAAAGGCCTAAATGGCCCCTTCTTTCAATACATATAAACTGTTTCGTCTCCTTTGAAAATATGTTATTTGGAGTAGCCACTTTCATTACGTCGCTTTTCTGGATAGCTTGTTGCGTATTCTACATTTGCTCTAGCTGTTTCACTTTGCACTTTCATATTGTGGAGACCACTTCTTTCCTTAAACCGTATGAACCAACCTCAGCTAGCTTCAAACTTTTCTCATACAGTACCCTTACCTCTCTTAACCTTCATTGAATTGAAGAAAGTAACAGCTTTGCTCTGGATTAGTCTTTGGCTTGAGATAATGTTGTGGCTGGTTGGATATTTTATTCAGACAACTAAAACTTTCTCCGTATCAGCAATAAGACTGTTTCGTTTTCTAATCATTCGTGGAGTCACTTGAGGAGCACTTTTCATTTCCTTCAAGAGCTTTTCCTTTACCTTCAAAACTTGGCCAACTTCTTGGCACAAGGGGCTTAACTTTCGGTTCATTTCAGCGTTCGACATGTTTTTTTGACTAAGCTTCATCATTTATAGCTTTTGATTCAAAATGAGACGTATATCTTCCTTTCACTTTAACACTTAGAAGCCATTGTACCGTTATTAATTTCCCTAATTTCAACAAAAAAAAAAGATACTGCTGCTGGGCACAAATTACTGATCAATTCAGTAAACACTTACATTTGTAAAATGAACCCCCATTGAAACCCTATTTTGGGAGTGAATTTTCAAAAAACAAAAGTTTTCCGAAGACAGAAAATGTTGAAATATTCCACCCGCTGGCTTCATTTGTGCGGCCTGTAAGCGCGATACATCCATCCAGCCAGACTCACTTAAATAATAAGAGACCTATGTTGATGACAGTGTTGGTGACAGTTTCGATTGATGGTTCCTGATATTCAAATCAAATGTTGAAAATCATTTGCACCAGTTCGATTATATTAGTCAATTTGGTACGTGACCTCCTCATTGGTTGAGCGAAAACCATCACAAAAATGTTCCGTTTCTAAGAGAAATTATGAGTGAAACTTTGCAAAAACATGGAACACTGGAGATTATTGAGCGAATAAAATGAACGTTAAAGATCGGACTTCATCCAAACCCAGTGATGCTGTGAATATGTAGGCATTGGAAGAGAGTTTTCAACTATGAGCTCATTCCGGGAAAGCATTGTTAAAATATTAGGCATTGTACATATTATAGCATTATTCTTCCGATAAAGCTTGCATTAAATCCTGGGCATTGATCAGCTCTTTCTTGTTCATTTTCAACGTAATGCTATTGTCAAATCTTTTACGAGAATTTCTTTCATCTCATTCTGTTTATTTATACTACAATTGTAACATTTCCTGTAATGGTCTTTGAATTACTGACGTGAAGTATTGTCAATCACTTTTAAATCTTTGCAAGTTTCTCTTTCTTTTTATGATTGTTGCTTTTTAACGCAATCTACGACCGTTAGGTAAGCAGTATGGATAAGAAATGAAGCTTTTGGTGAGAATTTCTTTTAATTCCAATCCATACTGCTTAGTTAACGATGAAAAACGTGAAAACAGACAGCGTTGAGATGAAAAGGCAAAAAGTAAGAGGAAAAAATCTCAAAAATTAAAAATAAAGAATAGAATCATGGTATAATTCACCATAAATTATGCAGATAGAGATGCAAAAAGCCCGTAAAGATATTCTCCTTGGAAATCATAATCGTGTGTGTGTGTGTGTGTGTGTTGTGTGTGTGTGTGTGTGTGTGTGTGTGTGTGTGTGTATGCCTGCGTAGACGTGCTCGCGTGTGTATGCGTGTCTCAACAATGGTTCGAGCATTTTCTGAAGACTTTAGGTACTTCAATAGCGACGATCATATTATGTAATCTCAAGGTAATTTGAAAAGTTGAAAACCCAAAGAACCTCAGTAGAGATGATCTGCTATCGTTAGATGATCATTGGGAAAGGGTTATTGCTTCAAATGGGTCACATTTTGATGAAATATTCGCCGGTTTTTATTATTCATGTCATCCTTCATCTGACGATTGAAAAAAAACGATGAATCGAATCATACCTGTAATTATTACTCAATAATATGATTGTTAAAAGAGAAATTACCAGAAATTCCTGATTCAGTGAACGAAGTATGTTTGAATCCCAAATTAAATGACAGATCGACTCAAAATGAAATAGAATATCAGGTATTATACACATTATAGCATTATTCATTCAATAACGCTTGTATTAATTCATGGCCAATGACCATCCCTCTTTACTCATCGTCAATGAATTTCTATTGTAAAATCGTTTATAATGTACTTTTATAGTAAAATCACAAAAATAGCCATATTCTCTTATTAATTTTTGCGTCAATTCATGACCATAACGATTCCTTCCTTTTTGATTTTCAATACTCTTCTATAGTCGAATCATCAGAAATCAATTTACGCTATATATTTGATAGCTCTATTCAATCAATGACACTTTCATCTATTCCTGGCCACATACAATTGATTTTTCCACATTCCCCATGCACAACAAGTCAAATGCTAAAACTTGCTTGAACAAATTTTCCGTAAAAAAAAATTGCAAAATTCGACGCTTAATCTTCAATTTTGTTTCTTTATGCTGAAAATGACAAACGCTAAGCAGATAAAGTCGCAATAAAGTCAGTGGACAGCGACGAATAGGAAACAAAACCTTGATTACCGGTTTGAAATGCAGCCGGTGATAAAATACAACGTTGAATATTGTTTCCTTTTTTTTTTTTTTACAACCACAAGAATATACTGTATCTCTATACATGTAAGCATTAAAGTGAATGGAGGTGTTGACGTGTTTATTACACCCATGATATCAAGATTCACATCAGCCTTTCTCAACTGGGATTCGGCAGAATCTTTGGGTACTTCAAGAGGTTTCAAGGGGTTCCATGAAAATTTTATACATTCGTGAATCCAACTCCAGACATTTACTTCATTTGAGTTTCGGCTAGCGATCCCTGTCTTGATGACATGTGACAAAAATCAGAATTTTTTTCCAACCAGAAAAGATCAGCGATTGTTATTTTTTACAATGGTTATGAATTTCAGTTTTCTAAGGGAAAACTTTATATAAACGATATATGAAAATATATATATATATATATATATATATATATATATATATATATATATATATATATATATATATATATATATATATATATATATATTTAAATACACTGCGCTGATGTGTCATTAGCTGTACATATAACAGTTTTTCTCGTGGGTGTTCCCTGTAATATGAAAGACTGGTTTACATTATCAATTATAAATAATACTGTTTTTATACATTTGCATAGTTAATAGCCACATTTTTCACCAAGTGTTGCAAACCGTATTCTGATTATGAGTATCCTTTTCAATTTCGGAATATCCTAAATCGAGATTTATTACTTTTGTTTTCTATCAAATATTCTTTATTTTTCGTCAACAAAAAAAAAAAGCCCCAAACGTTCATCGGTATATCTCATTTCCCATTTTAGATTAGAGTTATCTCCCTTATAATACTTTCTGCCAAAAGTTACATCGAACTTGAAATCCCTTTTTTAATACAAAAATGTTTATTTCTATTGTACTAAGTCCTCTTCAAAATCTACGATTATAACAATGACTCTTAAAATGGCCTTTCAAATATATACTTACATGTGAAAAGAATTTTCAGTCAAGATATCGAAATAGTAGCCAAATTATAGCTCAAGAGTAAAATCTATTTAATGAACAGTATGACCGTTTTTTCTGACTGTTACAATGGTCATTTGAGGGTAAGAATTTCGCTAATAAAACTTTCCCTTATTCACCATTTGAAACAATGGACCATTCCACTCAAAAAAGTCAGTCAAATCTCAGATTTATTAAGATGTAAGAATTCATTAACACTATTAACAGCTTTTAAGTCGTGAACAATTAAATTTCGAAGTAAGAGAATCTTCAGAAACTGCCCGAACTCCACAGAAATATGAGAAGTGTAGATATCTCTATTGCTTCAACTATATGCACACATACACACACACACACACAAACATATATATATATATATATACATATATATATATATATATATATATATATATATATATATATATATATATATATATATATATATATATATATATATATGTATATATATATATAAAATTAACTATAATCGCGAATTTTTTAAATATGTCATTCTTATAGAGTTATAAGTGTCCTTTCAATTTATTTCACTTCTTAATATGTATTATTTACATTTATAGGGAAATGTATAATTTCTACAAAAGTTATAAGCGGCCTTGCTATAGCTTTTTTTTTTTTTTTTTTCTTTTTTCATTTCTTTGATACGGTGGTGCGTATCTCAAGCCCCAAGACTTGTTTATTTCTATTTGTCTCTCTTGTTTCCCCTTTTGAAACTTTATTGTTCCTTAAAACACTTACGCACTTCAAATTTACGACTCACAAAAAAATGGGAAGAAAAAACAAAGGGAAAAGAAAAATATCGCGAACCCACCCCGTAAGCTTTGCACCTTTGTATCCAAATTTGTTTGAATTTTTCTTCCCATAGAAATAAATTAAAAGGAAAAAGAATATCATTTTCTACAATTCGTTTTTGTCCGTAATACTAAAAACAAACATTAAAACTCTGATTGGTCCCTTAGGTATTGGTCACGTGTCAAGTTTCTGAATTTTTTATGTTAAAAGAAGAAAACGAACTAATCGACCGACCTGAACCTTTTCTTTCTTTTTTTGTTCCTCTTGCGTAAGTGTTACGTAATGACCGTGTCCATCCTTGATGTTAGCGAGAGGAGCCCCTTTTTACAGCACTAATGCCGAGGGCTGACTCGACGAACGACGGTTAAGTCCAGTCAGGAGTAAAACAGTCGTCTTTAATTTCACACAGGACGGACGGGCGAGAAAATAAAATTTAGAAAATGAAATAAGATAAAAACAATGTCTGTTACGGCTTTATGACTTTTGAACAATTCGTTTTATTAAAATTCCACCCATGTCGTTTGCTAATTGTCTTCAGAACGTGTTTGTTGACGGAAAGATTGCTAACTGGACGCTGTTGTAAACCTCGCAATTTCTTTAATGTTTGTCTGTCACGGTTTTCTCTCTGTTTATCTGTTTTGTACCCCCGCTGGCCCCAACCAACCACACGCACACTCTTTCGGTCCGAATCTTCTTCAACACGTTTTTTACCCCTAAACTTACTCTTACCCCCCATGTTCTGTGTCTCTTTCGCCCTCTCTCTCATCTTGCATTCACTATTCTACGCTTCTTCCTTTCACATACATCTCTCTCTTTCTCTACCAATATATATCTATATCTATCTATCTATCTATCTATATCTATATCTATATATATATATATATATATATATATATATATCAGTTGGTTCGCAACTTTCAATCTCAGTGTTGCCAATTTAGAAATATTTCTTTAAATTTAGATGTTTTTTTCTTATTTTCGAGGTGAATTTCACATTCGAAAAATCGAAAAAAAATTTGCTTGGCAACAACAAAGCTCACGAAATGCATGCCCATATTTTTCAAAAATGTCTTTAATGATCTCTTCCATTTAATAATTTATCACTTTTGAAACTGAATTTTACAACGCTTAAAATTACGCATAACAATGGCATTTTTTATGATGGTAATTCTTTTTTTTTTCTTTCAAGTTGAAAAATGTTGCTTTCAAAGGGATCAAAATCTTGCCATCAAATATCTATTCATCGTGTTTTGTTTAAAGAGGATAAAAATAATATTCTCCATCATCTCAACCAGGGTCGTCTTTAAGCCAGTTGGACCAATTGCCCCCAGATGGGTCCTACGCATCAGGGGCCCTATGCTTGGGTATATTTCAATTAAATACACACGGAGCTACATTGCAGATGAGCAAGATGATTACCAGAGAACAGCAACGATTTCAATTTTCTTCTGGATTCATAGATTCAACAGTGTTTGTTAACACTATATATATATATATATATATATATATATATATATATATATATATATATATATATATAATTTAGACAGGGGTTATAACTTATAACTGGCTAAGGTGAAATTTTCCTATGGTTCTGGGTGACTTTGAAGCTTCCATTATTGAATGTATCTTAGATGTGGGTGTGAGGATATTATTAGTAGGAGTTTTGTGTATTAGGGTTCTGCGTGACGAGGGTTGTTCAGTTTAGTGTTTAATCCCTTAGGATATAGGGTTTCAAGTTTGTTGATCCACATGTCTTCGTGTTTCTCTAGAACTTTAGTTATGTCAATTGGAGTAGTTTTTTCTATTTTTTCCATGATGGTAAAGCTTGCGTCCGTGGCAAAATTATATATATATATATATTTTTATACTTGAATTAAATAATGTTAACCTATTACTGAAGAGTGTAAAAAAGCATTTTCCTCAAATTTTCCAGCGCACTCTGATTGCTTTCCATTGTACCATAGAGATTTAAAGTTTATTTTGATTTCAAGTTATTGAAAATTCTTTAAAAAAAACAACAATGAAATATTTTCCAATAATGCTCAACCTGTTAACTGACAAGTATATTTTTGATCGTTGTATCGGGTTTTACTCGTTGAAAATTGATGAAAATAAAAAAAAGTCTTCATTTCATGTTTTAAACGGTTTTATCTTTATACAAATCAATTAATATGTACAAGAGAATATTCAATAAAGGTAATATACACATACATATGTTAAAACGAAATATCTTAATGATTTAAAAGAGTATGAAATACTCGTAAAATTTGGATCTACACATAAGGCCACCTTGCATTCAGCACATTCGTATCTACTCTCTTGTATTGCATTTTTTGTGTGGGGGGTGACATCTTGCGAAGCACAAACCATCGTAAAAGGAGATATCTCGTCCGTGGAACTGTGGAACTGTGGAACGTGACGACTTATCAAGAAAAGTTACCTTGTCTGTGGTTCCAGAAGGGTCAAGGGATTGCATGAAGAAAAATCAATTGAAAGAAATCAAGTCGAAATTTTGGGGTTTTTTTTTTCAAAGCAAAACGCAGAAAAATAGAAAAAAGGCGGGAAGATTTGAAAAAAAAATTTTAATGTGGATCTATATTTGAGAAAAAAATGAAATCCAAAGAAAGAAAGGGTTTTTTTTTTTTCAAAGTAAAGAAAGTTAAATTGAAAAGAAGTAAATCAAGACACACAGGAAGGTTTTGTTTTTTTTAATTCAATTAATAGATGAAATAAACAAGAATGTAAAATCGTATTTTACAGCAACGAAGATGCCCAGGCCTTAATGATGCTGCCCAATTTTGACTCACAATTTTTTTTTCCAGAATGATCATAAAATCAAAGTGACCTACGACCTTCCAAAGATATCCATAAAACAGACGCACAATTAAGACCGGGAGTTTACTGCATTGGCTCGGTGTGTCACCTTTTGAGCCGCTTCCTAAAACGTCTGACGCAGGATGAATTTTCGAGACTTATTTGGGAATCAAAATATCGTCTTCAGTGCCAGGAATCGCAGTTAAGGAAACAGCATTTCAAAATTACAGACAAATTACAGTTGTGCAGCTCCGGAAGAGGCCATAAGTGTTTAAAACCTTCTAAAAAGCAGCACGTTAAGAAAAAGAAAGAAATGGCACACACCACGTTTGAAGTTACCTGAGTCGCCAATGGTGTTAAAGTCAAGCTTTGTTTGCTATTACTGGCGATTTTCAACATGCCCTTTCTTTGATCATGTAATTAACCAAATAAAGTGCGGTAATATGTGTTGTGTACAGTGTAAAATGCATTGTCATTCTTGTTGTCGCAGTGGGAAATTGTGATTGTAGCATTGTATCACAATGCCCTGGCGAGCTCTAGCTACGTTCGTCGCCGAAGCTATGGGAGATTTCCCGAAAGCTTCAAAACGAAATATTCCCAAAAGCTTAAAAGCGGAATATCCAAATTTGTTTGAATTTTTCTTCCCATACAAACAAATTAAAAAGAAAAATAATATTTCTTTTCTACAATTCGTTTTTGTCCATAATACTAAAAACAAACAAAAACAACGAACCTGATTGGTCCCTTAGGTATTGGTCACGTGTCGAGTTCCTGAAAGTTACGTCAGCGTCTGAAGAGGAGACTGGCGTTCACGTGTCATGTTTGAATGTAAAACAATCCCCTCTCTTCTTCCACTCTTTCTTTCTATCTTCTCTTATCCTTCTCTTTCTATTTCTCCTCTGTCACTTATTCCGCCTTCCTTTTTTTCTTGGTGAATTTTTCTCTCCTTCTTTATCTCCCGTTGAAGTTATTCAACACATTGATAGAAACAGGGCCGTACTTGAGACAGTGCAAACAGTGCAGCTGCTTAGAGCCCCAAGATTTTAGGGGGTCCCGAAAATCATACCTTTAAGAATATTCTAATGTTTTGCTGGGGCTTTTTTTGGGGGGGGGGGTAAAAAGCTGAAGTGTTTGGACTAAATTGTTTGGTGATTGATAATATTACATATAGATAGAGTACCGATCCACAAAGTTAAATTGAACCTCATGATTTCATGAATGTTTCACTTTTGTTTTGATTTGTTGAAAGATAATAGCTGAATACAAAAATAAAAGGGCCTCTGCGAGATGTTGTGCACTGGGCCCCATCAATGTTGACATTTGGACCTGGATATCAATGTCACGTGCTCTCTACGCCATTCTAATTGAAGAAAGGGAAAAATTGTTGTTAAAAACAATTAAAGAAATTACCTGGAATTAGTGTAACTGCAATCTTTGGAATAGAAATGTTGTTCGTCGAAAAGCCCCGACAGACATTGGCTTGGTAAACGACATCGCTGGTAGACGAAACATCCTATTAAGTGCAGATGACTGAATCTTAGTCATTGCAGTTCTATAGTTCAACTGCGAATGGCAGAAATTTCCATCAGTCAAACAATGGACCCTTCATCTAAAGTTAGGGTCAACCTTTCCTGTTTGTTATCATTTTTCTCTGTCCATGTCTTTATTGGAAGGACTGTCCAGCTTATTTCGCGTCACCTTGTAAAGTTACAGCCACCTTTAAAACACGAGCACAGAGATATTCCTGTCGACATTAATGAGTTGAGATGGATTTCAGAATAGGTAGCAAATACCTAACTAACCCCAGCTTTGATGACGACATTGTCCTCTTTGCTGAGAACCTCGATAATCTCCAGGTAGTGCTAGATTAACAGAAAAAAGAAAGCAAGAAAGTCGGTCTTCACATGAACTTTAGTCATGTACAGTAAACATGCTGAGGACAAAGATATAATAATCAAAGTAGACCTTTACTTCTACCTAAGACAACGAATATCCATGGAATCCTAAAAAAAAAGACAAAATCAAGCAAAGCATCACTCTAGGTTTAGTTTGTGGCCTTTATGATCTGTTTGCAGCCAAAAAATTACATAATTTAAGGTGAATTGATACGTGGGATTAAGTTGGTGCAGGAAGGGAGATAGAATAGATGCTGCTGACCTCCAAGTGTATTGGGGGTCACCAGAGGTCAATTGTAAACTGAAATAGCTCCTTTTTTGCAGCAAATAAGGAATTAAAAGATTCAAAAACTTGATTTTTTTCTGATTTGTTTGTAAAACAATGTATAACCGTGGAAAAGGTTTTCAGATTAAAAAGAAGACTTTTCATTCCAGCAGCATTTAGCGCGGAGTCCTTGAAAATGCGGGGACTGTAGCATGTGCTACTTTTTCGACTCAGTTAATCCGGCGCTTGTCTGAGAAGGACTCTACAGAGGAGGGTTAGATCAATAAGAAAACGACGTCTCTTTGGCAGGAAGAAGCTGACATACAATACAAAACTAGCCCAGTCTTCATTGCATATATTGTTCCCTATCAAGGTTGACTATAGGAGTAACAGTTTTTGCTTCTATTCCCTGGCAGATAAGGTAGTTATGGGAGAAGGGATTTTCTCAGATGCTCCAACTCACTGTCTTCTACTTGTAAGTGTTGTAAGATTTTGTCAAGATATCTAGCGATGGACTGGGAGGGTGGATCGTACCTTTGCCGAGTGAGAAATGAAGACAAATAGATTCAAAGTCAGAATTTTTTCTTCAGGCGAGTTTCATGAAATACGACAAATAGTTTTTGTTGATTCAATTTTTTTTATTAATTTTTCTCGTTTACGAATAAATTTTTTTTTTGTTTGTTTGTTTTTTTTCTCTGCTGGGTTACAAGAATGAGGGAACTGTCCCAATTTCGTTCTGTACTTCTCCGGGCGCTCTCGGTCGTTATCGGTCTTTTTCAGGAATTATTTCAATAATATATATAATGAAACTGAGTAATTCACAGTTTCATTGTTTCCATTTAAAACGGATTGTTTTCTTAGTTATTTCTCATGGAAACGCATTTTAAAACTTTAGTGTTGGTATTGCGAGTTCTGTAATAGACACTTTGAAATACCTTCCCCCAACTCGAGAGAGTTTTAATAATTGTATGAATTAAACTTTATTTTGATAGGTGGCAAGTTAAGCGACAAGAAAGAGTGGTAGTCTTGTACTCAATAGAAGATTTTTCTTATTACAGTCGGAGTTTCAATATCTCAAAGGGTATTATTTATTTGATTGAAACAAAACCTCTTTTAATACTTATTATCGATTCAAACAGTGCCAATAATCTTACCCACTACCCTTCATCGCAGAGTTTTCGGACTTGGCAAGTAAAAATGGCGGTTATGCATTTGAAAACGTCATTCCTCTTCGCCGTCACTTCATGAATTTTCCTTTATAGTTCATCCCCGGTTTTTGAGTTGAAATGATTTGCTTTGTCCAGCCAGAACACACAATTATCCACTATTCCGCTTGACTGAAGCAACAATAGTAACTACTTTTGCAAACATTGCAATTTATACAATTTTTAGTTGATGGTGAATCCCTAGCGCTATGTAAAGCTCGCCGACATTTAAGGTCCAATTACTCGAGTCTTCAATTGTTCAGCCGACTATCAACGACACGTCCATATTTTTCATACATTTTTGCACCTCGAGATATGGTACTTTTGTGACAGACAATATTTTTGAGTCAGTCACGAAGTGTTAATCAGATGTTTATTCATTATTTGTTGGGAAATTTCTCAAAAATTAACTAAAAATAAATTGGTATAGTGAAATAATAATAAAACTATATGTATCAAAACACTAGAATAACCTTGATGGCATCATTTTTTAATCAATGGCCCGTGAAAATGGTTACAAAATTGATTCATATATCTATACATCTACATATATATAGGATTTAATCTTAAAACCCTTATATATACATATATATATATATATATATATATATATATATATATATATATATACACACACACACACACACACACACACAGAGTAAATAACTGATGATTCCAACAAGAGAAAATTTACACATAATACCATAATAACAAAGTATACGAA
Source organism: Thysanoteuthis rhombus (assembly GCA_963457665.1). Lineage (NCBI taxonomy): Eukaryota > Metazoa > Mollusca > Cephalopoda > Oegopsida > Thysanoteuthidae > Thysanoteuthis > Thysanoteuthis major. Next base: position 10,802,614 of record OY735213.1, on the reverse strand, counting down.
AACATTGAAGAAAAAAAAAACACTGAAGAAAATTTAATAAATAACATATATTGGGAAATAAATGACTGAAGTGAACCAAAAAAAAAGGTCTTTAATGAGTTCAGTGTTAAAAGTTGTAAAATTTTCTAGGTGTGGAGTTGCTCTTACCATTGAAGTAAACAGCCACCGGTAATGCGAATTCAGCTAACGTTATCAAGGCCAAGTGGGACATTAACCGTGTAATGACAGGAGATCATTTCAAATAAGACTTTCTATATAATATAACGCCATTTATAATCATATATATACATGATAGTTTTATAAATATAGTTGTTTTATATCCCTGTTTTGATCAAAGGAACTTTTATCGAATTGAAACAGCGAATTTATTTACTTTTTGTAATGCACACACACACACACACACATATATACACACACACACACACATATATATATATATGTATATATATATATATATATATATATATATATATATATATATATATATATATATATATATATAACCCTGAGGTTTCGCTGTGAACATTGTTTTACATGTTAATCTCGTAATTACTATTATGAATTAGATCCTCACTCTCCGCCCAGCCAGTGGTCTTGTGCCAGACACGTCTTAGCTTAGTAAATAACGCCCAAAGAAGGATGTTCAGTAGTTGAGTATTAACCATCAGTGCCAATTATTGGTGTTCGAACTCAGATAAAAGCCACTGAATGCAGATTTTCAAAGCAAGCGTGCCCTCCCAAATTGGAAAACTTGAGCCTTGCCGTGGTACAATGGTTAGGAAACTATTCTCACAGACTATTACTACCGTGAATTGTGTCCTTTCGGTGCCCCACAGATGTAAGTATACTGTCCCTACTTGACGGTAGCCTAGAAGTGGAATACAGATATTCCAGTATGCAGATTGGACCAGAAGTAACAGAGCACCCAGTATTTATACCCATAACCCCATCGGAATGGCATATTTTCGCGTGACGTCATATCGGCAAAATATCTCGTCTGTCTTCATTAATATTTACGAATTGTTTTGAATCACTATCCGATTTACTGTCAGCGTAAGAAGACACACGACAATCAAATTTATTGTGAGACACCTCATCAGCCGCTCTAAGGACATAAAACTCTCTCGTGAGATATCTTGCTACCCGCTTCCAAGGGGCTAATTGCTAATTGTTAACCTCTTTAAATGAATTTATTAGAAAACATAAGATGAAAGAAGATAAAATACGCAAGCCCGGATGCCACTTTAGCTTTTATTCCGACTGAAAATGATTACTGCAACTTTTGTGTTATGTATATATAAATAGAAATAACAAAAATTAACTTGCTATTTTGTATTAATGTATTCATTAGAATGAAAGAAGCCGGTCCGTTTCTGTGAGATAATTTTTTTAGATATATATGACTATAAGTCAGTTTGGCTCTGTCGATGAGAGAGCCGGCTACCAATCACTTAATCGATAATTTCAAATCACGTAGCGGAAATCTTTATAAATGTATTTATTTATTAGAATGAAATGAACGTCTCTGTAACATGAATTCCGTAGATATGTCAGTTTAGCTCAGTCAGTTAGACAACCTCCTAGCAATATTGACCGTGACTTGAAATCACGGTGTATGAATGTAAATTTTACGTATGGATTTTCACCCATAATTTTGGTAAGGATTATTCTCCTCGTTCTTATTCGTGTACCTTTTACGAGAGAGAAATGAACTCGTCTAGTTTTGGCGTTTGTCAATAAAAAGTATGTTTGAGAAGCCAAACAGTTTGCAGCCCGGAAAATGGAATCAGCGTAGCCGAGATTAAACTTCGCTTGAAAAATGTTGCATTCACTTCGTACAAATACCCTTGGGAAAGGTATGAATATATCTCTTCATACCTGGGCTACGGGTGAGTAGCTGGGGTGACCGACCCTTTTACTTAGTTTGGTAATTAATCTAGTAGACGGACAACTCCAAACCGGGAAAGTTCAACCATTACTCCAGCGTTGTGAGATACTGGTAACGTACAGATTAAAGAACCTATTTCCAAAATGTACAGCTAACAGGTCTGGTGAAGTTTCGACGGGACTAGCAAACCGGAAATAGCTCAAGTAAAATAAAACGAATAAAACAGACGGATAAGATAACGCAACGACTGTCACCAGCCCCAATATCTCGAGTAGACGTGGTAGATTTATTTTTGATTTACATAAACACTCTCAGATGAATTCATCAGTAAATTCATTTACAAAATGTATTCAACTTAGAGATAATAAATAGATAGTGAGCATCGTTATAAAAAGAGAAGAGGGTGTGCGCTGTCTCTATAACTACTCGCTGCAAAACAAACGCTCAAAACTATTTTCGCCTTTTTTTGCATAGGCGAAAAAGTGGCGTTAGTGAAGTTTCGAAAAGCGGGTTAGACCTGTCATAAATAAAAAAGATGGAATAAAGATTTAGTCCCACATTTTTTATTACTAGTCCCAGTTAATTCTGTCGAGAGTTCAATCCTCATTGTCGGCCCAAAACTTGTGGCTTTGTGCCAAATTAAACAAAGTAATTGCTTGTTTTGGCACAAGATTAGCTATAATCTCGAGACCAAAACTATTGCAGTGAGTTCGATTCTCACGGAGTACTCAATATTAGCCTTGTGTTAGACCACACTGATTTTTTTTGAGTTTTACAAATTCAATTATGAATTATGATGGACTTTATACCATTGAAAAACTTGAAAACAAACCCACAATAACACAAAGAGAGTTCGAAAGAGCAATGTCAGAGACAGCACTATAGGATCCAAATGACACAGAAAACAAACCAAAGTAAAATATAAAATAAAAATAATTTGGACACCCAGCAAGAAGTAAAGATTTCAGATGGTGCAAAAGGTAATATGTTGATGCCCTAACGATAGCAAACACGAATAGAAAAATACCGGACATAAGATGGAGATATGAGTTAGAGAGGTTTGTATGACAGAGGTTTGCACAATCACAGCCGACAAGGAAGACGCCTTTGTCCAGTAGAGGACTTACCATCTTTCCCGATTTTGTAACGTGACGGGAGTTTTATTTTTCGTTTTTTTTAAAATTGAATAAGTTTTTAGTCAAAAAAATTCTTTGGTTAGTGTAGTTAGTTTTGATTTGTGAAAAGCGGTTTATAAGGATATCAGTGTCTGTGTTGGAGCCTAGGTAAAATGTCAAGATTTCGAACACTGATTTACTTTCATAATATGCTCTCTCTCTCTCTCTCTCTCTTTGAAAGATTGACACAGCGCAATCAGGATAGGACCCATTACATGAGCCATGATATACAAACCATCGCTTCATACCAGACACCACATCCAATTGCATGTGTGCGTGTGTGCGTGTGTGCGTGCACGCGCGCACGGAATTGATAGATAGATTTAAAGAGACTGGGATAGATAGATAGATAGATAGATAGATAGATAGATAGATAAATGAGGAAATAGAGGAACCCGTTTTCAACAGTGTATTCAGTCTGTTTTTTCACAAAAGAACGCTGGGAATTTTTGCATACACCTTAAAATGTGAAGGAAAAGAACAGAAAGAAAGAAGGAAAGAAAGAAAGAAAGAAAGAAAGAAAGAAAGAAGGGAGGGAGGGAGGGAGGGAAAGAAAGTGAACGAAAGAGCAAAACAAAGGAAAATTAAATAAATAAGAAAAAGAAAGAAAGTAAACACCAAAATCAGCAACGGAGGTTTTAAATAAGCAAGCGACTGACTGACTGGAAGAGTGTACCCCTATGCGTGGGTATCACAGAGACACACGGGCCTGCTGGCGTACATACACTCAGTCTCTCGTCCGACGCAAGCGGGCAGACCCGGGTGATCGGCCAGTACCTCTGATTTTGGTGCGGGTATGCCGGTAGGGGAAAGGCCCCGTTTGCCGTGATCACAAGAGACTAGAAGAAGAAAGAAAAAGACGATGGGCTGAAACAAGGAACAAATCCAGTGAATAAAGCAAGGTTATCCGTTCAATTTTTCCCCACAATTAAGAACCCGCATGGCTATACAGTCGCCGCGACAGAGAAATCGGCTGATGAAAATACAACAAAAATAATAATAAATGAAATGAGAAGGGGCCTAAAGTTGTCCCCATCCTGATTTATACTTTTTGGAGAACAGAGGAAAGGCGCCGACGTCGCCATTCTTTTTTTCTTTTAAGGGGTAAATAAATTAATAGACAAATAAATAAATAAGACAAGGTGTTGAAATAAAGGAGAATATTTTAGTTAAAGAAAACACCGTCGAGATAGCTGTGTTTGATAAATAGTCAGCATCGTTATGAAAGAGAGGAAGAGGATATGTGCTGCCTCTATAACGATCCGTTGCAAAACAAACGCTCAATACTATTTACACTTTTTCGCATTTTTTCGTAAAGGCAGAAAAGTGGTGTAAAGTGAAGTTTCGAAAAGTGGGGTAAATCTATATGAAATAAATGAAAAAGATGGAATAAAGATTTAGTTTCGCATTTTTTTTATTACTAATCCCAGTTAATTTTGTCGAGAGTTCAATCCTCACTGTCGGCCTAAACCTAAAACTTGTGGCTTTGTGCTAGATTAAACAAAGTGATAGCTACCAAGCTAGTCTAGATACGTAAACTAGTGTAGTGAGTTCGATTCTTACTGAGTACACACTAACAGCCATGTGTCAGACCACACTGATTTCAATGAGTTTTATAAATTCAATTATTACATTATGTATCACTATGGTGTAAGGAAACTTACTAAAACACTTGAAAACAAACCCAAAATAGATAGGTAGATGGAATAAAAACTCTTTCAACTGTGCCTTCCATCGATGGACAGAAGTCCATCGACGCTGTCTTTACATCAGTAAAGATGTAGAAAAAATAAAGACATGAAGCAATAAGTTCCCACCATTCGTGGTGATAGTTGAAGTGGAAGAAGATGAGGATGATTCACCAAAAGGTCTGGACAAAGTTTTATACGAATCCAACACGATACAGCTAAGAAAAATAATATTCAGCATATTAGGGACTGATCGATAGACCAAAAAGAGTTTGCGTTGAAAGCATCTGAAACGCTTTATAGCTACATCAGGACGAAATATTCGCGTGTGAAACAAACTTCATGCATGTCTTCTTGCGAGAAACAGGCCAAAACAACAAACAATGCTCTTCATACTTCCTCGAAAATGTTACGATGAGATTCAGATATTTATTCAGGGTTATTGCTCGTTGAGAGTCGTTAGGACACAGATGATTTCATCATGAGTGTATCAAGGGCGAATTCGCTAGGTGGAGACCATTCCTTTTCAGGCTGCTTTAGAATCAGAATTGTCCGTTTCCTAAACAGGTTGCCAACGATGGCTAAAGAGCCTAGTCTATCCTGCAATTCATACACAGCTGGGGTGGAGAAATCATGGATTCATCCATTTACCAAGTGCATTAGTTCGAAGTGAACAATATATATATATATATATATATATATATATATATATATATATATATATAGTTCACTACTCACAGCTGCAAGTAGAATCAATAATTGTTTAGGTTTTATCAATTTTAACCGAGGATTTATTTAAGAGTAATTGAACTCGTTTAATTGGATGTGAGCATTGGTTTATCCATTGGTGGGTAGGAGATATTTTTATCACTGAATTGTTACCTTTTAGTTGAAGAGTTCATTGTTACGGACAGAGAAACAGAAAAAGTTACGCTGTGCATTCAATAGATGTTTCTCTTTCGTAAATTATTTATTTCAGTCCAATCTGTCTGTTTCTCAGCCTTCCTCCCATAATCTCTCTGTCTTCATTTATTCATTCATTTTTAGTCCTCCACTCAATAATCCCAACCTTCTTCCCTTTCTTCCCCTCCAGTCGCTTCTTTCATCCGTTTTTGTAATTTTTCATTGGTTCATTCTTTTCCGACCGTCCTCTTTTCCAACTTCACGTCGTCCATTTTGTCTTCCTTCCAGCGTTTCTCTCCCTTTCTCAATTCGCCATTTACATTAAACCATTTGTGATTCACCAAAAGAAACTAAGCTTAAAAGTTCTAAATTCACCTTTGAAGTCTAATACTGTCGGTTAATAACCGGGTACTAATACAACATGGCTTATTTCACGAAAAGAAAAATGTTTTAACCATTGCTCTGCTTATAAACTAAAGCGACATTTTTGTCTCCTTTACAAGAGACTCAGAAAATGAGGGCTCTCCGACTCCTGGCTAACTTTACATCATCATTTGCTGCCCTTTAGCACCCGCCGTTGGACATAGACCATCTCCAAGATTTGCCTGACCTATCTATAGATATCGCAGAACCAGTGCTTTCTGAATTTGTCCAGCTCATCACACAATCTTGATTTCTGTCGGCAGCAATCTAGCATATGATCTCTGGGGATCCACGCTTTGACTCATGATATCCAGCAGTTGTCTGACATTCTTGCAATATGTCTAATTCAATTGCCATTTTTTTATGATTTCTATAATATCTCAGACTCTTGTTTTCTCTCAGATATATCATGATCTCTCTGTGCAAGGTTGGGCGTGATTCTCTGATGTGCACGTTGCATGGTTCTCAGTTTGAGAGTCAATCTTTCAGTTGGGTTCCATGTTTCAGCTCCATATGTAACTATCGGGATGATACATTGTATATCCTTCTTTTGAGGACTAGTGGGATTCTTATGCGCTTTAAAGTCGAGCTTGCTCAATCTTGTGTGGTTCTTAGCTTTACGTCTTCTTTTGGAATTTCATGGAGATTCGTTTGTCCATAACATGTTTGTTGTACATGACATTCGTTTTGCTGAAGTTCATGTAGAGAACAATTTTCTTGCTTGTTTCATTCAGTTCTAGCATTATTTGAAGATCGTGAATGTTCTTCGCAAAGAAGGTTCCTTGGGTATTCGCCGTTTTTTCTAATTCCTTGTGTTCCCAGTCTAGGTTTCGGAAGATCATCTCAAAGCAGGCTGTGAAGAGTTTTGGTGAGCTGGTAATACCTTGACTCATTCTCTTTTATTGTTGAAAGTGCTCAGAATCTCAATATAGCCGGATGAAAAAATTGCTGTGTTGGAAAATATGTTGCAGTACTCTTACATTTACGGGGTTTGCACCTTGTTGTACTATTGCATCAATGACTTGAGGGATTTCCACTGAGTCGAGGGCCCTTTTAAAGTCAAACAAATGCTACAGCAAGTTGCATTCGATATTCTGCTGCTTTCTTTTTTAGTTGGTTTACTGAATGGATATAGTTGATGGTTGACCAACCCTCTCTGAAGTCAGCTTGTTCCCGTGGTTGGTTTTTATCAAGTGTTTTGGTGATTCAGTTGATGATCACTTTGGTGAAAAGTTTGCAGATGAAGTTGAGTAGACTTATTGGCCTATAGTTGTTAAGGTCTTTCGGGTTTCCTCTCCAGAATAATAAAATTATGATTGTGGTAATCTAACCTTCTGGGACTTTGAGGCACAAATTAAAAAGAATGGCTAGTCATGATGACTTATCCAGCTTTTTTGAGTTGGTCGATGGTGATGTTATCGGGCCCAGGGACCTTTCCTTTCTTCGTTTGTTTGATAGATTCTATATAGGCACAAACCTGATCCAAGATATATTGTAAGGTCAACAACCGAACAGAGAGAGAGAGAGAGAGAGAGAGTGAGCGAAAAGCACTTGCTTTCCAATTTGCTCTTTTCTTAATGTGATTCAAGTTCATTTCGTGCCAAGACATGTCTTGAATTAGTCTAGCACGGGGATGTATGAGAATGAGGGAGATGATTCTGTTGCGCCCATCTTCCAAGGCTTGCTTATCTTGAGGTCTAGCATTTGAAATCTCATTTTTTTTCTTTCAGTTTGTACTCGAACACCGACCACTGGCACCAATGAGGAAAAGTTCATTTTATGTATCTTTTCGAAAAGGCGCCATCGACAGCTGTAAAATGAAGCCATTCATGTGGTTAACACTACGATAACGATGGCGTTTATATTTCAAGACGATTTGAAGGTAGTCAATTCTTCCGATGATGAAAACTCATTCATAGAGAAAATATTTCATGCTTGAGTAGCAGTTCGTCCATTTGATTCCACGGTTTCATTTCTTTCTGAAAAGTCAGGAACATGCACTTCTCTCTCTCTCTCTCTCACACACGCACACACACACACACACACACACACATATATATATATATATATATATATATATATATATATATATATATGTATATATATATATATATATACACAGTCATATATTGTATATTTTGGAATGGTCTTCACCATCTTCAAGAGTTGAACTACATTTTTCAGGTGAATTCTCACTGGTTACTATTGTAATTATTTCAATAATTACTCGCTTAAAGGTTGTGCTCATCGGCCATTATGCTCACTGTTATATCCTTTGCTATTCAAGAATTTTATAATTATTTGCAAATTAAAAATAAAAGGAACTAGTCCATAATCAGCATCTGATATACCTATAGTTATATCGCTTGAGAAATCGGATCATTAAGATATAGATTATTCAGTTGAGTGCAAATGCACTCAATAAAGTAACAAATTGGACTGGAGATTGCTTTACTCTGCAGGTTAGAGCATTTGAACGGCATTGCGCTAATGAAAATATTGATATGGTGTGCCATTTTCACTGCTTTACAGTAACACATTTAAAAGCAAAGACAGAAATCGGATCATTATAATATGGATGCCTTTTTTTCTTGTCTTCTTTCTATCATTATTGCTATAACAATTCAAACGGAAAGAGAGGAGAGAGAAATAGATTGTGATGTAGTTGTATTGATGTTGATAGTGTTAATCCTACCATTTATTACTATGGTACTCGTTGAGTTCTCACATCAGCAGTATCCGATGGCTTTCACTGGAGAACAAGGGACAGCAAATCCACTTGGTACCTCTGGACTCTCCTAGGTATTCTTGCTAATTTTAGCAACGCTATTGTGAATTCTGATGAGTTTTTACTCATACCCTCAAGCTAGATGGGGGTCCAGTATATGCCTGGCCGCTTTTAATCGATCAGCCAAGACCCCCTCTGGATTCTCACCGTGGGATTGCTCTTTATATTTTCCGATTACGCTGCTTAATCGTTACCGTATGATTAGGGTCCGATTTAAAGTTGTTATGAGAAGCAACTGAAAATTAGAATAAAAGTAAAAAAAATATTCAAAATCTTTAGCAATAATGTTGCAATACTTCATTCAGGAATAAAATTTGAAAAATTACCAATATCGCTTGAGCATCGCTGTTGTCAGGGTAGTCTCGATTCATTCATGGATTTTCATCTTTTCCAGCATTTTTGTTAACCCCTTCGATACTGTCCAGAGGGCTCTAACCACGGTTGACCGTACTGTCATCTTCATGTTCAATAGTTCCTTTCAGTTCTCTTGCAAAGTCAAGATAATTTATGACTGGAAACTGGGTGACAGAAATTCCCCTAAAACCGCCAGCACCTTTCTCAGTATCTTGTCAGACCTCGGCACAGTTTCAATCACATTTATTATTTCGCATTTCCATGTTCACACAAAGTATCTGGTGGTTGACGTCGAGGATCGAGTGATAGCCAGTCTCCTCAAATGACCCTGAAAACATAACCGAAACGTTGTAATAAAAACAATAGAGATGAAAATCCTTCTCAATAAATCTGATCGAACGATGACCCGATCATGTGATAGAGATGATTGATTGGCTGTGCATCGAAATACAGAGAGAAGTGCTTCGGTGAGAATATCTACTTCCAATTGGTTTCTTAGAATTGCCAACAGTAATCAAAATAGGTAAAGATCATATATTGGATACCGAATTTTATGGTAGGCGCTTTAGACTCCAGAAGACTCATGACCGTGGATATCCTTATGGGATGTAGCCTGTGCACTAAAAAAGTGATCAACGACAATGCTTTAAGTGAAAGCTTTATAATTGTATTTTCTTTCTTTTTTTTTTTCAGGGTCAATATGAATAGAGATGTATTTCGTTATTGTTGGAGGTTTGTGAGGACTTAACAGCAATGATGTTTACCCGAGAAGTTTGACTAAATTTCAAGTACAGTTTCAAATCATAATGCTACCCAAGCAGCTCATAACGTCAGCAAAAACTCCCCAGTGAACATTACAGTGCGAACTGTTCAGCATTGGTTCAAAAGGTCTGGAAATATGTATACCAAAGATAAACCTCGAGAGAAGTCAAAACCTGTTCTTTATGATGAAGAATCATCTCATCAGAAACAGGAACCAATGACCCACGAACAATGATTCGGGCACTTCTTGAAGACTCTCACACTTCAACGGTGACCGTATTACGTTATCTCAGAAGTATAAGAGATGTTAAAACAGAATGAAATGCTCCATGACAGTTCCTGGCCGTACACCTCTCAGCAGACTGTGTTTAAGCTTAGAGAATTGGTATATAAAAGTCTTGGGATATCCTCCATTTCTAACAGACATTTCCTCGTAAAGATGATAATCCGAGCCTTTTGAAGTTCATACTCGAAATGATAAGCTCAATAACAAGGAAGCCATAGTTTGTGTCTTTACTGGAATTCAGACAACTAAACTTGATTGATTTATAGAAGATCGTTGGAAAAGGTTGTTGCTTCAAATGGTCACATTTTGATGAAATATTCACTGCTTTCTGTAGTTCATATCGTCCTTCGCCTTACGACGTTTCATAAGTTACAACCTAATATCTTTCAGATATAAGGCTGATGGGCAGATATCGCTTGTTTACACAGATTCATTCCTTTTATCGACAGTTTTAGTTCTCAACAGACGCGTAAAAAAGGGACAAACGACAAACAGCCTTCAGGGGAGAGAAAAGAAATGGATAGATTGAGAGGCGCTTAACATAAAAAGGGGCCGACATAGAAAGTGAGGGATGACTTGAAACATTTCAAACGGACCGGCGGTGTTATCTTGACTTGGATTAGGCTAAAGAGATGGGTGCTGTCAATTTGGATTTGGCTAGACGTGTGCGTGAGGAACCAGCATGTCCTTCTTTGGGCTCAGATGGACATTTGGCGTTGTGATCCATCGTGAGGGAAAGGAAAGAATTGGACAAAGTTGGATGAAGTGGAAGGAGGGTGCTTGTGTGCGCAGTGGGTAGATATGATATGGAACACTTTTCTGAGTTCTAATGTGTGTGTGTGTGTGTGTGCATGTACGTGTCTCCATTAAACATGCTTTTCTTACCTAGCTCTCTTTCCATATTCATGTACACCCACACACAAATACACATACACACGTATCTATGAATGCGTTATATTATGTAGAACTCTGTTTTTGAAATGAACTCCAGAGAATGGGTCACTCAGCCTTGATAGCGTAAATGAAAAATATATTTGAAGAAAAATGGGGCTTCTGTAAGTGACCCATTGAGCTAACCAGTCCGACGGAAAAGTGAAAACCCAAATAACCGCTATATCCCCACTTTTCTCATTTTTTGTTCATTCACTATCCATATCTACACGGTTGTTTCCAACGTTGACAACTATATTATTGAGAAATGGATGTATAATCTGACAATGATTTTTCTTTATTTTTTCGATGATTTTCCTTAATATATATATGTATATATATATATATATAAATATATATATATATATATATATATATATATATATATATATATATATATATATATATATATATATATATATATATATATAAGCGTTTTATATGTGTGGATTATTAAATTGAACACATCCCAAGACTTCCCCTTGAAATACCCACTTCTATGTCGTCTTCCTCATTTGCAGACGACGTCTAGTGTCAAGGATATCCGTAATAGCGGTTAATTACTTAAATAAATCGTCGGTCATCAACTCTCTTCGAGTGGGACGCCAGAAGAAATAGAATCGCGGGAAGATAATAAATGGCGGGAAATCTGTATCGTCTGCGGCTTCCATTTAGCGATAACAACAAAAGAGTACGTATGTATTTATTTGATATTTTCCCTTCTTTGAAAATCCAAAGCTGTAGTCAAAACAATTGGTCAATATGTTTAAGAAGAGTCCTCAATTAGATCAGTTGCTGGAGGCCACGACATCTGAACAAGGGATTCTTTTTAAAAACAAATGTCTCTTTAAACGATGTCGAGATTTTTACATTAGTGGCGAGTTGAGGACATACGGGAGATGTCAACCGCGGATTTCGTGATGAAGACTAAGTGATGGTGGCAGTTGTTGTAAAAATGGTCCCATGTGGGGGCGTCATGTCCAATTGATGAGGGAAGTGTATGAGACTATTTGTGCTCTTTCCGACTCGGCTAACCATGGCACGAGACCAAAGACGACTTAGGAGAGAAATTCAATGTTTCTTTTTTGAAAGGTTTCTTCAACGTTTCCGTCAATGGATTGCATGATGATTACATTGATAGCTTGATCGTGATTATACTTGTCGTGTATTATTGAATGCAGGCGAAAAAATAAATCCAGATAAAATCGTTCTGTCAGTTAGCAGCTTGATGAAATTCAAAAATCAAATATGAACATCAGAACTGTACCCGATTCTTCAAACTGTTCAAATCTTTTTATCTACAATCTCAATCTATTAATATTTTTTTGCTACTATTTACCTTCTTTTTTATCGCAACTAAACTCATCTGAAATTTACTCTTTATTCTGATCCACGCTTTAACTTATTTACTCACTGCTCAAGAGAACCAAGCGTGAATTTAGTTGCGATAAAAATCAAGAACAATTGAGATAAAGGTAAATAGTAACAAAAAATTTTATACATAAATCTTGAGCCCAACAGATTCATTTTCGGGGCAGTCAGTGAATAACTAACTATGAATCGCTTGAGAGAATAGCATACTCTGTGTCAAGTGTTCACAAAAAAACAGATATCTACGTAAGTTTAATTGAGGTTGAGAGTTAGATATTTATATAGTGTATGTATTACAGATTATACATATACACGAATGTACTCACTGCTATGTATAGTAGAAAGATTGTGTTGCACCAAACTACCGAGTGGAGATGGCCTGCATGTCCCAGGAATCAGCATCCGGTCTTTTACTGTTATGAAGCCCCACGTCAAACAAGGAGCGAAATGTCAGGGGTGAGGAGTGAATTCTGATGTTTTTATAATTTGTTTATTTCACTTACCTTCAAAATATGACATTTAGAGAGGTCCTCTACTTATATCTAAACACCGACTTAAAGAACCAAGGACATACGCAAGTATTGCATCTCTCAAGCAAGCCATAAATAGTTATGAATAAATGAGATCATATCAGACTAAGGTAGATATATAGATAGATAGATTTGAACAGGTCCGGTTAATATATATATGGACAGACTAGATATAGATATGAATAGATCAGGCTAAAATAGATAGATAGATAGATAGATAGATAGATAGATAGATATGAACTGAGATCAGATCAGATAAATAAAAAAGATAAATAGATAAATATGAACAAACTGATATGGATATGAGGAGCAAGAGATACTAAAGAACGAATATCTCACCATAATGCAGTGGTTAGCCAGCTGGTCTTCCAGACCATTCCAGGTTTCCCTCGCTGCCAAAAAGTAGAGCATATCTATGAAAAGATTCCGTCAGCAGAAATGGCGTAAAGCGAAGAAGCGATTACCATGAGCATCCACAGACCCCCAACCGCCAAGTGTAACACCCTTACGAGCTCAGTTAGGCTTTTGTGATACCTTAAGTCACACCTTGCGAACGGATACAAAAAATAAATCGAGATGAAGCACAGATGCTCCTTGACACAAATCAAAGCCTGTAGTCTTTCGTAAATCATAAAAAAGATACGATTTCGATCTTCACTGGGTGTCCCAAACGCCAGATTAAACTCACTTTAGTAAAAATCGATAAAAGCTGACTGTTATGGATATAAATTCAGTTTAACTGAGGTAGACAATAAGAGAGAGAGAGAGAGAGAGTTTTTTTTTGTTTTTATGCACAGGAACACGGGGGTTTCTTTTTCTTTCTTCCACATTTACACGTTTGAATTGATACGTATCTGGATGAATTTAGCATTGATGAGGCCCTGTGCTTAACATTTCTTGGGGAATCTTCTATTTTTCTATTTAGGTATTATTTTCAAACAAATAAAAACAAAAACAAAAGAAAATATTGACAAAATTATGATGTTTAATTTAACGTAAAGTCCTTTGTGGATGAATAATTCAGCTTCAAATAACATAATAAATCCTCAAATTGAAACATATTTATAATTGAATGAATCTGGCAAACGGGAACTTTTCAGTTGCAAACTTGTGAATGAAAAATCTGGCTCAATATTCATTCACAAAAATTTGTGAACTTATTTTTTCTGCATTGATGTACTATTAACATTTTGGGGCCCCTAAAATCATGAGGCCCTGTGCAGCTGCACCATTTGCACAGTCTGAAGTACGGCCCTGAATACATACGCAAATATACACTGAGGCACACCCACATACGAATAGCCACATAAGTGCCACAATATACTCATTCGTTCTTGAGAGCATCTCCGATTACGAAAGACATTAATTACATACCAGCATAACATCTACATGGAACTTGTTCTACTTAGTATGTAATTACGTGGTAGTGTGGGTCCCTTGTGATATTGAAAAGAACGATTATGTTATGGCTTCCTTGCGGTGAACGAAGCGAAAGTGACAATAACAGAGAAGAGGTGAATCTTATTCTTTTTTCTATTAGAAACTGTCAACTAAAACTGTCGCCAAAACAGTGAACAGAGATTTCTTCAGTTTTCATGTTAGTCTGGCTGTCTGGCTTGCTAGATACTGATTGCACCAATGGAGCCAGAGAGTTTAACATTTACTCTTTATTATTTCTATTATTTTTCAGACCATCCTCATCTTGGTTGTTTTTCATACAACGTTTTGGCCGTTGTATTCTACGGCCTTCATCAGGTATCATCTGGTAGGTGTGGGGAAGTAACGAACCGAACCCTTTATTTAACCGACGGGGGTATATTCACCGCACTCCCCTCTTAGCATTAGTGGTATTATTATTGTCTCACACTGGGATTGAACCTAGAACCATTAGATTACTTGCAGTAATTTTGTCTGATTCTGTAACCACGACGCTATGTGACCATGTTGTATGAAAAACAACCAAGATGAGGATGGTCCGAATAATGATAGAAATAATAACAATACCTCATCTCAAAAATTCAGAGATATTTACTCCTTATGTCAAGAAAAATGTTGTTTGTTTATTTAACGCCCTCCTAAATAAGTTCTTTGTGGGAAGGCCAATTTGCAACGTATGCTAAATTGATCACTAGTTTATATCCAGCAGCATCCACGCTTTCATTTTGAAAAATCAGACTTTTCAGATGTTCTCCTCCCAACCAAATTTGAGAGATTCATTGATTCATTAACTACCCCCTTTTTCAATTTTTCTATTGATCAAGCCTATCACAGCTAACAAAAGACGTTGGTCAGCTCACCTGACAGTTTCTAGTGAGGGACTACCTGCCCCGTTCTTTAACTTTTTGGCGTACAAAGATATAGAACAAAGGATCGTATTATACACTCCTATCAGCGGGTGTAGGTGAATGACTTACAAATGAAACCGTGACAGAAATCCTTGCTATCGTTGAGTCTGGTCTTACACGCATCAAAGACATTGTGGAATTAGATCAACTTAAAGATATATATATATACATATATATATATATATATATATATATATATATATATATATATATATAAGTCAACATACATGCATACATAGGTACAGTCACTTATATATAGGAACAATTGTAATGCTAGTGTAATGTGTTCGATCTTTGGTCGATGCTCGCCATTTGAGTCACCTGAACTTAATGAATGCCTACATACATGATGACAGATGATGTAAATAACAAAAATCGCTAATCAAAATATGACCCGTTTGAAACAATGACCATTTTCCAACGGTCCTCCAATAAAAATACGCCACGTCTATGAAATTTCCAAAGTTCAGTGGGCACAAACTCAGTAAAAGCAGGATTGATTCCCTTTAGTTGAAACTTTTATTGTGGATATGAAGCTGAAAATGTTTGAAAAGATGATAATCGATGGGAGGAGTTTGAGTAAATTTCAAGTGTGATTTCAAATTAGGATATAATGCTGCTCAAGCTGCCGATAACCAACTACAAACTATTTGGAGTGAACAAACTGTTTTGTGTTGGTTCAATAGGTTTTCATCTATAAATATGAATAGAACCCCACGAAAAACGGTCGGAGCATATCCAGGAGGCAACGACCGTATCATGTCATCTCAAGGCAATAAGAAATGTTAAAAAGTTGGACTGAAAAGATGATCTGAATGAAATTCTCTATTTCAGTGCATAGCATTATCTTCCTCAGCTGATAAGGTCTAAGCTCTGAGAATTGAGATTTGGAAATTTGCACCATATTCACCCTACATTATTCCTACTGATCATCATCTTTTCAAGAATTTTGAACTTCATATGCGTAAAAAAAGTTTCAATGATAGGGAAGCTATAATTTGTGCTTTTATTAAATTTATGACCACTAAACCTAAAGAATTTTATAGAGATGGCATATATCATACGAGGGTGTTGGAAAAGGCTATTGCTCTAAATGGGTCATATTTTGTTTAATATTTACCATTTTTATTGTTTATATCATCCGTCATCATACAATGCAAAAGGTAACATTTTATATGTAAAAATATAATAATATTCTATCCAAAGGGAGTTGTTTCAGTCATCTGGTTCTTATAACTTGAATAAAGCTGATAAAAGAATTTGACAAGGCCATGATGAAATGAAAGCCAAAAAGAAAATAACAGTTTACGTTGTTTGAATCAAATTACAAACACACTAGGGGAAACGTTTTGTCACATTTTAACAATTAACTTTATATAAGAATGGGAATTTTTATTGCATAAGCGGTGTTTTTATTGCACCGTCAGAGTGTTTCTCAATACGCAGACGCGAGAATTACGTCACTGGGATGAAACAACGATTCATTCTTCAAATGGCACCGGCGCCATGTTTGTAATATTAGGTAATCATGTGTGACTCTCAAAAGGCAAGAAATAAGAAAAGGTGTGCAGCCGAAAACATGCAAGGTGAGGGTCCTTTGTACTTAGGCATGCAACCGAGATGGATATCTTGCCAGGAAATTTGTCGCGAGTTTTATGGTCGTTAATATTAATATATGCAATTAAAGCAAAGATAACAAAAAATAAACAGAATTGACGACTATTAGCCAAGGGCTTGAAGAAAAAACATTTTGTTTCTATTCATTTGAAAGGAATTTTTTTGGCATGGTTCATATCTTAAATTAAGCGTTTAAAATCTTTCTGCAGGATTTTCAAACAATATTATTTGATGCGTCCATCCATATCTCTATAAAAAGGGTCTGTTGGTCTGTTGGTCTGTTGGCCTGTCTCTAATATGTCCGAAATCGATACGTAATATTTTAGATATGGGTTCATTTTGATATACAATTACAATTTTGAACTGGACCCTGACTTTATGACCACTTGAAATTCAGAAAATGCTCTTATATCATAAAAATTCGGAGAACAAAACGATTGCTCTCTCTTTAGGAAGTTAGTTTTTTTTTACCCGAATTAAAATCATCTCAGCCTATCGCAGAGAAGTGATGTAAGTAAAAGATTTATTGCATTGTAGTAATAGGAGGCGGAATATGGACGCGTCGTTAGACTAATGTCCCTGTTTTAATCTTATGTACCGGATACATGAACATTCCGAAGATGATTTGACAACACCGTGGGCAGTGATTTTCCCCAATTTTGTTCCGCATAGTTTATGATGAAAAGCTTTTGTCATAATAAAAACATTGTTATTATCAATGAATTTCGATTTTAAACCTACGATTGATTATCTTGATTTTGAGCCTTGTTTTCACACACGATGCCACCATTACACTTAATGCAATTATAAAACTGTCAGTACCAAAGAATATGACTATTTGCATCTTGTAGGATTATTGAAATCATTTGAAAAATTTTTCATTTGTGTTCATTCACTGTTCGACATGTAACGTATAGCAGAAAAACAAACATGAATCGGTCCTTAATACCCCTCAAAGTACCTCCGTTAAGACGTCACACGCTTATCCAAGTTTCCCCTCCACGTCTCCTTAATCTTGTCCTAGGTCTGAAATCTCTTTGGAGAAAGTACCCAAGTTGCAAGGAGCCAATTCTGAACTGTAGAGGTGCTGCAAAATTGAGGTGGTGTGATCTTTTGCTTAAAAAAAAACACGATGCACGGAGAATGACTCACTGGATTATTGTGAAGGCTGCGGTCACACAGTACATGAATTCACTCAGTGGTGTTTCACTGCCAACCAAGTGCATATCAAGTCATACATATTTTTTAAATAATTGTTTTGTTTTACAGTGCTCAATACAGTGATGTAGAGCAATTGCACATGCTTGTTGGTAGTTATTATAATTCATAGCACAGAATCTCCACTAAATAAAACAGAAAAACATCACAAGCAAAATATTTTAAAACAAAGAAAAAGAAGAGAGAGAAAGAAAAGATATGTAATAGAATGAGAGAGCATTCTACAACCTAGAAAAACAGACCCCCACAAAAAATGTCCTAAATGAGATATATATATATATATATATATATATATATATATATATATATATATATATATATATATAAGGGATGGATATATGATCCGACAGACTGATTATAAATTGTGTTATATCATTTTGAAATGATCTCCGGTTATTACACTGTGAATGAATCATTTGGCCTTAGCATTGCCGTTGGCTGAGAAGCTCCATGACAAGAGTAAGACTACGTTGAATTGGCTTCTATATCAGTTCGATTCCTGTAGCTCCTTCATTTTCTATGAATGTTCATTCTATTTACTTTGTCTAGAGCAAATGATACATTCAACGTGTAATGACGGCAGATCATTTCAAATAGATTTTCAATACAATTAACACAATATATATATATATATATATATATATATATATATATATATATATATATATATATATATATATATATATAATTATTATATGTCCGTCGGGCTCTTGCCTGTCCGTCTGTCTATAATTCCACCCTTTTTCCCTAACTATTTTCCAACCAATTACCCATCGCCGCCAATAATCCCCACTTTGCCCTCGTTCCTCCCGTCCCACGCCGCCCGCATTCCCAACCTTTATACCAACTACAGTTAACGCTATTAGAAGAAAGAAACGGAAAACACTCATCTTGCATTGAAAGATCGACGTAAAGGCACGATCAAATAGCAGACGCTTGAAGTAGCCGAAAAAAGATCGTTGTAGCTTTTACTGATACAGAAGGCCATATGTTTTGCTCTCTACCTGTACACTCAAACTTCGGATGGGTTTCGATCAAAAGACAGTAGGGGTCCTATAGGCGTAGGATTTATGTAACGTGTGGCCCGAGTAGGTTGCTTATGTATTTTCAAATACGATTACTATCTAAATTTGCTTAATCGTTTTCGTTGTCGCTATAATCAAAAGAAAACCCTAAAAATCCAGTTGTAGCCCAGATATGAGACAATAAAAATATTTTTTTTAAACATCCGGTTCCTATCATTAGCATCCACTCAATTCTGAAATAAAATATTTTGACCTGCATCATTCATTTCCACAAATGAAGTTGAAAGAGGCATATGTATTCACTCATGTTCGTTTGTCCATACAATATTTAAAAATGTTTTGTGGAAGGCTTGACCATGACCCAAGAAATAACTGATTAAATTTGGGGGTGGATCCAGGGATTCTTTTTTCGATTGTGAGATATTTTTAAAATCATTTTCATATATTTGTATGCATTTATTCTGGTTTATCAACTTACACAGTTACCTTTCCTGGATTGTAGCTATATATGAAATGAATTTCATTGCTTTTACTTAGTGCATGGCGTTGTCATTGGTATGCGATCTCTGAGTGCTTTCTAGTTTGTTTGTTTTTCTAACAGGATGACCTCACAACAAGGGAGACATACGTACGAACAAATATCCTTGTATAATAACAATTTACCCCACCTGACCAAGAAGTTGATCTGTTAGATTACAATAAATGTCCAAATATCCTTTCCCCAACTGCGTTAACCACTTTTTCGCCCATCTTTGCATACTCTCAGTTGATCAGCTTTTCATTGTCTGATTCTTAAAATTTTCAGCCCTATAAGCTTATGGACAGACGACGCCTATTTCTCAAAAAACAATGTGATAAATATACAGACTTTATTTATAAAATTCAGATTTGATCAGCCACATGTGAAGTCAGAACGATTTATGTTCTATATCAGGCCGTAACGAAAGTCCCATCCAATGAATTTATTTAGCAAATATTGTGGGGAATAAAGATGTAGTACCGACCACCATGGCCTACAGGTAGCGTGCTCGCGTCCTATTGAGTGGACTGTGGGTTCGGTTGGTCTCAGTTTTTTTTTAAATTGTATTCAATGCCTTTCTGCTAAGCACTCTGCATAAAAAGTAGAATTGAAGAAACCTAGAGAGAGAGATGGGCTCCGTTAGGGTATTTTGCCCAAGACACACTCGTAAATGGTTGCCACAACTTTGGACAGAAAACCCTTTACTGAATTTCAGAACCAAGAAAAGATACGCTGAATCATTAATATATTCTCGTTTGCTTTTGATAAAATTCTTTCATCAACAATTTTCGATGCCAAATTTGTAAAATTCCTCTGATTTTGACCAGAAATGAGAGGCTGACAGATCTTGAGCTCTTCTCTTGAGGTGAGTTTCTGACGATCAAAAGAGATTTGCAAATTCCAAAATAAATTATAGTCAGTTGAAATACTGTTAGGAGAGTATAGTGGATGGATCGTTTTTTTCCTCAGTCGAATGCCTCAATAAAATCTTTACTCACTCGAGCAGTATGTGGACGTACATTATCGCGAAGAATTCACATTCCCAGAAACAATTTTATCCAAAATAGGTTCTTTTGATACTTTTCTTAGATTCTTCAAATTGCGAAGAACAGTTAAATGGCTAACATTGAATAGTTCGCTAGAGCCAACTGAACATAAACAGCCTCAGTCAAAATCCGAACACGGTTCACCGATCACGTTTTCCACACCGATATGCATGTATGTATCTATATGATAAAACACAATGTGTATTTATTTATCAGTCTTCTGTCACAACTTTTACGTCATGTAATGAAAATAGGATTTCATACTCTGATGGAGAGGGAAAAGTAGAATTTTATAGCGTGTTAACCCTGATGAATAAAACGCCATAATTATTCAATGGTGAATCAAATGTTATTTGTAAAATTGCTGGAAAAAAATTTTTTTGTCTGAGAAACCATTGCATGTGTATCAATATATGTATATTTACAATTTTTTTGTATGTGCAACACTTTGATGTTTTGACGGCAAGGGTAAATTATGTGAGGATTGACAATTTACCAATCTTTTTGCATTGGACTTTTCCATCTTGTTTTAAATCTTCACTTAATTCTACCTCTAGTTTAATATTTAGAAAATATTGAATATAAACAAGAAAATACTTTACAACATAATGCTTTGATATTTTATAAACACGATGCAATTTTAAAATTATTCGAATATATCCGTTATCTTTGACAACGAGGATAAACTATATGTAAGATAATTCACTTACATCTTGCATGTATATGCATAAAACATACTGAAATACGTCCATAGATAGGTGTAAGTTGGCATATATATATATATATATATATATATATATATATATATATATATATATATATATATATATATATATATATATATATATATATATATATCAGACATTCAGAATCTTGGTTTTTACTTAGATTTTTACGCAGGCCGTGGCCTTTGGGAGGAATATGCCACTGTTTCACCGATCACACACAAACACACGCAAATGCACGCATATATATATATATACATATATATATATATATATATATATATATATATATATATATATATATATACATATATATATATATATATATATATACTCGAACATATGTATTTATATGTCGCCTATATACATATAAACTGCAGGTGGCGTAACAGAGGCGAGCAAAACAGAATCCATGAACTAAAGTTATCTATATTCATTTCACCCCTATTGCACTGGGAGAAGCATGAATTTACTCCTTTATGCACCGTCTTATCTCCAGATATCATGATAAAATGCCTTTCCACTGGCATCCCACAATGTTGGATGAAGACAAGAATTGAGCAAGGAGGCAAACCATTCTTCCTTAACTACCTCAACTATCCAGACAGAAGTAGCAGAAGTAGTTCGGGGAATTATACCATGAAAAAATATTTGGCATCTAACACCTAAATTTTACCGTCATGTTCGATGTAGTACTTCAATTTAGATATTAGACTTTTCTGTTCATAAAAAGTAGTGTCACAAATCCGTAAGACTGTCGCCTTGCCCTCATTTTTCAAAATCCCCGAACTTTCCTGTACCACGTCCTACATGTGTATATGTGGATGGTTCCGTAGTTATAAAGATTCATGTTTGATCAAAGATGCCACACATGGATCTCTAACACTTTTCTTACTGTTGATGTTGTACAGTATGCGTGTATTGTTTATGGCTATTATAAAGTGAAGAAACCCTTCTTCCGTTTGGAAGCTGGGATTCTAAATGTGTTTAATAACTGATACATGCATTTGGCCCGGTGATCAATTCATTCTGCTTGACACCTTGTACGTGATGCCATCAAAACACACCAATGGCAAACGCCGAATTCAATGGTATCCAAAATTTGAAAAAATGGCTGCATCAACAGTTTTGCTGTCTTGATAATGATCAGAATCATGGCCGAAAGCACTCGATCACACACATTTGGACAATATTTACATTCATCAGATCCAAACACACGTTCGTACGCGAACAGGAAAGGTTAACTATTAATCAAATACGCATCAATGAAATAATGCTACTAAAATACACATTATTCAAACTATTCCTAGGTGTACATAAGTTAATATCCCCTGGTCTGTTTTCTCAGTTCGATTTGATCGTTGCTGTTCTGGACAATAGGCCCACATCGACCAACCCAGGCCTGTGGCACTGGAATTCAAGCCAAGAATCGTATTTAAAATAGAAAAAATAAAATATATATTTGTCAGAGTACTGCCCACAAAGAGAAGCAGTACAATCCGTACTTCATTTGGTTCGCGCTCACTGTTCAAATTCACCGAACATTTGTGCAGCACTCCTTTCATGTGTATTTGTGAACAGGTAAGTATTTATAAAGTAATGTACATCTTTATGTGCTTACGTTTTCGTTTTTTTGTTTTGTTTTGTTTTTTGTTTTTTGAATATACAAAGTATACATAAGTGTACATAGGAAAATATCACCTGGTCTGTGCCTCGGTCCGGGATTATGGACAATAGGCCTACGCCGGCCATCCCAGGCTCGTGGCACTGGAATTCAAGCCAAGAATCGTAGGTAAAAGGGAAAAAATAAAAGATAAAAATCGAATAAAGATCTTATCACCCTTCATTGATTGTTTGGCTCCTGGATACGAGGAACAGCAAATCACTTTACGGCCGACCGTAAAAAAAGGCCGTCCATCCGGTTTGTGTATTCTGTCAATAAACGCGTAAGGTCTACTTGCTCACTGGGATTATATTTATAAAGTGTTTGCCTAAATAAAAGGCGTTCTTCTCAGCTGGTGGGACAACAAAATAAAAGTTTGGGAAAAGATAATGATTTCTGCTTGACATTCTTTTGTGGGACGCTTTGTTCTGGGTTTGGATTGGATTTGTTGATTTCCGGGAGATTTAAGTGGATGATTCTTTTTTCTTCTTTTCTCACCTCCTATTTTCTTTCTTTTTTACTTTCTTTCTTTCTGTTATTCCTCTGTTTCTTTCTTTCTTTCCATTATTTCTTTCTTTCCTCATTTCTCTAGTTTTTTTTCTTTTTTTCTATTCTCTCTTTTTTTTTCTTTCTATTATTTCTTCTTTTCTTTTTTTCTGCTTTTCTTTCTATCATTTCTGTTATCTATTCCACTCTTTCAATCTTTCTTCCTGTTTTTCTCCCATCTTATTCTTGTTGGTTTTTTTTTTCTTTTCTTGCAATGCTTTTTACATTTTACGACTGTCAAGTTAGCAACACGCTTCGGAAATATAGAAAAAGATAGCTTCCGACGACATTTGAACTGAAGGACAGGGGATACAAGTTCAAACCTCGTCAAAAGCCTTTTTCCGATTCATGCTGCTGGTTCAAATACGGTAAAATGCAAAAAAAATTCTAGTGTTGCAATAAAAGTCAACAAAAAACTAGTCAAATAATTAATGCTTACTGTCTTTCACAGCATCGAGGACGCTTTAGCCTCAAGGACGCATTCCGATTTTGAAATGCAAAACTTTGGAAAAAAAATGATAGACATAAAATGAAAGTTTCACCATTTTCACCTACCTTACTTAAATGTTTTATGAATGGTTTAGCGACACATAGAACCTCTTGACCATCTATAGTAAAGGTCATTTAAGGGTTTTGAAAATACCAGAAATATTGATATATAACGTCTAAATTACTACCGGGCAGTGAGGTCGTCTACCGTAGTTTACCGATCCGGGAAGGAATTTTTGTGATTACGTATATTTGTTTTTAAATCATTGATGATACTTTTGTCTATTTACTATTTCATCCTAAGTTTAATCCATACACTTAATTCAGAGGTTTTTATACAAAAGTTCAGGTTACTGTCTAGCACACATGACCTTCCTCTGGGTTTAGGTTAGGCCTATGAAAAAAAGTTATAGCCTTTAGGGTGCAGGGTAAGTTTTTAGACTCATTTCGGGGCGGAGGATAGCGTATTTGACACCGGAGAATGCGATATTTCAAACTACTACAATATCCATTCAAGTACCTTAATCTTTGTTGTGTACCTGACGAAATTTCGGCTCATGAGTTCTCCGGTCTTCCTCAGATGTATACTGCAGCCAGTGGTCTTTATTTTTTGCCGACAAACCCAACCATAGGATAAATATTCTTATAAAGTAAACTCGACATAGGACAATTTAATAAAAAATGTACAGCTTTCTTCTGTCTCGTTCAAAACTTCTCTCGTAAACGCGAGATTTCAACACATAAGACCTGTTAGCTTGAAAACAAACTAAGCGACGTCTAATGTCAATATATATGTAACATACACCATAGAAGAAAAAGTAAAGACCGAAATGTTATGATAAAAACACTAAAGATGAAATAATTAATCCGAAAGGTGCACCAAAGAATGAAGATGCCTAATATCAGAACTTCAGACAACATATGTGCTTTTTTTATACATACTTTTGGAATATCCTTTTAAATTGTATATTAGTTTAACGACTACTCACCAATTTGTCGTTCTATGCTTCCATTGTGAACGAAACCTTGTTACCACGAAGCTTAAAATTGCAGCAATGCAACATCCAAGATAACGAGAGAAAAGAAAACGCTCTCTTGTCTTGCCCATACCTGGGATCTAAAATAAGAGTATACTTCTTTCAATAATTATTAGAACTTGTCTTCATTGAAAATATGTCTTACCTTTACCTGATAACCAAGTTTCTGATAACGAAATTAATTTAATTTTTTTCCTTAATAATTCCGTTAATCAAGGTACTACTCTGGCAAAATAAATAATTCTGTACTTATCTGCTTAAGGATTCCACATATTGAAAATTTTAGAGATGTAAAATTCAATGACAAAGACAAAATTTTAGCTTCATCTTCAGAATCAATATCGATTCCCCGAGTAGGGTCGCCAACTGAAGCAGATTTTAGAGGTAGATCTGCAAGGAAAAGGGACCAAAAACGAGCTTGATACATTCGCGAAATAGAGCTATTTGTCATAGCGCAGTTGGCGATATACCTATAAGAAGGGTAGGTCGTGGACCTCAACTCTTTTACCTATAGTATCGTTCAACTTTCCAGAAAACTGTGAATTTAGTATGACTGAAATATAAAACTTCTCTTATTTGCAATCAATTAAATATAATTACATGATGTTTGACTCACACTTTCAATTCACTTGATATTCATGTATTATTTCATAAAGGAAAAAAACGTGTTTGAAAAAATTAGATAAATTGAGAAGGAGCCAAATTAGGAGCTAAGAGCTAGATGCAGATTTATGGGAGCTCAGCGCAGTAAAAAGGAGCTAGGTCTTGTCCCAAAAGAACTAATTTGGCGACCCTGCAGAGTTATCTTTCTTGTCTTTCGATGAAAAAATATGTTTTCAATTATCCCCCTTGACTGCATATTGCATTAACAATATCACTTTTAATAGAATAAAACGCTGCAAATATGTACCGTTCTCCGACCGGAAAATTTTTTGCCAACCACGACTGAGAAAAAATAGACATATGTCTGACATTGAAGGTGATGTTAAGTAAGTGTCTCTTATTATAGCTCAATGCCTTTGCCTGCTTCAATGAAAATAGGTTCAGTGCTTCGAATAACTGATACCCAACGATATCTTCTAGTTAATAAACTATTTAACTTGGAATATATTCGCTTACAGATACAAAATCTCTTATCTGGAATTCTGAAAACCGGAAAGCTCCGAAACATTTTTTTTCCGTACAGAAATGGAACAAATGTTCATTTTTCTTGAAAATGAAAAGTACTTTGATATTTTCTTTAAAAAAAGTAAATTGTTCGAAACTTCATTAAAAAAAGTAAATCGTTCGAAACTTTAAGATAGGCTAACTTTTAAATAAAGACACTTTACCAAAGAAGTCTTCAGAAGCGCTTGGTACTTTCTTTTACCTCTTTTTTATGAGATATTGAAAACATTTTGCTGAAAAGAAGAATTATATCAAGAACAATACTCCCAAAATCTTCAAACTTTTTCATCTTTTAAGTTGAAAGTAATTTTCTGAGTTTTAAAGTATTTTTTAAAAAAAGGTTCGGACAGTGTGTTCTTTGTTTTTATTAAAAAATGCGAAACCCTTTTCCCTCTGTTAACTCAGTGACGGACCATCTGCACTTTTAGATTAAAATTAAATTAGTTTTCAGTGACAAAATCTGAGTTGGGTAATTCAAAAATGAAATTATGTACGGCTTAACGAATGTGCAGTAGCGTTACGCCATATTGTTTCAGATCGACTGCAGACGTCCGCCCTTTTGAAGTTCGTCTGGTGACCGTACTTGTCCAGAAAGCAATACAATGTTCTGACGTCAGACTCCTACTTACCTTGTCTATTGTGTACCCGTCTGATGGTCGGCAAGTGTCGGTCGAAAGGGGGTCCACGCCCAAATGAAAAACAAGAAAGAACAGGGTGGATTCGTGTTAATCAGGGTGTCGATAAGAATCAAAAGGTGAGTACCCGACTGTTGCCTGCTCAGTGTTCATTTTCTCAAGAGGGTGTGCTGTCGGGTAAGTTGTTCAGGAACATAAGTCGAGTGAAAAACGGGTGCCAAGAGGTGGCTTGCACGAAAAAGACGAAAACACAACCAAGAATTTTCATTCTGTGTAAATGATACAAATGTGCTGGTCTACAAGTGTGTGCATACGTGTATGCAGCGTAATACTTGAGTGTGTTTGTGTGTGTGGTGACTTTGCATATACTCCTGCACATATATATCTATGTCTGTCAAACACTCCCCCCCTCTCTCTCTCTATATATATATATTTATATATATGTATATAGGGGGAATAGGTAATATCCTTATTTCGGCTCTTGTGTGTGGATAATTCTGTGTACGTGTTTGTGTTTACATGTGAGAGTACTTGTGCGTGTGCAAGAGAGTTTTTACTTGTGTGCATGTGTGTCTGTGCTTGCACGCGCACTTGCGCCTCTTCTTTAGCTTGTCGCTTCCCCCATCTCGGTGTATGCTCACTTTGACACCATTTTTTCCCGCGCAAGCTTCGTTCCATGTGTGGGTGTGGGTAAGAAGGGGCGTATAGATATAGAAAGGAGTGACATACAAGATCGTGAGAGAAAGTGTGTGTGTGTGTGTGTGTGTGTGCAATTGTGCACGCACATGCATCCGTGTGCATTTAGCTCCACCCAGAGAACTAACCTACCCTTCCCCAGCCCTATGTTTTGCAGCTCCCTCACCAGTTCAATTTGACGGCAACGATGATGAGGGTAATGATGATGATAACATTGATGATGATGATGACGTAGGGGTGATGTGGGGTATCCTTATCGACAAAAAAGGTAGCGACGTTCATTCTTTCTATATGACTCTCTTTGCTCGGACAATGTCCACGTGAACAAGTGTTGCCGATCAATGAACTTTTAGCACACAGCTGCAGTTTGATATTTGTTTCTAAATTTATTTTAGATTTTGATTCACTTATCCATAGAGAGCCAAAAAATGTTCCATCGTCTTAGAAATGTCTTGTTTTTTTTTTTACACTTGGAAGTCAATGCCGAGGGATGTACAAGACGTAGAGAGTAGTATTGGAGAAAGGGAGGTTTAGAGGGAAAATGAAACACAATTAAAAATGGAAACTGAGAGAGAGAGAGAGGGGGAGAGAGAGCGAAGGAAGGCTGTAGAAACAGAGAGGGTGGTTTCAGTGAAAATATGAAAAGCTAAAAAGAAGACTGAAAAAGAAGAGAGGCAACTGAAGGTATAGCGAAGAGAGATCATAGACCTGAGGAAGGTCGTTCGGGTGAAAATGCAGAAGGTTAAAAAGAAGACTGAAAAAGAAGAGAGAGAGAGTGATAGGGTGTGTGTGTGTGTGTGTGTGTGTGTGTGTGTGTGTGTGTGTGTGTGTGTGTGTGTGAAAGAGAGAGAGATGGAGCTCAATTAGACAAGGGGGGGTTGGTTGAAAATACAAAATGAATAAAAAGGAAACTGGAAGAGAAGAGAGAAAGGATGGTAAAAAGAGATTACAGAACTGTTGAAGACTGTTCAGGTTGAAATGTAGCACGATAAAAGAATAACAGTAAAATTGTGAAGAATCAAACTAAGTCAGCGGAAAATTGAACCCGGGCCGGCTATTTATCTCTGAATTCAAAAGAACCTTCTGAAATCCAGACTGGCTTCAGTTAAGCCGCCTACTTTCAACATTCATTATTAGCTCTTTGCATTTTACTATCGTCATCTTTTTCCATTAGTCAATTTATTTTCTTGTTTTACATGTATGTAATCAATTAGTTAAGCAAGAAAAGTCATCTTTATTCAAAACTCTATTTGATGATATGAATGAATATACAAATACTAACAAAACCAACTTATATATATATATATATATATATATATATATATAGCAAAACTACCTAATATAATATATATATATATATATATATATATATATATATATATATATATATATATATATATCTATATATATATATTAGGTGATATATATATATATATATATATATATATATATGTGTGTGTGTGTGTGTGTGTGTGTGTGTGTATGTGTGTGTGTGTGTGTGTTAACATGAATAAATACCTTGAAGAGATAAGCTTTTTACCACAGACGATTACAAAATTATACACCAAACCCTTTTATCCTACACTGGCTGACCAGATAAGTTGGTCACGAGATTTGTCCACCTGTAGAGGGCGGCCCTCTCCGACCTGCAGCTCATTAAGGGCCCACCCGGCCACGTGCAGGGTTCGTTCCAGTTGGCATATTTCAGGTGCCACCACTTGATAGCGGCAAATGACCCGATATTTTAGCACCCACGCCTTCCCCAAACTTGTGAGGAACCAATTGTTGATGGCTTGATATTGTGGAATAAAGAAACACGAAGCAGTTCAGCTCGCGCTCTCTCTCTCCCTCTCTCTCCTTCCCCCCCCCCTTTCTCTCTCTCTCTCTCTCTCTCTCTCTCTCTCTCTCTCTCTCTCTCTCTCTCTGATTTATTCGTTATTTTCATGTTATTTGTGTTAATCACCATTTAGTAATGGTGCTTACTATTTCCTGTATAAAAGGTCGCCGTGGTCGCTGTCAACTTTGATTTAGTTTATCGAAATGACAAAAAGTGAAGAAATAATTACCATTAATTCAAATTTGTGAGCGTTTCCTGACCCCCAAAATGGTGATGCTGGTATGATAGACTAAGTCGTCGATGGTTGGACCGGTGTAAGGTTTAACTCATCGAAGTGTATGAGAAAGAGGAAGAGAGTGCGGAGCACCTCTATAACGCCTCACTGCAAAATAAGCGCTGAACGCTATTTTCTCTTTTTGCCTTTTCCTCCGTAAAAGTGATCATCAAAGAACTTATGCCACCTTCCGAATGAAATATCCCTCCACCACAAAAGAGTGATTCTGGATGAATCATTCGAGGAATGATTTAATATTTCTGGGAATATTGATCAAATGAAATGTGTTGCATGAAGCGAAACAAGAGATAATCTGAAGGCGACGGATCGGGATAATGCGCCCCTGATCATTTGCTGTGTCGTGTTTACAAGAGGACGCGCAGCATAACAGCGGTCGACTTGTGTATAAAAAAGTCTTTGCTGTATTAATACACCATACAAACGCGTCAACTGCTCATCTTATGCATAAAGAGAGTGTCCTGTTTCAGGCAATATATATATATATATGCATAGTTTATAAAGAATTCTCATTGAATCCCAACGAAGCAGAGAATTTTCTCTCGAGTAGATTCCATTCAGGTTGAGATATTGAAGGATGGCCTGTATTCAACCAGTATTCTCTTCGTTTTGGAGTCTTTTGATAGATCTATTATTCATTGCAAGTGTTTTGGGACAAGATAGTGTCCAAAAACCGATGTTTATTTCTGTAAGTTCAAGTGGAACCTGTTATTTTGTAGCTTCATGATAAATGCAATACAACTGACAGATTTCACAAGCAATAAATTTTGCAGACAAGATTTGCCTAGCATTGTTCAAAAGATGGTGCTTGCAATTTTTGCATAAAACTAATAAACAAATGCATAATAGATATTTGGATTTTAAAATAAGTAAAATGAATTGAGTATAGATATGTTGCTTCTGACTCGCATTCCAAATTCAGGAAACTCGTCATTCGTGGACGATGCCTTTATCAATTCGGCCACGGAAGACTGTGTCTCGTCGGAGTTTAAATCTAGTCATATTGCCATCTCTTTATTTCGAATTTCACCCTGATTTTATTTATTTTTGTTTTGTTTTTTGCTTTTTGACAAATTCCATGCCAAGTCTGGAATTGACTTTGTTTTTCAACCATAACAACAGGAACAATAACAACCCTCATCAGCCTTAGGGGAGTAAAGGCTTCACTGTTGAAAATTGACATTACCCTTCCATGAATTGAAACTACGACAATCTGATTGTGCGCAGGTCTCTTACCGACTGAACCAACTTGTCAAGTTTAACATACGAAAATATACATATGAATAGGCAAGCACTTAATGCATTGTGATTAATAAATACATCTATAAAATCAACATTTTCCTACCGTGATTTGAAATCATGACCAAGAGATTGGGAGCTGGCTCGCTTACGACGTCTTCCACATCTGACATAATTTATGTTATAAAAAGACAAAAGCGTATTTCATTCCGATAAATAAACACATCTAAAATATGTAAAAAAAACGGGGGGGGCATGGTAGAGGGTTTGATTTCATTCAATACATAAAATGTGAATAACGCAGAGTATCGCTTAAAAATTCGTGATATTCTATTTTAACAACAAAACACGTTACGTGAAAATACGGTGCTGAAAATTCAAGGAAACAAGACATAATGACAAAAGTCAGCATGTCATTTTTCCGTGGATTAGAATATATTTCAACCCTTTTTAAAGTAATAATTTGGGATCAAACAACCGACTGCTTTCTCTTTACAGACATAGGAGCAGCAACAAACTCCATCACTTGTGACAGATGCGTAATTTGGACACAGTCGTAACATCCACAGGATCTTGATATATTGTTTCAATTATCCGAAATTCGGATCATTGGTGTTTGAGTAACCGGCGCTCCTCTACATTTTGACATAAATGTCTCGTCACTAGCATGCCATGATGGTTGACGAAGCAGAGAGTGGCTGTCCATTACCGCTATCTCACCGCTTTCCGATTTAGCCTTAGTTATTTTTTGCATTAAAAATAAAATATTTCTTGCAAGCGTTATTGAAGGAAATCTAAAAATCAAAGCTAAATTTTGAAATTTTGAAGCTAAAATATATTTTAGCTTATTTTAGCACTCTATTACGTTGAGCATTGAAAACTGAAAAGGAAAATGAAAATGCGTTGCTTATGATTTTACAATAGAAATGCATTGAAAATCAAGAAGAAAGGAGTTATTAGCTGTCAGGAATTAATGCAAACATTACAGATTGAATAGGGCTATTACACGTATGATGTAAATACACTGCTAATGGTTTTACAATAGAAATACATTAAATTCAGGAAGAAAGAGTTTGTCAATGGATAGAGAATAATGCAAATGTTACTGATATAATATGGCTATCGTAGGAATATAATTTACTTACATACACAAATATCTATAGATGCAAGCGTACACATACACACTACGTCCATTCAAACGTATACATAATATAATCCATAGACACAGAATAACGAAGCACAATATCCAGGGTCATCAATTATTTTTTGACATCGGTGTACTTTTGTGGAGTGAATTTGTCTTCTTGTCGACACTCTTATCAAAGGATCTATTAACCCCAATAATATGCCCTGAAAACCCATACAAACTTGTTTCGACTCCGGGGGGTACGGTCAACACGAGGCACCCCTCACAATTTCTTGACGGTGATTAACGACTAGGTAACGCCCCAAAGGTCTGATACCAGCAAGGTTGACTAACAAGACGAATAGTTTCATGAAACTGGAATCCGTGCATGAGAAGAAGGGTTACGAGTAGATATTGAAGTAATAAACAAACATTTTCAGCGTGAAATCGACACCGGATTGAAACTTTTTAAATTACGTTCTCGATTTTTCAAGTGTTTTCCCAAAGATAGATTAGCCCAAACTTTTGTCTAAATGAAAGAAAAAAACTACATATTCCATTAATTATAACGTAAATCTTGACTCATAAATTCAATTTTTCCTATATTCAGCGCAAGAAATTAACTATGACACCATTATCGATGAAAATTGAAATTTTTTTTTCAAATTTTTTCAATTCAAAATTCTGTACTTAAAATTATACCAAAAAAGTTATCATCAAACGCAGATGATTTTAGCAAAAATATATAATTTATCAGTGGTCAACTAAACTGCGCTAGAAATATCCTACAATTTGCATTTAAAAACTGGAAAATATTTTTTCACACAATCAATCAGTATGCTTCAAAGGGAGTATTTGATTCAATTGTGCGTTGACAGACAAGGCAATTTCTATTGACTACGGAAGACTAAGGGGACTAAATCTAAAATGCAGTAGAATTTACAACATTGAAATGCACCACAGCTGTGCTATACAAAAGAAAAACAAAAAAACAAACATGCGCTGTGTCGTTTGTATCAATTGAAACACTCTCATAATTTGAAATAGTGGTCAATTTACACAAAGGCAAAAGAATGAATATATGAAAAAAATACCCGAAAATATTTTTTTCTAAGACGTACGACTAAAATTCCCAGCAGCACGAGTAATAATAGTGATAAAGCGAATATATTCAATGCAAAATACTCTAAGAGACTGGATTAATGCCGATATTTATGGATGTGTGTGTGTGTGTGTGTGTGTGTGTGTGTTTGCAATGTACTGGCTTTAAAGCACTTCTCTCTATATATATGTATCATTCGATTCCTGCAGCTGCCCCATTTTCTTTAATCGTTTATTCTATTTACGCTATTTATAATCATTCTGTCAGATCACATATATCCATTTCTTAATACATAACTGTCGACTTATATATATATATTAGCCGGGATAGGCGGTCTTAGTCGGGGGAAAAACTTCGAGTCGATGAGACATGAAACCAAGTGAAAAATTACTTGTTTGCCTTAAAATTCCTCAAAGTAACCATAAGAGATCACTGAAGGTCAGCTACACCTATTCTATATTCATTCTCAGGTTAAGGTACCCTTGTACACAAATTTGCAGCCATCTCCATTGGTTTTGAAAGTATCAAAATTGACTTGATCCAAAAGACGTATACTCAGCCAGCTATCATTTGTTCATTTTGGAGTCACTTTACATTTGTACATAGAATGCACCACGGAACACACCCGAATACCGAAATTGACCGAGTGACTTCATCAAAAGACTCTGATGTTTGGGCACAAAAAGAAGCCTGGAGGAGCAAGATCATAGCTATAGAGTGAGTGGTGTAAGGTTTCCCAAAGATATTATCGAAGGATAGTCCTTGCTACTCTCGAAGATGCATTGCCGTGATGGAAAAGGATTCCTTTGCTCAGCCTACGTGGCCGTTTTCTCACCGACACAATTTTAGAAAATCTATCAAGATCATCTCTTTGGAACCCCCAGAACAGTCTGCCATTACTTACTACACTGACCTCTTTGCCTGGAAATTTACTGATCCAGCAAATCCCCTCTAAAAGCGACTGTTTCGATATGATCTTGCTCTCTGGATCGTTTTGATAGATCCAAGACTTGTTCCTAGATACAATTTATTCCATGAAACCGTCTTCATTTGCTTCGACCGTAGAAACCTGATGGAAAGATCAGTTCTTCGAACTAGCTGATTTTCATGTAACGTTTGGAGTCAAAAGCACGCTGGGGCCATGATGCTCGCTTATAATGGAAAATGCCGAACCAAGTGAGATCCCACATTCAGTAGTTATTGCATCCATGGTAGTTTGACGATCTTCCTCCATCTATTTCTGGACTTTCACCACATTTTTTTCTCTCGTCTAGGTTTACACTCACATCTCCTTTGGCTCATGTTCCCAGTTAACCTAAAACGCTCGTTCAATCGAAAAACTGTTGTTCTATATGGGACAGAATCTCCGTAAACAGGTTGCAAAGTTTCAATGATTTTGAAACACTACCACTCAAGATTTATTAAAGATTTGATGTTAGTCCTGAGCTCATAATTTAAAATGTAAAAAGTATCTTTTTAAGTGCACTATAACGAGACGATGTCTAGTTCATCTTTGCGGAAAAAAAATCAGATATACTTGAATTTGAACGGGATTATTTTTAAGAAAACACACTCCTGAACTTGGTCGAGTGGAAGAGTCCATTGTTTCAAATGGCGAGTGGGATATATTTCCATCGGCCAAATTGTTACCTTCAAGTGTAAGAGTCTTCTGTTACGGTCAGAGAAACAGGGGGAATCATGAAAGATATATATTGATAGGAACTGTTATACGGTTGTAGAACGGACAGCGATCTCTTGTCATAGTAGTAGCAGTAAAAAGCGAAACTTGACTCAGTGCCCCGTGGCTGATAGCCCTATTCATTTCCATATTTTATTCGGATGTACAATGCATGAAGCTAAAAAGGTCAAACATGGTTTAAATCGTCTGACTGCACGAAAAGGCAGGAAAGAAGGGATTTGTAAATATACAGGAATCTATGAGAAGCAACGAAAATCAGAGGGAATTAAATATACAAAAGCTTCTAAAAAACAGTATGTGGTAATTTGGTAAATAATTTAAGATCAGTGTTATTCATGGTTTAGAGGAATTGTTACTGTTGTTAAATGATATATTTGCTGTTTTTCGTCACTTCCCGTATTTTACAACCCAAGAAGTACCGCTGCATGAATGCTTTGTTAATGCTTCACTGCCACATTCATATGTGCGTTATCTGGCCATATCCACATTAGCACTTGGTGATGTGTACTTAGTTGGCCACATGATTCGCTACATGTCGTGTCTTCCTTCAATCAGGCTGTTACCGAATATAAGAGACAAGGCTTTTGATTACATCTTCTTTGATCAAGCCACACTAATGAAAAATACATGAACAAACGAAAAAGAAACAAGAAACAAAACAGAGTATAAAAGAAAAAGGTTTATTTGTTGTATAAAAATACATTGGCTTTATACATGACAAACTTTTGAGCAAAGATTCAGCATCAACAAAGTCAATTTATGAGATTTAGGTCGTTCTGAACTGACGTTCCGGTATTTGAGAGACTAGTTGTGGAGCTATATCACCCGAGGAAGGCCGGAGATTGATGAATTGGGGAAAATGATAATGATCATCACACATAATAACAAACCATTGAATGAGGATTTAACATAGATAAAAACATTTGTCATTTTACTAGATGATTCAAGAACCAATAAGATCCCTTCGGATTTTGACTAGGACTACAAGTTGTCTCAGATGGCTGGGTACTAATAAACTGGAAAAGCAATTAACACTAATTTATATAAGAAGCTTCTCTTGAGTGTTCCAAGGCCCCAAAATGATGATTCCTTTATTGATTTGGCTACGGAGACCAACCAACGTGCAAAAGTGAATAAGAAAAAGCGTAGCTACATGACTAGATTTAACTTTGCTCAGCTGTTCGATCTTCGTAACAAAATTGGTACAGCCCCTGCCCCATCCCCATTTGGTAAAATTGTCTTTAAAAAATTTCTCAAAATGAATCTTTCTTAGACTTATTTCCTCCTCACTGGCCTCTGGTCTCATCATTTCGTGATGATAAGAGATGATGAAACACTTCAACTTGGAATAAATATAACGAATGAACAGACCCAAATCCTTTGACAGAGTTTCTTGAATTACACCCATCCGTCTCGCCAGACGATCAACGTTTCAGGCAAGAAATTTTGATTCGAATCAACAAATAAATAAATATATACAAGGGGAAATATATACAAATATAAATAATTGGCGTACACCGGTTGAATTTTATTTATTTTATGTTTGTGAGGAATGTTTTCTTTTTTATCAACCAATGAATTATTTAGTAAGTAAAAGCTAAATTCATAATTTGGGGATTTCTTAAGTATATGTGTATGTGTGCGCACGTGTAATATACTAAAGTATGCATTCAATATATATACACAAAGGAAGTCGCTTATTCTGATCACTTGAAACAGGGCTTTTAAGATAACAATAACTGGCTGATAACATTAAGTGAAGGATATACAGAGAAAGCCACTTATTGTGATCACTTTGAATAAAGTGTTTTGGACCGACTTATTTTAATAACAATAACCCTTTGATACATTATCTGTGATTATAGCGACTATATATATATATATTTATATATATATTTATATATATATATATATATATATATATATATATATATATATATATATTGTGTGTGTGTATGAATGTGTGTACGTGTGAAATTTGAAAAAACTGCTTACCACCATATCCTTCTCTTTAATTATTTGCCATCCATATGTTTTTTCTTTGATTGTTTTTATTCATTTAGGAAAGGCAATAGAAGCCTCCGTTTACCATAAAAGTGTCTTTATATCAAATGAATAATAGAATATCAAATGAACAATAGAAATTTGGTTGGGTTTCTCGTTTTAATCCATTTATCCAGAGGTAGATCTCTCTTTTTAGGAAAATATCAAACACTATGTGCAATAATGAAGGCACTTGTTTTAATAATTAATCTGTTAAAATCAGTTATAAAGACACATTTGTATTTGTTGGTGATATAAATATATATTCAAATAATTCTTAAATAAATATGAAGACGAATGTGATATTTGGGGTGGATGTAGATGTAAAACCATCAAGTGTATGATTTATCATGTGATGAAAAATTGACTAGAACCGCGTGTATCCCTCTCATTGACGGATATTTGTTTGTGTAATAAATTATTGATGTTAAATAAGTTTTGAGATTTGCGATAAAATATTATCACGGCCAACCCACCTCAATGAAAAAGGTGTAATTCTTTTTTTTAAATTGTCATCGATAATTTAGTTCCATTAAGATTCAAATAAATAATTTCGGTTAAAATTACACCCTTTCTTTTGTTTTTGGATGGATAAAAATAAATTTTGTGGATCGGATTCAATCATTCAATTTTTTTTGTAAATTTTGAGTCGTGGATGAGTCGTTACTGTCAATAAATTAGCCGAGATAGATATATAAATAAATAGTTTAATGTTGAATACCCAGATATTCTTTGCGGATAGACATTCTTACCCGAGTTGATGAATATAGAGTAAGGGGAATGTTTATAACAGATAATATTTATAAATACTTGTCTTTCCACTTGATTTGATATGTACTACCGGCATTGTGCTAGGACTATTTTGGTAAAGTATGAAATAAGCTTATCTCATTCTAACATTTTATACTTTACTTCGGGATTATTATAGAATGCCCAGGTATTCTGTAGAATGTCGAGCATTTTATTGGCACAGCACAATATAATAGACATCAGGAGTCGAACACTTTATGCTGGTAACATATGGACAAAAGTCAATGATACCACTTGGGTATTGTATGTTTCTCCCTCAAAATGCAAAAATAATTGAATGAGCAAGGTTTTGAAAGACTCGCCAAAGGTCTAAGATGACCGAATCGGGGCTCGATCCCAAATCAGTTGCTAACAGGGCCAACGTCTTTACTACATGAGCCATAGCACCCATTTCCTCACAAGTAGATCGTAGATCATCAATTCAATAAATAGCATGAAACAACTCGTCCATACAGAAACGCATACAAAAGATGTATGCATGTAAGACTGGAATACATTAGATCGGCGTATGGCTCAGTGTGCAGATCGCTCGACAGAAGATCGTGAGTTCAATCCTTGTGCAAATAAGGCATGCCAAATTTGCGCAGAAATTTATTGTGGTGGAACAAAAGTCTTTTGATTTCCAAAGGCAAAGATTAGGCCTTTAAGAATGCCTTTTGACACATCTCACGATATCTGCCAACTCTGTTGTCAAGTCATTGGAGGAACCCCCCCCCCAAACCCATAGGGTTGAAGAACCTTAATCGAGGAATAACAACCAAGTTAGCTGTAAGTCAGAGTGATATTGATGCTGTGGTTGCAAAGGTTCTGTTTCATAGAGTTACAGCCATTGGCCGTTGAGGAACCGGTCTGGTCGCCGTACATGGGAATCAGATTAGCATCATATTCACAATTTTGCATGCAAGGAATTTGCATTTCAGCTCTTGGTCCCTTGGTTGAATTATTGGTGTGCATCGGATCGAACGAGAAGGGATCACGATCGAAGGATGTTGGGGTCGGGGTGATTGGTTCTTGAAATCGAAGCCAGTGATAGTCTGATTTTCGGCTGTCGTGACGGTCGCTATCTGTCATATTTAGATTTGTTTCTGAATCGCTGGCCCCTTTTAAAACGTTCGTAGCAGATTTAAGTTCCAGAAAGCAAGGCGAAACTGAACCCGGCACACGGTCAGGTGGGTTCGACAATCTAGCTTTGGACGGGTAGTTATCAAGGACGGCTGGACACGGTTTGACGTCATCATGCAGGTCCATTTTGATTGGTTCTCTCAACGGTGTGTGTTTGGGCGGATAGGAACAGCAGACATCGCCGAGGGTAGTACGAGTCGCGGCTGCAATTGGTGAGGGTCGGCTATCGTGGTCAGCTGGCCATGGTGAAGAGTCCCTATAACCACCTTGTCTTGCTGTCAGATCTCTGCTTTCTAAGGGTTTACTTGTGGAGCTGGTACTACTACAATGTTCCCAGCTGTACTCCATGCTTGGGCTGCCGCGGGGATGACGACTGGGCCAGGACGTACCCAAGTTGAAGCCGTCCAATGGAGGCCGATGCTGTTGAGGTGTGTTGTAGGAATCGTATGGTAAGCTTGGCAAGCCGCCTGAGTAAATCGTGCTGTACGTAACTTGCCTGTTACGGTAAAACATAGAGTCTTGTTGTTTGCCGGGCGAGTAGACACTTCTATCAAAATGACTCTCGAATTCGCATTGTGACCGCCTTTTAGTGATTGTCCACTCTTCGACGGGGATTTTATCGTTATAATCTAAATCGAAATTTCGATTGAGGTTCGTGTGGCCAACACCCCGACTAAGTGAGCTCAGCGGGGTGCGAATGGGTGAATGGGCCACCTTAAAGCGAGGCTGGATGGGATAACTTCCAACCGGAAGCTGCTTTCCGTCGGCTACTTCCATTTTCATAGAGGGAGATACACGACACTCATTCATGACTGCATTTTGGTTATAGGTCGGCATGGATTCGCTTGTGGCAGGTAGAAAGGAGTTTGGAATATAGGGGTCGCTGTTGTCGGTGGGTGCCTCGACCCAAGATTGGAATTGCCCGGATGTAACGCTGCTAGCACTGTTGGCTCGTTGCGAACACGTACACTCGAAAGGCGGACAAGAACATAACACAGCAGAACCTGGCAAAAGTTTAAAAAAAGAATTTTGATATTAGAGATAAAGAAACAGAAAGAGAGAGGGGGGAGAAAATAATATTTTGACAGATTGTTTTACGTAAGACATACGCACATAAGTGAATAGAGTTGAACTGACTGACTGAGCTAGATAGATACTTGTGGTCAGCTCACTGTGGATATTTAGAGCAATTATTTATCACAGATTGTGTATGTGAATAAATGTGTTTCCCTACTCTGATAGTCAATATTCGAAACTAAATTGGTCAGTAATTGATCAAGAAAACCAACAATTCGTGCCGAAATGTATATCTAAACAGGTGAG
Source organism: Thysanoteuthis rhombus (assembly GCA_963457665.1). Classification (NCBI taxonomy): domain Eukaryota; kingdom Metazoa; phylum Mollusca; class Cephalopoda; order Oegopsida; family Thysanoteuthidae; genus Thysanoteuthis; species Thysanoteuthis major. Next base: position 10,762,194 of record OY735213.1, on the reverse strand, counting down.
GGAAATACTGATTTGACGTATTTGTTCAATAAATCCAACGGTTCATATAAACAACTAATATATATATATATATATATATATACATATATATATATATATATATATATATATATATATATATATATATTGACTACATTCAGTGTTATTGTCTTTTTTCATTCAACCTCGTTCTATCTTTGAAAACAGATCAGATAATCGAAGAATACTTACTTGTTTGTGAAACTCGTTGTCGTTTCGCTGTTCGTTCCGCCGATGACTGACGTCCTCTTCTCTTGTTCTGATATGCCCGAGCCTATAGGAGATTCAAAGAAATAAGATCTTAATTAAATAAATTGGCATGGGAAAAGAAAGATTAGGATCTCAATCAACATTAGATTTCTTATAAGTAAGTTTTCTGATATGTTTATATTTGCTTGCATGAACATAAATATTCCGAAATATATTCTAATAATAATACGATAAGCCGTAACCGAACATAGAAATCCAAAGCATTGTAGTATCTGAAAAAAAAACTCTCTCTTCCTCTCCCCCTGCTTACCCTAACCCCGAAACTTCCGAGTATGTAGACTTTATTTTTTGAGTGCGTTGGGTAAAAAACGAAATTGATGCACCACCAACAGAATTACAAGACACCAATAGTAATTAACAAAGTTTATAGCGAGATCAAATTAACAACGGTTCTCACCTGTAAGCGCTTCTGTTGCTTAGAATTCTGATGTTGTCGCCTTGCTTCAGCTGAAGCTTTTACTTCTGGTCTCGGATGATCATGGACACCTTTTGCCTGGAAATAGATGGCACCACTAACATGTCTCCAAAAATGCGTCACGGGGTATCCACAATGACCTCGACACGAAAGCAACTCCAAATGACCAGCGCATTTTGAGTTCGGACAAGGCTTCCCGATTTGTTTTCGACGGGCTTTGTCACAAATAGCTGGGCGTAGATGGACCTTGTCTCCAGTGTCCGGAGCTGAGCAGTCCAGACTGCAAACAAGGACACCGAGGCATGACTTTTTGAGAATGTGGACATTGTGGTTGTTAGTGTTTCGCATTGCCCAACCACTGGCGTGACGTCGAGCTTCGTCGAGTTCGACACTGTAGACAAATCGACAATGACCGTTCGGCCATTCCTGGAAGGCATCAAAGCGGGATACCTGGAAAAAGAGAGGAATATTTTACATTATTCAATTCTATATAGAGACTTGTGAACAGACGGAGATAGATAAACCTAGCTTCACGGGAGGTATTCTTGCACCAACGAAAGGAAGATAGGGAGAAAGAAAGAAAGGAAGACTGAAAGAAAGAAAGAAAGAGAGAAAGAAAGGTAGATAAAGAAAGGAAATGAAGAAGACAAAGAAAGAAATAAAGAGAAAGAAAAGAAATGAAGAAGACAAAGAAAGAAAGAAAGAAAGAAAGGAAGAAGGAAAGAAAGAAAGGAAATGAAGAAGACAAAGAAAGAAAGAAAGAAAGAAAGGAAATGAAGAAGACAAAGAAAGAAAGAAAGAAAGGAAATGAAGAAGACAAAGAAAGAAAGAAAGAAAGAAAGAAAGACAGAAGGAAAGAAAGAAAGAAAGAAGGAAAGAAAGGAAGAAAGAAAGAAAACGCAAAGAAAGACATTGAAAGAGTCAAATAAAGAAAGAAAGGAAGAAAGAAAGAAAAAAGTGATAACACAGATAAAAAAAGAAAGAAAAAAAGAAAGAAAGTAAGGAATCATTGAATGATTGATTGAAAGAAGAATCGATTGATTATCAAGTAGGTAACTTACCATAGGCAACATGGAGTCATTGATGTCCCAATGGTGGACAGCTTCTTTATTAACATTGGCATGAGTTCCGGCCACTGCAGAAACGTTTGCTTGGTTACCCATGGGTCCGAGAGGTGGTTGGCTGGACACCGGATATTTGCTGTTGTCTGTTAATGTCATCTTCACTGATCCATACAAATCAACGTCAATTTGATCTGTTAAAGAATGGAAGAAATGAATTAAAAAGTGAACGGGATTTGTATGAGACTTTACGGGATTTTGCACATCAAACAAAAACCATCTTGTAAATGATTGTTTGAAAAAAAGTTGGAACGACACTGGTCTTCGTTATTATGATTTTCAAAAATTGGGTTTGTTTACGAGATTTTGAGTAAATGAAATGGATCTTAGCTGTGGATGGAGATCATGATCACTCTTTTAATTACTAAATAAATGCTTGAAATTGAAGTTATAACTTCCGTCAGGTGTAAAGAATTTAGAACACATAGGTATGTGCAATTCAATTATTTTTAATCTAGCATGGGTTATATCTATTGCGTAAATAAATGAGGATGTAACCAGAACCTAGAAGCAGAGAAAGTGAGAAAAAAAAAGGAATTTGACTAACGCTGTTCGTCGGATAGAACAAGATAAAAACGAAAGAGAATAAGAAGTTCAAATTGGGAAAAATAAGTTGAAAAAAAGAGAAGAATTCAAGGGGGTTTATGAGAAGAATTCAAGGGGGTTCATTAGAAGAAATACAAGAAGGATTATAAGATTGAAAAACCTAAAACAGTTGGAAAAGAGTCTGAAAAAAAAAGAGTTTGAGAATAAATGAAAAATCAAAACCACCAAAGATGGACGGGGAAGAAAGAGTTGACTAATGAGTGAATGAGGGGGGGGGTACCAAAAATCAAAAAGAAATAATAAAGAGATAAAAATTAAGAAAAAAAACTAAGATAAGACCACCCACGACTCAGACACCAAAATCACGACATTTCTGTCGAACTCAACGAAATACCAGGTGATCGAAAAGTCACAGAGGAGGTGGGGAATGGTGTAACGGTCGTTGCTGATCGAAAAGTTGGGGAACGATATTTTTCTCAGACTCTGATCAGTGGTGGCGTTAGATCCGACTGCTCCCCACCACCTACTTTATATCTTAAGTTTTTTTACATTATGTTTTTAGATTTTTCAGAGCTCCTCCGATTTATTGAACTGCAGAGCTCTTCGCTCCCACTGCAGTTGCGGGGTCTGTGGGTTCCACCCGCCGCTTCAGCTCTGATACAAGCGTATGATGTTTCCTAAATAAAGCATATTTAGACTTGAACATTGAATGATCCAAGTCAGCGTAGGTCAATAGATAGATAGATAGATAGATAGATAGATAGATAGATATCCTATGTGTATGGTGCGTTGTTGGGGTGATATTTACTAAGCTTTGTCTGTCATACTAAGTGTTGTTCTAACTTTTGTGCTGCTCTCATTGATACGGCAATGTTTCGGCCTATCCATTCCGCGGTCTTCTTTTGTACAATCCGTTAGGAAAGAAAAGGGAGATATATACTATTTCAAGTGCATTTTTGCAACTCAATGGTGGCTTTAAAAAAATCAAATTTTTAAACGCTATTGCGGTCGCACATAAAGAATTGGATCAATGAAGCTTGAGTAAAATAATTTGTTTTGATATCCACCCACATCTTGTATTCAGGGTAGCTACGGGCGGGTCGCCGGGTAGCTACGGGCGGGTAACGCTCTGCTGAACGCAAGGTTTGAGTCAGTCATGCGTTGTATCATTTTTGTAAACGTTCCGGAGGTTTTCACAATAATTTCTCTTCGTTTTAACTTCTTTTATTTTTTCATATTTCTTCGTTTTCTTTTTTTTATTTTCTGGCTTTTCTCGGTCTTTCTCTCTCTGTTTTGTTTGTCGTCTGTTTTTCTTTCTTTTCTCTATTTTCTTCTTTTGTTTTCCTCTTTTTCTTTTCCTTTAAGTCTTGATACTTTCTTCCCTTTCCTTTTTCTTGGTATGTCTCATTCGTTTGTTTGTTCGTTCGTTCATTCTTTCTTTCTTTCTCTCTTCCTCCTTTCTATTATTCGTTCGTTCTTTCTTTCTCAACTCGCAATCCATTTACTTCCTTTCTTTCGGTTTTGTTTTGTTTGTTTTTCTCTACTCATGTTGTGTATCTCTTCAGCTATTTTGTAGTCAGCACTTCGCTTTTCTTTTCTATTCTTTACTCTTTCTTACTTTCTTTCTCTCTTTCTTTCTTTCATTCTTTTTGTCAATTTGCCAGCTAAGTACCCGCAAAATCAATGATAAGCGAGAAGTGGGCAGAGCGTAAAGAACAAAATGACGTCAGAAGGCGCAAAAAAAACAAAAAAACAAACAGACCCGCCTCTTGCGGTTGACCACGTGATTGTTTCTCTTGAGATTAACCGATTGTTATGGTCTTAAGTCATGCATGGTTACGCTCCACCAGTTCTTTCTTTTCTTCTTCTTTTTTTCTTTTTTACAAATTGCTTTCGTTTCAACTCTGTCTCCTCCCCCACCTCACCTGTCTTTTCCCGTTACACAATCATACACACACACATTCAAACAGGCTTTCAGCGTGCCTATCTGTTAGTGTTTCAAAACTTGCTTTACTTGCGATTGAGTTAGGATTCATCTCTCTCTTTCTCCCTTTCAAAATATACGTGTGTACAGAGAGAGAGAGAGACAGGCAGACAGAGACAGAAAGAGAGAGAGGGGGGTCGATAGAAAGATAGAAATCCACACACATAAAACAGAAAATGAAGAAACAAAAGAATAATTTCCGTTTAAGAAGCTGAACAATAATAGATAAATATCATCATAAATGTTATAATGCCGTACATATGATAAAGGAAAACCTTGTGATTTCTGTACAATTGAACTACGGGACCCACATCAGGGGGCCCGTGTTTTTGTCTCGATCCACATTACATTTCACTAAGTTTCTGGGTAGTCGGATATTTTGAGGCGGATGGAGGCATCAATGAAGTGTCAACCGTTTGTCGTGAGGACACTGACACCCGTCGTTTCGAATGCAAAAACCGCCATTGTTTAACAATATCATAGATTACATGAATTATTAAAATGACCATATCTTTAAAGATGATTCCGACATTAAAAAAATGGAGTTGCCCCCCGTGTCATCGACATATGAGGCAATGATTTTGTCTCTAAGGGACAGGGTGCTAGTTCGATGTACCCTGGCCTCTAAAGATGGAATGCTCTTCAGGACTAAAGGGCTCCAGCTGCCCTGCTATTTCCCCATAGCTGGAGAGAGGAACTGATTCATATCTTTTTCAAGGGCATTAGTACGAAGTGAACGCAAATTGTCCAAGCCAGAGTTCGAACTCGTTTCGATGATCCCATTCTCAGTGTTGTCATGTTGCTTGCATCAACATCAGCATTAGTTTTACTGAACTCATACAATAGTAAGATGTTAATCTTGTTTTCAGCAAAAATGGTAATAAATAAGAGCGAAATAATATTTTATTATGAATGAGTGTAGCTCCCGAGAGTGTGAGTGGCCAGTCGAGTACAGGTACCCTTCTCTTTTTGAAAGATTGCTTGAAGCCACTTTTTTGCTTTTCGGAATCATTTTGTTTTGTTTTGAGGGGCTACAGCTAGCCGTTATAGAGGCAACGCGTACCTTCTTCCCTCTGGACCCATCACTATCTCAACTGAGGTCGACGTAGCGTAACATAACATCATTAGTATTTTGGGGGTATGCGAACGCTCAAAAATTGTTCCTGCATACATTAATGGTATTTGTTGCTTCGCCTTACACCATTGCTGCTTCTCATAAAAGGTTTTTCATAGAAACTTCCTACTTTCAGATAGTGGAGGAAACCTGTATTTTTGAAATTACATTGTGTTTTATATAATCAACAAGATAAAACACGCAAGCATCATCACCGTTTTAACGTCTTGGAATGCTCGAAAATTGTTCTAATATTAACTTATGGTAATCGCTTCTTCGCTTTGCACTATTTCGGCTTACGAAATGTATTGTACAGAAATGCTCCACTTTCGGAGAAAACCTGTATTTGTAAAATCCGTAATTTCGTCGTGTTGTCTACAATCAACAAGACAAAACAGGCACGCACACACAAATCAAAACAAAAACGGTGGGCTGGTTGTCTCGTGTCGTGTGTCATCGCTGAACGACGGCCGATGGGGCACCCCAAGCAACAGTCTCTCACACCTCCGGTGTTCCGACCCCACGTGTCAATAACCAATGGGCGATACCCCTAACAACAGCAACAACCAACGCTACGGCGGGTCCTTGTTATTACCGAGGGAGAAAAAAACTTAACTGCAAATAAATTTTACTAGAAAGGTGGGGAGGAATAGAAACGGAAAAAAGGGGCTTTATTATTTATTTTCGAATAATACTAGTTTCTTGTCGTACCAAGCAAGAAAGGGTTAATCCAAACTAAAAATTAGCAGATAAATAGGAAACAAAATATCATTCGATTTAATGAAGTAGCAATATTTAGTAAACGGGTTATTTTTTTTTTTTTTTTGATAATTTTTAGAAATTCTTTTATTTGTATTCAGCCCTCTAACTCTTCAGTAAGTTACGTATTCTTGAGATTCTGTCGGTTAATTCCTTTCTTACTAAAAATGGAATCTACTCGTTTTAAATATCGCTACTCAACTTAAGGTTGTTGTAAATCATATTTTCTCTCGGACAGAATTTTGTTTGTATTTTTGTTTCATCTCTTCAAATAATCGTATTTAGACGTACATTTAAAACATATTTTTTCTTAAAATTGAAAAATTTTCCTGAAAAAATGAAAGTCATATTCATTCAAAATACACCACCATACGCGAGAAAAATAAATTTTCCAGCAGAAATACACTATTTCATCTAACCGAATCTTTGCCTTATTATTTTGTACGCGCTGAGTCCACAAGATCAGTGATCAAGTGGCTTTGTCAAAAGATAGATACGGGACTAATCTAATATGCGAATGCAGCAAGTTGTCTCAGAAAGAGTGCAAAAATGACTGGAAAGGTGACCAACTTGGAACTGTGCAAATGACAGAAACATATTTTGTAAACCTGGATCTGTTCTAGAAAATAATAAATGTTAATTTCTATGAGACTACAAAATTCAAATGGATCACCCAATCCAAGCCAGAAGACCAGATCTAATTCCTTGTAAACAAGTTGGAAAAATTCAGAGAGTAGATTTCTGTTCAAGCAGACCAACGAGAAAAACAGAAAGGACATTAAAAACCGGACAAAAATCTCGATAGAACTGGGGAAATTATAGAACTTGAATAGTTGTACCCATCATTATTAGCGCACTTGGACTAGTCCCGAGGAGTCTTGCAAAGGAGTTTGAAGGAAAGGAAATATAAGAATACTGATGAGAGTCCATCTTTGTCAAGTACTTTTATTGCTACTTCGTCTCCAGTGAAAGCCACCAGTTATTATTAGTGTATAAACTTAATACAAATAAAGCAACACTGACGACGAAATGGAAGAAGAATGTCTGTTTTCTTCATCTCCTTCTTTAAGTATATCCTGGATAAACAAATGTTTTGTGATTAAGTGCCCAATCTCACACTATAATTACCCTTACTACTATAAACAATCCTTATCTAAGTCAGTCAACAAATAGATCGATTTCCGTGTTCGCTTCAAATCGTAACAGGGATTTTGGTACTTTGCAACACGCCCCGGAAGTGGACCAGTAGGTTCAAAGGTTGAAATGCTAAACGCAAAATAATCTTAACGCAAAAGTAAATAATCGAAACAGCCAATCAAAAGAGTTTTTAATCATAATATACGGGTAGATAGGTGTCAACGCATTTACTGCAATAATATACGGGTGAAGATGTATTAGTGCTATGAACCCTGATATAAGCAGCACTCGTCATTAAGTAAACAAAACCACGTGCACATCCCGACGAGCAATTTGTTTGCCTTCGATTGTGCTTGCTTTTATTTATTAAAACATTAAATGTGAACACATACGTTTTTGAAGTGACTATTTCAATGTATTAATTTGTCTTTGAACAATATTATTTCTACCTTATGAATTCCAGAAGAATTCAATTCCTAACACATACAGTGGGAAAGAAATCGCTCTTTCAAAAAACCCTCTACACCCTATTTTAGAAAATCGAGATTAGAATTAGAAAAGTTTCGTTCTCCAGTTTTCTTTTGGTTTACGAATGATAAAAAATCATTTTGTATCTTGAAAAAATAAGTTTTTCATTAATTATTTCGTTGAAATGAACTGTTTAAAGTCAATGTTTACTTTTTTCGGCAAAAACATCAATTCGACGCCAGATACAATATTTACACCCTCTGTTAAAGAGTTTAAAAATTACTCGCCATAAAATGAAATAAAAATGTGAATTGATAATTGACAATCGTATTGAAGATTACCATTTTAAAAAAATAGTTAAATAATCAAGATAATAAATAATCAGTTAGAAATCCACTGAAAGAAAAATAGTAAGTCAGTTACTGAACGATTCTGCAATTTTTGTCAGTTTTTGAATTCGATCGCGACGACTTTGCTTTGGTAAACATAATAAAACAACTGAAAAAAATATCAATAAAAAAACATCAACAAGTAAAGATTCCGTAAAACCCGGATGGAAAGATAATGATAAAAATGAAAACAATGATCCTACTTACCAAAAAGACTAGAGAGAGGGAGAGCAGAATGGGGGAGAGTCACGCTAGGATGGTGGTTAGAGATCGTCGTGCTGTATGGTGGTTGTCGCTGGCGAAGATCGAACCGGCCCTGTCAACGGGGTCTTGTTTTTCTTCGACTTTACGGGGACAAATTTGTCACCCTAAGATGGGGGTCGGTTGGTTAAAACCGGGGCTTTGACGGGCGCCCGCTGCCGAGCTTTATATACTAAGGGAAGAATGTGCTGGGCTAAGCACACCATCCAATGAGCCGTCGCTATCAGATTGGATATAATGCGGGAAGTTGGCCCCCTTCCTCCTCCGTCTTCTTCATTTCTACGGCCTTGCCTCTCTCTCTACCCCCAACAATGTCTTCGGCGATCAAGGTGTTTCCGAACGGGACACCTGCATGTTTCCAAAATTATTCGGATAACGGTGATAAGTGGGTGGGGGTCGATTTTACTTGATTTTAATTTTGTTTTGTTCAATTTGTTTTTATCATATCTTTATTTATTTCGTTTTCATTTCTTTTTCATTCTTTTTTTTTTCATTATTCGTTTTTATGTCGCTTTTATAAACTTTTTCACTTGATTATAACTTTCATTCGCCTTTTCACGGCGTTCTTTCTTTATGAAGAAAAAACTAACTTCACAAACGCACATTAATACACTTTATCTTGCATATATGGGGTGTACAAAAGAGGCAATCTATTTCATTACATATTTTAAACAAACAAAAAGATAAGAACTTTATGGACACCCAGTATGTTCATATATATATATATATATATATATATATATATATATATATATATATATATATATATATATATATATATATATATATATATATATGTTAATTTGTTTGAAATATGGAATTATAATTAACATGCACATTTTCGGACACTTACAATTAATTATTTATCTATACATGTATGTGCATACATGACGGCGGATTCTTAATTCCGTAACCTGGCACGTACTCATTAGCTGAATTTTCATCTGAAATGTTCACAATGTATTATATGATCTACACGATCCTTTGAATTCTTTAAATTCTTCTTTGAATTTTTCTTTTTCTTTTAATTCTTCTTCTTTGAATAATTTTTTCATTCTTTTTTTATATCTCTTTTTCTCTTCTCCCTTCACACTTTTTATAATCTTTTTCTTAGTATATTTATTCTATCACACCCTCTCTTTTCTCTGCTGCGATTGAACCATAACGGTTCATTCCGAATTTTATCTAATTCCCTTCCATTTCTTCTTCTCAATCTTTTTCTTTTTCTGTTCGACTCTCATTTCTTTTTTTTTTACTTTTAGTATGTTTCTTTCTTTCTTTAAATGTATTTCTTTCATTCTTTCTTAATTTTTACATATTTCTTTCATTCTTTCTTAATTTTTACTTATTTCTTTCATTCTTTCTTAATTTTATATATTTTTTCATTCTTTCTCACTTTGAATAAATTTCTACATTTCTTTCTTACTTTGAATGTATTTCTTTTTTTCTTGCTTATTTATTCATTCAATTCAATATCTTCATAACTCTTTCTCTCCGATTTCTTTTTTCTTTCTTTTTTATTACTTTAAATATATTTCATTCTCTTCTCCAATATCTTTATTTCTTCCACTCTTTCTTTTTTCATTCTTTCTTGCATTAAATACCTTTTCCTTTCTTGCTCGTCTGTTCGCCTATTTATTTGTTTGTTCATTTTCTTTCATATATTTATTACTCTCTCTGTCTTTCTTGCTTTAGATTTCTGTTTTTTATACAATTTTTATTCTTCATTTCCTTCGGTATCACCATATTCCTCTCTCTTTATATTCCTTATTTTGCTCATAATTTCTTCTTTTTTGATTTAGATATAATTCTTTCTTCCTTTCCTTCGAATTCTCCTTTTCCTCCCAAATTTAGATATAATCCTCTTTTTCCTTTTTTCTTTGAATGTTTTCCGTTCTTTCTTGAAAATATCTTTCTTCTATCAAGTTATCTATTCACAAAATGTCATCATTCTCTCTAGTTTCCTTTTCCCAAAATCTCTCTCTCTCTTTCTTTCTTTCTTTTTATCTTTCTTTCTTTCTTTTATCTTTCTTTCTTTCTTTTTATCTTTCTTTCCTTTTCCCGTCTTTTTCTCCCTTTAATATCTTTTTCATTTTCTCTCTATCTTAAAAATTCCTTTCATCTTCCATCTAGAGCCTCGCAATTTTCTTCTTTTACGCCATCTTTGCTTCTTTTTTTCTTGCTTGCTTTTTTCTTTCTATTTCACTTTTGTTCGAAATTTCTTTCTTACTTTCAATATCTTTCGTTTTCTATCTCTCTTTTATCGTCGTCCTTAAATATTTTCCTTTCTTTCTTTAAATACTATCATTATTTCTAGTTTTCTTTTACAGAAAATCTTTGTCTCTTTCTTTTCCCCTTAAATATCTCTATTCAACTTTTTATTTCTTTTATGAGGATATTATTCTTTCTTCAAATATCTTTATTCTTTCTATCTTTTTTATTTCATCCTTACAATCTTTTACCACTTATTTGTATCACTCCTGTTTCTTTCCTTATTAACTTATTCATTTTCTTTCTGTCTTAAAAAATCTTTTCATTTTCCACATAGAACCCTCTTCATTTTTTCCTTCTTCCTTCAACTTCATATATATATTTATTGATTAATTTCCTTCAATATTCTTTTCCCTTTGTTTTTTTTCATTCTTCCTTGCATTACATTTATTCATCTGTTACTTTAAATTGGTTTCGTTCTTTTTCTTTCAATATACCTAACTCTTTCTCCACTCTAATCATCAGACTTTTTCTTCGATTTCTTTTCTTTATTTTTCATCTTCACTTGCTTTCTTCAGATTTTCTCTCTTTTTTCTTCTTCCTTCACTATCTTCATCCTTTTTCTTATCCTCTTCTAAATGTATTTTCCCTCTTTCTGTTAAAAATATTTTTTTTCCTTCACTTGTTTTTTTTCTATGTTTACATCTTGATCTTGATAAGCTTAACTTGATACGACACAAGACGCAGGCAGATTATTTTCCAAGTTATGGAAGCATTTTTTTTATCGATTTAGAAGTCATTTCCGTTTGATTTTTTTTTAGATGAGGCATCATCAATATGTATAGATTCTTCAAGACTGTTGTCCGCATCTTACATCATCTTTTGAACACAAATTATGCTACACTGCAAACCTGGTTTGCTATATATATATATATATATATATATATATATATATATATATATATATATATATATATGTGTGTGTGTGTGTGTGTGTGTGTGTGTGTGTGTGTGCGTATGTGTGTGTGTGTGTGTGTGTGTGTGTGTGTACCCCGTTTTTCTTTGGAGTTCGAGCAGTTTCTTCACATGCTCTCATTTACTTAGAGACTTTATAATTCACTACTTCAAAGCTGTTGATAGCGTGAAAAATGTTTCCGACTTATCTATCTCATCAGCAGTTCCATTTAACAAGTGACTGAAGCCATTCAAGTGGAAGAGTTCATTGTTTCAAATGGTGGGTAGGAGATATTCTCGTCAGTAAAATACAAACTTTTATGCATAATGGGCATGGAAACAAGAAAACGAACAGAAAAAGTCATACTCAGGACCGGTGCACACGTAACATGCGCACTAGGCGAGACTTGATGTTGATGCAAGGGTTTTATGCACCCTTTGCGAAACTAAAAATTTGTGCCTCTGATTATTTGATTTTTTTTACTAATTATCTACCGAAAGGCCAGTACTGCACCCTATGAGGTTTGTACCCTTGGCGCTTGCTTTATTTGACCTAAAAGGTAACGCCGGTCGCACTGTTCATTACATAGATAGATTTTTTTAATTCTTTTACAGGAATTCGACAAGCATTTGGCACCAGTCAGAAATACAGAACTATTTTAACCACAAGGCATTTCAACATTTTTTATCTCTCTTCTCAATTTTACTTCTCTTTATAAACTTGTTCTTTTTTCCTTTCTTCGTAACTTTTTTTTCGTTTTACATGATGTTCTTTTGTTTTTGTTTTTGTTTTTGTTAATACCATTTTTCCATTTATTTGTCATCTACACAATAAAAAACGCAATATATATATCGTTGTTCTTACCATTGAGCTAAACAGACGCCGGTGATGCAAAGGCCCAAATAACTGTTTCAACTCCAAATTCTCATTTTTGCTTATTCACAGTCTATATCTGCTGGATTTGTTTCTTTTAACCCGACAATTATGTTATCAAAAAAATGGATATATGACCTGACAAAATAATTATGAATTGTGTAATATTATGTAGAAACTTTTATTTCAAATGAACACCCATTATTACACAGAAAATGTAACATTTGACCTTGACAACGTAAATAGAATAAACAATTATGTATATATATATGTGTGTGTGTGTGTGTGTGTGTGTATGTGTGTGTGTAAAAGTTTATTTTATTTACGTTGTCTACACTCTGATTCTAAGCAGAGAGCCCTGGGGTGACACTTTGATCCTTGGTCGAGTACCAAGATATCCTAGGCAGAGGAGTCGACCCAAACGCAAATAACTCCGTCATTTTTCAAAAAATGGAAAGAAAGAGAGAGAAACGAACAAACAAAAAGTTAATCATTGAATAAGGAAATAAAAATAGAAATAAAGAAAGAAAAAGACAGAAAAGAAAGGAAAGTCGAGAATGAAATTAATAGATTAGAAAAAGGGAAGAACGCTCAGCGAAATAAAAAGGAAGTTGGAAGAATGAAAAAAATCACGAAGGAATCTACAAAACAGAACAATTCGAGAAGAATACGACGATATATCATTATTTTCTTCCAATTTTTAAAATTTCTTAATCGCTTCTCTACCCCTTCGTTCTTCCTTCCTTTCTTTCTTTCTGTCTTTCATTCTTTCGTTCCTTCCTTCTTTCCTTCTTTTCTTGATTTATCTCCCTTTGATGATATTTCCTCATTCCTCACGCCACCGCTTCTCTTTATTCTTCATTCAGTTCTTCTTTCTTTTGATTTTTCTTCTTACAACTCACAGTAACACATTCGTTTCATTCATTCTGATCTTCTCTCTTTTTGTCGGTGTTCTCCTTCTACCCGTACCCGGTTCTCGATCTCCCCCTTCCCCTAGTTCTGATCACCACACCCTTCGCCCTTTGCTCGTCACCCACGTGCCGCTCTCCCTCTTCCACCCTGCACCTTTGTTGCTCACAGATCGTTTGCATTTGGCTTATAAGTGGACAAATTACAACCATTCCTTATCGTCGTTCTCCGCCCCCTTTTCTGCACCGCCGCCGCCGCCGTCATCTCTTTATCACTAACCGGTCCTCCTCTCCCCCACTAAACTAGGGATGGGTGCTGAGACGAGGGGTAAGGGTTAAGACACGAAGCCCGTAACTATGAGGAGAAAAAAAGATGAATAAAAATTGTGACGAGAAGAGAGATATGATTGAACGGACGAAGCTAAAAAAAAAAATAAAAAAAGTGAATTTTACGGTGATTGCTTCGCACGGAGGCAATTTTTCTTAAATACAGAGGAATCCGCTTATTATAATCACTGATAATGATATACGTCACTTATTGTTATCAAAACTAGTCGGTCCCAAACACTTCATCTAAAGTGATCACAATAAACAACTTTCAAGAGACAGGCCTGCAAACTGAGAAGTATGCAACGTGCGCATGAGAGAATCATGCTCAACTTTACATGGAGAGATCACAAGACAGCACAGTATATAAGGAAGAAAACAGGTGTTCGTGACATCATAGAATCTATTAAAAAACTCAAATGGCAATGGGCAGGCCATGTTGCAAGAATGAAAGACAACCGATGGACATCACGTCTCACAACATGGATCCCCAGAGATCACATAAGAAACCGAGGCCGACAGAACACGAGATGGAGAGATGAACTTGACAGATTCAGGGAATACTGGCTCCGCGACGCCCATGATAGGGAATTGTGGCGAATCCTGGGGAAGGTGTATGTCCAACGATGGACGTTAAAAGACTGATGATGATGATGATGATGATGATGATGATGATGATGATGATGATGATGATGATGATGACAACGCCACAGGCAACGGTGAGAAGCCCGAGACCTGTAACGTGTTAATTCTATCGTAATGATATTCTACGTCGTTAGTAAGAAAAAAGATGATAGGAGATACCGTGCGTACAATAAACCTAGAGATATTCATGTTTGCAAAGTTATTTATTTGCTTTGTTCAATTTTATCAGCTGGTAATTGTTAAAAGACCTTGTCCCCAAAGTGATAAGTTGAGCGGTTTCCTCAGTGAAAAATGAATGAATGAAATTTTGTCAGAAAAAGTTATTTTTATTGTTTATTTTTTTTATCGAGGAACGAAAAAGAAGGAAATGAAGATAGACAAGTGAATATAAAAGGAGGCGTATAAAAAGAGAAAGAAAAATAATGAAACAAAGTGAAGACAAACAAGAGGGGTACGCAGACGTACCCGTCTAACTTGTTTTTCAAGAGGGCACTTACAGTGTACTTCTAACACGGTTACAACTTCTACTACTACTACGACGACGACGATCAGTTGGGATCCCCGTTTCACGCACATGTGCGATACAAACACAGCACAACACAACGCCCCTATTGGGTGGAACCTTACAAGGTTGGCGCATGCACCCCTATTGGTCCCACCCAACCCGGTCCCATTCATCGCTATCCCATTGCCAAAAAAAAAATCAAATAAATTTTAAGAAGAAAGAGAAATAGGGAACAAATTCTACCCGTATTACCTCCTCGGCACTACCCGCATGGAAATTCAACTAACTTACAACTCAGATAACTTTTTCTTTTATTTCAAACAACGCCAAACTTTTCTTTGAAAACTTTTCTCGGCACTAAGAAAAGAATGATTTTCTCTTTTCATTTCTATTTTTTCTTCTTCTTCTTCTTCTTCTTCTTCTTCTTCTTCTTCTTCTTCTTCTTCTTCTTCTTCTTCTTCATTATTCATTCATTACCAATAATTATTCTTATAATTATGATTTCCCCTTTTCTTATTATTATTACAAGAATAAAAAAAGGTGGAGTTCGTAATTTTAATAGTGGTTGTTTGATAGAGTGATGACTGGCTATTCATCATCATCATCATCATCATGATAATAATAATAATAATAATAATAATAATGATAATAATAATAATAATAATAATGATGATAATAATAATAATAATAATAATAATAATGATTATAATGTAACGCCCCTATTATAGTAGAAGAACTGATCTTAAAAAATACACAGATTGGTTTTACTTTCAGTTTTTGAATATTTCGATGTTTCATTCGAAGAGTTTATCGGACAATTGAGCTAATTTTATTCCAGTTAATTCTGATGTCACAACAACATTTCGGCAGATCCATTCTAGGGCTTTCTTTGGGTATGCTATCCGAATAACCAAGTAACTTGGCACCACCGGAAAAGGGTCTCTAAAAAAAAAGCCATACTATTGATCGGCCAAAACGTTGTATTAACCAAAAAAACAAGACGAATTAGTTCAAATGTCTGGAAAATTCTTTGGATATTGATGGTGTAATTTCAAAATTATCGTTGTCTCAATGTTTTTTTGTTTTGTTTTTTTTCCCTTTTTTTTTTTTTTTTGATGAGCAGAGTCAGCGTTCGCTCTTAACATACCTCAAGTTTTAGGGGGGAAAAGTGAATCAAAAACAAAAAAAAGAAAAGAACGCACGCACATACAAAGAACATTTTCCCCTAATCTAGATAATGAGAAGTATGGATGAAAGCATTCGATTACAAAAGGTGATACTAACTCACTCGATTCAACCACATGTCCCCTTCTCTACGTAAACAAGAAAAGATAACTATAAAAATGGAAAAAAAATTCTTCTGTATCGTCTTTGATCTAACTCGCATCAATGAGACATTGTCGCATATATATATATATATATATATATATATTACTTTTATTCAAATTCATACAAATCTGATTTTTTAGGTTGCATCAAATTAAACCCAAAGTGTTATAGAAATTCATTTCACTGCTTAAACGTTTGAAAATTCTGGACGTGCCGCCTAATATAGCTGTTGCTATAGACCATCAGTAAAAAAAAATGGGTTATGCCGATCAATTGTGCTCGTAATTTAAGAAAAACCGGTAAATCCCAGAATCTTTTTAACTAAAAAAAAACGAACAAGATGTAGATTTCAATTTAGCATAACAAATTCAAAAACTAAAACACACAGAGAGAAAGAACCTGATATAAATCTAACAGGTTCAGTACCGCATTGAGATTTTGTGGTTCCTTGGCTATAGGTACTGAGTGACCCCTGAGCTAGATGTACTGTGAGCCCTCCAGTAGTATTTTCAAAAGGAAAAAAGTCAAAGAAAAAATTCAATTTATTTGTACAAGGCTAACAAAAATCATTCTTCTTTCATTCACGTTGTGCAATTTCTCGGAAACGAATTCCTTCCTAACATCATTAAATTGTAAGTTCTTGAGAACATCGTTTTCAATCGCCATGAGAGCAAGTCTGTTTTAGTGATTCTTGGACGTCACAAACTATCATACGATATACAGGTATACCTTGATTAGTGCGGTTAACCCTTCCCAAAAATGTCCGTATTGTTCCAAACTGTTCAAGTTCTCTTAATGATTTGACGTTTCATCTTATACTTAATTACATTAATTTGTACTGCAATATCTTAACAGTACTATACCCAAACCCGTACTAATCAAAACTGCACTAATCAAGGTATTGCAGTATGTCTATATGTATATAGTACAATGTTTCCGTTCGCCATAGTAAGTTCAATACTAATATATATGCAGTATATTAATTGAGCTCTTCTTCAAATAGATGATTCATAGTACTTATACTCTGATTCAGCATTCACAAATGAAATAACTTTTCATTTAATCACTAGGGATGGAACACTGTCAAATATTATAAATTTTTGACTTGTATGTATATCATCTCAATTTCAGTTGCTTTTCATCGCAACTACTCAGACCGTCAGTCTACGACAGTGAGCAAACAGGACAGATTGGAAATAAAGACTAAGCTCATTTTGGTCCTTCTCGTAAAAGAGATTTCAGTCTTACAATATTGTTACCAATTTTTTTGTTCTTGAATATGTGCAGTATTGCGCTTTGTTTCTGTTCAAATTTCTTATGAGAGTCAAGCCAGAATAATAAATGTCTGAAATTGTCACTCATAAGCAAATACAGTAAATTGGTAGGAACGGTGACCCAATGGGAACTATGCAAAAGACTCGAATTAGACCATGCAAGCCAATGGTATGTGGAAAAATCTGAAACTGTCCCAGGAACTCGAAAAGGTAGCATTCCATGGGGATTCAAGAAGAAGACCCCAATGAAAATCACCGAAAACCTGGCGTAAATACGCATTTGTAACCGTAATAATAATAATAATAATAATAATAATAATAATAATAATAATAATAATAATAATAATAATAATAATAATAATAATAATAATAATGGAGTATTTTATTACCTATGAAATGTATCCATATTAGCTATAATAACATGCAAAAGCAAATGAAATCAATATCTGATCAGTATAATCGATTACTTTCGCTGTTTGTCTACATTTCTGTTGTCTACTGTAATTTAGTTTTGAAGTTTCAAACCTGTGAGAAAGCATTAATGAACGAGAGAAAGTTATAGTGAAGGTTGATCCCCTTTTGCTCCCATTCAAGCATAAGCATCCAATTCCATTACATGTATTGTTGTTAATTATATGGCAAGCATGGGTGGGGAGTGAGAAAATTAGGGTGAAAGACATTTGAAGAATTAAAATTTTTTTGCTGTAGGGTACTGTTAGTTCCTCTGGACAGTATGTGATTCCTTGTCTTTCTTGCCCACTTCGTACGCAGTGAAACACCAAAAGGGGGAAGGAGTAATAAGACTCAAGAGTATGTTGAAAATAATAAATCAACAAGTTTTATCGGTGTGAGAAGACACCAGAGAAAAAACTGAATAATAATCTGAAAGCGCCACGGTCGTGCATACAAGCAATGAGAATAATACATACAATTATTATTATTATTATTATTATTATTATTATTATTATTATTATTATTATTATTATTATTATTATTATTATTATTATTATTATTATAATAAGAAGAAGTAGTTGTAATAGTTGTAGACATAGTAAGTAGCTGGTCTCACGCAATCATCACCATTGCTATCAGAGTATGCCGTCTCTTCTCTCGCGACTTCTTTTAAATAATCATATTTTAAGGTTCCTTTACAATCACACACTCATACACGATCTGAAAATATGAAATATACGTTCAATGTGAAAATATAAAGCTCGTGTGTCTCAGTTATAATGTTTTACAGCTATCGGGCGAATGAAATTGGAAATTGCCTGGTTTCAACGTGTTGATCACAAGGAATCTTCGAAATCGAATATATGAAGAAGAAATGATTGAAGAATTGAAAAAGAATACTTTGTTCAATTTATGAATTTAAAAAGTTTTAGTTTTTGTTATATGTGTAATGTATCTTTTTTAATGTGTTTATTTCTTTTAAAATTGATGAAAATGGGAAGTCTCCATTTCATGTTTTAAACGGTTTTATTTTCATACAAATCAACTAGTATGTACAACAGAATATCGAATAAAAGTAACAATTACATAAATGTGTTAAATTAAAATATTCTTATGCCAACCAGTATTAAATATACTAAAACAAGGATTTACACTCTTTACATTCAGAACATTTATCTACTCTCTCGCCGTTTTGCATTTTGTAAACATACATTGTAGTTGGGCTTTGCCATCTTGCGGAAGAATAACACATAACCATAAGACGAGTTATCTCGTCCGTGACATTACATCTGCGTCTTGATTAGGACTTTTATATCGTCAATGACAACGAATAGGTTACAAGTACTTCATTTAGTACTCATAAGAAAGTATTTGTGCTTTCCCAGTGGAATACAACCGTACCCGAATACGATTGGGCGTGCGCACGCGCGCACACACACACACACACACACACACACTTCAGGAGCACACGCGATCCGGTCGAAGTTGTCAAGGAAAAATGCGTTCCTTGTCATTGAAAACGCCGAGCAAGAAAAACACGTGTTTATGTTTACGCTTTTTAGCTTTTTGGAGTTTTGTTCTCACCAACCTTGACGCTTTCCGGACACTGTCGTTCGATCAAGATGGATCGGTTGTTTAGACTTAGACAGTTAAAAACTAGCCTGCAGTCGGTGTTCGAGCCCAGCTGAAAGCGGGGATCCTGAATACTGATTTTCAAGGCAGCTAGGCAGCCCCTCTCCTCCAGGATGATTGGTACAATCTGATAGCACCAATTGAGTACCTTTACTTTTAAAATCTGTCGTAACAACACAGTAAAAATATCATTTAGAATCTCTTCATATCCTTATCTATCATAGTATTGGACAAAAGTGTCAAAAAAGGTCTATCGTTTCTTTATATATGCGTGTATCTATGTGTTTGTGTATTCCAGCGCTCCTGTCCACACCGTTTTGTCTACAGACTTGAAAATTGGAATTAGTACACCACGACACCCCCTCTAAACCTTGCTTTTTTATTTTTGGAAAAGAAGCTTTTTTTTAACCTTTTAGGGGCCTTATTTTGACGGGCTTAATAACATCCAGCTTCTCCTAAATCTAGATGTTTCTCGATATTTTTTATATTCTATTTGATGTTTTCCAGTGAAAAACGCCTGTGTTGTCATCTATAAAATATGATTTCTCCTTCGATGGATTTCTCTTATATGCCATCTGTTTGTTCATTTCTACTTTTACGTCTTTATTCTTTCCTATCACACAGTTCTGAACAGGACATTGTGCGTGAGTTCGATCTTTCTTGGGTGACACATTTTTATGGGTCTCTGATGGACTAAGATATGTTCAGTAAACAACTAAGCAAATAAACGCATCCCGTAGGGCCATTGCAGGTTAGACTTGCAGTTCATTACCACTGAGTTCAATGTTTTCTCGGGTCTCGTTATTGTCGGTATAGACCTGAGGTTCGTAAATAAACGACCAGCATGCCAAATCCGACCTACGACCTGGCCTCATTTCATCCGACCCGCCGACTTCATTGAATATGTTAAGTTGCATACAAAGATTCTTTGTTCTCCTTATCTATTTTTGGTTTGTTAAAAATCAATTCTGAGTCGAAAAATAGTTATTTTTGCAATCGCTTCAAACAAAGGTTTCATAGTTAAAATGTTTTAACACTCTTCCTTCCTGCTGTTCTATAGATATGTACGCAATATTTGAACCACAGTTAAACAATTTTTTGTCCCCTCACCCCCGAAATTCCCAATTCTCATTGATTGATAGCGCTTGGAAGTTAATGTAGGTATATACTGTCATGTGGAAAAACTTTGAAGTAAGCAAGCTGTTTCTATAGGCTTGTGTGATCAAAGTTACATTTTTTATTCACTTTGACCCGCAAAAAAAATATATTTTTTATCCGTCCTGCCTTCAAAAAAGCTTGCCGACCCCTGGTCTATATGATGTTAAGCTTGGAAAACATTTTCGGTCTTGGGCGTCAGCCGGAGAGTAAGAGTTTGCAAGTTAGTCTCACGGGTTTATTGTTCGCGAGTTCGAACCTCCCCAAGTGCCCAACTATCGGACGTCGTTAACTAAATGTCTACATGCCCAGAAAAGAGGCACATGCATGTACCCGGAGATCGCAGTTCTTCGCACACCTTGCCAACCTGAAAGAAGCACGCGCCCGCTAACTTTACCCTCGCGATTGATACGTACGCACCCCGTAAGCGAGCGTTGATTCAGCCGGGCCGTAAATCCCCGACTGCTTAGACAAACTCATCGTCATTAGCATCCTTTTCCCCACAACACACGAGCCCATAAACCAACCGGTCACTGGGGGCAGCCGTCTCTTTATGAGGGCTAATACGCTACTGATAGCAGTGTCGATTGTATCGCATCCTAAGCGGATTAAGACCGTGAAATGACCTCCGGAATTGATACAGGAAAGATCTGTCAAGATGGGTTAGCAGCCAACGGGACACAGTTATAGTCGGAGACGGGGTTGGTGACGTGAGCGAAGCCTTGCTATTGTCGTATTTTGCTTGCAAGAGAAAAGACAAGAGAGTCAAGTGGCCAACAACTTTTCTGCTGTTTTCTCTCCCTCTTGTATCCGGCAAGAGGTGAGGAGTGGCCGTGTGGTTACCGGCGCGCTGAATGGAATCGGCAAGCCAAGTTCAAACCCCGGCTGAGACAGTTTGGGAACCAGTTTGTTGGACGGACAACAATGATTCTAAACTAGCCTGAAGAGAAATATAAGCGCACGTTTGACACACCCATGATGAAATCATCTGTTGTGCCTCGAATGACTTTGCACTGAGGTACGGATGTCCAGGCTTCCCTTTTGGCAAAAGGGGTATGAGTCCGGGTCGAACCGAGAGCTTATCTTTATTCCCGATTCATGCTGTGTAGTCATTGTCCAATACTGACGGTCTGAGTAGTTGCAATGAAAAGCAACTAAAATTGAGATGAAAGCAATGCTAGTGAAAAATCTAATAATAAAAGTGCGTAACTGCAACTACTTGTGAACTCTTACTCGATCGAGGGTCACATAGACAAAGAGAGACAAAAAAGACAGAACATAATTTATAATGTTAAAAGCAACAGACGAAAAAAGAGAAATTAATATGAAAGAAATCGGAGAGGGAGAAGGAGGAAGACACAGTCGTCGGCCTTTAAAAGATGGAATGCGTTAAATCAGTTATGGTAAAAAGAAAGTAGGTGAACTAGAGGTGAAAGAAAAGAAGAAAAAAGAATGGATGCAAGAATAGAGACGAAAAGAAAGAAATCATTTATAATTTATTCGTTTTAATTACGCTAACTTTCAATTATAACCGGAGCTATAATTTCGAAAATTTGATAAAAATGTACAACAGAATACAATCAGGAAAATACTACGAATTATCAAGCTGAAAGTTATTTAACAATAAGCGTTTTGTTTGTCTCCTGATTACAGGTTTGTTTATTTCCATCACTTTTTTGTCTACCTTACAGTAATAAAGTGTTTTCATTAGTTTTTATTTTTTCATAAATGGTTATTGGAATGTTTCGAAAATAAACAATGAAAATAGAAATCATATTAAAAGATATTTTTTAAAAAAGCAATACAAGAAATTGAGAGATTGCACAGGAGGAAAACGCCTGAATGAATTTGTCCTGCTCTGATATTTCATCCTCCGAAAATACATGACTGCTTTTTGACATCAAACTTTTTTTTCTTCTCTTTTCTTCTCATCGCTACCTGATCACAATTTACCTAACACACGTATCATTTATTTGGTAATTTCAAATTTCTATGACCTTCATCTTTTTTAGATGCTACCTAAAAAAGTGACAAATCCGTCTGCTTCTTTCGAAAAATGTGACAATTTTTGGATTTGGAAACAAAATTGGAAAACAAAATTGAAAAATCTAACTTTTGTGGTACTTGGAAAAAGATGAATTTTATCATTATTTACTTTTCAAACAGAAATAAGACTCTATTAATACTAAAAGGTCATCAAAAAGCTCTTTGTTTTTTTGTTGGTTTTTTTTTCATATATAAGTTCAGAAAAATATTGAAGAAGTTCTATTGAACACAAAGCTTGCATCGAACAATTTGATAAAAATCTTTCCAAAAATATATCGGATACGTGATGGATAGAAATCGATAGAAATTATAGATAACCACCATCCATATATACTGTGTTGGGGATGATCAATTGAAAAGTTGGAAAATGGGGTAATGAATGAATAAGTTACTTCTCTCGCCTTTTGTTGGGCTGTAATCATTAGAAAAAAGATCTGAAAAACAAGCAGGAACAAACCAGTTGGCTGAAGCTGTTGGAGTTCACTTCACACTCACACCCTTGGTATTAACATGTACTCGCTTCCTCCGACATTCTGTCCCATAGTCAGATATCTTGAAAATATCTTGTCCCTGGCATGCCAAGATAGTTGGTTGACTGAGCTCTTTGGTAAATCGCTCTCTCATTATTACTTACCCAACAGGTGATTGTAACTGCAAAAAGATGTTACACAATGGCCAATCAACTTCTGGATAAACGTCGAAAGAAAACTTGGAAAGAGCTTTTCCATACTTTCTTTAACTACTTCGGGAAGTCAAAGTGGAGCAACGGTCGCGGAAAATGGAATTGGTAAACGGAGTTCAAATTCGACTGCAGCTTTTTTGTGTTCACTTTGCATTAATGCCCCTTCGGAAAAGCATAAATCTATCTCCTCTACTCAAGTTATGGGTAAGATAACAGAACAGACAGCGGTATCTAGCCCTGGTTGGCAATTAGTTCAGGACCAGGAGAAGGACAACTCTGAATTCAAAAACCAGAAATGGAATCCACTCCTCACACAGCCATGGGAAAATACAACAAAAGGAGAGGATGAGGCTTTCAATTCCAACCCACGGAAACTCAGGGACTAAAGATGATCGGCTTGAAAGCTGGAGGACCGATCTGATCCAGCATCCAAGACTTCGAGAGAACTCTTTGCTGGGGAGATTATAACAAAAAAGAAGGAAGTTTCTGTGAACTCCTCATTCGGGTTTCAGTATTGTATAAATATCTCTGACAGATTTTCAATTTCTTTCAATTTTACTAAAAAGAAAAAAATATATCTGTCGTTATTGACCCCAGTGAAAAAAAGCCTTTATCCCCATAGTGAACTTGGCCAGGTGGTTTAAAAAACTGATCCCTAACACACAGACTTGGAACTTTTTTTTTTTTTTTCAAGGCGATTCTTTGAACCAATTCGTTTTGTTGTAGTTCGTTCCGCCTGGTTAGGTCAAAACTTCAAATTTGATTGTTCGTTTCGTTTTGTACTTGTTTCGTCGGTCAGTTTTCTGGGGTTAATTCTGTGGTGACTATTGACGCATGACGCATGGAACAAAGAAGTTCAAATGAAAAACAGCAAGAAAAAAAGACGTGCCAGGAACAATAATTATATAGTGAATCAGTCAGACGAAATGAGAAAAAAAGTCTTTTTGTAGTCCCAACTAGTAACAGAAATGAATTTAGTACAAAGTGAGTGAGAATAGCACATGCATCTTTTTTGTACGCTACGTATACGGCGACTTGACGTGGTTCCGATAGAAATTACCTCCGTAATCATCATTAACCTTATTATTATTTTTTTCTATTTTTCATTTATTGGCCAAAAGGTAGCACTGAACCAACAAGTGCGACAATATTAGTTCAAGCATAAAATAATGATTATGCTTCATTTCTAAACCGTGGACAATACTTATCGTATTGTGTCTTTCATTCGATTAATACGTATGCAGAATATACGACGTTGGAGTATATCACGAACAGTGATAAAATAACAAAAAGACATGCCAGGATATTAATTGTCAAACTCCAGTCCACATCAAGAGTTAACTTTGTTTTTCTACTGTAACAAGAAGGGCAAGAACAATCCTCGCCAAATTTAGGTGAGAAAAATTAATATCCCCCTACCGTGATTTGGCTGGTAGTCACGCCTCTAACTCGCTGAGCTAAATTAACAATTCTTACACAGCTACCCTTTTTTTGTTTGAAATACGTTAAGCTTATTTCATTCTAATATATAAATACATCTATAAAATTAACATTTCCCTATCGTGATTTGAAATCTTAACCAAGTGAGTGGTAGACAGCTCGCTTACCGACTGAGCCAAAATGACAAGCCTTTCATATTTGCGAAATGTATCTTACAGGTACCAGGGGACTATTTCATTCTAATAAATAAATACATTACAATACAATACAAGAATTGCATTCATCATTTTCAATCGGAAGGAGTGGATTTTGACCCCGCAACAGCTAGGCTTGTTATAATTGTTTTTCTCCAAGAACAGATATGAAGAAAAAGTTTAGTGCGCTTGCTGTAGTGCAAAAAGCTAGCCTCTGAGACTAGCTTGTAAGCCCCTTTGTTGTTGGTCAGCAGCTATGAAAAGTGAAATTATTAAAGGAATTAAAAAAACAAGAAAAACCATGACTAGATCCAGAACAGCCTTCGCATTCTTTACCTAACGGGATCTACAGTCAAAAACTTTTTGCAGTGATTGGTGGAATTCCAAACGAACTCTTCATTGTGATTTGGCTGTTAATTGGAGATTGACAACTGAAAATTTGGAGAAGAAAGTTGTAATTTCTCGTAATTTTTTTTTCTTGCAACTAAAATATCATTTATTTCTTTAAATTCGATATTGATGAATGCATTTTGTTACATTAAATCAATCTAAAAAAACAAACAAAAAAACATTATTTTAGATATGAACCAAGCCTAATAGCTACTGACTTGTTAGTGATGGAGACACCAAATGGTACGTTTCCGATATAAACTTTAAAATGATACAACAGGCAAGACAGCAACTGAAGCAGAAGAAAAGGAATGATAAAACAGATGAAGATGGCTGGTGAAGTGACCAGCTGAAATGTTGTGTGATTATGATGGATTGGGCTGTTTGATCCAATTGATATCCTCTTTCCTTTCACTTTAATGATCATGGCTAGTGTGGCTACAACGGCGACTGACCAGTCCTATCTTACTGTCCGGGCAGGTGAAATCGTCACCTGCCTCTTACATTGACCTCCTCGAGAACATCGGCCAATGGTTAGCTCCCCGTCAAGGAGAGCTTTCGATATTCGGCTGTCCTCCGTTCAAACAATGTGACCCGTCCTTGATCTTAGGTATCTCATCCATTCACGAAATTTAGGATAATAAAGCGTCTACAAATGGTACAAAATCCTAAAGGAGAAAAAGGTGACTTTATCTTTAAGTTTATTTTTTTCTTCCTTTCAGAGAAACACGAGACGTAGGTGTTTGGAGCTGCTGATGAGTTTTCGAATCCTACTATCAACCATTAGAATTATTTATTGGTTGATGCCAAAATTATCACAGAGTGCAGTTGGCCTAACGGTTAGCAGTACCAAAAAAATGGAACTTCGCACTAAAGCCCTTGATAAATGAATGAATCCATCTCTTCTCCTCCCAGTTATGGATAAATAATAGGATATACTGGGCTTTTCGGCTTAGATGGCAACCAGTCTAGGAGACGGACAAATTTGAATTCGAACCAGGAATTTCCAGCCACTCGTCCAACGTCATAAGAGGCTGCCAACAGAGTAGACAACATGTTTCTGAAATGTACGGTTAACGGGGTTCTAGCTTTGACGGGTCTAGCAAGCCGGAAACGGATTATAATGAATTGCTCAAGTAAAAAAAAAGGAGAATTAAAGCGAAAGACATAATAAGACGATTGCTGTCTCCACCTCCCCACGAAATCTCGAGCACAAGAAGAAGATTTTTAAAAAACAAAAGTTAACAGTGCCATGTTTGGGACAATGTTAGAGTAATCTTAGAATTTTTTTAAAAATTTATTTAGCTCTGTATTGTCCATGCAATCAGTCCGTAGGTAGTACGTCGCTTACAAAGATCAATGTTTTAACAGTTATGTTAGTCTGGTATAGAAAAAAGTAATTTTGGGACAAAATAGTCTCTGGTAATGAAAAATAGATTTAGTGAGCAACTGGCTCCTTTAAATGACTCTTTGAAAAAGAATATTTTTTCTGAGCAAGGAAGTGATTTTGCTACGTGACAATGTCCACATTATTGTTGCAAATGCGACACAGTAAGCTATCAACAACTTGGATGAGAGGTTCTTCTGCATGCTGCGTAATCTCCAGAGTTGTTACCTTTAGATCATCACTTGTTTTGCTCTGCACCATACTCTTTGCTTGATCAGTAATTCTAACAAATGCAAGATATTGAAAAATTCAATGGAGAGTCTAAAGAGGAATAATTTTTCATGTCAGAACATACAATTTAATTGAAAGGTGTCGTAAGTTCATAGAAAATAAGGAAAATACCGAATAACGATGCTATGAATTTATATGAATAGAAATTCTTGTCAAATAAATGCAGCAAACTTTTCCATCAACCTAATAGTTCTATTTCTCTTGGGAACGGCCTGTAAATCAAAACTCCATCAAACATACTCATTGAAGTAAGCTTGATTCAAGCCTGAATAAAAGAAGACTCAAGCAAAGCTATTACACTGGCTGAACCCAGGTTTCTCAGATAAACAATTTGTGTTTTAAAAATACAAGGCATATATATATCTTCATGAAGTTAGGGCACCCGCTGCTAAGCGATTAACAACAATGGAATTTTTGTCTTTAATTCCTCATTTTTTATCCGCTTCAGTGAAATTACATCCTCTGATACAATTAGTGACATTGAAAGAACAAATTGTATAATTAATGTAACACTGGTTAGTACCGACAGAGGAAATAGATAAACTACCAGTGGATCAACAGGGCTAAGTTCCTGAATTTTTTAAATTGGGAATAAGTTTCTTTTTACACGCACGGATAGGAGAATCAGTAGAAGTATAAGCTCACACATCTCTTAAACCAGTATGCCCACACGTGAACAAACGCACGTGCGCACATATACATATTTCACTATATAATCGACTGTGCAAATGATAGATACGTACAGAAAATCAACAATCGCATTCCATTCCTAACGACCCGAGAATAAAACATAGTAAACTGGAATTTGTAAGAAAAAAAACGTATTGTTTTAAATTTTATACATATATTTTAATGATATACAGTTGTTACACATAAAATGTCCCTTTTTTTTTTTTGATAACGTTGAAAGTGAAAGATTGCATTCTTTATGCCGATTCAATGTAAATAGAAATACAGGCCAGTCATTCAAAAACCATCATGTGACCAATGTCATAATTTGAAAATGTACCTGAAAATTAGTCCAACTTCTCTGGTGGACACCATTACTGTTAAGAGCTCGAAAACCTCCAATAATAATGGGTAATATACCTATTTATATTGTATCTACCAAAAAAAAATGCAACTACGTAGGTCAATCTTCTAGCATAATTCTCTGATGTTAAAAAACGACATTTCATGTGAAACAACCTAAAAAAAAAATAAACACCAAGCAATTCATTTACCAAACCGGTTAAAAGAGATTTTGTTCTTGAAGATTCATTGGCTTGATAATGCAGACATTTTTGCTTAATGGGAATTTGAGGCAAACCGCTCATTAAAGAACGATCATGAGATGCAGGTAAGCATGAAATTTGAGCCTCATGATGGTAGCTAACATTTTGATAACACGTAATAAAACAGCAAAGAATAAAAGAAGTTATAGTTCTAAACTTTGGTAGGCGTGAATAAAACAGTCGAAAATAATGAAGATTTTGTAATGATACCCGTAGTGGGCACGTGTCTTCAGCTGGTACTATATTTGATGGCATATAAGACCCCCCCCCCGCATTACAACCGGGGACATTAAGAAAAAGCGTATTCCATGGAATCCTCTCATTTATTATTCAATTTTAAATCTTTATGTACTGGCCAATGTGGAGATGGGCAACAAAGGTTACGTTTACCGTTTGAGACATTTTTGAGGAAGAAACAGGCGAATATAGGCGATCAAATACGGTAAATCAGAAGTTCAGTTCTTGGTCCACACTTCTTTCTTGTTTTTAGACTAGCAGATGGACCTCTTGAATGTCGATTCGCCTTACTCAGTATCTTTCTTCTTTTCGTAAATCTACACAGATTTTTAAAAACAAGAACCTTAATAATGTGACCAGTGGTTGAACTCGAATCCGATAATGATAACATCATATATTGTTTGCATTTGTTCCTTTCGGACAAATATGTAGTGAACAAGACGTCCCTTTTGTTGTCTCATACGGGCACAACAAAGAGGGTTCTTCCCACCCGCATTTGGTAAAATAGTGGCCCTAATGTCACTTATCACGATATTGTGGTTATTGTTGGGGTATTTGTGGTTGGGGACCCTGGGGTCCCGTGCCAGGGGTGGGTGTCAATAATGGAATTATTATCTAATCGATCTAATTATGAACTACCCACATAGAGATATTAAAAGAGATCATTGGAGAATCAAATGAGCGAAACGGTGATAAAAAAAGCATAATAAAAATATCAACCCTTCTCAAAACCATAATCGGACTCTATTCTTTATCGGAGTACCCGGTTCTGTATAGAAAGATCTTAAAGATTGGTATCTGTCAATAATGAAACTGATCGCTTGGCCTCGTCACATTTAAAATGATATTGCGTGTTTAATTTCAAATTAAAGACAAGCACGGGGAATGGGTTAGATACGATCGGATCCTGATCCCAATTTTTTTTACAAGTAAAGTAAGGGCTGTTTGAATTTTTTTACCAACGGTTGGTTTTCCCGAAACGGTATTACAAAATTTCTTCTTTGAAGGGTTCAAATTTGATTCAATTCCAACCAGAAATAAAGAGGAAGAATTTCATTTTCAGCGATAAGGTTCGAATAAATGTTTAAAAGAAGCAAAATGAGAAAGATTTCTTAATTGTAAGAATATAAATAGTCTATACAAATATAT
This sequence comes from Thysanoteuthis rhombus, assembly GCA_963457665.1. Taxonomy (NCBI): domain Eukaryota; kingdom Metazoa; phylum Mollusca; class Cephalopoda; order Oegopsida; family Thysanoteuthidae; genus Thysanoteuthis; species Thysanoteuthis major. Next base: position 10,732,355 of record OY735213.1, on the reverse strand, counting down.
CATAGGTAAAGGTTCATTATACGCCACTTTTTTCACTTTTACGAAAAAAGATGAAAAGTTCCGAGATCCCCCCCTAAAAATTTGCCATATAAATTAAGGTAATTGCTTCATCACTTTCCGCCATTTCAGCCTACGAAAAATTTTATAGGAACTATCAAATTTCGGAGAGCGGGGAAAACCTGTATTAGTAGAAGTAGATGATAAAGAAGAAGAATCAAAATGGCCGCCGGGGTCTTGTCTCCTCGAGACAATTGGATAGGGACTGCGGCAGCTAGAGCCGTTCACATGCATCTTGACAATCCTATCTTGCTGTGATAGGATTTTCTCTCTTCTACATCGAACTCTTCTATCTATCTACATTTATTTCCCCCTCTCCCTCTCTCTGTTTGTTTTGTCTTCTCTCTTCAAGACATTATTTCGCACTCTTTTTCCTAATCTATACTACCTTATCTCTTCAATTTTCTTTCCTTTTCTATCTACCTATTTATTGCTGCATTTCTACCAATTATTTTTCTATCTCTTATTCAAGGTCTATCTCACTTATCTCCCCTCTTCGTCTTTGCACTTTCTCTCTTCTTTTTCTCTCTTTCTATATTAGTCATTTGGGTATTGTTACTATCTGTGTCCTTCAGCTTATATTTAACTAACTTCGTTTGTTCATATCTATCCATCTCTAGAAATATGTTCATATATTCACTAAGCTAAGATTAGACCGACATGGAACCAAATGAGGGTAGCATGATTGTGTTGCGTCAATTTTCCAATGGAAATGGTCTGCTAGTTTGAAAAACTGCATTCGATTATATATATATATATATATATATATATATATATATATATATATATATATATATATATATGTATATATATATATATATATATATATATATATATATATCAAAATGACTACAAAGTTTTGCTCATTTCGAGCTCCGTCAAGAAATCAAGATGCTGTGAGAAACCAGGCGTTTATATAGTCCAGCAGATGATATCCATGAGGTCGTGACACGCATATCCCCATTAAACTTACTGCAAACATGATCTATCAACACACCACCTCTCCTAGCCGCCACAAATCCACTGACCAACTATAGAAACTTCCGGTATAAAATGTCATTTGTATTAAGCAGTCCTCCAATATTGTCATTTTACTCATATACTATCGGATTAACCTTTAATTCATATATTTACTATCTATATATACTCGAATTGCATTTCACCTTAAAACTTCATTGCGCAGGCTAGAGGATTACTCTGCACACAGGCCACGCCGTTTATGGTACTATTGCTTTGGAAAACGCTCCCAAAACTCCTTGTACGCGAAACCAAACCATTCATTCATTAATTCATATACTGGTTTATTTCGGGTTTTCGAGTCCTATGTTTTATCAAACATTTTCTCTATATTTTTATCTTTCTTTCTTATTTCCTGTTGGTCTATTCCTTGATTCAACCCCCAGGGGTAATAATACAACACCAAGGGCAGCTAGAATAGGTAATTGATAGAAACTCACAGAGAGGTGTCTGTTATTCCCACACGATTCCAAGATGAGATTATAACATGACTAGGAGCAAGACTCTATTGTAAACGGGGAACGATCCTTGAGAAAACCACATAAGCATCCTAAGATGACAAAACAATTGCATTCCGAACGTCGTCTCTCAACACTTCTTCCCTCTCTTTTTCAGTTCCCCCTTCTCCCTCTCCTACTTCGAAAGAAAGATAATAATGAAACAATTGCATTCCTAACATTGTACTCTTCCTCCTTCTGTTCCCCTACTCTCCTTCCCACTTTCCCTTCCCTTTTTTGTTTTGAAAGAAAGATAATAAAACAATTGCATTCCAAACGTTGTGACTCTACTCTCCTCCCTCTTCCATCTGTTCTCACACTCTTTTCCTGCTCTCCTCCTCCTTCCTTCCTACTCTTTTTGAGAGAAAGAAAATGATAAAATAATTGCATTCCTAACGTTGATTCTCTACTCTTCCAACTCCCTTTTCTTCAATTTTCCCTTTCTTTTTTTCTGTCTTTCTCCTCCTCCTCTCCCTCCTCCTCCTCCTCCTACTCTTCTTTGCACAAGTCCTTATCGTCTGCTTCTTTGGAAACTGATGTCATTCGGTAGAAGTGTTTTTCTCGGAATCAACTATGTATCCAGTCACGGTGGTACTTGATGGATGGGACGACTATTTGCTTGGAAATTGAATTGAATGAACAAGCTTCGGTATGTAATAGACATAACTATAGATAGATAGATAGATAGATAGATAGATAGATAGATATGACCAAATTGAGATATAATCTGACTGATATATGGATATGGATAGATTAAGATAGGTATAAACAAATTGTGAGATGGATGAATAGACCCAAATACGTAGATGCCGGTTTATATTATGCAGACTAAAATAAAGATAACTTCAAATAAATAATGACCCCAAATTATATCATATTCTGGGTCGGTTCAAACATTTCCAGTATTTTTTGACAAAATCTTCAGTTCATAGAAATTTTCAACACCAGTATTCAGTGATATATTTCCCTGACATTCTATCAATTTACTTTACATTCCAGAGAAACCTTCTATTCCACCATAAAAGAACAATAGCATTTAATCCGATGTATTCTTCGAGGGATTTTTTGACGTTTTGAATTTTTCGGAACCGCTGATTAGACAAAGAATGTTGCATAGAGCGAAACAAGTGATGATCTGGAGAATATACTTGTAGTAGAACTTCCTATCCCAGTTCCATGACTGTTCGTCGTGCTGCATTTGCAACAAGAGGACAAAAATTTTCATGCATTAAAATCAACAATTGACTTCTTTACCAAGAAAAAAGTCTTTTCTTTTCTAATGACCCATTCGAACATGCCCATTATTCCTTTTATTGTTGCACGGTAACAGTTTGTCAAGTTTTCAGCAATTTGTAATAAGGAATTCCCTCCGAATTCCATCAAAGACAGAGAGGAATCCTTTTTGTACAGCAGACTCCGTTCCGGTTGAGATGTCGAAGGCTGTTCTCGATTTAACCACGATTCTTCGTTTTGGATTCTCGCTGTAAATTGATTTTTCATAATCAGCTACTCTCTTGTCCAAATATGTCGAACAGAACCAGGAAAAGAAATACTTAAACTCTGGACGATGTTCCTATCCGGAAGTTCACATAGAACATATTTTCCTAGCTTCTGGATTTTCCTAAGGCTTGTAAGCGAAGTACTACACTTACTGTATGATGTCTTATGCTTCTGTCAGTTTTTGCGTTATTTGTTTTGCATTTTCCTTCAGAAGTGCTTCCAAATAATCTGATTTTAAGTTCTTACATTATCCAAAATATCCCTTGTCTTTGAACTTCTTGAAATATCCTTTTCTCAATCTTTGATAACCATTTCTGACACGTTCTTGTGCCTTCTGCCTCATTATTATGCGTTTCAGTAATCGATTGCCGAGATTCCACAGCCCCCTTTACTAAATTAAATATGAAGAATAACCAGTGCCGAATATGCAGTTTATGTTCAGGCATGATTTTCACTGAAAAAGTAAAATTATCACTTTTATGCAAACAGTTCTTGAAGGGTATGCACTCAAAAGCAATAAAGAGACTGAGTTCCCTTAATGTATGGCAAATGATGGCATTTGTAAATTTTCATCGACTTAATAATTTCAGTACACACATTTTTGTTCATGAGAATTTCGACCGGTTATTAAAAAAATCATTCAAGTTTGACGTCAACTTTGGAAAGATAAGTATCATTCCAACCAATACTGAAGTTCGAGGAGGTGCGATATGGCCTAATGGTTAACAGCACTGAAAGTTGAATCGGCAAACCGAGTTCAACATCCAACTGCGACAGTTTGCGTGCATCTCACACTGATGTCTTTAGGAAAGGCATAAGACCCGTAGCTATGGGTAACTAGTAGGATAGACTAGTCTCTTAAGCTTTGGTTTGCAATCAGTCTATGAAACAGAAACTCTGATTCTAAGACCGTTAATGGTCACCCCATCAACCAACGTTGGGAAAGGCAGGGAAATGGAGAGAATAAAGGATGCATTCCCAAAAGGTAATGTAAACAGGGCAGTCGTGAAGCTCCGAAAGGCGGGAATTATAATGGAAATTACTCGTAAGATAAATGAGAATAAAAAATGGCGGATAGAAAGAACGCGACTACCATCCCCACCTCACCACACCTCGTGTACAAGTGAAAATTTTGGAAAATAAAAATCAGGCATAATTTTGAAATGTTTACATTGTTGTTTTCAGCTTATGATAATTAACATCTTGGTCGACGAAATTCCTGGTGATGCTGTTGTTGTTTATCTCGCTTTCATGACCTTGAATTTTCTCTGAGCTCTGTTGCTATTCTGAACAGTATTTTAGACGTGACAATTTTATTGAAATTGCAGTCACATTTCCCCATTTTGACATTTTTATGAATCTTAAGTCTTTTAATTTTCAATTTTTGGGACGTCACATTGTCTATTATCCATTTACTAGCACAGCACGAGTTTAAATGACAGAATTATTTACGTATGGATAAATTATTCAGAAAACGCATAATTCGAAAGAAACCTAGTTTTCTATCGATTTTCTACAACACTTCATGTTCGATTTTTTAATCATTTTAAAACAATGATGCGACAGAATAAGATGAAAAATGACTTCATTTTTCAATAGGATAAAAACACCAGTCCTTTTATGAAAAATGAGAAATGTCTGTATTTGTTTCTGTTCCACTACAACGACATCAGCAGCAACAGTAGTAATAGCAGTGATGTAGACACGAACACACAGATGACTAGCGGTTTGCTTTGGCGTATGTGAGCATACAGACACAAGCTTTGCATTACTCCGTTCAGTTTTCTTTACCCTGACAGAAACCAACACATAAAAGGTAGAATCGGCTTGTACATGATGAGATTCATTTGAAAAAGTTTGCAGGGGGCAGGGGGGGGTAACAACTTTTCGATACCTGTATCCTCCGACTTTCCTCAGATATCAGTCACATTCGGTAGTCTTCCAAAAATGTTGGATGGAATCATTTAATCTGTGTGGATATGTTGAGCTCATTCCAAAGATGGCTCGGCTGAGGGAAATCAACATACAAGGAAGATCCAATTAATTCTGAAAATTCTCTTGGACGAACACCGGACAAAACAGATACAGGTTTTCACCGCTTTTCGAAATTTCGCTGTACGCCACTTTTTCGCTTTTACGAAATCAGGCGAAACGTGAAAAAATGTGTTCAACGTTTGTTTAGCTGTAAGCTGCTACAGGGGCAGTGTACACCCTCTTTTTCTCTCTCTTATACTCCTGTTTCCTGTACCTTCCATCATCCCTAACAAATCTCATCATTATTTTTGGTATCTGTGGACGCTCAAAAAAATTACTCACATAATTTACTGGTAATAGTTTCTTCGCTTTACACAATTTCAGCTTCCGAATGGTTTTAATAGGAACACTACTTTCTGATAGCGGGGAAAACCTTATAGGAATTAAAACAGCACCCACCCTTGAATCAAATAAATGGTCCCGTTTGACATTTCTGGAAGACTATTGAATGCAACAGACATCCGAGGAAGGACAAAAAGGTAAATTCTTTTTTTTTACCAAATTGATATTATTGGTTTTCTGGAGGAAATCAACTTTACTTCAATATTTTCAGGTAATACACGAAATTGGTACCAAAACAAAATTTTTGGCGTCCATTTGCCGGATCCTTTCGTTAGTCATCACTGCACTAAATAACCATCACAGAAAGAAATACATAGTTATACTTTGGAAAAAATGTTTTTTATTAAAAAGATTAAGATCATTTTTCTATCATGTTCCATTAAAAAAATGCAAGGTTTTTTTTTCGTTTTCAATTACAGGTTATTGTATTGTTTCACACTTATTTCGCATTACACATTCGGATAATATACTTCAATGATAATGTTCGGATTTAGTACTTTCCTATATTAAAATAAATGTTGAAAGGATAGTTATTTATTGATAAATCAGATTATAGCTGAAACACAACGTAATTGGAAGCAGCATGTTTAACATTTGGACATGCCTAGACCTTTTGTGCTTTCCCCACTACTGATTTCCTATTTTGCCTACTTTGGATAAAATTTGGAGACCAGATCGAACATTAAACCCTTTCACAGTATCTGTTCTGATTTTGTTGAGGAACTAAGACTAAAAGACAAAAAAAAAACACCGTGGCTTTTGTATTCAAATGATATGGAGTGAACCCTAAAATCGCAGTAACGATTTGTAAAAATTCAAGGATACAACCAATTTTCCATCAGCGATACGAGCCGTACCACGTAAATCTGATCTAACAATACACAATCCACCTGTTGACCTTCGTTATGTAGAAACTCATCTGGAGAAAGGAAATGCTGCAGATGATGACAAAGGATTTATCCAAAAGTATTCGAGCAATGAGCATAATTCATCCTCTCAAGACGACCTTAATGATTTATTAAGAGAACCCAGTCTACTAAAAAATGCTACGAAACTCTTGGAGCCCCGATTAAAGCATACAAACCAGAAACAGATACAAACAAATAGAGGAAACATTTCAAGAAAGATAGATCATAGGTTTATTGCACTAGCGAAGAATTTTGATATAGATTATAATACAAAAGAATGGATCGATAGATTCATTTAAAAGAATTCTGAAGCAATGATGACGCATCAATACCAGTTGCCCATTATGTACATTTACAAGAAACACATTAGAATTTGGCAAATGTTCTTGGGAAAATCAACTACGTTGAACATAGTTGATTCATATGTGAGGACCTGAAAGTTCTGAACACCTTATTTGGTCAGCGGTCAGGATATACGGAATTTCTATGTTTTATCTGTGAATGGGACAAAGAATTTCATTGGGTTCAGGAGATATAGCCAAGTAGTAAAAATCTACAGTTTGGTGTCAAAATCATCATCAAACCTATAATAGATAAACTGCTGCTATCATTGCAAGCACCAACGATAACAATTTTTTCGAGCGGTACAATAATTCCTTATAATTATATAATATATTTATGGACACAGCGCAACGACTCAAAATTTTCGATGCACGTCTCTACCAAAGAAACCCTCGGACACGCCTTGGGGCTCTGGGCCCCGGTGTGATACATCGACTACACCCCTCTCTCAGAGGCCCTAACCACTATCTCATAAGCTTGGATTAATCAAGCAATTTGTTACAGCCCTATCAAAAGATGAGATATGTTTTATGCATCTCCAATAGATATCTCCTGCTTTGTCTAAAGCTACATTGAAAGAGGACGTATCTAATTGACCTACTGTTAGAAAAATAATTTCTAGTACAGAATTTGATTGTGCGATGGACTACCTGGAACGAGAAGTTTGGGTATCATTTGAAGTTTTTTTTAGAAGATAGTTATTTTCAAAGTTTGGGGATCGAATTAGGAACTTCACCCTAAATCTTAGTCAATAAAGAACAGGCTGAATGATTTCATTCGGACATCAAGGACATGGAAAGAAGATACCAAGCACTTTTGGATATCAGTATGATGGCCGTCTTCTGCTGCATGATTTATATGACTGCAAAAGAAAACGTGTTTAAATGACAAGCCACCAAACGAAGAACTAGGAACAAAAAGCGAGATGTTACAAAAATTAGAGAAGTGAATTTCAAGTAATAGTAGATATAGGGTTGTTTCCTTAGTGTATATATCTTAAAACTTACATTGACGGAGTATTTTCATGTTGAACTAATTTAGAACAATATCATATAGGTCTACTGAAATTTATTATTTGCGATGTTTTCATTAAAATTCTCTTTGACTTTGTACTAGAATGTGATGTGATGGAAACATTCTACTTTTATTTTGCTGAGTTCATAAGTGCCAAGAGATCATTACTCAGAATTGGAACAATTTGCAATGAATCTAATTTTGTAGACCCTTGTTATAGCTATAACAGCTCAACGTATTTTTGTTCGCTAAATGTACGAAATGAACTGCATTAAAATCAAGATGGACGAAATTCAACAAAATAAAATGGAGACCAGATTTTATCATCGTAAACAAAGAAAAGAATATCTGTCAGTTAGAAGATGATACCGTTCCAGCAGATATCAATGGAACTGAAACGGAATGAAGAGCTGAAAATATATCTGACTTTTGCTAAAATGTTGTGGGATATGATGGTGACAATTGTACCCATCATTACAGAAGAGCTTGGAACAGGCCCGAAGAGACGTGTGAGAAGATTGGAAGAATCATTCAAATGAAAGTCTTTTTAAATCAACTAGAATACTGACGAGAATGCTTGAGTGTTGAGGAGACTTGCTTCCACTTGGTATTGAGAGAGAGTCTCCATACACTACTGGAGTAAAAACTTATTGTACAGTTCTTCTTAATATTGTTACTAGTTGGGCCCAGGAAAATTCCACGGATATGAACGACCAAGCATAGTATCATTACTCTCGCAAATACATTTCTGCGTTCCAAGTATTTTGTTGAAGTAATTTATTAACTATGGAATGTATCTATATCAACTATAATACCAAGCAAAGGCAATTTAATGTCTGTTATCATTAGTACTGATCACTTTAGCAATCTGTCTATCTTTCTGTTGTCACTTTCTATAATAATTTGATCGTTAGGCTTCTTGTGAGGAAGGATTAATGAATGAATGAGAGTCGTAATGTAGGTTGAGTTGCTCTCATTCAATTATAATCACCATCTTTATGCTTACCCTTGTTCATTACATTGAAAAAGGGGATGGGATCGAGACAATTACAGTGAAGGGTGAGTCCTTTTCATCCCATTCAAGCATAAGCACTCCCTCCATTCTCGCCCCTTTTTATTACATTGCAAAGGTGGATGGGAGAGAGAAAAGAGAGAATGGAAGACAGGAGGAGAATAAATAATGATCAAAAAAGCGTAACAGTCGTAAATGCAAACGAACAGAATG
>OY735213.1:10630919-10718419 GCA_963457665.1 Thysanoteuthis rhombus | reverse complement strand
AAAGAGGATCGGAGATCTACATGAAAACTAACAACGACATATAGATTCTCCCTTCGATCAATCGTGTTTATATTCATGGAATTTCGTGTATGTGGTCGGCTTGAGACATATCCAACCATTTTGAATATCTTGAGAACCAATTATGCAGCCATGATGTAACTTATCAACCACTCAGAGGAGGGTTTTACTGCGCATGCACGAACAGACATTCACCCATGAGATTACTCGGTCAGTGTGATTCACAATGACCGATCCTTCCCGTTCTTCACGTCTCACGCAGGATCTTTTGTCGAAACATTGCATCACCTTGATCTGTCAGCCCTCCTACGATCCAGATTCGGTCCTTGGCCATCTCTGGCTTATCCCAAAGAGATTTCAGGACGTGGACGAGATTAATGATAACGCGTCGAGGCTGCTGATGGCGATCCTAAAAGAGCATTTTGCTGGTTATTTTGGAAAGTGGTAGAGACGTGGAGACAAGTATGTGAAATCCCACGGGGGTTACTTTGAAGAAGACCAAAGCGCCATTGCCCTAGGTAGTTTATTTTTCGTTAATATTCGATTGGTTGGATACTTTCAGGACAGACCTCGTACAAACCTTTTTAAAGAGATGTGAATAGACTAAAGATAAATACATATGAGTAGCTTTTAAGCTTATCTTAATCTGGTACACAGCTTAGTTCGATCTGGTACTAAATCACGTGTATGGGGTACCCAATGAGAATCGATTTCACGTCAGTATTAATGCTGTACGGGACTAACTTGCAAAGCAACGCTCCGTGACAAGGCACTCCAGTTGGGTAGAAATGGACATGTGTGTGTGTGTGTGTGTGTGTCTTTTTTTCCCATTATAACTGCAGTATATAGAATAGTTATGTATACAGTTTTGATCTATACTAGAAAAAATTGTCTTTCTATACATATGTGTGTGTACAATTTATATTTGTGTGTATAAATAAGCTGTGTTTGTGCATGTGCGCAAGGGGGGATGCATGTGACAGTGCTGTGGAGTCAGTACAAAAAAAAAATTCTGACTCCGACCCATCTCTTCAATTTAGGGTACCTCCGAATCCAACTCCACAGCCCTGATGTGTGTGTGTGTTTGTGTGTGTGTATACCATGATAGTTGAATGTGGATGGGATTTTCTGTGAGAGTGTGTATCTTCATTCGTCTGTATTTCTTCGTCCATCAATGTGAATGTCACAGTGTGCGTATCTATTACTGTGTCCGTACACATCCGTGTGTGTTTGTAATTTCAAGGTCATGTATGTTTTGCTCGCTTTTGTACACGGAAGTCATTAAATGTGTATGCAGAGAGGCAGGTATATAGGGGTGCTTGCATATGTCTGAACCCGCATGTACATGCAGAATTGTTCCAGGCTCAAATTCTCTCTCTCTCTCTCTCTCCCTCTCTCTCACTCTCTCAGTATCTATCTGTCTCTCTCCCTACCTATCTCCTTCTATTCCACAGTCTTGCTAGCTCTCTCCGAAAATGTATGCATGTGTATGCGAGTACTGCTTATTCTGCATATTATGTAAATGAGTACATGAATATGTGTGTACGAGCATAAACATACGGAAATAAAACATGTAAACCTACATAGATATTTACCTAATCTAATACAGCTGCACATATGAGTAGGGAGGAAGATTCTGTTGCACTAACCTTGAAAGAGTTGACGACCCCCTGCCTTGAAAAACAGTATTCAAAATCCTCGATTTTACCTAAGCTTGATCCCCGATCTAAATCAACACGCAGTATAATAGATAGATACGAAGCTTAGTCCAGCAAAAGCAAAACTAGATAAGAGGAAGATTGTGTCAATGTTCCGAGCAGAAATGGACAAACTTCTTTAAAAATCTGTATTCAAAACATCTACATATGTATATATTAACACATGGCGATACTAGCGTGAGTGCGTACCTATATATCGGTATATAAGGAATCTTAGCACTTTCGTGCGAAGTGATCCTAGTATTGTCCAAATATATTCGTAGCAACTAGGTAAAAAATTAGAAAGCATTCAGGGAGCGCATACGTCTGTTAACGTCATTGTCGCTCAAACTGAACTATCAGGTTACAGATCCCAGACTATGCCGTGATAATTATTGCAATAATTAGTCACCAGATTTAAATATCCCAATTACTCTAATTTTTATGGTAAAAACACGTAGAAGTGCTGACGTTGGAGAATGATGGCGCAGTGAGACAAACGTGCTGACAATGCGATAATTCTGGTTACACAACTACACATGAGAAGACGGAATGATTGCACAATCGCCCAACATAGTTTGTTATAATGACGTCAATAGATGATGACGTCACAACCATCACCGCTGGCGTTGTCGTGGTGACTTCTCTGTTATCATTTACACTGCTACACTAAATTTACATTGTGATGACGTCGCTGTGATGACGTCATTGCCGCTATTGAACTGTATTACCATTATGACATCATCAGCATAATGACGTCATTATTGTGTTATTATATCCGAAAAGCCGAAAAATGGCATCACAAATCTCACAATCTAAATAGAATTGGAAAAAAACTTCCTGGGTCTACTCCAAAATTAAATCAGCTGTTCTTTGGCTCGTAGCCTACTCTTCCACGAACCTTTGGAGATATTGTGTGAACAGAAAGACAAACAAACGAATAGACAGACAGATAAACATGGATGAATAAATAACCCCCGAGTCCAACTTCGTTGGCAAATGTAATGAAATAGACAGAGCTTTATATTTTGATCGCAGCCGATGTTCTTCTGCTCTCTTTCACTTGGTATAGGCTTGCAAAAACTGTCCTGTCCCCGGTCAATTTAGTTTTTTCATATGCAATGACTGCTTTTTATCGCATTTGTTTCTTAACTCACGGCCAAAGGGAATCTCGTCTCAGAAAAGCTGCCATAAAAGGAACAAAAATATAAAGATGAATGTAAATAGTAGCATAAAAATGAAAAAAAAAATCAATGAGGAATAATAATGATAGTTTGTCAAATAAAGAAATAGATCGAGACCATATTGCAACTACAAAATGTGTTTGGTGAACCCGTATTTTCATTGATTTTTCACTAATATCACCGTAATCTTAATCTTTAGTTGCTTTTATCACAACTTTGACTCGCACCGTCTCTCTACAGCTACGAATAACCAGCGCAATCGTTATTGATAGCAACAACACATACATACAACACTTACAAGTATACATAATACAACTGAAATATATAACAAATCGCAAACGTGTGTGAGTGAGTATATATATATATATATATATATATATATATATATATATATATATATACAAACAAGCATACGCACTAAGACACAGGTCCCCCACCCTCTTGCAGGTCACATGGGGCTTAGAGGCATAAATATACATGAGATCACTTGCGAGCACGTGGTATTATTTGCTACCCGTTTGTCACCCATGTGTGATACTCGGGGCGGCTATCCACTCGCAGACAATCTCCGTTCATTTTCAACGACTCCAGTTTTGTTTTGCCACCAGCATCTACCAAAATACAGCAACTACCCATAATGCAACTGTTATGGTCACGTGACGTATTCATTGAACTGACACAGTCGTTCGTCATGAACGGTATTCAGTTTTTGGCCCCTATCGACTCCTTGACAGCTCGAATTTCTGGACAATTTTCTTAATGACTCGCGTACACTGTTGGCTGTCATCACGAGTCGGGGATCGCTTGGGTTTATGATACGGAAGCAGTGATGGAAAATGGCTTTCCGTTACTAGGTATACGGTAAGGCTAAGTCAGAAGACATTGAACATACAAAAAAACTGGAAATTGAAAAATAGATTTACGCTGTATCCTCGTGTCCCCATCCATTTCTATTATTGTCTAGAAGCGCTCGCCACACTGCATTTTTTAGGCTTTCATTATTATTTGTTCTTCCGCCTTTTTTAAAGATGTGTCAACAGTGTTGTTCGTTCATCAAAAGTGACAATCTATATTGAAATTTATCAATGTAAGCTAAGAATAGAAAGCCATGCGTAAGGGTCACTCAGTGAGACTTGAACTCATTACAGTAGCTTGCTAACCAGACATCAAAGGGAAATACGGGATGTGGCTATTTAAAAACGAGACGGGGCATAAGTAAGTCGAATCATATCGCACATGCGTGAACCACATGATATTAGTTGACCAATAGGCAAGCATGAGCAACCATCGAAAGTTTTAAATCGCTTGCGACTTCAATTCGCTTTTGCACGTGTTTTCCCGACGTTTCGTACAAATGTACATATACAAAGATAGTGAAGGGTTCTATACTTTATCGAACAAACATAGCCATTAAAGATACTGAAGGGGTCTATCTTTTATCGAACAAACATAGCCATTAAAGATACTGAAGGGATTCTATCCTTTATCAAACAAACATAGGAATTAAAGATACTGAAGGGGTCTATCCTTTATCGAACAAACATAACCATTAAAGATACTGAAGGGGTCTATCCTTTATCGAACAAACATAGCCATTAAAGATAGTGAAGGGGTCTATCCTTTATCGAACAAACATAGCCATTAAAGATAGTGAAGGGGTCTATCCTTTATCGAACAAACATAGCCATTGAAGATACTGAAGGGGTCTATCCTTTATCGAACAAACATAGCCATTAAAGATACTGAAGGGGTCTATCCTTTATCGAACAAACATAGCCATTAAAGATAGTGAAGGGGTCTATTCTTTATCGAACAAACATAGCCATTGAAGATACTGAAGGGGTCTATCCTTTATCGAACAAACATAGCCATTAAAGATAGTGAAGGGGTCTATCCTTTATCGAACAAACATAGCCATTAAAGATAGTGAAGGGGTCTATCCTTTATCGAACAAACATAGCCATTAAAGATACTGTAGGGGTCTATCCTTTATCGAACAAACATAGCCATTAAAGATAGTGAAAGGTTCTATCCTTTATCGAACAAACACAGCTATTAAAGATACTGAAGGGGTCTATCCTTTATCGAAAAAACATAGCCATTGAAGATACTGAAGGGGTCTATCCTTTATCGAAAAAACATAGCCATTAAAGATACTGAAGGGGTCTATCCTTTATCGAAAAAACATAGCCATTAAAGATACTGAAGGGGTCTATCCTTTATCGAACAAACATAGCCATTAAAGATACTGAAGGGGTCTATCCTTTATCGAACAAACATAGCCATTAAAGATACTGAAGGGGTCTATCCTTTATCGAACAAACATAGCCATTAAAGATACTGAAGGGGTCTATCCTTTATCGAACAAACATAGCCATTAAAGATAGTGAAGGGGTCTATCCTTTATCGAACAAACATAGCCATTAAAGATACTGAAGGGGTCTATCCTTTATCGAACAAACATAGCCATTAAAGATAGTGAAGGGGTCTATTCTTTATCGAACAAACATAGCCATTAAAGATACTGAAGGGGTCTATCCTTTATCGAACAAACATAGCCATTAAAGATACTGAAGGGGTCTATCCTTTATCGAAAAAACATAGCCATTGAAGATACTGAAGGGGTCTATCCTTTATCGAAAAAACATAGCCATTAAAGATAGTGAAGGGGTCTATCCTTTATCGAACAAACATAGCCATTAAAGATAGTGAAGGGGTCTATCCTTTATCGAACAAACATAGCCATTAAAGATACTGAAGGGGTCTATCCTTTATCGAACAAACATAGCCATTAAAGATACTGAAGGGGTCTATCCTTTATCGAACAAACATAGCCATTAAAGATAGTGAAGGGGTCTATCCTTTATCGAACAAACATAGCCATTAAAGATAGTGAAGGGGTCTATCCTTTATCGAACAAACATAGCCATTAAAGATACTGAAGGGGTCTATTCTTTATCGAACAAACATAGCCATTAAAGATACTGAAGGGGTCTATCCTTTATCGAACAAACATAGCCATTAAAGATACTGAAGGGGTCTATCCTTTATCGAAAAAACATAGCAATTAAAGATAGTGAAGAGGTATATCCTTTTTATATGTGCATGTTTTTGTTTGCAGTATTTTTAGTTCCAACTCCCCTAATCATACTGCATTGTTCACAGACATTGGTATCGGTACTCAACTAGACCTCCTCTAAAAATGTGTTATGTATGGAGGGGGCTTTTTTCACCTTTTTGTGCCTTATTCGTGCGGGTCTATCAATAGCGTTTAGATTATGGAGAATCTATATGCTTCTGGATGTTTTTACACAATCCTAGATGTTATCCAGTGGAAAACGCCAATGATGCCAAAGTAGAATTTATTTTGACCATATTTATTCTCCAATGGAAATTTTTTTTGATGACTTGAAATTTCGATGCCACGGTTGTTCAATTATCAATTGTAATGGTGATATGTTGTTTTTTTTATTTGGATATCTGATACTTTTGGATAACAGAGGAAAGCCAAAAGCTTCCAGAACTTCTTATTGAAAATATTTTGGGCTGCGGAGAAGAAAAGGTATAATGACAGTTATAAAATGTAATAACCTTGAAGATACCATTAAGATTTTTGTTTTTAAAAAGATTCATGAACTCACGCACGAAGATTTTTTTTTCCTTTTTTTAGATATAAATAAATATATTAGAATCAATGTGTGGGTTGACACTTTGATTGAAATTAATTGGGCATTTACTTATATACATTCTCTCTTTTATCAATATATATATATATATATATATATATATATATATATATATATATATATATATCGTGCATTTTCATTCGCTGGTTGTTATATGACAGTTAATAAGTCGTAAGAAGTGCCATCTTCCGCAAACGACGGGATGCGAAAAATGTCCTTTCCAGATATCAGGCCTTACAAAACATTTAAAGAACTATTAATTCGGTATGTATGTATGTATGTATGTATGTATGTATGTAAAAAGGTAGGTAGGTAGGTAGGTAGGTAGGTAGGTAGGTAGGTTGATACATAAGTTGTTAGATAGAGAAATGCATACACACACATATATATATATATAGAGAGAGAGAGAGATGGAGAGGGAGAGGGGGATATATCCATATATATATTTATATATAACTCTTGAATAGGCTCCTCCACAACAAAACTATCTTGACATTTGGCTGTAGAATCATTAGAATTAATGACTATAATTGTTACCCATATTGATACTTACACAATGCAAATTACCTTACATGAACACTTGCTACAAATTTGAAAAAAGCTTCTATCAATTGTAAAGCGACCTATCATGACTTTTGAGTTATATAATACATACATACATACATTTGATTGATTACGATAAACTAAGGACCTCTTTTTAAAACTTTTAGATGAATTTTTTGTTTATGTGTGAGGGAACGCATGTCTGGATCTAATGAATGTAAAAAAAATGTTGAAACGTTCCTGATCTAGCAAATTCAACTCTACTTCTGGCCATTATCAGGATCAGGGAAAGTTATTCGCTTTTCAACTTTTGAATACCTTTTTAAACTCGGTGTTTGCCACTTGTGCGCTATAATGACGTTATGCATGGAGCGACATATAAGTGAAATTCTTCCCTTGGCTAAATGTATAAATCTGTTGAAAAATATATTCAGAATCCCCGTTCCTAAGCTGAAGATCTTATTATTTTGAGATTTCTCGATTTTGTGATAAGGACTTCAAGATTCACAAACTTTCTTTTTTACAATTGATATTGTGGAGTATGCATGCATTGTTTGCAAGTATTTGTACTAGTTGAAATATCATTGCCTAGCACTTTATGTTCATTAATATGAGTACGAATTTCCCTTTGATCAGACAAATAGCGAACTAGCCAACGTGATAGGGTGATAGTTGTCTGTTCATCGTACAAATTCAATGTTTGTGCATAATGGGGAACACAATTCAACAATGGGCAAAAAAAATTCGTAAATGACATTTGTATTGCTTAATGAAGGTTTTTGAAGGCAAGTAACGATAAGATTAAATGTTTTTGATTTCTTGTAATAAACGCACATCTGTTCGTTGAGGGATAGGTTCACGTATTGCTACGGGATAGTTCATTGTTGCGTTTATTTATATTTCTACAAATACGAATGTGTTCTCCTAAAGGAAACAAGTAAAATAACTTCTGCTTCAATTCTCTTCTTTCCCAAAATAAAATAAAAAAACCCAACCCCTAGACACTATTTAAGTCAAGAGATGGACAGGATATAACTAACTCTGATTGTTCTTGTCGGTCCTAGTTGACCGGGTAACTAATGAGGCGCAAAAAATAAGCGGGTTTATTGAGCAATCAACGTTAGGGGACCAGCGATCTGGGATGGGGGCTAAAAAATAAGAGCATTGACAGTGTGCAAGGATAGGTCAACCTTGAAGCAAGAGGTGGACAATATCAAGACGATTAGACTAAAAAACACCCGTTTGAAACACGTGGCCGATGACGGGTTGAAACTACCGGACACGCGATCCAATGTGACCATCGGAAGGAGAAGGCCGATGGCTTTTGTCTTCATAGTGTATGTGAACGTGTTCGCGTGTGTGTGTGTATGTGTGGTTGAGAGAGCGAGAGGATGAAATTGACAGGTGGGGGTCAAGAAGAGGTGGGAGAGAAAGAGAGAGAATGAAAAGGCGAGAAGAAAAGATGTAAAGAAAGAGAGAAGAAAATCAAGGAGTAGGGGAAGAGAGATAAAGACAAAAAAGAATCTAGAGTTTACTAAAAAGAAAAATGTAGTGTTACAGTGTATGGCCTTTTTATTTCGCATATATATATATATATATATATATATATATATATATATATATATATATATATATATATGTATGTATACTTTCCCTGCATAGGGCCATAAATATCACTTATTGAGATAAGGATCGAACACGTCAGACGAGCTATAGTCTGCGAGATTAGCTTGCTAACCATCGCTCTGCAGCAGGCTCTTGGTATCCATCAATAGATAAACATATATAAGTATGCCTAATAGATAGATAGTAACAAACTCAAATAGATATGAACATATGTAGATAGATACCGTAACAACATAATTGTGAATATATATATATATATATATATATATATATATATATATATATGTGTGTGTGTGTGTGTGTGTGTGTGTGTATATATATATATATATATATATGTGTGTGTGTGTGTGTGTATATATATATATATATATATATATATATATATATATATATATATATATATATATATATATATAAATCGAATACTTCTCTCCTTTTTGCAATTACTGATTTATTCCCTTACTTAGTCCCTTTACGCTGGCTGCAGAGTCAGTCATCCGTGTCTGACCTCTTTATCTTAGAAGTTTCCCTGTTTCGGCACCAGTTTGCGATAGAAGCGACAAGCCACTGAAGTAGGGTCACTAACTTCAGCCGGCGTTATATACCTGTAGCTGGAAGAAGAGATAGATTCATGCCTCTCCTGATGGCATTAATGTGAAATGTATAGTCCAAGCCGGAGTTTGAATGCGGCTCTCCGTGCCATTAGCCACTCGACCACCTGGCACCGTCTCTTTTAGTAATTGATTAATAGAAAGCGTACGACAACACTGTTGTCTGTACCACGACTATCACTACGGGCTTAATGCCGAAGTTATAGTCACGGTGCAGACGACAATGCTGTTTGCAAGGTTAGAGGTTGATGTCGTAAACCACGATCGAGTCAACATTTTTAGTTAACAGCGTTTCAGAAGACGTGATGGTTCATGATTTACAAGGTAAGGCGTACTGCCACCATACGCAGGGAAAGGGGACTCGTGCCTGGTACTATCAGCACGACTATACCCTTCATGCCTGATGCTACTGGTACGAGCTATCCAATCTTGTCTCTCCCCAAATCATTTGCCACGCTTAACCAAAGCAAGAGATAGCTTATTAAAGAAGGACCAAAAAGGGAATACCCGATAGAAGCACCCCATAATAACTGTTAATGCAGAGGGAGACGCTTTTTGTGATGACTTTGGGATAGAGTCTTTTAGATAACAATAACTGTCCGATAACATAAAGCGGACGATACATAGAAGAAGTTGCTTACAATGATTACTTTGAATAGAATGTTTAGAACTAACTTATTTTGATAACAATAACCGGCTGAAAACATCATCGGTTATTATATTAAGCGGCTCCATCTGTATATCATTTTTGCGTTTTTTTTTATTTGCTACAGATCAGTTT
The DNA here is from genome assembly GCA_963457665.1 of Thysanoteuthis rhombus. Taxonomy (NCBI): domain Eukaryota; kingdom Metazoa; phylum Mollusca; class Cephalopoda; order Oegopsida; family Thysanoteuthidae; genus Thysanoteuthis; species Thysanoteuthis major. The sequence goes on along the minus strand of OY735213.1, from coordinate 10,708,273 downwards.
CAACTTACAGCTAGTTTATAGTCAACGGTGAAAAAACATTCTTTTTAAATGCCTATCGTAAATCATTACTTTTCTTCCGATTATACAAGCGTTCTAGACTGACAAAAAAAAAGGTTGTTGCACTTTATCATCTAAAATTTAGATTCAGATAAAAATTCTTTGGCCCCCAAAGTTTATCACGGTATGAAAGTGATAAGTTCACTCACGGTGCAAATAGAACCTACTTTAAATCAAAATTAAACTTTATATGCCTCATGGTGTATCAAGACCATTTATACATCTGGCGTTAAGTATAATTTTAAATTAAAAATCTGTTTAGTAATCAAAAGAAAAAACGAAACAACTTTAACAGGAAACCACGTCCTGTGACTGTTGCATTTTCAGATATTTAATCCCTGTCGAAAGAGTGGTTTCTTTTCTCCTATAGAAAAAGCTAATATAATGACCGTCTCAGCTCATTTACAGCAATATAGGCCACACAGACGACATCATTCCCAGCACCCATATAAAGTAGATTATTCTATATTATTCCATCTATGTCATGTAAAGAAAACTACGGTGTGCATTGGCCTGTCTTGCACAAAGAATGAGTTCAGTAACTCTCAGGATGATAATGACTTTTAAACCTGTAACCTGAATGTAATACATGTACCACATAGATTTCCAGTAACTGATGGCCCAGGGCTCCTTTTACCAAGATAAAATTACTTGCAGACGCTTACAATGCTCATAGTTCTCACAAATCTCAAAGTATTAGATAAGACTTCAACTGGATGAAATTTTCAAGAAGATAAGAGAATAAGTTTCGAAGCTGTAGTCAAACATGCACAAATCCTTCAACTTCAAGCAACCAGTATGTTACCTCTTAAACACCTCAAGTACAGTGCTGCAACCTTTAATTGTGAAATAACCACAGATCCTCTTCTAAACCTTTTTATCAATTTTATAGTACAAGAGGAAGCGAGTTTTGAGATTAGTAGTACTTCAAAATTCTCTGTAAGTATATTGTTGTATCAATCTGAATAATAGAGCTGTATCTGTTTCATTTATTTTTCTTTAAATGTATCATTTGTTTTTAAATGTATAACATTTAACAATGTAATTCATATTGGACAGTTCTAATTTTTCCATATTGATGAGATAAATGTAATAAGTGGATCTGGGTGTACTATTGAATTATTATTATGTGAATTCGTTTGGTCCGGCAAAATGTATTATCCAGCACGATTCTTGAACCAAGTGTGCTGAAAAATCTTTGATCAAATAGAACTTGAAAATTATAGGCTAGCTAATATCGTACCTCTTGTGGTTTTTAACCAGACACTTTTTCAATGAAAAACAACTACGAAGGCAGTCAAAAATGGAGAAAATTTCAAATAAATAGATAATGTGGTCAACCGCAGAGGCCAATAATTCAATTGGGTAATTTCTTCGCGGTTATATTTTTTTTCATTCTTTATATTTGTTCCCCTCGGTTTGTAAACTGCTGGTGACATAACTATTGAATAATGGCCTTTAATTCAACTCTCTGCATCGTCACCATAGATCGAACTGCTGCCTCATAATTTTCTTTTTTTTCTACTGTCCTGGGCAATAAAAACGCCCTTGCGCACTAATCTGAAGTTTGAAAATTGTTACAAATCATTCTATTCTATAATCATTCTATTTCTCCCTGCTCTCTTGTTCTCTCCCTCGCTCTCGCCTTCTCTCTTCCTCGCTTTATGCAGCTCCCACGTGGGCGACAAAGCGGTCAATGTTCTCTTTAAGTCACCCACCAACGATTATCCGCGCTTACTTATCATACAAACGAGTTTTACAATATCGATGTTGGACGGCGGCTGTATGAAAGTGACAGGCTAATTGAATTATGATACTTATGGTCAACCATATAATTCTTCAATACAAAAGATAGTTACATCAGGTGTTCTGATTGGTTGATAAATGTCTTTTGACTGCCAGCGTATCGCGTCGTCGGGGCAGCCGTCGGATGTGTTTATTATATAAGAGACAATATTGTCAGAAGTGAGAAAACAGTTTCGTTGCAACTCGTATGAATTGATGGCTGTGAAGAATGTTATGCTTGGTGTCATGCTCGAATGATTTGTCGACGCTGACTTTGGGTCTGGTCGACGTTACCGGCGGTCTGATCAACATTACACAGTTTTTCCCGTAATTTTTATTTTTACTTTTTTCTGTTGGGAGACAGAAAGTGTGAAACGTTGAAAAAAATTATTTCTTAACAAAACCGCAAAATTATTTCTCAACAAAACAACCGAATTACCAGAATAAAAGGGAAAAAAACACGAGATTGTCGACAAAAATAACAGTCCAGAATGAAATATAACTACTGACAAGCAAAAACGAAGAAGAAAAAGAAGAGAAAAACTGAATGGTCTGCTTGATGAGTTTGTTTCTCGACGTAAAAACTCCAGGCCCTTCATAAGAAAAGGATTCTTAGTTTCTGGGTTTCTAAAAAATCAGAAAAAATACGTTTTCCTGAATAACTTTTTGTACTTTCATTCCTTAAGATCGTTGAGTATCCAGGGGATTCGTCAGTTTCAGAAAAAAAAATTCAAGTTCTAGGAGGGGGTTTCTGTTGACAATGTTACTATAATTACAAATTGTGCATATGTTTGTGCCATTTTTACGGAAGTATGTCAGTCAACGATTATATATATTCATCACAATCTTCCTTTATCTGTCTGTCTGTCTGTCCATGCATTTATCTGTCTATTTTTCTCAGTCTTTTGATATCCAAGAGCTCGTTTAATTGCTGAAATAATTGCATGATTACTTTTGATACCTGTTACCGTTGTCCAAGTAAAAGGTAAGATTTCGAATACTGATTTTCATAGAAAATAGCATTTCTCCAGTAAGTCAACTAACGTAATGATATTCCTACACCAATAGTAAAAACTAAATCCGATTCCTTGTAAAAACTGCAAAAGATCTAATCATATTATTTCGTATGTATCAATTCCATCTTGTCGGTCTATTAGCCTATCATTAAGAATATTTTTGTTTGTTTCAGTTACCAAGAAAATAGAACAACGAGTCTGGTTAGTCACTCGATAAAAGCCTTCAGCTGACCAACGTCTTTTAGCTGCATGCCGTGTTGGGAGTGAAAAAAAATAGAAAAATGGTGACCAATGAATAAGTTACTCCTCTCGTCTTTTATTGGTCAGTGATCACTAAAAAAAGGTCTGAATTTTCAAAAACACTACTGGACACAAAGTAAAGGGTCAATTTAGCGTAAACGTAAAATGCAAATTCGAACCGTCCACTAAAATCGTAAATACGAGGAACACTCATTCGTGTAGGAACGTACATATGTTCTGTAGCATATCCCTATCATCATCATCATCATCATCATCATCATCATCATCAGTCTTTTAACGTCTGTCGTTGGACATAGACCTTCCCCAGGATTCGCCACAATTCCCTATCATGGGCATCGCGGAGCCAGTACTTCCTGAATCTGTCAAGTTCATCTCTCCATCTTGTGTTCTGTCGGCCTCAGTTTCTTATGTGATCTCTGGGGATCCATGTTGTGAGACGTGATGTCCATCGGTTGGCTTTCATTCTTGCAACATGGCCTGCCCATGGCCATTTGAATTTTTTAATAGTTTCTATGATGTCACGAACACCTATCCTATAAAGATACATGAATATATCGGGTGGACTTGGCATTTCAGGATCTTTATACGCTTCGCTCAGACATGTGCCACTAGGGTCGTCAGAATCCCCCTCTCAGCCTTGCTGATAAAGTTCAGAGGAAATCAAACAGCGATTGACTGCCATCAGTTTGGCAGCTGAAGCTGGCTCCACTACCTGGTTTGGAATCAGAATTGTTCTTCTTGACTGGTTGCCTCCCAAAGAGCACGACTTGCCATGCTATTTTACCCATAGTGCAACGAGAGAAGAGATGGATTCATGCCTTTGCTAAGGGCATTAGTGCAAAGTGAACACATACAATTTGAACTCGGGTTGCTGATTCCATTTCCAGAGTACTGTTACTCCAAGAGCACCCCCTATAAGCAGAATTCCCGGGGCGAAAAGGATGTGAATTTGAACCTCGCTGGGAACTAAATCTTTATTTCCGATGTGAAATGTGCCAGAGATGTATGAACTACCCGGTATATTCATGTATCTTTATAGGGGTATGCTACAGAAACATATGTACGTTCTTACACGAATGTGTGTTCCTCGCAGACAAAATGTTTTTGAGAGTGTAAGAGTGAGAGAGAGAAGTGTGTACGTGTGTGAGTGTGAGAGAGAGACAGAGAGAGTTTGTGGGAAGCATCTTGTAAGGATTGCCTGGTTGTTCAAGAAAGGGCGAGATTTATCCCCTTTCCTTTATTTGTGTTTCCTTCCTGCTTTTCACTTCTCATTCTTCTTCGCATTCACGCCACCGCCCACAAAACTTTTGTTTCCACCTACGTTATCTCCCCACCATGCCGCACACCCACCCATCCATCGCCAAATGAATTACACCCAAGACAGGACAGGAACAATTGTATACCATTCAAATTGAATACCGAGCGTCTTTTAGATGTATACATCAGATGATGAATGTGTTCTTCACCATTCGTTGTTCTTTTGTTTGTTTTTGTTGTTATTTTTTGTGGGCACTTGAGTAGGTACCCCTATCCGATCGACCATGATGGGTCTCTGTTTCCCACCACTTGAGGCACGTGGCCCGGATGGACCCCAGGGCAATGGCGTCTAATTACCTTCCAGGCCTGATTTCCGGCTGATTACACCAAGGGTGACCTCAAAGGATACGAGTCTCCATTTGTTTGCAATATTGTCAGGAATTTAAAATTTAGAACAAAACATTATATATATATATATATATATATATATATATATATATATATATATATATATATATATATATATATATATATATATATATTGTTTTCGAGTTATGCGTTATGTACGGTGATAGTACTCAATATTTCAAATTGAGCATAAAAAGGCATTTGCAATTTTGTAATTTTGTTGTTACTGATCAGTTTCACGCTGCCACTGCGATTGACAATGCTCACCTGGAACTCATTCTCACTTGCTGGACTGCACACGTTCTCTGACAATCAATCCCTCTGCATACGACTAGAAATGAAGTGAAAAAAACAACCAAGAGAAAAGAATACCCCATGAAGATAACACTTTATTTGTATTTAAAGATGGAAACAGAGAAAGCAGTTGTCTGTCGATCAGAATAGTTGCATGAAACTGATCAGTAGCACCGCAATTAGAAATAACTATCTGTCGGTCTCTCTCTCTCACTCTCTTTCTCTCTCTCTCTCTCTCTCTCTCTCTATATATATATATATATATATATATATGTATATATATATATATATATATATATATATATATATGTATATGTATATATATATATATATATATATATATATATATATATATATATATATATATATATATAATGCTCCTCTATTCAGGATTGAGCACTCTTTAAGTGAGGTAACTCATCCATTGTAAGCTTATGCAATGCTCTTCCATAGGAATAGACCACTCTGGTGGATTAGGAGTTTCGGCGTAAATGAATATATCGCTTAAATTCAGCCTTACTGACCACCCAGTTCCGTAGTCCCGAGGTAGGATATCGACCTCCAGGTCCGATGTGAGGGTTTCAATTCTGCATCGTGGAACTGGATGGGATAATGTCTATAGCCACACTGTAGAGATGTAATATATCGAAACAGCTGTCTGTGGATGACACAATATATGGATAGATAGATAGTTTTCATGCAGAGAGAAAACATTACTAACAGAAGTTTCTCGCATTGTAAAGGCTTTTTTAAAACTTGCATTAGGCTATAAACATAATTCGAATGCTGGCCACGACGGCAATACCCGAATCTCCGGCAAATATTTCACTCCTGATATTTAGAGAAATAGATGGCGTTATTCCTTTTCAACAGTCTATGCAATTGCAGTAAATCTTCAATTCATGGAACTGACTTTTTTCATGAATATTCAATTCAATTTCTGTATATCAGTCACTAATAAAATATAGTAAATTACTCTTCATCCTTCTCCTATAATAACCAATATTTCAAATTATGCTTAGAATCAATCTTATTCATGAAAACATCAAGAACCTCTCAACTACACTATCAAAAAGAGGAGTAAATATTACATGTTCTCCATTATGATTTAATTTTCATATTATTGTACAGTACAGTATATCTTATTAAAGCTTTTTCTAATTAAAAAGATAAAAAGGCTACATTCTGATTTAGCGGACTTTTGGCAGTAAGTGCGATAAATTGAGGGGTTTACTTCATTTGAAAAGTTGATTTTCAAGTGGACCCGGTATTTTTTTCGATGCACAAAATGCACATTTTTGTCAAAAAGGATGAAAGTTCAAATTTCACCTGCGAAAGTCTCTAATTATTCGGTAAAAACAAATTCTATTGACTATACCGTAGAATAGCAAATGGTAAAAAGGCATGATATAGGTAATTTCTTTCTTGGGGAAAGCTTTGGGAACAGTGTATCTTATACACTAGGGTTGTCGTATCTGAATATTCAAGAAGACGTTTTCTATCACTATGACGTTGTCAACACACGCGAATAATATAGTGACTATGATTAGAGTATGGTTGACAGTGGCTAGATTATGGTTGAAAATTGCTTTACAAAAAGCAAAGCTTAAGCGAGAAAAAATGTCATTTCAAAGATTGACTTATGGTTGTAGTAGCAATATGAAAAAATGTACGCGGTTGAATAACAAGAAAAGCAGTACATGACACTACATGCTATCCCTAAAATTATTGAATTGACACAACCTATGGGCATTTCTCCCCTTCCTCTCTCTCTCTCTCTCTCCCCCTCACTCTCTCTCTCTCTCTCTCTCTCTCTCTCTCTCTCTCTCTCTCTCTCTCTCTCTCTCTCTCTCGTCATTACAGTTTATTTTTTTCGCGGAGAAAATTATGGCAGCCGAAATTTGGGACATATGAAAAATTTAAAACTCCCTTTCGAGACTTGAATGATAGGCATGTACCGGAAATTATGGTTATATGGCAGCTCGGAAAATATTTGCAATTCATGCTCTGGCCAAGTATTTCATATACCAACTACAGTAAACAGTATGCTAGTCTTTCAAGCCCTTTTTCAAATGAATACTCTCCAAATATCTATCGATTGAATCTAACAAATATCCTCTCTGTATAAAACGATGTTTGGTGGTCACTGACGAGTAAAGAAATGAATATAAATAAATTCTAATTATCGTAAAAAGATACAGCAAGTCATTGTTCAGTTTTGATGTCCCATCAGAGACCTTTCATACTGTGATTGGGTCTCCATGGATAGTTCGAGAAATGGCGACAAAATTATCGCCTCAAGTGTCAGTCGACACGGGAGTAACTGAGATGAGCTGAGCAGAGACCCTTCATAGAAGGATCTTAGGAATATTCCATGACATTACTACGAAACCTTATAAAAGGATGCATGTTTCGAATTTGTTAAACAGACCTGATGTACTTTTCAAGTGATCACGTGTCCTTGTGTCTTTGAGTCCACGTTTTAAAACAAAGTCTTGGGTTTTACTCTTCAGTTATGATTTCTTCATGAAAGTCTCACAACTGACTGAACACTGATTTCCCAAAACACTCTGGTGACGAACCTTCTTATACCTGATATACCAGTGAAAATAAACGATTGTTCTTGTTATATTTAAATCTGTTTTGCGCTCGTTTCCTGCCTTGGTCCTAGCAACACGACTGAGTATTTCGCTACAACTTATGACACTTTTGTGTACTATATTTGGTATCATAATTGTATTCGGTTACCATTGACTAGAATATGCTTTGGCACTTACCACCCCATTATAGAATTGATATACCACCACAGTAAATCAAGTTATGGGTTTAGAACGTGAGGGGGGATAGATGTGTAGGTCAGAAAATTTATCAACTTGTGAGGGGCTGCTGTTAGTTTATTTGCAATTAGTCCGTCATACAGATGTAAGCCCCTTTTGATAATTGAACAAGCCTCGCTGGATACATCGCACTTGCGATCTTATGTCGCACTTAGTCATTTTTTCCTTCTGTATTTCAAAGTGGGAACGCTGGGGCACCAGAGGTTTTCATTATGGGTGTTTTATGGGGGAGATAGCTTGATGGAGCGTGTCCCTCTGCCGGATGGTTTGGACCCAGAGTTCGACGACTATTAATCTAGTTACCAACCATAACTAGAGAACCTAGTCGACTCTACTATCACTCATAGCCAGGGGAGAAGTAATCGATTCATGATTTTCTCCAGAGCATCAACGCAAAATGAACACAAACTGTCCCAATCAAAGTTTGAAATCGGATTGCCGATTCTATTCTCTCTGGGTCGTTAACCGTTCGACCACCCCGCACTTTCAGGCTCAGTAAATATGAATACAGAAACATATTGAATAAACATAATACAGTTGGTCCTTGGAAACTTTTTGACACAGGTAACTGTCAGCCGAATAAACGAATAATTCATCCTATCAATTTTTTTGCGAGATTTTCCAGTGCAAAGACCGCAAAACCCATATTCCTCTACCATGATTTGAACTCATGACACGTTGCTAAGGAGCTGTCTAACTGATTGAGCTAAATTGACAAGCCTGGGATATTTCCAAAACTTCATCATACAAATACGTACGAGCTTATTTCATTTCAATAGATAAAAAAAAAACTTCTTTATATATATATATAAATATATATATATATATATATATATATATATATATATATATATATATATATATATATATATATATATATGTACACACACATATATATATATATATATATGGTACAAATCAGGCCAGCAGTATAACATAATATAATAATATATCAATGATATAAAGCCACTTCTGAAATGCAATGGATTTATTTCATAGAGTGCTCGATACATACAACATTTTACTCATAGAGTTAAGTTCGCCTGATGAGGCCCTAAGAGGGCAGAAACATGAGTTAGTTTGTGTAGCGAATCCACAATCTACTACACACATATATATATATATATATATATATATATATATATATATATATATATATATATATATATATATATATAATACAAAAGCTGCAGTAATCATCTTCAGCCGAAATAGAAATGGTGTTTGACCCTGCCGCCCCCAGTCTTGTGTGTGTGTGTGTGTCTTAAGATCATAAAACCATGACATTTTTATTCTTTTTATCGTAAAGTTTATACGGGCCAGTCAAGCGATTAACTCTTATCGGCATTCACGATTCGCTCATCGCTCATCTCTCATCGGAGCACGGGAGCGGTCCTTACCCTGCTCGGATCAGTCCTACTCACGTGACGGCCGCCGATGCAACAACACCCTGACCTAACCACTCCGCTCTCTGACATCATCAATCATCAGTCAGGCTGCTTCAACAAATGAAATGTTTTCGACGGTTTGAAAGCGAAAAAACAAAGACAGCGAACAAAGAAGAACCATTATTAACACCGACCTGATCGCTAAGGATGTTTTACACGTTAATCGGCGTTAGCTGCAGCGTCATAGGAATCGACAGTATTAGCATTATTATCCCTATGGCAGATAAATAGGACGGATTTTCGGTTAGTTCCTGTGGAAGCCCAATTAGAGTATTTGGTCCCAATCAAAGATAGTAGATTCGAACTATGTATTTATTGAATTATATCTCATTTGAAAACCATTAATATCGTGAACTTTTGGATCACTTAAATATCTGGGGCATTTCACAGAAATGGATGAATTATAGATGGAAATTAGATCATTATTATAGGAGGGAGCGCGAATGCAGACCCAAACCATATTATTATTATTATTATTATTATTATTATTATTATTATTATTATTATTGTTGTTGTTGTTGTTGTTGTTGTTGTTGTTGTTATTTTTCAATTTTCAAAGACTAACATGCTAAAAACAGGATTCCATTAGTAACCAGAAAATTTGGTATCCATAGTTCTGGCTATCCTTGAGTTATGCGATTACTCACGGATGGTCAGATAGTTGATGAATAATTCCTATCATCTCCAAATCTAACACAGTCAGCACATTTGTCTGCTTCTTTACGGCTACCCAAAGGGATGAAGGTCACAATAAATATATTCACTGGATCTATCCAAACTTAGCACGAAGTGATATTCAATGTAGCACCTAATAAGGAATAAACCCACGAGTAATGACCTGTGAGATAAAAATCTGTTAGAATACAGGGTATCTCCGGAAAGTACCCAGACATTAAATATCACTGAAAAATAGCCTGCCAAGGCCAATGGCATCTTAGTCTTTGTAAAAGTACTTCACTTGGAATCCCACATACTTAGTCCAGGGCCCCCTCCACTTTTCAAAACAGTCAGCAAAGCCCTCTTTACAGATCATCTTGTTGCGCTCTGCTTCATCTTGTCCACGGTTTGAAATCATGTTTGGAAAATCCACAAGTCGTAGGGAGCTAAATCTGCACTTTAAAGGGCGCCTGACAAACCTGGGTGATGCTATGTTTTTCCAAAAAAAAACTCTTCAAAAGACATGAAGAATGGGTTCGGTCATTGTGAATGTGCCTGTCACACAGTACACAAGCTCACCCAATGGTATCTCATCGCTTACTGAGTAACCCCACAAGAGAGTGTTTGTTCGCGCATGCAAAATAAGGTCTCCTTTAATTGATTGCATCAAGGCCATGCAAACGGTTCTAAAGATATTCAAAATACCCAGACCAGACCTTGTATATTATCGCCATCATCTGCAGCCGTTATGAGTCTATTTTAGGACGAATACCCTCCCGCCACCTGGTGAGCGTGATTGTGTTAATCTCTGTAATGTCTTACCGGCAATCTTTCCTATCTTGTTTCTCCATCTTACGTCTGTTTTTTTCTTTGTACGTTCAATGTCCCAAGGGCACCAACCAGTTAGCTTTTTGCTCCATCTGTTGCCCATTCTTCTTGCTATGTAATGAAAAAGGTATAACGGACAGAAGTTTATTAATTGATGTGTTAGTTATAATTTTGATGTTAATGTGTTTCTGTCATGTGTAAGTCGGACATATCAAATCAATATAATATATTTTTTGAAACACATCATCATCAACGTTATAACTAACACATAAATTCATAAATTTCTTCATGTTTCTTTTTTGAATACAATTCAAACATCTTTTGTTTTTAGGTTTTCAGTTACTGCCTTACTTGGAATTTAGGTTAGGGAGAGAATGAGATGTTAAACGAGGGATGCAGTGTTTTCTTCCAGTCTTTCAGGACCCAAGTAAAATCTGCTGTTGACCGTCATCTACCCGAATGGTCGAGTGTCGAATACCCCGATCAATTCTCCGTCCTGGCGTGGCTCAATATCCTGTTTTATATGCACCCATCGAAAAAAAAACAGTTAGTTACAAGTATAATGAAATTCACGTGACTTAATCACCCCTTGTTTTCATTGGATCACATCTTGCATGTAGCGAGGTCAAGTTACACTGTCGAATATACCATGACATAAATATAAATCAGAGCTACCGATTAAGACGATTCCTCGTTGCTTTTGGGTGAAGTGTACCCCTGTCAACTGTTTCGACTTTTTTAGACAATCAAATTAAAGGCACTACCAGTCATCTGATTCTAATGTCAAAGGAATCCCGACCATTCAAACTTTGATTACTGAGGAAAGCAATATTTTGATATTTCAGATATTTGGTTAAAGTTTATGGGAATTCATTTTTTTTAAAAGCTGATTTGTCATAAAGTGACTCACATGAAAGTCACTGCGTCAATATTTCCATGTGTTCGTTCATTTACATTTCGGTTCGAGAAATAAGAGTTTAGGTCAAAGTGTTGCTGAGATCTGACCAATCACTTGACTCAACTTACCCTCGATGTTCCGCTTTCAGTAAGGACCCCTTTTCTTTAATGGTAACAGTTGCTTGAATCACCCGCATCATGAAGTTTTATGAGGGAAAAGAAAAAAGGGCCTGAATAAAAAGTGAACCATAAAAATAAACAGATCACCTTTTTTTCTATCGCCATATTTTTTCCCTGTCGAAAGAAAGGTTTGCCTCTTTTCTCCAATTATACACCTGACGAGGACTTAAGAAAAGATCAACCCAAACGTTTTGTTGACATCGAGAACATGAAGAATAGATTTAATTGTCCGAATAAGATTTGGAATATTAATGACTCTTCTCAAGGTATTGGAGGGCCTTGGCACACTTTCTGCAATTAAAAATCTTCTTTTAAAAAAAGGCCCAGAGACGAGCAACTAAGTTAGTACCAGAATTAAAAAGTATTAAGTTTGGGAATAGGTTAACATCGTTAGAAAAAGAGGGGAATCGAAGAGACTCAATAAAAATGTTTAAGATCATGCTTGGTTTAGAATTAGTAGACCCTGATGCATTTTTTACTCGAAAGGAGTGCAAGGGACTGGGAGGCTATACATATACGGTAGAAGTAAATAGAACAGGACTGATTCTCAGAAATTTCTCTTTTAGCAATAGAGTTTAGACTATTGAATTGATTACCCGACTACGTAGTATTATCAGTAAATAGTATAAAATTTTGAGAAAAAATATCATGTTTATTACACCAGCGCAAATATTAAAGTCCCGAGATATTGTGTAAATATGAGTGTTATGCTGTGTGCCTCTATATACAATTTAAAGATAAATGTTCTTAATTCATTTTTTTAAATCACTTATAAGATACTGATAGGGCATTTGGTGTGATTGAAGTAATTGTTTATATTATTTCTCACTTCACTTATTTCACAAATGACTATAACAACCAAGATGAGGACACGTCCGAATAAATCAATGTATAATAAGGACAAAAAATATCTTTATCCTTGTTGCTTTTAACACAACTTTTCAGTCAATATGTTCCTCAGTTGAGCGTTGCATCCGGTTGCCTTTAGAGGTCACTTGGTACTTTTTTCTTCTTCCCTTCCTCCCCCCCCCAAAAAAAGAATACCACATTTCAGAAAGGTTATGTTACCGAATGCCGAAGTCTCATGCGAGTTGGAATTTTTTTTTTAAGATAAGACCCATCTCTTCTCATGGGGAAAGACGCCTCCTCCCATTCTTCACACTTGAATGATTAAGAATCAGATGTCATCTTACAAAGTTATTACAGAGAGAAAGCTGAGAATACATCTCTGGTCGTTGCAGATTTTACCAGTGTGTAAATACAATAGCTCCACTTTGACATAATTGTCCAGGTAATAGCTAATATACACGAAATAAGAAATGTTATGTTCATATCATTGCATTTTATTAAAGAAACATTTTATTTCTTGATACTTCTCTTCTACACATGATTTAAACAATAGAATCAGCACGACAAATCTTGACCGAGATGGTTTGCGTTCACTTTGAACTAATCTTTTCTCCCAACCCTAAGTTATGGGTAAAATAGCAAGGCAGACTAGACTTTCAAGCCCCAGGAGGCAACCAGTCTCGAAGAAAATCAACTCTGAATTCAAAACCAGGAGCTGCAGTCTCTTTAACAGTTCAACATAGTCTTCTAGCCTCTTCCCAGCAACTCCTGTAGCAACACTGATATCAAGCTCTTGACCTTCCTTTGGATAACATCGATGCGTGGAGAGGGGAAACTGCATGAGCAAGCGTCTTCCATATATTCTTGTCGGGCCTGCGCCCTGGGGAGACTGAAAGCAAATCTTTCCGGGTGTGGATCCATAGTCTCGCAAGATTGACGGGTGCCACCCCTTATCATGGCAAAAGCCTTTTCTTCCAAATGTAAAAAATCGGACGGATATTTTGAAGATATGAAAAGAAACTCCGTTCATTTGTAAAATGTGACTACAAATGCATTGTAATTAACACCTAGCACTGTTAATGGACCTCTATGTATCCCCAACAGTTCTGAAAGTCTCGAGTTACACCTGTCTATTCATTTACGCCGACGGAATTTCCCACCCAACTGTCAGGCAGAAAATAAATTACTCCATTTTTATCAAGTACGACATGACTCTCTGACTATTACACAATAAGAGGGAGGAGAACTCAGTCCTCCTGAATTGCGAATATTTAAACTGTTACAAAAACAGTGGTAACCAGATATGGCCCAAAAGTTCTCTCGTAAACTTTAGCTTTGTGTTTTTGAGTAGTGGGACTTGACTAAATTAGCCGCGTAAAAACACAAAAGCCGGAAGTCCCAAACACAAATCACTAAAGTGCACCAATGCAGATGTTATTGCAGTTAGCAGCAGTAATAGCCGTAGTAATAGTATGATCATTGCAGTAGAGTTCAAGTTATGGGAAACTGTATAATAATTGTAATCACCAGTTGTTTTTTTTTCAATTAATTTTCATTCAATTAAATCAACTCAGGCTTACGACCATTTCACGTTTCTCACATGATCACCGGAGTTTAGTAACGTCGAGCCAGGTCAATATTTACATGGATGACTGCTTGGAAATACCAGGTACCGTGAAAAATGAGGTACGTAGTGGCGCAGCGGTTTCACATATGATCTCTGGGGATCTACATCCGACGATTGACTAGCATTCTTACAACTTACCCAGCTCATTGCCACTTGAATTTTCTAATGGTTTCTATGATATTTCGGTCCCCTGTTTGTTTCCTAATATGATATGCTATCTTGGGATCTCTCTGTGTGATGTTGAGCATGATTCTCCCCTCTTCTGTGAGGCAATCTTTCGGTTCTGCTTCAAAACTGACAGAATTTGAACTGAATAATAACATTAATACAAAAATAAGACAAATATTGAAATGCGATAGAACCGATACGTTCCTGAAGATAGTTCAATATTTGGTTGAATAGACTTTAAAATAAATGGCAGCTTTCGATCTGTTGATTGCTACCAAGTTCCTTCCGATTCCAGTCGTGACAAATTACTTTTGAACCAGCAAGGTTTCTTTGACTCCACTTTTGAGATGGAATTCATTGTTCCTGCCATGAATTATTTATGAGATTCAAGTCATATCATATTTTCCTCTTGGGATTATTCCTTGTGCTCAGAATCGTTGTCCTGTTGATAGGTCCAACGTCAAGGCTTTAGCAGACGATTATCGGAGCTTCTCCAAAGAGTGTCGATATGTCTTCCCTTCAATCACATAGAGCGCACCTGTCTCTCCTTGGGAAAAACAACAACGTACTTCTACGATACCTCCACCAAACTTCATTGTCAGGGAAATGTTCTTTGATGTAAAAATTGTTACACAGTTCTTTTTTTCTATGTATGGTTCACCATATCCGACCAAATAATTATATTTTCATCACAGATATTCTACAATTGAGATACTCAGTTGGCAATAACTGAGGAAATTTTGGATCATTCTTGTTTTTGCATTTAGGTTTTGATTTTTGCATTTCTTCGTTTTCCTTGCTATGTCTATTATCTTTTAGCTCCCTCCAAGTCGGTCATTCATTCATTTACCAGTCCGAACGTTCTTTCATGGGTGAATGTTCTTGGTTGTTAATGAGTGAATGTTCTTGTTGTTTCATGAGTGAGTGTCCATGTTTTTTTATGAGTGAGTGCTCTTGTTTTATTACAGACTGCCGTTATTATTATACGACCAACAAAATGTGCAACATGGCCTGAAATGCGACTATTGTGATTCCGCCTTTACGACAAAGGTCACCGTAAGGTGGAACTCTCTTCTTGACACGTTGTTAGATGCCTTTTGGGACCAGTCCCCCCCCCCCATACTATATTCTTCTTTCTCCTCCCTCCCTATTCCGATTATGGCTTAGAAATGTTTCTTTCCTCTCTCTCTCTCTCTCTCTCTCTCTCTCTCTCTCTCTCTCTCTCTCTCTATCTATCTATCTATCTGGTACTTCGCCCTATTCTCACTCGAACTGCTTTTCTTCGTGAGTAAAAATAAAGAGAGGGAGGTAAGCTAAATCAAGGTCCAAATTACTCACGTTGAGTTGATAGATAAAGTGAAGAACTGCGAACATTTCCAACTATCTTTTCTTTTCTCTCTTGTCAGTAATTATTATCATCTCTTAAGTTAGTATTAGTTTCTTAACCCAAATCCTGTTTTACTCGTAATATCATCTTTCACTCTCAATGTTCATCTGCTCTTAACGGACGTTAAAAGACTGATGATGATGAACGTCTCTCTCTCTGTCTCTCTCTGCCTCTCTCTGTCTCTCTCTGCCTGTCTCTCCCTCTGTCTCTGTCTCTCTGTCTCTCTGTCTCTCTGTCTCTCTCTCTCTCTCTCTCTCTCTCTCAATGTATCACACACACAACTTCTCTCTCTAGCAAGCAACCAACATTAACACACAATTACACATTCCCCGACACTCTAACTGGCATCCATCCTTTCTCTATCTCAACCTTTCCCTTTTCTGTCTTTCTCTATCTATCTTGTTTTATTCATTTCTCTCTTCCATTTTTCTATCCCCATCTTCCCTTCCCCTTGACCTCAGTGGGCGGAGAAATACATTTGGGTGGAATAATTACGTCTTATTATTACGATTGTCATGAATTTGTACATAGTTAATCACTCGTAAAATTAGTGCAAAAAAGAGAAAAATACCAACCAGTCTACTCTTGGGTAAAGGCTTATAAACTATATATCTGCATGAAAAAATTCACGGATACATTTGAATTTTTTATGCGATGATTTTTTTTTCTAAAGAAATGCTGGAATCGTTTCAGCGGAAGAGTCCAGTGTTATAAATGGCGTGAAAGGAACATTTTTTTATCAGCAAAATCCTTACCCATAGGTGGAGGAGTCCACTGTCACGGACAGAGAAACAGAAAATGTTACACTGGTAATAATACGAGTGGATAGTTAAACCCTGTGAAGATCACGGATGAATTAGAATTTCTAGGAGAGGATTTTTTTTAGAAGAGAAATGCTGAAATCGTTTCAGTTGAAGAATCCATTGTGATAAATTGTCGGTAGGAGATATGTAATCCTTACCAGAAGACTCGGAAAGAAACAGAAAATTGTCAGTGGCCATTATGTAAATAAATTGGGTGATATTATTTCTTTTATTACGAAAAAAGACTTTTTGGAAAAAAAAGACATGAATTGTAAAATATATTTCACGAAAAAAAAAAGAATCAGATTGTTACTTTTGAAATGTCGTTTTTTTAACATCATGTAGCAAATGCCTGATCGTCCATCCGTCATCACGAAACTCAAAAACCTGCAAAATTCAAAACAATCAGAGTTATGACCCCTAAACATTCTGTGGTTATTGATAGAGCCCCACGGCAGGTTTCATCAAGTTTTTTACCCCCCCCCCCACCAAGAATTTACTGTCTTACTATAATTCAGCGAATGTCTATCCGTTCATCAGTATTAAACATGACTCAAGTGACAACTCGAGCTATAGTCATTGAATGCTTTGTATATGCTAATGGCCCCCCGGAGCATGGCCAAATTTGTTGTGGTCATTAACTGGGACTCCGTAGCAGATTTTTAGTGAGTAAGTTTTTGAAAATTCCCCTCCAGATAAGTTTTGGGTTGGGGGCTCAGTTTCCAATAGAAATGTCTGCTAAACTGGTCCTTTGGTTTTTGTTCAGTAACGTTCATTCTCACCTAATAATTTACTATTTATATCTTATTATATTAGGTAGGAAACAAGAACTGTCTCTCTTTTGTCAAAACAACAAACTAATTTCTATTTTATGATAATTGTTATATTCAATGAAGGTAATATTTTTGATCATTTTCTGGGACATAATCAAATGTAGTAAGCAAGTTATTAATGCTGTAGCATAATTTTTTCGAGGGCACGGATTTCGAAGCAAAAGATTTACTGTATATCATTTCAACCTCCTCATAAGTGGCGAACAGTTTCTTGTCTAAGAAACGTTACAAGTATCTGAAAAGGTGATAATATGACTGAACAAGGTCTGTTGAGTGGCGAGGATTGGACAAAACATCCATATTCATCTTGTGTGACAATGCAAGAGTGAAACGCCTAATTAAAAAAGGCAAGTGCAAAGCTTCCAATTGGCAACAACATCTCTCAGCATTGATTGTCTTGTTACAATTTAACACTTCATGATTGACAACCTCCTTCATATTCCACCAAACACAAAGCATTACCTTCTCGGTATGTAATCCTGTTTTTGGTACACATATAGCCTTTTCTCTGGGGTCGTAACCATTGTCTGTTTTCCTGAATATGATTATAAAAGATTTACTTTCTATCACTGATACGGATCCTTTCCAGAAATGCTTCGGTAGAATGTCTTGTCCTTACTGATTAAGAGATGATGATTTTCTGATTCTGTGGAACCTATTGACGCCGGTTGTCCAAAACGAGAGGAATCTTTGAGGAAAAGTTCTCGAAACCAAAAGTGAACAAACCATCGCTGGCATATCCTGACACTTGAGGCTCTATTTCCATAAACAATACAGACATTTTTCGCCGCTTCTGAGACTGAGGAACAATTTTTGAACTCGTAGAGCATTCAGTGTCCCATAAGTGTTTCATTTACGCTCATTTTCGGGGGTTGAAACAATTCAAACTTTCTTCAACATTAAATTAGATATTTCTAAAGGAAAGGTGAATGACTACAACACACGATGTGGTGATTATTTTTATCTTAAATAATCGGAAGCTAACCGTAAATTTATTATAGTAGCAAAAATGCGACAGGGCTTTCTCTAATAGGAAAAGCCAGTAGCCCATCGGTTACCAGCATAGCAAATAGATTCAGTGACTCGAGTTAAAACCTTGACTGAGACTGAAATTGGCACAAATGTCCCTGGAAAAGGTATGAATCCGACTTTCCACCCAGCAATTAGTAAAATAGCATACAGTGAAGAGAGAGACACTACTGCGGGTATTGATCATCCCCAAGTTTATTTCACATATCGCAAAACTAAAGGAACTGTTCCAGACAGAGACACTTCTGATGTGTGGAGCTCGGGCAAAGACGGATGATATCATAAGCCATGATGTCGATATTCAGCGCTACAAAATCAAACACTATCTGATTTCCATCTATCTGATATCTCAATCTTTTGACAATTCAATCCACCCGAAAATGTAAATTCATGCTAAATTGGTTCCATCGTTTGTGTCAGGCCGTTTCCCCCAAAAGGTTCCATAATTTTACTATAATTCAATTAACGTCAGTCCCAGATCGCAGGATTCAAAAAACAATCAGAGTTATGACCGCTAAACTTTCTGTGGTTATTAATAGAGCCCCACGGCAGGTTTCATCAAGTTTTTTGAAACACTCCACCTGAGAATTTACTATCTTACTGTAATTCAGCAAATGTCCATCCGTCCATCAGTGTTAACATGACTCAAGTGACAGCTAGAGTTATGGTCAGCGAATGCTTTATATATACTAATGGCTCCCCGGGGTATATTTTCGTATATAAGTCACCGAAGATTGAAAATGATGTGGTATCTGCATTCGCACTCTCCCCAATGAGAATGATCTGTTATTTCTATCCATCAATCAATCAATCCATCTAATACCGAATATCTTATTATCTTTATGATTACATATATCTATCATTCTATCTATCTATCTATCTATCTATCTATCTATATATATATATATATATATATATATATATATATATATATATATATATATATATATAGCCTAGAAATCTTTATAGCTTTAAGCACTGAACATTAAAAAACTTCTTCAAAAATTGTTTTGTTGCTTGAGTCACTTATTTTCCAATATCTATTAATTCATTTAATTTTCTTCGGTATTTTTTTCTGTTTACCACCTTGTTATGGTGGTTTGTGTACATTTTTTCTCGTTGGGATCTTGATCATACACACACACACACACACATATATATATATATATATATATATATGTATATATATATATATATATATAACGTAACAGATAAGGATTTTTTGGGGACTATTGAAGTAATTGAAAGATTTTTTAAGCAATTAAAACAGTGAACGGAAATGTTCACGTGGAAACACTAGTAAAGGAGGGATGGTGTTGCCAATTACATTAACTGCACCAACCAAAGTCACAAGATTCCTTTTTCTCCAGAAGTGATTTGCCCAAGTTGCTTTTTTCCATTTGTTGCCATGTCCTTCGGGGTCTATGAACAGTCATAAGAGCTGCTTAGTCTATGTTGGTTAGAACTTTTGCTATCAAAGAACAATTTATCTCTTAAACTTGTAGCCGTACCAATATTGGTAGGTTCAGGGTGGGACACCCAGCCCTTGCAGCCGGGTCAATATTGGTAGATTGGGAGGCAGACATACAGCACTTGATGATGAATTAAGAAACTCCTTGTTTCAGGACTTTTAACGTTATTTTTCAACGCAAATTTATATGCAAGTTCTCTTGTAGCTTTGGTTGCCAGATTATGTTGCATTCTTGATTCATTCTTCATTTTCATGATCAGCGGTGAAAATTTGGCATCGGTATAATTTGGTATTAGCCTTAGGATCTCTATGCTATCCTTTCCTGCCCTTTGTGCATAACGTTGTAAAGAAGATCTGGGTATGTTTAGTCTCTTGGCAGTTTTTCTGTCGCTTTCACCACTAAGTATAGCATTCATAATATCTTGCATAAGAGCTGCTGAACTCTGTCCAAAATTTTCGTTCTTTTGGTTATATTTAAATGTTATGATATCTTATATTTGAAATAATAGTGATTAAGACACCAAATTAGTAGATCTATTGAAGTAGGCAGTCAATAGAAGGAAGTTTGTGTAAAAATTGTCATTATGCAAGTCAATAAAAGAGAAGGTTGGTTTGTTGGTTCACTCTTCCATAATCTACAGTGATCCACTCTATCCCGAGATGTTGACTGTAAGAACCCATGCTGCCATCTCGTTTGAAACAGAATACAAGTTTCCATCTTCTCATCTGAATACGACTAACAAAACACTAAATAAGTTACATCCATAATACAGCCCTTATTTATCGACATGGATGCGACAGCAGGATGAATATTAAAAGTGAGTATTTTACTTGCTACGCAATAATTATGTGTATGTAATCTATAAATCAGACTACTGCATGTCTTTGGGAGGCTTTCTCAACGTGTCATGAGATCAGTGAATTGAGATTCCCCTCAGAAACTCTCTAAAATGGCAATTGTCCATTCCTACCAAGTTTCCCCTATGTGCAAAATTTACGATATTTTTTCTACAAACCATGTTTGAAAAGAGCTTGCTTCCGCTGTCAGATGTCAGTGTTTGAGTTTTGCCCGTGGTCAAATTCACTACCGTAGCAACGGCCAGTGAAACTTGCTGGCTCATCAATACTCCACGGCGGGATACCCAAAGTGTAAATTCAGTAAAAGCTGTAAATTATCATCATCATCAGCAGCAGCAGCAGCATCGACAACAACAGCAGCAACCTTTTAAATGCCGTCTTTGCGCATAGACCTTGCCTAAGATCTGCAGATTGTCTTGCTTTCAAGTGTCACGGTGTCAATACATTCTGAATTAGTCTAAGTCAATAAACCATCTTTTTTTTTGTTGGTCACAACTGCGTATATGATCTCGGGAGTTACACTTTGGGAGTCATGATGTACACTGGTTGTCTGCCAGCTTCCAACATGGCCTACCTATTGCAACTTCAGCTAACATAGGCGAATAATTTCTAATCCGAAAAAATAGAATTCCAAGGAAAATAATGGATCACCGCCATCCATATATGATGCTTTTCATCTCGAAAATTAATCAATGGTGGTGGCAAATAAAGTTACCTAAATGAAAAGTTTACTAGTATCGTTTGAACCAGAAACTTATGATTAAAAAAAAATAGGTCTGGTAAGTCACTCGATAAGTCGATCAATTTAAAATTGAAAAAAAGAGGTGATCACAGAATCAGTTACTTCTCTTATTGTTATCTATTTGCTATGATCACTAAAAAGTACAAATTTTCAACAAAAGAAAAATATTAATGCTGCGAGGAGCTTATTTGGTTTCAACTTTCGTTGTAAATTGATCCTTTAAAACATTTTCCCTACTCATGCTGTGTGCACGCAATTTTTTTTAATCCAAAACCCTTGAGATTAGACACTTTTCAGAATTCGGAATTTTTCTGATTTCAGAATGATAGTATATGTTTCATAAATAGAGAAGACTCTCAAGTTGATTGTTGGGCAATGGTAATGTCTCTGAAGTGAACTTTGTAACTAATGACACTGATTGGGGTGAATTAGGACTATGAATAATATTGCAGATTATTTGTGCAGTTTAAATGAAATTAGATAAAGATAGACAAAAAAAATAGTGGCATACTTTTTATTTCTCAGCACTAACAGAAAAAAGTCAAACGCTTTTGCTTCGAAAGAGAAAAGCTCCAAAACCTTTTCGTTTTTCGGAGGGTTTCGGTTTTCAGAATTTTGGATGAGAGATTGTGTACGTAACTTGATTTGTATACATCTATACTTACCATTTTGAACCTTTTGTCTCTCAGATTTCAAGACTCAGTAGAGAATTGACCATTTGAATGAGTTCATATTTTCTCAAGTGATTGCTGATAGTACAGATGTTTCCTTTTGTGTTATGAGTCACTTCGGTTTTTTCTTTTTCTCTCCGTTCCACCAAAACTTTCCCAAAGATACACATACACACACGCACATACACACATGCAACATTTCCGATATCTCATCTCATTTATGACACATTCTAGTGTTTTATCCATCAAGGCGGCTTCATTTATATTTTTAGGTAACATTTCTCAGGACCTGTTATCAAACAACCCTTTAAGCGATCCCTGCTTCAAAGTCTACCCAGACGGTCTTCTCTCATACAAGAAGAAGTGTGCCTCTATCGATAAAACAATTGATCAAAGTATCCTTCGTTCAGGGAAAATGAAAAAAGAACGCTTACTCCTTCCTAATGAAGCAACCCACACCGAGTCCAGTTAATTTTTACACGTATATTCTTTCTCTTGTTTCTTCAACAAAACACTTATGCTGTTCAGCTTTCAATGATCTTTATTATTTTCCTTCTTTTACTTTTCTTCCGTCCATTTCAAAAAGCAATCGTTCGTAATAATGTCTCGAGAGTTCTGTAAAGAAAAAGCTGGACACAAGTGAGAGTGGATTTGTTTTGTTCGTATATGGGTGAGAAAACACCGGCGTCTTCAGTTGTGTATGCTGGTCTTGTTTTATTGCCGGGGTCGATGAAGAAGACGACCCAGGTCTCCTTCGACAATAACCAGGTGCTTATTGGAACATCACCGGGCCTGAGCAAAAAGGGTTCGGCTAGGGAAACCCAACATGCACCTCCAGTTGCTCAAGTGTTGCCTCCGTTGACCCACATAAGGAAAATGGCGGTGTTCTACATAATTGGTTCTCCAAAGATTCCCTCGCCTCGATTCCGTTTTTTTTTTTCAACTCTTTCTTTGCAATCTTTTCTTGTCTTAAGGTTTTCCTGGCGTATTTACTTTTTTTATTCTTATTGTTGTTGTTGCAATTATTCTTATTCTTATTCTTATTCTCAATCCTTGTAGCTTTTTTTTTTTTTGATTGCGAAACGATATCCATGAATCATGGAGTATTTTCCCGCAAGATGTCTCCACTTGTTCACTAAAAAAATTGCAGTGAGATTTAATGAGAATTCTCAAGTATTGTTATTTCAATTCATTCTCAATCTTCGTAGAGGTACTAATACAGGGTGTCCATAAAGCCCCTATCTATTTTGATTTAAACAGTGTAATAAAATAAGGTAGAGACTTTATGGAAACCCTCTTTTTAAACAGAATTTATTCAAAATGATAAAGAGATTCATCCGAAAACCTGTCACTGGTTATATAGCCGAAGGGAAACCCTAAATTTGATACCCAGTGGCTTTTCTCCAACCAGTGGCAAAAGTACAGTTGATGGTGCCGGAGGCAAACTTGGCCAAGTTTTTTCAAGTGTTCTTTGATATCTGTGGTTTTTTAAATTCTCTGTGAATTCTCATACTGGTAACCAAACTAGTGGCGCCCCTACCAAATATGGTTCCCGGCTCACACACCCTATCTACCCCAACCTAGTGACGCAATTGCCTTCAAATCACGTTATCTTCTCAAAACAAACAAGTAAGAAAAAAATATTCACTTTGTGCAAATCAATCGTTAGTAATAGTGTCTAAAGTAAGGTATAATGGTATATTCTTTGCTTTCCTGAAGTTCGCTTCTCGCAAGCGAAGATAGTGTTCAGTGTTTGTTTTGCAGCGAGCTGTTATAGAGGCAATGCACACCCTCTTCATTTCTCTGCTTCAATCTAGTCTCCTTTCTAACACTCAAGCCTAGCATGCTATCATCATCATAGGTGGGGGCTTGGAATGCCCCCAATTTTTCCCCATAACAATTAATGGTAATTGCTTCTTCCCTTTACACCATTTCTCATAGAAACGGTCACCTTTCGGATAGCGAGTGGAGCCTGTCTTAGAATTCGCTGGTTGATTAAGTTTAGTGACCATTGCTAAAGACGAAAAGTCTGCAGTTTTATACCAAGTCTCCAGCGAATGATGTTTCTGGCCATAAATTCTCTTCCGAGGAAAATTCTTATTCCAAAACAAAGTGGAAAACTCCTTATTCCATTATCGTCATCATCTTTTTGACGCTGTCGATGGACAGAGACCTTCCCAAGATTCTCCAGGCCTCTCGTGGATGTTGCAATGCCAATATCTTCTGAACTTGTGTAAAAGGTCACGCTATATTATTTTTTCGTCGGCCACGATTTTGCATATGATCTCTAGGGGCCGACGTTGTGATTCGTGCCCAGCAGTTGTCTAACTCTCTTGCAACATAGCCCACCCATTACCATTTAAGTTTTCTTATTGTTTTTATGATATTTCTTGATCCCTGTTTTTTTTCCTTCATTCAGTTCTACAACGAAAATCCTTGCAAATATGGTCTCCAATAAGTCAATCTGTCACAGTAATTGATCACTCTCAAAAAAGATAAATATCCGTTCATTTTTCTAGGAATTCCCACTTTTCAAAAGTTCGCTTTATGCGACTTTTTCGCTTTTACGAATAAAAAGGCGAAAATATCATTCAGCGTTTTTTTGACAATGTGCCATCGTAGTGACAATGCTTACCATCTTCTTAGCATATCATCCCTAATTTCATTATTATATGTAAATGTTATTTTAGTTTTTTTTGTATATTTGGTATTTAATCGGTTTTATTTTGGTCTTGGAACGCTAAAAAAAAATCCCCATGTGAATCAATAGTAATTGATTCTTCACTTCACACCGTTTTGGCTTATGAAAGGTTTTTTCATAATAACGTCCTACTTTTGCCATTCGAGGGAAATATCAGCAAAATTTTGTTACGAAGATCATGAAAGCTGAAAAAAAAGGGAGAATATTGCTAACTCTACATGACTATTGTGAGGTAGTCAGTTGATCCGTATCTGTTATTCGTTACTCGAAGCTACTGGGCCGTTTTAAAAATTCCCATTAATCTGAAACTTTGAATACTTGTAAAATTTTCAATGCCCACTCATGTTATTCAGATAAGAGACACTCGTGGGAATGACTGAG
Source organism: Thysanoteuthis rhombus (assembly GCA_963457665.1). Classification (NCBI taxonomy): domain Eukaryota; kingdom Metazoa; phylum Mollusca; class Cephalopoda; order Oegopsida; family Thysanoteuthidae; genus Thysanoteuthis; species Thysanoteuthis major. The sequence continues at coordinate 10,682,828 of OY735213.1, read as the reverse complement.
TTAGGACGTGTTCATATCACCTGAAACAGCCGCCTATCATGATTAATGATTCTAGGTACGTTGTTCGATTACGTGACTGAGATTTAATGACAAGCTGTTCGATTAGCCAAACGTCCCTACAAAAAAGAAACAAGTTATTTTCCACGATTTCTTTATCAGTTGGGTCTGTTATCTCTATGCAGTGCATCCAAAAGATGACGCTCTTTGTATGCCCCCAGTCTGCATGTGCCTGTCCGTGTGCACTGCTGACGCCGACTAAACTTGGACTCGCTGCATGAAAAATCACTTGTTTGACAAAAGATTTTTCTGGTATGTAAAGATAGGATTTAACTGCAGGGTGGTTAGGTGATTCAGTCTGAAAGAGTTTGCCATGTGTGGCAGGCTCGGGGGTAGATTGTTATTTTCACACTGTCAATGACCAGTATCAATTGATTGAATAAAGGTTTCGGTTCGAACTTCCCAGAAGGTTGCCAACCACGACTGACACCAAAGAAGGTCGAGGTTACAACGACCGAAATGTTGTGACTATAATAACCAAGATGAGGACAGACAATAGTCCAAGTAAGTAAGTATATAATGATAATAATTCCTCATCATCAGAAATTCAAGGAAATGTCTGCATTAGATTTTAGGATCAATTTGGCTAAAACGGAGGTAATAAAAATGTAATTATCTTCTTTAGTTTTGAATCCGTCGACTGATAACATAATAAATATAATACTCCTGTATTTCATTTTTTTATATGTCTAAATAGGGTATGACTCCTTTAGAAAACAAATGTGGCCGCCAGGTCCCAGTCAAAAGATAATATAATAGAAGTTGCTACTTAAAGAATCCATGCCAAGGTAAAATCGACCTCTTAATATATTTTTTTTTTTTTTTTTTTGGATAATTTACTTGCTCCGCTAAAAGAAAATTATTCATGTTTGGACGACACATTTCCTTTCGTTGTCGGATGCCGAGGTTTTGTTGTCAATTCAGCATCGACATACCTGCCTACACCCGTTTATCATTAGAGGATATACATCAATATGCTCAAAGATCAGACAGAGTCTGCATATGCAGGGATCTGGTACACCTTCGATGTGACGGAGGAAGCCTGATAGTATCGTGAGATACTGCTGGGGCGCCTTTGGTTAGTAGTATTGACTCTTCGGTCCTGTGAACATGTCTGATCTCAGGGTCATCATCTGATGAGCGCTTCATTGGAGACACCACTGTTGTTTTCGCTGCAGTTGTTGTATAGATTTATCGAATCACCGAAGTCCCACATATAGCCTGCGCGACCAACCAGCTAAGTGGGCTACAGGTTCTTCTCTCTTTAAGTGTCTGTGTCTATCAGTGTGTCTGTATGTATGTCCGGGCACCCCTGGTCCTATTTTGGGGGCTACAACCTTGGAAATTTGCACGATTACACTACTCAGTACTATCTAAGCATCTTCTTTCTGTTTTTGTTTGTTTTCCTTTGATGTTTTTATTATTTGGTTTTTATTTTCACTTTATAAAAACAATGCACAATTTTTGAAAATTAGTGAGGGTCAACACTTAAGAATCAAGATAATTATCATATATAGACGTTGGCTTTTTTTCTTCCCCGTTCATAATGTTAACCATGTAATTTGTGGGTCCTTTTGGCTACCGTTCTGGGGACAAATTATAAATTACAAAATAATTCCCCTTGCAAATCTTCTCAACCTTACCCTTGGCTGTTCAAAGCCCCTTTAAAAATCCCTTTTCATAATGCGTGTCTTGTTGTTATCATTAATAAATTGCACTCAGTGTCTATTCGTTTACATAAGCGTCGAGGACCGTGGACTTAACACCGTCATAACAGTTGACACTTTGTAAGCTGCTATTTTTGTCAGTGGTGTTGAAAGAAAATGCCTAAATATAACTAATGTATTCTTAATACTCTTAAATCCTACATTATACAATTACTTCTTGAACACTTTCAAAGCTTCGAGACGCCATACCATTCAAGAAGTTAGCGCCGAGGGTTGTCCACTTAGTTCTATCCAATATGAAAGTGTAAAGTTAATAACCTTTTCCAAGTATTCAATGCTTAAAGAGCATCTACCCAGCGAAGGGGGTTTTCATCTGCCCGAGAGCAAATACTGGTACAATCTGCTTACTTTTTATGTTTTAAAAATTTTCTTTTATAGTTCCCAAAGATGTCTTAATTGAAATAAATTGTAATTGAATTGTGTTCTTTGATAATGAATTGGCATCCTTGGTTAAGCATGAATGATTTTCTAGCATGCATCATTCATTGATCTGTGGTAAATTAAACTAGATGTATTTGAATGGATGATTCCCATATTTTAAACTTTCTACAGCGTTTATCTGGCCCAGCGTCTACTCATCAACACGCGATCCGACCTGTAGAGGCAAAAAAGCTGTCGACCTCTGCTAACTCATTATTTTGGCATAAATATGATTTCTCTGAATTCGCACGTTTTGGCCAAGTATATCTATTGCATACTTTCAAGATTTTCAATGTTATAATGATATCCATGTTATCATTTTTGACCGGACGTGATGAGTAAGCTATAAATTCGCAGTCATTAAACGATGCTGATTATCTATGAAATGCATTTTTTCTTTTGTTTTTTTTTTATTTTCGTTGTTTTTTTGTCATTTGAAGTTTATTCCAAGTATAGTGACTATAGACTTTTTGTGCAGTAATAGGGAAAAGGTTCAGTGATAGTTTTAAGGCACTTTGGCCACTTTCTTAGCTTGTCCAACGCTGGTCAATAATTTCTTTCAACCATCAAATCTACTCAAAAATCTGAATATTAACCACTGAACAGATTTTATGGCCTTAGATTTGATAAGAGTTTCCTTTTATTTCAGATCTTATATCTTTGTTTAAAAGACGTTTATTTGAGAGATTTTGAGAATTTCTCAGAAACAATAAGTGAGATTTTTAGGAGGGAGATTTTTAGCCTGGTTTTTGTTGAGTTGATAAGTTTAGTATCATGGGCATCCGAAATACAGATTTCTATCGCTATCCTGAAATGAAGCGCTCCTATAAAAACCAAAAGTAAGCCGGAATAGCGAAAAGCGAAGAAGCAATTACTATAAATTTATATAGAAAAAGGTTTGGGCGTTCCCGGACCAAAAAAAAGGATGATGGTGTATTAGGCTGAGTCAACGGAGGTTGAGGTGGTAGAGAAACAAGAGGGTGTGGAAGAAAGTGGGGATGCGCTCTGCTTCAATAACGATTCATTGAAAAACAATCGCTGAACGTGGTTCGCCTTTCGCTTCTTCTTTTTATCGTAAAAGCGAGGAAGTGATGTTGAACGCAATTTCGAAAATATGTTTATGCACTGAACGTGAGATGTGTATTTGTTTCTTCAGGTTTGCTTTTTCACGGTAGATCAGTCAAAGAGCTTTATGAACTATAGCGATTTTTACGACGGAGCTTGATTTGCTGCGATAAGTTTATGCTGTTTGGGGTGAGGGAACTACGGACAAGGGTCGAACTTGAACGCTAGTCGCTCCGAACGTCGCTTTCACCCATACGTGAAACCGCCCGCTCTGAAAGGAAAACTTGAACAGACTGCCTTTCGGCTTAGCTTTCTTTCTCACTGGTGCAACCCACAACAGCTGACAGCGACGGCGGCGACGTTCGGGGGTGACAAGAAGAGATACGTACACGCGCACATCAACAAGGCAAAAAAAGACATTTCACGAGGATCAGCTCAGTGGTTAGACACACAGGCTAGCGGTTGTTGGGTCTCCGTGGTTGTATTTCAAGCTTATCGCCGCAGTTCGACTGCACTTTTAAACCAGCAAAAGACCCTTTTTTCTAACGACTGAGCTGTGTTTTTTTTTCTTTTTCTATTTAAGATGATTTAACTGTCATAATTACAAATAAACAGGAACTTACGCGTTCAAGTGTTCCAAAAATGTGCTGTAAATGTGACAAGCTAAAATGTATGTGATTGTCAGGGTAAAATTCAGATAACAGTATTTCCCGGTGTTGATGATGCTCTGGTCGAAAAGACGTAGCCTAATTTTGACATGCAAAATTTCGAAAAAAAGAAGAGGATAGAAATAAGATAAGCCTAAAAGTAACCCTTGAGCTGCAGGGCGCTGGGTCGATTTTCTATAAAGACTTGGGGGTGCTTCGACACCAAGAAACACTGTGAATTCCACTTTGAAATGGATCAAACTTGATACAAAAAAATTAAAATCTTAGTTTATTGATGGAGTAAATAACGTAATTTGAATTACAGTATTCAAGGCCTTTTAATGCTGGGCATAATCCGATGGTTTTATTGGTATCCCCTGAACCATTTCTCTCATAAGATAATTGCCCCCTACCCATCGATAAATGAGTCTCGACAATTTTCCCCTGGAGAATATCTCCATGGATGTGATCATTACGTGCTTGCAATGGACACTGGCCCTTGATTGGGATTAGGATATATTGGTATTGCTCGTTTTTCCAAAGTTTGCTATACGACGCAAGGCGAATAGCGAGAATCACAGTCAGCGTTTGTTTCGCAGCGATACGTAACAGAGGTAACGCGCACCACTACCCTCTCTCTCTCTCTCTCTCTCTCTCTCTCTCTCTCTCTCTCTCTCTCTCTCTCTCTCTCTCTCTCTCGTTTCAAGTATCTTTCACCACCAGCAGATTATTATCATCATTTCTTCAGTGTGGAACGCTAAAAAAATTCTCATAAATTAATGGTAATTGCTTATTAGGAAACTGTTCTTTCGGTTAGCAGAGAAACCTATGTTACCTATTGTAAACAACGTGTGGCCTCGTGGTCCAATGGTTCCCAACCGGACGAGAAATTCCCCAAGTGGGGTATTTAGTTAATTTAAGGTGAGAATAAGGCTATCAGGCAAAAATTAAAGTCGTGGTGACTGTTTTGGGCTTCAAGTTAGTGGGATGTGTAATGTAAAATGGAGTATATCTATTAAAAAATTCTAATAAATTCTTATCGTGAAGCTGTCTAATTATATGCAAAATAAAATAGTTATTTAAAATCATTCTTTATTGCAATTTATTGAAATGGAAGAGAGAAACAAATAATCCTATGGAAAAAAAGTGAAGAATAACCTTGAAAAGGTGGGAAACCATGGTGCTAGACTGAGAAAACCTTGATGAATATTTATCATGCTTATCTTAATCAAACACAAGACTTCAACAGTAGAAAATGCGGTGAGAATCGAACTCATGACACGGGCGAATAGGTTCGTGAGAGTAGCTTACTAATCATTGCCCTATGGCAGGCAAGTACCCAACTTCAAAGTATAGTAATTTACTAGGCTTAGCTGAGTGTAACACAAACCAAATGGGGTAAGGAGAGATTGTATTACGCTAACCTGAGCGTTACGCTAAATTGGTTATCTTCAGCTACCATACAAGAGTATATTTTTAGCGCGCACAGTTACAGAAAAATATGAATAATCATGCATATGCACTCATGTAAAACACAATGTGTATCCATATCCACAAAATTATCCATGTGTTTCCGTACTCTGTCACGCTTAGGGACGCAATTGACGAAGTAGAATCTGATTTCATGTTCTGATGACGTGGTAAAAATGCTGAATTTAAAGAATAATGGGAAAATACAAAGAGTAATAAAAACAATGTTTCAAAAATCCATTTGTGGTCAGCAGAACGCTATTCTCTAAGCTCACTGCAATGCAAATCACTATCATCTACGTACATAAAATGCAATGTATATATCGATATATATATAATATATGCCATCATTTTTATAAACTAGTACACACACACACACATATATATATATATATATATATATATATATATAGAATAACACTTTTCCATAAGAATACATACACTTTGATTCTAGACAGAAGTGCCGATACGTGAACAATTTCGTCTTTTTTGACAAGTGCTATGCTATTATGTAAGTGTGTGTGAAGTTTGACAGAAGGTGTGACATCCTTTTATATTTAATACTACCTGTGCGATAGTTATGGGAAAGGAGAAGAGACTTGTGCTCACTCAACCACTCACTTTTTCGTCAACTACCGTAGCAAGCCAAGGTATTTTCGTTAAAATATTGGACGAAAAGGCCGAGTGCAGATACCACTCCAAACGGTATTAGAGCCAAGTAAAAATTTGCAGCTTCCACCGAATTCGGAGTTTGCATATATATATATATATATATATATATATATATATATATATATATATATATATATATATATACCAAATTTAACTTATACTGGCACTAGACCACAGATATGAGGATCGAACTCAATATAAGAGTTAAGTAGTCTGCGAGTGCACACACCATTGGTCTCTTCCCGTCCTTTCCGCTACAATCAGCCGAAGGCAAGATATGACACAAATGTTGCTGGTTCCTGCAAATCCGTCTCCCTGGAAGAATTTTCCATTCCGCCAATGGGTTGGTGTAAGGGTTATACATTGCAGCATAAATCGTTGGGACTAGGCAATTTTTGCCTTTACCCACACGTTGGTAGGTGGGATCCCACAGAGAGACCAATCTTGTGTCGTATTTACGAGGGTAACTCGTGGGCAATTGAATAAATAATATCGCTTCTTGTTTATTTAACTAACCTGACGACGAGTTGCCCAAATAGTGCGAACAAAATAGAATGATTTTTCTGTAAAGCCAATCCATTTTACTCATCACTCTCTCTCTCTACCCAACCATATCCACACAACTATATATATATATATATATATATATATATATATATATATATATATATATATATGAAATAATGATAAAGACCTTATCACATTCTGTCGGACATGAACTTCTCATATAAATATACGTGAGTGCACGCGTGTAATGTTTTTTTTTTTTGGTTTTTCTTTCATCTATTATTCTATTGTATTTATATTATGACATTTGCTTACGTCTTTGCATGGATATTGTCCTGTTTAATCGTTGATTTCTTCCCGGTCCCGGTCGCCCGTAGAGAGAGACAGACACGACTCGTCGCCTAGGATAAGCTCCCACTTCTCCGACTAATGGATTGATTGTCACTGTTAAGATGGATTCAGACAGGTAAAGTTCTGTTGCGTCTGTCCCTACCGTCTCGTGCCACCCAGGCCAGGGTTGGGTTAAAGGTGGTTCAGGGAAGGGAAAGGGCATTTGTTTATTGTTTGGGGTTTCCCGACCAGCTGAGTCCCATGCTGGCATGTATTTTAGTGATCGCTAGTAGTACCCAGCCTCTTGAAACCCTATCCGGAAAGATATCTTTATTTGGGCAGCGGGTGCTATAATAATAGTAGTAATGAATAAATAGTATTCATGAATAATAGTATTCATGAAAATTTACTTCGGAATTATTACGGATTATATCCGATTACATCAACACTCACAACGTTTATTTCTTTTTTTCCAACCCTTTTTTTTTATCCACCTCGTCCTGCCTGTTTACTATTTTATAAAGTATTGCTTAGTTTTTCTGCCTTTTTGCTCCCTTTCTCTAACTCTCTAAAATTAATGCAATCGATTGGAAACAGAAAAAACGAAGAACATTTTTCTGCCAATAAAAGCATAGCCGATAAAATAGAGATTTATTCGAGTAAAAATAAATAGGTTTCTGGGAGAATAATACAACAACCGGAATGAACCGACCACTGAACATGTCAACGCTCCCTCTGGTATTTAAATGAGTAAATCGACATAATAATCGGCAATGTGTGTTTGTAGTCTGCCATGGTAAGGGGCGCAACTGACGTACTAAAATTGAATTTTATGTTTCGTGATGGCGTAATAAAAAGGCTGAATTTAAAGAACAATATATATATATATATATATATATATATATATATATATATATATATATATATATATATATATATATATATATTAGAAGTAATAAAAACAAAACAAAATAATAATAATACGTTTGTACTCAACAGAAAGCTATTCTCCGAGCTTGCTGCAATGCTATTCTCTATTATCTAAGTAAAGTGCAATATGTATCCATATAGTAGTGGTTGTATATGTGTGTGTGTGAACATTTCACATGCACGTTCACTCAATGCAAAATAGGGTGCATGAATTAGAAGAGAAAAGAGAAATCATAAAGAAAAAGCCGAAGTGAATACATGAATTATTTGATAATGCTTCGCTTAATGATTATTCGACGGATCACATATCTGGATGACATCAAGTGATAACCAATCATAACTACCTTCGGTAAGTTGTACCAGAACCATTTCGTTTTGGTTAAATGCACTTCAAGGTGAGATGCTTTATCGAGCTAATATCCACGTTTGGGCGCAAGTCAAGTAATGTGGTCCCTTATACAGAGCTTTATTTTCGCATCTTATACTTCAACATTGCCGACATTTCTGCTGTACCACGTTGGGGTAAGGATTAGGGATTAAGATTGGGGTAGGGTTAGGTAGTTCAGGACTGCATTCATTGGAGTATGAGACTCGAAAATAAAGCAATACTACTAGTTCCGTAAGAATGACCATCCTACTGAACTTATACCGTTATTTATTTTGTTGTTCGTTATTTCATTTATTTAACTAAGTTTTCAATTCAACATTCCACCAGAAAACAGTTGAAGAACTAAAACGATATTTACTAAGCACTAGCTTAGTACGACACACGATCAAATGGGGACGGTAGAATGTAGTGGTTGTAAGATTGTGCTCCGTCAAAGTAGGAACAGCGTATCTGCCTAAAAAATCAGCATTCAAAGATCTTCTTTTTTTTTCTTATCTGGGCTCGAACACCATCTTCTGAAACTAGTAACAAATATTTAACTATCTCAGCGATGAGACTGGTGACTACTAACCAAGGGAAACATTATATCAACAATAACCTGCAACGTTATCAACGCTGTTTTTTACATATGTTTCTGGCATTATTAGCAAAATTGCAACATTTCATTAAAATTTCAATATTTCACCAAAAATACCAAATTCCATAGAAATTTCAACAAAATTTCGCAACAGTTCCAGCAATATTCCATACAGCCAGTCAACAGCTAAAAGACTTCAATTCCATTTCTAAACGCTTTTGAATTCAGAGTTTTTCTCCCGATAGTCACCTATGGAGCTGAAACATGGAACCTAACCAAGAGACAGACCTACTAACTGAGAACCATGCAACGTGCACATGAGAGAATCATGCTCAATCTCACATGGAGAGACCACAAAACAGCACTGTATATCAGGAAGAAAACGGGAGTCCGAGACGTCATAGAATCTATTAAAAAAAACTTGAATGGCAATGGGTCGGTCATGTTGCAAGAATGTCAGACAACCATTGGACATCACGACTCACAACATGGATCCCCAGAGATCACATGCGAAACCGAGGCCGACAGAATATAAGATGGAGAGATGAACTCGATAAATTTAGAAAATACTGGCTCTGCGACGCTCATGATGGAGAATTGTGGTGGATCCTGGGGAAGGTCTATGTCCAACGACGGACGTTAAAAGACTGATGATGATAATGATGATGTTTATTCATGATTTACTTGCAACCTCGCCTCATTCCACTAACCTCCCCTCCTCTCAGGTTCCATATATTGTGAGCACTCTATGTCACCAAACTAGCTGAGCCTGGCGGAGCTTGTCGTCCGTCATAAGAATCTCCTTTGTCGATTGTTTTGCTTATTTCCCTACTAAGAAAGTATTCCACAGTCAGGTGTTCCTTACAAACTTTACATCTTAATTTGTCTGTTCATTATTGTTTGATTTATTCTTTTTTCTATCAGTATTTGGAAAGTCCTACAGTTTCAGACACATGGAAGGCGCCCCTAGCACTTACCGCCCTGTTAACATAGGTTCCTTCAGATTTTCTGGCTGGTTGGTTGTGTGGCTATGTATGTATCACACGTACAAGTTGTGCCAATGGAGCTAGACGGCTGAAAATTCAAACATTTACTCCTTGTTTTGTTTAGAAATAACTTCTTTTTTAAAACGCTACTCCACCCGAAGAAGATTTTAGTGTGGGTTCAATTTACAATGTAAGTTTATACTAAATTTGCACTTTACTTTTATGTCCGGTAGCGTTTGCATTTATTTGTTCTTGGTTCAGTCTTTTTAGTGATCACCAACTAACAAAAGATGATAGAAGTAACTTACTTATTGATCTCACTTTTTCCAAATGTTTGAATTGATCTCCCACAACATGACGTGTTATCAAAATGATGTTGGTCATGTGGCAGTTTTTATTGAGTGACTAACCAAACCCAACATTTTATTTTCAACATTTTGAAGTCCAAACTGAAACCTGTCCATCAAAGAAGTGATTAACAAAATGCAAAATTTCCCCACCATCCGAAAGTAGATCGTCCTCAAAGAACCATTCGTAAGCCGAAATAGCGTAAAGCGAAGAAGTAGCTTCCATCAATTTGCATCGGGAAAATCTCTGGGCGTTCCCAGACCCTAAAAATGAGGATGATTGTATGTATACGGTCGAGCTTTTTTGTTTTTTTGAAAATTCAGACTTTTTTTTTACCGATCAGCGCCCAACAAAAGTAACTTACTCCTTGATCACTCCCTTCTCCAATTTCAATCAATCATCCGCAACACTTCATACTGCCAAATGACACAGACCACGTGACGGTTTCTATTGAGGGACAGCTAACCAGGTGAAACGTTATTTTAAAAACAAAGCGAACCGAGTTCAAATTTAGGCTGGGGCTGCTTATATTTACTTCTTACTAATGCCTTCGGGGAAGGCATGAATCTTGGTCTCTTTCTCATTGCCTGATATCTTGACGTAATGTTTAAACATTGGCATACTGCGATGGTTGACAGAAAAGAGAGTGGTTGTGTTAGAACTAACTATTCTCCCATAACTGCCTTACTTGCCAAGGCAGTAGCAGCGAAAAGCTGTTGGTCATATAGATAACATTGACATGAGCTACTACACACATATATATATATATATATATATATATATATATATATATATATATATATATATATATACATATATATATATATATATATATATATATATATATATATATATGTGTGTGTGTATATATATATATGTATGTATGTATGTGTGTGTGTGTGTGCAAATGTATGCGTCTCATTTGTAGATATATCGAGTTTGATGTGGATATTCTTATACATGATCGTTGTACTCATAACAATAATGCTAAACAATTGAAGTGCATAACCTTTACTTTCTAATAAAATGATGGTAGGTACTTTAGTAAGAGAGGGGACAAAAGAGAGAAATGTCCTTTGCTTACAAAACGAAGACTAAGAGAACGAGGATGGGAAGGAGGAAGGGAAGTATGGAGTTACAGTTGCCAAATAAGCAAGCTTTCATCTAGATCTGGCCAACCTTTTCCAATTTAGCCAATAAAAATCTACGATAACCAGTTCAATCGGACAAGTGTAAATGTTCACTTTTTATTTATAATTTGTACTGGAGTCTCAGTACGGTATAATTTTTTTTGATAGATTATCTGGAAATAGGAAAATCTACCTTTGGTCTAGTTATGAATAACAAACCATACTTGGCATCACCGAATGGATAAGGAAGGATTGTTTCATTTTTCCGTGTCAAATTTTTGAGGACAACACTGTTAAGTATTAAATTGCTTCTTTTTTTTTTATCGAGTTTAATATTTTTTAAACCGTGGAATTTCCACGAGTTACAGTTCAGCTAAATAAAACTGCAATCGAAACCGTTGTGATGGTCACTGGCACCCCATTCATTTGTCCACCCTATTGCTTTTCCTAAACGACTGACAACCAGGTCTGTACGTGGTCAGACAAAACTGCCAAACAGAGCGCTCCTTTACATTACACTAAAAGGGAAAATACCAAGCTAGTTAGATTGATTCATTTAAAGACTCCTTCGATATCCCCATGGTATTGTATCAGACTTACATATATCAAAGTGGATAATACAACCAGTGAATATCTGCAAAGTTTGGGTCATTTTCCAAGATCCTTAGTCACATTATTTTAATACGTGGATTGATGCAGATGCACATGCTTTCTTTGCGCCGTTTGCACTGGTACCGGGTTTTATTCCTTATGTTTTTCCCATGCTAATCAAACACAGACAACGCACTTTCTTGTTTGGACTCTTTTCTTCCCAGAAGGAGGAAGGTCAATAGGAAAATATGGCGGAGTATATCTAGGAAGATGAGGGTCTTCCAAATTTTGCGACTGGAAGCTCAGGGCGATGCTTTTCAATAATACGAGTATCCCTGATTTTCTTTACTCTTCACCAGTAGTGAACGTTCTGACTTCCCCATAGGCTTTGCACAGAAGGTAAGAATTCCATAAAACAGGCGGAAAATATTTCTCTGAAATATTTCTTCGTGCGTTTCCAGGAAGCAGGGTAATTTACCAAATGCTTGTCAGTCCTATCTACTCCTCCCATTGAAAGGGGGTTTCACTTTTTCTTGAATACCCATATAAAAAATGAAAGATGGGGGAAAACGTCTGAAAATATGGAAAATATTATTATGAATATTGAAAAGGGGTAAAACATCTTTTTTTCATTGAAATGAAGAGCTATTGTTTTTCCTTTACAAAAAGCTGCTATGTCACCTCTTTTTCACAGACTCATTCTGCAGTTTGGAAGGCATAATTTCCCAATTCAGTTCAGTTTTGCAGAAATCAACATATCCATCCGCTAGGAAAGTCAGGACTTCCAATTTTATTTTTGTTTTATTCATTTTATTAGATGAAGTATTGTGAATCATTATTAATATTTTTTTGCAACTATTTACCTTCTTTGAACAACTGTAGCCATCAAAGATGGTGGAGGGTTCTATCCTTTATTATATTTGATTTGTGTGTGCTTATGTGTCGATGTGTTTGTTCTTGTGCTCGTGTGTTTGTTTGCGTTTGCATGTTCCAGGGCTACTGGCCATACCGTTTTGTCTACTGACTTGAAAATTAACATCCGTGTTCCATTAGACCCCTTCTAAAAAAGTTGTCTATTTTCCGGGGCAGGGAGTAGAAAAAAACTATTGGGTGGCTTTATTTTGGCGGGTTTAATAATTACATCTAGATTCTCCAGGATCTAGATGTTTGCTTTTTTGTTTTTTTTTTACTTTATTCTAGATGTTTTCCGATGAAGAACGTCAGTGATGTCATAAATAGAATTTATTCTAACCTTATTTATTCTTCAATGGAGTTTTTTTTTAAATGACTTCAAATTTTAACGCTACAGTTGTTCAATCATTGACTGTGATGGTGAGTCTTAATTGTTTTAGCCTTTTATCACAACTAAACATGCTGGGCTCCCTTCAGCAGGGAGTAAATAAATGAAGATGAAAGTAAATAGTGGCAAATAAATTGATAATAATGAAATCAGTAATTATCAATGGTAAGACAGTGTCCTTTTTGCAGCAATTGTGTCATAAGGGACATCACAACACGTGAGGACACATTCTCCAACTTGGCAAATTCAGAGTCCATTTCCCAACGTACGTAATAATGGATAGACGAACAGTATTAGATTCACAGAACACTGAATATTTATTACTGGTTGTGAACGCTTCACAAGAATTTATTGAATCTCTTCGAACTGTCCTTTATTGAGCATTCTTTCATCGATTATTACATCCTTTTTTGGAACGAACAAAATGCGAAATTTCTGATCAGCAATACACAAACTACAATAAGCTTCGTATATTATTTTGAGTCTGTGATTTTGTGCGTAGAAAAGAGGATACTGAACAACCGCAGCCTCCAAAAGTGGCGAAGGGTTATATCCATTTTTATATGTGCGTCTGTTTGTGTATCCTGTGCGCTTGTCCATACCGTTTTGTTTACAGACTTGAAAATCAGTACTCCACTAAACCCCTTCTAAAAATGAAGTTTTTTTTTTTTGTAAAAGAAAGTTTATTTTGTTTTTTTTTTTTCTCACTTGGGGGTAGGGGGCTTATTCTAATTGATTTATTAAAAACATCAAGATTCTCAAGAATCTAGAATTTCTGGATGATTTTACTCGATTTTAGGTGGTACTTGTTTTTCAGTGATGTCATAAACAGAATTTATTCTGATCGTATTTATTCTCCGATTGAAATTTTTTACATTACTTCAAATTTTGACGCTACGGATATTTGATTATTGACTGTGCCCTTTTATCTTTTCTTAGCCTGCAAAAGTCATAGCATTTGCATTTAAAACAAGGGGTCCTTTGCTCAATGCATGTCTATGCCATTTAATGAATTTTCAATACAAAAAAAGCATTCAAATATACTCTAACATTTCATTATCAAAATAAAGATTGGAAAAATCTCAGCAGAGAAATTACCCCAGATTTAAGTTTCCATACTTAAAGGAAAGCGTGAAAAGTCAGGATCATAATTAAAGGGGTTCATAGTTCATCTTGCACCATTGCCGAGCACTGAGAATAGCGTCGTTTTCATCCTCTGAAGAAGAAATATCATCACTTATGCCTACTGAATCACTATCTGACTGCAAGTCACTTGAGATCTTTTGTATCATGAAACGAAATTTCAGATTCACTACCTGACAAATTGCCAAAGTCATTTACATCTCCTCCAACCGTATCAAATCAGCAGCGTTACAGTAACAATAAATTTCAATGAATGATGATAATAAACGATGATAACAATCTCTGATATGTAACTGATGACTGTAAAAGAACAAAAAACGAAAGAAAACCCTACCAAAAGCACAACGTGGACGAATATTTCGTTCATCAGTCACATGATAAGGACGCAAGAATTTACGCCCAACTTGTTTTTGCGGCGAAAAAAGTTTTTATGAACGAGAATCCTCGGCATTACTTGATCTTGTGTTATTTCCTATGATAAATAAATTCATTGTTGTGCTAAAACTTCAGTCTTTATCGTCTTTTAATATCTACATTCTTATTTCTAAGTGAAGCAACCCTTTTAATCCGACAACTCATTTCTTAATAAGTAGAATACTATTTACTATCAAACTATAAGTAGAAACACAGCAATATACCGCATAAAACAATATAAAGATTAAGGGAAGACTGCATATCACACGGGAAAGTCAACCGTAGACTGCATTCAACAGCACCATCGATTTTTCTTCATAATTATTTATCATCCTTTCTCATAATTTCAAAACAAAATGGCGGTCACTCATTTGCATTTTTAAAAAGGAAATTTGACAGGTAAAATGAAAATAGAAAGATGCAGTGAAATGAAACAAATATAAATTCTTCAAAAATCAATTTTGACATTCTTCACTAGTAACTCGAGTCCTGAAATCCAATGTAAAAAAAAAAAATGGAGAACGCTTGAGAGGAATGCATAAGTGATGATAAAACATGAAGTACGTTCAAGAAAACTCAAATAGTTAATATACTAAAGACGTATGAATTTCTCGGGTCCAGGAAATAATTCCAAAGAATGAATAATTCCACAAACCGAATTTCCTTTGGAAAAATAGAATTTACCTAAATTTATAACCAAAAGAGGCTTTATTTACGTATCCTTTACGTACGTGACAGTTACATCAAACTTCTATTACTATAGAAATAAAAAATTTGAATAAAAAAATGCGCCAAATGTCTATGTCTATGCCTAAAAATATTATTTTTCCATAAACGAAGGAATTTGACATCTGATGAAGTAATTTAATGAAGCAATTGCATTTTATTTGACAAACCTACTTGACTCGACTCACTAACAATTATTTCGTTGTGGAATTATTTCCACTATGATATTATTTCCGCCATGTTATAATAACCTTTTCCCAATTTCTCTCTCAGATTTTGTAAGTATCATGCAGCAAGTATATCAATAGTGTTTAATTAGATTTTATTTTGTCTGAATTTTCTTATTTTTCATTTTTTAACATGCTGCTCGTGTCATTTTTAACAGGGGTCACGTAAGCCTTACTTCCGTGAAAATGACTGAAATTAAGTACCCAATTTACCATCATAGTCGCATTGTGGATAGTAACCCCCAACCCCAAGAAAATATTTGGACGATTCGGAAGTCGAATGGATCGAATGCACCTGAAACTGAAAGGAAAAAATCTTACAGAAAACTACGCAAGATAGGAAATGACCTAATTTTATGCTGTACCCCAATTACGAAATGTAAATTGCCTTAAAATACTCGCTATTGAATACTAGATCTTGTTTTTAAAGTGTACTTGAAATTGTGTTTCTGTATATTTATCCTTTTAAAGATAGATATATTCAAATATGACCTTTATCATATAAATATGCATCATTTAAATATAAATACAAGACTGATTACTGCAAAGTTTCAGTCCACTTCTGCTACTATTTCAACTTGAGATGATTACTGCAATTTTTGTATTGTGTATATAACAAATAAATTGGTAGATATATAGAACTTGTCAGTTTGGTCCAGTTGGCAAGAGAGCCGCCTACCAATCACTTGGTCATGATTTCAAATTACAGAATGGGATATAATATTTTATATATATCAGTTTGGTTCAACGTGACAGGATGAAAAGTGAAGTGATAACCCTCCTAAATTAGGTGAGGATTGTTCTTGTCCGTATTAGCATGGAAAAACTCAAACTGTAACGAAAATTTGAATAGAAACCAAGTTTTGTTTGAAATACGAAAAAAAGTTATCCCACTATGCTTTTCTTTTTTTTAGATTAACTCTCATATATTTTTGAGGTGACTTGATGTTTTTCTGAATTTGTGAGATGAGGTATTATTATTATTTCTATTATTATTCGGACTATCCTCATCTTGGTTATTTTCATACAAAGTTTCGGCCGTTGTACTCTTCGGCCTTCATCAGGTATCATCTGGTAGGTGTGGGGAAGTAACGAACCGAACCTTTTATTTAACCGACTACTGCGAAGAGGGGAGTGCGGTCAATATATCCCCGTCGGTTAAATAAAGGGTTCGGTTCGTTACTTCCCCCCACACACACCAGATGATACCTGATGAAGGCTGTAGAGTACAACGGCCGAAACGTTGTATGGAAAACAACCAAGATGAGGATAGTCCGAATAATGATAGAAATAACGTAAATTAATGACAGAAAATTATTTGAATGATATAAGAATGAAGCCAACACCTTTCAAAAGTCGCCTAATCTGCCACTTGTAGCCGAATCTGACAACCCTGCCTCGCTTGCACAATGAATATAGCGAAAACAGGTTCAGTAATTTTTTTTACATTCCCGACTTGTACTAAAAATGAGATAACCCTTGATTACACAGGTGTAACATAACGTTTTCTGTATGACATGTCTAGCTACCGTATTTTAAACTCCTGAAAGCGAGGAAAACTAAAAATTATTTCCTTCAGAAAAGATAAAAAAACACTATAATTCTGAAACTAACATAGACAACCAGACTTATCACATATGTAATAATCGTAAAAGAATGCAATGTCGATTGGTGAAGATACCATCTTCAAAAAGCGTGAATAGTGGGCTGGACCGGGTCGTCGTGTTTTTTTTTTGTTTGTTTTTTTTAATCTAAATGAATCTCATAACACGTTATATTGAATGGTAAACACTGCATCCTTCTATCTTTGATAGTTTCCGAGATATGGGACAGTTCTGTAACCAATATATTTGATAAGAGTACTTCTCAGTCGCAATAAAGCAAACAATTATGTGTGGATCGGTATTAAGGAGCTTAAAGCTACTTTATTAGGTAATTTATTCTTAATAATTAAAATATCCTAATTTAAAGTCTTTTTAGTCTCAACTCAAGCTATTTTAATGTGCGATGATCAGACATGAAGTCTCAAGAGTTTCTACAGCGTAATTTTTATCGTTATATCATCATATGAAGGTAAATCAATCAATGAGGTTATCCCATCTGAGGGCAAAAAAAAACAAATGAATAAACAAAAAAATCGCATATTAGCTCATTCTATGGTTAGGCTATTCGAACTGTATATTTTGATTGGTGCTGTTGCGAGGAAAAGATCGGTGCAGCCTGAAGAAATCTCCGAAACCCAGATCTTCTACAATGATAGATAATAAGACTCCCAGCCCACAGCCTCTGAGAAGAATTTTATCGATTTCTTTCGCGCGTCCTTCTCTTCTCTATCAGTCATTCTGTTTTCATCTATCACAATATTGGCTAATATTTTTTGTGATCCCTGCAAATTCCTGGGATCCCTATGGGTACCGGGCCCCTTTGGACTCCCAGGTCTGAGTACGATGTACCCCCTCTGCTGCCTCCTAATTAGGAAAGACCGAAGAGTGCATCGGACGAAATATTGTGTCAAAATCAACAAGGATGAAAAAATCAGCCTAAATAACACGTGGGATTCTGATAATTCATTTTAGGATTCCAAACAATAATGAAGGCTGGAGAATGCATCGACTGAAACGCAAGATGAGAATATTAATCCAATATGTGGGATAATTTCTAATAAAACTATGCCCCGATTTTCGAAAGTTCGCATTACACCACTTTTTGCATTTACGAAAAAAAAAGACGTAACTAGATTTTTCTATTATTACAATACAGTTAATTCAGTTCTGTATTAAAAATCGGCGACCAAAATTGTCACCAAAACCATCAACATAGGTTTCTTTAGTTTTTGAGTTGGTCTAGCTGGCAGACTCGGGGTTGCTAATTTATACGTGTTTTTTTCAATTTTCCGATTCTGGAAGTCACTCTCAAATTCGAAAAATCAAACATTTACATTGGTAATCTATGTTTGTATCATGCGTTCAGGCTGCATCAATGGAGCTAGATGGCTAAAAATATAACAATCCACTCCTTATGGGAGAAACTTTTTGGTTCTTTGTTTTTTTTATCCCTCCACAAAGGATTTTAGAAAGGTCAGTTTACAATGTAATTTCATGCTAAATTGGTTAAAGTTTGTACCCAGCTGCATCCACGCTTCTTTTTAATTAGAAATTTTCAGTGATTCAACGAGAGGTGAGAGAAGTATTTTGTTCATTGATCAACCCCAACATAACATGCTGTCAAAAGACGTCGGTCACGTGGACGGTTTTTATTAGGTGACTAACAGGATCTGTTTGATTTTTATTTGTTTTGCAGTAAAATGTTGAAACATCATGAAAGAGAAATTCTATGAAAAACTAAGTTGGGGAGAATCCCGATGTATTTCCAAGGAAAATATATTTATACAACGGAAAGTGTAACTTTGTTTGTTTCTCTATCTGTAACAATGGGCTCTTCCACTTAAAGGTAACTATTTTTTGATAAAAATGTATCCTATTCACTATTTGAAATAGTGGACTCCCCGACTTAAACTAGTCTCTTCTTGAAAAGAATCATCTCATAGAAATATAAATGGAGTTTAAATTGTTAGATATATCACAGAAAGGAACGGAGAGAATAATTTGAAATTAATCAAGAGGGGAAAAATCACCTGGGAAACTGGATTTGGGAATAAACCTGACGAAAAAAATAATTCCTAACAGGTTTTATAGTAACTGAGAGAAGTGAAAAAGATAGAGAAAGAAAAACGAACGTGGGTAAATTAGAAAAAGATTTCACACAAGAAATAATGATGATAGCTTTTTTACATGTGTTCGGTTGTTTTCAAAGTATTAAACGCTTTCCTGATGCTCAAACCACAAACTATCAACACGCTGTCAAAAGGTGACAAGGGAAATGATTTCTAAACGTGAAAAAGGAGTTTCGGACGTGTGCCATGAAAAAAAGAAGGGTTTTGCTTGGTTGATGGTGGGCGGGGATGGTTCCCTACTTTTGTAGCGAGCCTGTCCATTCTTGTGTCGTTACTGTCCTTAAACAAGAAAGGAGAAGAAATGGGGAAAAGTGCAGAAAGTCGCCTTCCGCACTCTCTTATACCAAATTATTGACATTACCAAAAAATTATCGACCCTGTGACAAAAACAAAATTTCCCACAGATGAAAGAGATGGGTGGGTAATGGGTACCCTAGTAGGCTCAATAGGGTCTTTAAAAATTAAATCCCTCTGTGTCAGGGGATGGAACGACTTTGAGGAATGGGAGCAAAGGAAACAATTGTAGCTCTTGTTGTTACATTTTTTTAATAGAGGGAGGTGGAATACAGTGTGTGACGCTTTCCAAAAGTTACAGTACCATATTTATCACTCCCTAGTTTGATTAAACCGATTTTTTTAGTTCGTAACAATAACTGGAATAATGACAGAAAAAACAGAGAATTTTTTCCCACAGATGAAAAAGCAGAGTGAAATAACGCATATGTTCTGCACATGAGAAAACACGAAGAGAAGGAGAGCTGAGGAAAAATCATAATAATAACGAAAGGAGAAAACAATACAAAACAAATAAACGACATTCTTTTTTTATTCTGTCAGTCTCTACCCCTATCCCTAGCGGCTTTTTACCGGTGATTGCTATTACACAGTTTACACCCCAGGAAATTAGTTATATACTGAGCGGTTGAGAAACAGCCTCCCCGTCTCATTATTTTCTTCTCTGTGAAAGAGAAAAGAGTCAATAGGCGAACGTGGCTAGTGGAACCCAGCGTTAGCCTCCTCGTTGGGTGGTCAAAACGAAAATGCCATCCGTGAGCGACAGTTGTTTCGTTTCAGCATTCCCAATTTTTGTCCATTTTTTGGCTTGATCCTTTTTCGCGCTGCGTTTCTTTGCCAACGCTGTTGATCTTACGGCGTAAGGAACAAGGAAACGTCGGTTCAGTTGTTGCAGCAGACAGACAATAAATAAATTAAAAACAACATGAAAGGAAAACGAAATAGTGAAAAAAATAAGCATAAAAGAGAATGGTTGAAGATTTTTTTTAAATAAAATGGTAAAGAAAAAGAGGTTCACAAGAGATTTTTTGTGTAAATAGGTTGTTTTTGTTGTCGTTGTTTTTAACGAAATGATGTTTGAAACTCTGTTGCCTGGACCAAATTATAGGACCCAATTTCTTGAGAACCCTTTTATTTTCGTATTTAGCTATTATTTTGAAATAATTCAAAACAAAAATGCAATATTCATTAGATTGCGATTTTTGATGTAAGGTGAAGTACTTATGGGTCAATAATCTATCCCTACGTACAATAATATACCCCAAAACAAGTTAAGGCGAGACATTTTACTTTTTACCCGCATAAGAAGAAAAAGTTTTAAAATATGTTTTCAAGATCTATTTTGGAGACCCTTGAAATCTTGGGGTACTGTGCAGCTGCACTGTTTGCACTGCCTTAAGTACGGCCCTGTCCATCTGCTATTCATTCTTTTTGCTTAAGGAATTAATCAATTTTCGTGTGAATTTTTCAAAGAATGCACACACACACAATTCTTAAAAAACAAACAAGGAAGAAAAAAAAAGAATAATGTCGGGAATATTTGTTTAGTTCTTTTTCTTTTTTCTCTGGGTTTTATAAGTTACGTTATATAGTATTGAAGTAGTAAGTACAATAGAGGGGGTTCGCTATAGGAAGGCATCGAACAATAAAACCCGAAAACCGGGGAGCTTTTTCGTTTGTTTGTTTGTTTGGGAAGAAGAAACGAAAAAACAACGACCAGATCGAGAAGACTGGGAAGAAAGCGATTAATTGAACTTCAAAAGTTGTTTAAAGCGCACAGATCTTAGGGGGATATTTCAAAAGAAAAATCGCCGTCTCTCTCCCTGAAGCGAGCCAACGACCCTGTTGCAGTAGAAGAAAAGATTCCTTGTTTTTTGTTTTATTTATTTTCATTTTCTTTATTTTTTTCCTTCGGAGGATTATGGAGGTAAAAATAAACAATGCTTTCTGTGTTCCCTTCCCCCATCATCAACTTCCACACATGGACTTTGCAGAATTGGTCACATCTGCATGTCGAAGTTTTTACAGGCGTCGGGGAAATTCAAGACACACAAAACAAAAGGCTAATATATTTTCGTGCGGAATCACAGAGACGCGCAGGATTTTTATTAAGTCTCTCTTTTTTGTGAGGTGATGTTAAGAATATGAAATGAGGAGGAAAGAAGAAAAAACAAATTTGTATTTAATAGCGACTTTCTTCTTATTCTACTGTCTTGAAATCTTTAAAGGTTGGAAGAAAAAACCTCACTGCAGCTGTCGCAGAGAAGAAAAAGAAGAAAAATAAAAATTAAATGGGAGCTGGATGGCAATTATTACTTTCTTCATCGCAAGAAGTTCTTTGAGTCGTATTACAATTCTGTAGCAATAAAACAACAACAATGAAGACATCGGGCGAATATATCGCAGAATAATAAAGCAAAGACCAAACGCTATGCACTTTTCTGAATTTACGACCTGAAATAAGAACGACTGAACAAGTGAAAGGAAAGAAAAATAAGCTTAGGTTTTCTTTTCTTTGACAGAGGAACAAAAACTCTTAATGTATCAAGTTGGATAAGTCGATTTTTTTATTTTGATAATTTACATAACCAGTGTGGGAAACTGGCTGGGAACTGAAGCTCGCCCTTTTTTTGAGTTTCGTAATTGGTTTGCAAAGAATGGCTTTTCTTTTTTTCGTTTTATGAAGAGAAAATAAAAAAAGAGTGTGAAAAAGTTCCTGCGTCTCCCTGAAAGGTATTCATGCTGCTGAAAAGGTGGTTTGTGTTATCTCCAGTTTGGCTGGGATTAGCTCTCACTAATTTTTGGAAAGGAGGTCTAATCTTGTGCTACAAAAAACGAGGAGACCAAGGCTTGAACATGATTCTGTCTGTGTTTCCCCAACTCCAGGGGGTTGAAGGACAAGCCACTCACGCCCCCTCGGTCTCGTGAACGGCAGGTGCCCGCAGCTGGGCTTTCGTGAAGTAGACAGTATACGCCAGACAAGTTTTTTCTTCTTCTTTTTATTGAATCGAGCGGTCAGGATGGGGACTTACTTAGATAGGGCCTGAAAAAGATCGAGTGTTGAACTAGTGTACAAGGGTTAGTGGATATGTGAGTATTCCTTGAGTATCTATGGGTGTATGTGTGTGTTTGGGTGGATGTACAAGAGAAGAGGTCTCCTCCTGCTTCTACTTGTGAGAAGGGTGCCGGGTGTACGTGTGTAGGGGGCTGCGTTTGACGACGCCAGTTGCACGCTGCCACCCGCACTGATGTCGGCTTACCTCCGCCAAGCCGAACTTTCCCCTTTGTTATTTGTCTTAGTTTTCATCTGCTCCTCAAGTAGCAATAAATCATCTGTTAAGTTTGAATATTACATTTATTTTTGTGTGCTCAACTTCAAAATCTTCCCGGTAGCACTGCTTTTGTCCAATCCTTCTCACCTGCGTCATATCCAGGGTCGCCCCCTCTCGTCAAATACAGCGTGTCGTGAAGACAATGAAGCCGATGCACACAGCTAAACCAACTCACGTCTTTATCTTTAATGTGGTCATAATTAAAGAAAATAATCGCTAGATTACACGCAAGAACTTTGAGAAAAATCTCTTCAACAAAAGGTGTATAATCACACACCCAGACCATCAACTTGCTTTTCATGAACTTCTGCATACACACGCTGACAGCTGCAGACCCAGGAAATGTCATAGGGGCAGATTGTATGTTTTTCTTAATAACAACAAAAACTTATAAAACAACTTTTGGATTGGAAAAAAATCTATAAATATTAATAACACATTTTAAGGTATAATAGCACAAGAAATCATCAATTTCAGCCGGGAAGAAATATATATCCAATAACCTAGGCCGGTCAGAAAAGTGAGAAGAATGAGTTTAATCACATTATTTTCTTTTGTTAACACTGTCACAAACTGTAATTGCCTTAAAAGTTCAAGTTTGATACGAAACAGCAACACATGTTAACCCAAACTTCCATTTTTCGGGCTTTTACCACTCCGAAACGGCGAAAAAGTCCGTTGGAGTTACCCACCCATCGCTGGCTGCTAACTGCTACTGTCGTCGCCTGATGGCGCTTTGAGTGGCAAACAATAGGGTGAATGCGTCCATTTTGAAGTTTGGTTACGAACCGCAGAGAGGGAGATCCAAGACTTCCAAACTTGAAGACTCCGCAAAAACGACTTAAAAATACACTTTTCTTGCTTAATATTTATTTCAGTAGTCATTTTTCTCCTTGAATTTTATTCGTAGAACATTGTTCATACGTTGTTAAACATCTCTGTCCCTTTCTCTTCGCGCTACACTTCCGTCTTGTGCGGCACGTGGCGAACACGCTCGTCTTTTGAAAGTGTCTTGTTTTCGCTTGTTTTCTGTATGTTTCGGCGTCGCCATCGCCGTTTTCTGGCGAAATCTGTGCAATATTTCTCCAGAAAAATTTTCGAATTTGTCTTCTAAAAATGTCTGAATGGTTAAGATGCACCAGCTAAGGTCCCTAAATGCGTCAAAGCTGAGAGATGTGTGCGTTAGTCGGAAGCCCGCTCGTTCGGCGGCGACCACGTGGACCGCTTTCGCGCCATATGACGTTCTTCAGCGTCACTTTGGGTCAAAGGTTGATGAACGAAAGCAATGTCGTCTGCTAAGTAAGATTTCCTCAGTAGCAAATTTCTTCTAACCGCAGATTTCCATCCGGACAAGATAGGAGAGATTTAAGAGCGGCAACATCTTTCCCAAGAAGTAAGTAAGCTTCGATTGTCTATTTTCTTCTAGATATGTTGCTGTTTGACCACTTTAAACTGGTCTATCTACCCACTTGTGTTAAGTCAGTATCAGATCCTGCCATAGAGGAAGACAGGATTAAAAACTCTTTGCCTATTTCTTTAAATTCTATGGTCCCACCCTGATATGGAGGGTTTTTTAGATCCCCTATCTTTCACTGAAGTAAAACTTAACTCGATCGTATTTTACTTTCACGTATTGTATGTTTTTAACGATTTTAGAACGTGTATCATAAGTTGTTTTCTTAGAGAGGCACATTTTTTTGTCAATCAAATAAATCGCTGAACGAGAAAAATGTGACCCTCTTAGAAATCCGATGGGAAATTGTTAAATCTATTGTAATTATTATTTTCAATGCTTAGAATTTGTTCGCGAGTGGCTTATGGGTGTTTTTCGTTGAAACTTAACCTTCTACGGCCCGTATCAGGATGTTTAATTTGAAGTATGAAATGATAAATGAGTATGAAGAAAGTTTAGTTTTCCCTTCATGGCTGCCGGTTGACGGCAACAAGAAGCTCGTCGAACAGAGGACAATAAATGAATTTTTCTTAGCTTTCGGATATCGTCCCTGAAATCCATCTAGTCCACTGAAAAATTTGATGAAAGATCTCTGAAGTCCAGTCAAATAATTAATCTTCTTTGTTTATTTTGGGGTTTTATACCTAGATGAAAAAAAAAAAAACGGAGGAGGACAGCTGTTAAAACAAGTCGCTAAAAGACTAGATAGTTGAAAGAAAATGCATAAAATCCCACTGGAATTTAAAATCTCACTAAATAATTATTTATATCATAAGTGATAATTCATCCTACAATATCTGATTCAATCTCTCCATTTCCACAAGTTGTAATCTATTGTTATTTCTTAAATCTGCGATTTGTCGTCTGCAAAGAAAATTTGCGATTTTGAATTTTCAAGTACAAACTGTTTCGATTTGTCCAAAAATATTCTTACTGATAAAATTACTTGTTGTTTACTATCATATTTCAATCTACTAATGAAAACCTAGTTCTCTATATAAAAAATTTTGAAGTTTAGAATTATCATTTTTTTTTTTAATGATTTGAACTTAAATACGAAATGTTTAGAAATGTGTTAATATTGGATTATTTTTTTTTTTAAATCAAATTTTAGCATTTCTGTCTGGTAGCAAATTTAAAATATGAATTATATTCTCGAATTACCCACATAATTTAAGGACTCGAATTATCCCAAAACCCCTTTTTATTCATAATCTGTTTGATTGATATTCAGAGATAACGGTTTTAAATTGAATGTTTTAACTGTTTCAGGAATTTTCGATAAACTTATGCTAATGAGTTTTAATCAGACTCATTCCAGTTATCTTTTTTAACATTGAAATCTAATAAAATGTTTCTATAATGTTGGTGGGGGTATAATTTAACCAACTGTTTTATTTCCTTTCAAAAATAATTTCCTGTTTCTCCATTGGAATGATTTCCTGTTTTCGGGCCCGGTCTTAACCACTTTACTTTTATGTCGCTTTTTACCATAAAAACTTCTTTAAAAAACGTCAAATAATTCCATATGCTTGTAGAAAAAAAAAGAAAATATCCCAATGTAGCTCTATTTGTTTTTTGAAGTAAACTAAAAGAAAAAGACAGTTCTGTTCTCACTGAGAGCATAATTTTTCCGAATCGTCTCCGCAAAAAATAAACGATCAAAAAACACTTGTCGAGGCAATGAAAAATTACAATCATAGTTAAATTAGCTGAAAAACAAAACAAAAAAAAAAACAGATAGCATCGACATTTCAAATCAAATACTGAAAATTAATTTCATTAAATTACTTATAAACATTTGTGAACCCAAAGTGGAAAATATTTCCCCTTTTTTTAACAAACCTTTTTGTTTTGTTTTTTGTTTGTTTTTTTGGGTTTTTTTGTTGTTGTTTTTTTTCTGTATCAGTCCTTTGTTTTGATATATCATCAGAGAAAACTTGAATTAATGGATCGAATTTAGATGCTGGTTTGTGGTGAGAAAATAATTCGTGTGGTTCTGGGTTGGGTTTGTTTTCTATGTCAATCAGCTCTGGCCCGTCACTTCGTGTTTGTGTTGATTGTAAAAAGCAGTAACGACCCACGTGGCTGCCACACTTTTTTGTTTATCAACACGGCAGTCCAGGAGGGAGGGGACAACGGCGGCTGAGGCAGCAGTCAGTCATCAAACCACTTGGCAAGCAGGGCTCAGGGGTTAGGGTAGAGGACTGGAGACTCAGAGGTCTTCTTAGCTTCGATCCCAGCAGAACAGATTAGGTATATTTTCGCTTTTGGAAGGAAGGAAGAAAAGAATAAATCAAAAATCGATTTTTATTAGTTTATTTTCACTTTTTTAGCGCACATATATTTTCACTGACTTTTTGTGAAGGGAATTCATTGTTTGTTTGTTCTTTTCTGTACCAGAATCCTTTCAAAATCCAAGTCTTCCAATAATCAATTATGTTTTCTTCATGGCCAAGTTTAAATAAACGAAAATGTTCACTTTAATGAACTTTGTAGGCAGCTCTCTGTGTTATCGTTAAGTGTTTTACGTTTATTGTGGTAGGCAACAACAATCCTAATTTAAGTAGTATTATCAAGTTGAAGGGACAGCGGCAGAAAAATAAAGGGAGACTGGACGGGGACTATAATGGCCAGTTAGTTGGACACAAGGCTGGTTGATGAAAGTCATTTATATTCAATTATTACACTAAATATACCTAATAATTGCCAGGGTTAATGGTTTGTTCCTCCTCTCAATAGGTCCCGTACGCATAAAATTAATATTTATCAGCAGTCAGGATCCGTTCAAACACAATTCGTTAAAAAATTTAAAAAATGCCCAGAATATGAAATACGTGCGGTTACGGTATCTTTCTATCAAGCTATTTTATGACAATCCTTTTCAAAATTTGGCCCGAGTTGTCAAATCTAAAATTTGGTTGATTTTTGAGGCTGGTCGTATTTTTTTTTTCTTTTTCTTTGTCAACAACATTGTTATCGTCGGTATGATTTGTTTGTTCTTTCAGACTTCAGAGAGAAAAATGTTGTCAGTAAAATCTCATCTCATTTTAAACGGGTACAAACCAAGATAGACCTAATATCTCCCACATTTCTTTTTGAATTTATTATTTATTTTGGGTTTGTAAGTGATGTCGGCGATTATTTTTCACGAGTTTAGAAATGAACAAGCAAAATAAATTTCTCTTAATTCCCCCTCGCTTTGTAATTCATTTTACCCCCCCCCCTCCTAATCTATGGACTATGCTCTAACGAAGTTTTTTTTGTTTTTTTTTACCCCCACTGTGTCGAAGTATTATTTTTTTTTTACATTTGAAATACTATCGAAATTATTCTTTTTACTGGTTGTTTTAGCTTATTGGCTTTTTACGTTGTCCGTAGAAATCGTTAATAATAATAGAAATAAGATTTTTACAGTTTAAATGTTTTTAAAACTAAGGAGTTTCAAACTCGAGACCCTGAAAAACAGTAAAACAAATAATCTTGTTCGCGAAAAAATGAATTAAAACCCGAGTCAGTGTGAATTTTATATCTATAACAATAGGAATAATTCAGACCCAAAAGTCCTCTCAAAAGAAAAAAATAACTTTGAACTCACGCAGCAGACGATAACATAAACGCCGGGCGCAGTTGTTCTTTTATCAACCAGGGAGTCAATGGTTCGAACCTGACTGTGACAATGTATGTCAGCTGGAAATAGTTCCTTTTCCAACCCATACCTTTGTAAACTCCTTAACTAAACAAAGGAAATGACATATTTGAATAATAGGCCAAACCAGTCATTACCTAACATTTTAAACAACATTAAAGATCGTCTGACGGGAGGGAAAAAGGAAACTAAATTACTGCCTGTCGGTAAATGGTGGGTAAATAACCGAAAGTTACCGTTCATTGGACTCTTCCCTGTCGCCAGACAAATTCGTATATAAACCCAACCTAATAAAAAGTAAGGTTGTTGGTTAACCTGTTTTGTAGGGAAAAAAAGTGTTCAAGGTTGGTTTGACTATAAGTTCGAGTCAGTCATCGCTTTTACTGTTCTTTGTTCATTATAATTCCTCTCACTATTTTACTCAGGAAACAAAAAATGATAGTAAGACTGGAGAGCTAGTGATCCCACTTTAAATTCAGGCATTTTCGATTTTAAAGCAAAGGAGGGGCGGGGCATTTTCCAGCCATCCCGTAGTTTAGCGTCCCAGATGACGGTTATTGAGTTGGTTAGTTTTAAATTAAAATACCCAGGAAGCAGATCAAATATATAGAAACATTTTTGAAAATCCAAAATCAAAATAAAAGTAAACACTCAGTCATTTTAGGTGTAGGTGTATTTACTTTGTTACCAATGTACCATTTAGTCGGAGCACTATATTTATTCAGTTTAGAAAGTTGATATTTTCTTCCACAAATGTGTGAATAAAAATATTGATAGCAGTAAAAGAGAAAAGAGATATACTGATAATGCCGAAAGAAAAATGACTTTTTTTTTTATTAGATTTTATATCTGCTTTTTCATTTTCTTGTAATTGACCGATACAAAAATTATAAAATCTCTTCGATGTATATTCATTAAGTAATTTTTATAACTTTGGGTGCCCTCACATTCACAACAACTGAGATAATTTGGGACGCTAAACTACGTGATCGTCAATTTTGAGTGCGTAGCTAGGGGGAAAAAGCAGAATTGCAGTGTGTGTGTGTGTGTGTGTGTGTGTGTGAACATGAAACAAAAAAAATTATCAGTTTAGCAGATGCTAACAAACTTTCCAGGTAGATTTATCCTGTGAATTTTTTTGATATGATCAAATGTTTACAGATAATGCGTTCTTCTAGGGCTGTTCTGTTGGGAATCATATATGAGTCTACACAAATCGATCAATGAATAAGTTGAATTTCATCACATTATTTCTCTTTTTCTTATAATATTGATGATAGTAATAATAATATTCTTGGACCACAGACGGCCTCTTGCTCTAGGTTCTAACAAATGTCGAGCGTTTCGTATTCTTGTTCGGTGATGTTATTGCGTAGAGATTTATGTTAGGATCGTAAATAATTCATTTTTGTGCTCATAGTTTGTTCAGGCGGTTTTCAAATGCGTTTAGGCTCAGTGTTTCTACTATTACCTCTGGAAGATTGTTCCACTGATCTGTGACTCGGCACTTGAAAGAGAATCTTCTGGTATCTTTTTCATAGATCTGATTTTTGCATACATTGAACTTGTGATTTCTAAATTTGTCATCTTGAAAGTGACTAGATCAAAAATGAAATTTTTGCATTGCACCTTCATCGTAAAAAACGCATGATACATTTTGATCATATCACCTATGGTATATTGGGGGGCTATTTAAAAGTGTTTTAACTGAACAGGCATTGGAATTTATTTTTTATTCCAAAATAAAATGATCACTTCATTAATAAAATCTTCTGGTTCCTTTTTGTCTTTGTGTTTATTTTCTTCAAGCCAAGAGTGGTGAATATATAAAACCCAAGTGAAGGACATGCTTCAAGTTGACAGATAGGGAAGTAAAATCTTGTGATTAGTCATATGTAGGTATTTGAGGGTTATACTGAAGAGATTTGAATCTATTCAGTAAAAATGGTACCTTGCAGTATGGTATTTCCTTAAAATTCACATTTGTAGTCATTTTGAATTGCTAGCTTCATTTAAAATTTACCTTATACAAGTTGAACTGGTGTTAGTAAGTGGGTGAGTGAAATTCTTCTAGCAATACATGAAATTTAATACGCTTTAACACCTATCAACTGCATGTCCCAATCATTGCTCATCTACTTTACGAGATATTTTCTGTAGCATTTGATATAACTGCCTTGCTGGATGCATTGAAGCCAGGACTGTTAGGTTTGTGGTTTAAACATGTACTTCAAATAAACTGCTCATACCCATACTCAATCATATTTGATTGAAAGTAAAATTTGAACAGTTTGTATACACCTTCAATCTTCAAAGCACAAGAAAAAGATTTTCAAAGTACAGAAAACTGACAGATTTCAGATTTCTATTTGTTTCAGCCGTAATCAGCTAAATATCATTCATTGTATTGAAAAAAATGGTTTCAGACAAGGGGAGGAAAAAGGTTTTTGATATGATTATTGGTTTTATCCCCTTATCCAAATCTTATTGAGAAAAAAAACTTAAACAGAACAATATCCTAAATTATTGTCATAAAACTTCAACATTAATAAACATCATCATTTGCTGAAAAAAGGCATTGCTTTGTGTCCACGTAAATCTTAACTATTGTCCAAATTGACTACAGATGCACAAAAGAGAACTGAATGATTTCACTTGGCCTTTTACAAATACCAGTTCAACTGTATGTCTACTTAATTCATTAATATTATTTCTAATCTGATAATGAATTATTTTTATTTATCAATTAATATTTAGGGGATAATAGTGCCCGATCCAAAATTTATTTTTCTTCCAATAATTTTCTGAATTCTTTTCATTTGTGCTTGGTTTTAACATTGAGTGAGCAAGTTTCTAAAATTGTACAATTCTTAATGGGAGGGGGACATTTCTTACTTTCTGCTGAAAGAGCTTTAACTATCTGTTGCTTTTCACAGACACTAAAATATGTTTGCCTTTTTGTGCGCCACTGTTGAAATGGTTAAAACTGATGAACAAACGTTATGAAGTTGAGTTTTGAAATTCTTCCAAAAATAGAATTGACTTCATCAAAATTTGATTTAATTTTTAATTGGTTGGATTTTGGTGAAATATCAGTATAAATCATACAAGATGAAATGTTTTGTATATTTATGAATGCCTTATATTATTCAAAATTAACTCCCGTTGTTAAGCAGAGAAAGTATCACTCGGCCTAGACAGCATAAATAGAATAAACAATTAAAGAAAAATGTGGCAGGAGTCAAACCTATGACTAATAAGGTAGGCGTTTCAACATAGCATAGCTCTTAACTTCAAGTGACCCATTCTCTAACAGCTGGAGGTTATTTCGAATAGATTCAAGTGATATAACGGATTCATAAATATTCTGTCTGATCCATTTCTCAATGTATTGTATGTAATTAAATAAAATCTTTTATCTCACTTTTTTTGAATATTTATCAATAAGTATTACTCCTTTTTTTTCCAAATAACAATGTTTCTGAAGCATGCACATGACACAAACATTAATTCAATGACGAATCTTTCAAAAACCATAAAAAAATCTCAACATCGTTTTGTTTTTTATTTTTTGTTTTATTTTATCTTAAAAAATTTTTTTTGTAAAACTTAAAAGTTCACATTGAATCAAATCTTGATAAATTTTTCAAAATTTATGAAAATCTTTCAGAAAAGAAAATAATTAATTTTATTGCATTCCTTTTCTTTCTGATTCAAGGCCAATTTTTTTTTAAATTGTCTGTAGTATTGATCAAAATTTCAATTTTCAACTGATGTCTGGGGACATATCTTTATATTCATATAGGTCCTCCCTCCAACATTTAGTGCTATGGTTCCCAACTTGGGAAACCCCTGAGGATCACAGGGGATCTGTTGGCAGACCTTTCAAAAGCCTGAGGTCCATATGAAATGTCGTCTAAATAGACGGGGGTCCATTAAGATGAAAAGGTTGGAAACCTAATTTAGTAAGATTTGATCAATCGAGGAAAATTTTTCTATAAATAGACATGCACTATCACTTGATTGGTAAAAAAATATTGTAAATTGATATTTATACAGAAAATGATTGGCTATGTAGCTATGAACAAAAATTTTTGGTAGAAAATTGTAACACAAGGAAAAGAAACCTTGTAAAAAAGATAAGTTTTTCATACAAGTTTTCATGCCATTAGTATTAGAAAAGACTGAAGAAAAAACTGATGCACATATTCTTTGAGTGAACTATTGAACAGGAGACATCTTGACTCCTTGAGGGGTCCTTTCAGTGAGATTTGTTATTGTATAATGTTAGTACAAATATAATTGGTGAACTACTATTCATAGAGCTTTTGGGGCCCCAGGGGAAGGGAGGTTGAAATTGTTCCCACTCTGTACACACTATGCCCCTGGTTACAACATTGGTAGAACTCAATTGGGAAAAAGTGGTGATATGATCATTATTCACAGTTAATTTCTAATAATTTTTTTTTTTTGCATAACATTCTTACTAAACTGAAGTGTCCTTCTCCTGTATGAGTGGCTATAACATGACTATTTTTACAAAAATGTGTTTTTTTTCTTTTTAATTCTACATTAATCTCTCCTATTTGAAAAAGTCATAACCTATGTTTTGGGATATTGAGTACAAGTCTTCACTCGTGTGTATATATGCTTATTTTATTTACATGCAAACAGGACATTTGTTATCATCGCCCCCACCTCCCGGATGAGACCTTCTTACCTGAGGTGAGAGGGTTTGAAAGTTGGAACCTGATAGTCAATAAAAGATAATGGTGCTTTTCAATAGTTTGAGATGACCTCAATTTAATCTACCTATACAAAAAAAATGGTATTATTCTTCACTAATAACAGTAGTTAGGACAGGTGAATTTCAGTTGTGTGAGTAGTGTTACTCAAAAATTGTTATTGTAAAAATTAAAGGGCATTTTGATGAGCACAAAGTAGTTTATTTGACAAAAATCCACTCTTCAGATCAAAAGTTATGAAAGTTCAAAGTTCTATTTTTTCCAAAGAATTAGAAATTGATTTAATGGAATCTAGCCTTTGCAGGTGGTCCACAAAGAAGATCCTTTTACTGCAAAATTTGCTAACTTTCTTTAATGAAATTTGGGGGAAATAGGTAAATCACTACGAGGAATTCATATTTTTGTAAAACCCATGTTTCTGAGCCCATTGTTCCTATGGTTAATCAGTTGAACTGGTTTAGCTCAGTAGAACATGTATTTCAAGCTATGCTGCCACATCAGTTTGCATTATCAAAAGGATTTGTTTGTAATAATAATAACAAAGATGAATTACAGACATTTTTATGTTCATGCTTATCTCTTGTTAAGAGTCCTCACTTTGGTAGGACACGTTCATTACTTTCAATTAGAATCCTTTTACTCTTGGGCATATACTGCTGCAGATAATAATTTTGCAATAACTTTAAAAAATAATTTTTTTCAACTCAAATCTGATCATATTCACTGAACAACTTGTTGAGGTCAAGATAATTTAAATTCTGGAAACTTTCCAATTTTGTTGTGTATTCCTTTACCAAAATCCCCAGTGTAACTTTTCACTGGTTCTTTAAAATGAAACATCAACCATTAGACATTATGTTCAAGCTAATCTTGTTGGAGTCAAATTTGATTCATGTGCTTCAATCTTGAAAAGATGAAATATAAAAAGGATATATTTTAGTTAATATACCTATGTATAGTTTTTTTGTTGATATTTTGTTTTTTTTGTTTTTTGTTTTTTTAGAGCAAAATATCTTAAATTTTCATTTTTAGCCATTTATACTTTAATTTTTGCTCTTTGAAAATAAGTGTTGTCATTGATGATGGTGATTCAGCTAACAAAGAATAAGGTCAGGCAAGTGTCGTACTAGAGAATTGAATTGTCACATGATGTGTGGAAGTAGCACATATGCAGGGAAACTATATAAGCATGGACACATATAACAAGGGCAACTACAACCTAAAATCAATATACTCACAACTCCATGTGGCTAAGAAATTGTGAGGGTACCAACTAGTGAACTACAAAGGTAGGACGTACTGGGTTTGGGGCTAAACTCCAAAAACCTCAACAACAGTCCTAAAAAAATGATCTTAAGAAAGGTGAATAAGATAAAGGTAGACACTAATTTCTATATTGACAAAATCTTGGATGAGACGGAAGAAGTAACAGGTCATCTTGAAACAGTGGTGACAGCAGATGAGGTGAGTTCTTCTTAGGAGATATGGATTTACCACAAAGCCGTCAGAATCATTGGAAGATGAGGTAGCATTCAGATTCAAATTGAGAAAGAACAGAACTTGGGAATTGAATTTCCAGAGGGGAAAAAGATCCTGTTGATGAGTGACAAGTAAGTGGGAATTATTTTTGACGTGCAGAAAATGTGAGACGTTGAAGTCAAAACTGACTTGGCTACGTTAAGGCCATGATCACTGAGTGAAGGTGCGGACAACAGGGTCCATGGAAATGCTCTCATTAAAAGTCATTTAGGGTTTATGAGGGAGATGATCCAGTTTGAATTATAATTGAGAGTAAGCTTTGTGCCCTCAGAGAAGAACAGAATGGACATTCTCACCTTGCGAGGAAGGCCTGAAGGTTCTGGTAGGGAGAATGAACCCCAATGTTGCCAGGTAGGCTGTCCAGAAAAAGGTGCGACAAGTTTGCATGAGGTGGCAGAAATTCTGGTCACAAGTAACTGGAAGAGATTGGCCATTGATATCACCCACTACTGGATAGGGGTATATCTATCAACGGTTAATTGTGGACCTGAACAGGCAGCCATGTGGCAGGAGATTAGGACAGAGGCAGTGCCCTCAGTTGCAACAATGAGGAACAGTCTTTTTAGAGGTAGGTCTATTGGATGAGAGACTGATGGACAAAAGTGCTGTAGTTAGATCTGAAATGCTGAACCAATAGTGAGACAGGATTATTTCAGAGCTGCATATAAACAAGGTAGAAACAGTATTGTGGAAAGGCACCACAGGACAATAAAGACCTTCTGGTACAACCTGACACGTAGATCGCAATAGAAAAGGGGATCAGTGCCGCTAAGGGCAGTATTTAAATATGTGTGCAGGCATTCACAAATTATACTGGAAAACTCTTAGGAAGTGGGGAATATACATTTGTATGAAATAGGGAGAAGGTTTGGGTCAAGCCAACCAGCACTTGCTGCATCTCGCAATCGGGGAGGGGAAGAGTGACATACGTATGATCATCGAATAATGTTAGTTACCAGAGTTCCTCATTGTATCCAAGATGTATGATGAGTTGTCAGTTTAACTGACGACAAAGCTAGAGGAAAGAGGAGGCTACTCAAACCAAAGCAATACAGAGAGTGAGGCATCAACCTTGTTGGTCACATGATTTTCAAAACATAGTGAAGTGGTCAAAAAAAATTGTAAATAATTGTGTATAAAAATATTTTGTTTGGCATTAAGATGATCTTTAAGATCAGGGGGAGTGCAATATGAAAAAGAACTTATTTCTTTACCGCTGCTAGCCATGTGGGGTGAAGGGAAGAGAAACTAGAGGTGATCCAGGGGACTTAAATCTCAATTCTCTGTGAGCAAAACTGGAAGGTCAAAAGTGAAGAGGCTTGCACACTTATAAAAGTAAAGTCCACAGAAAAAGAGGCGTGGCACATCACATGGGTGTGCTATTTTTGTTACCGTCTGAATAGACTTATGAATTCATTTTTGTGACTGTCGACAAAGGTAAGCAAAGCTTTTTTTTTTCTCGCGGCCACCATAACACAGATTTGTGTGTTGTTCTTTATGATGGTATGAATGTTTAGTAGATTGAAACACGCTGATAACAGCCATGAGTGTTCCTTCTCAATGTGAAGCTGCAATAATCTACAACTTGAGCAATGTGCGGGTTCTTCAGCTACATATTTGCTTGTGTTTACCTCATCTGTATTCCATTTCACCCATGAGACGTGTGATAAAACATGAAATGCAATGGAGCTTTTAATAAAAATTTCTAGATGTATCAATACAAGTCTGTCAATTCATTTGCATATATCAATCAATATCATCATCTTGTCAGATTTTCTACATTTGCACATTTAGCATATATATATCTAACCATCTGAAGAAGATGAGAAATTCATCAAAACATGTACTGGAATAAATCAATTAAAAGAAATAGTAATTTTCCTAATTTGTCATGTATTTAAATATATATGAAATATCATTGAATTGGCTAAAACCAAGGAAAGGGCAAAACATTTGGCATTGGTTGATTAGTCTGATTGATATGTAGTTGGGTTGGATGGGAGATTAAAACGTAATATTGAATAAGTCTCACATATATTGATAGAATAATTCATAAGTTGTTACCAACTACTAGATTGCCATTTAGTTTTGTGTTAACTATATATAATGGGCTAATTTTGTAGAATTAGTTGATTAAAATATCAATGGAATTGAGATGGTAAGATGTGGAAAATTCAATCTAAGGTTAGTGATCTTGAAATATTTTGTCAAATTCTACAGTTGAATATAAAGGTAGAAAATCAACTCAAAGTTTTTCTTTGTAACTAGTATTCTTAATGATGATGTAAATTGGTTTGTTCCCAATCCAAGATTAAAACCAAAATAACGGATTCAATATTCACATGGGTGGACTCTCAACAGAAGTGACACAAACAAGTTGCATCTATTGTACTTATTGACCCCTCATCATCAAATACATTTTTTGGGTAACCTATGAAAGTAAGTCTTTTGTTTCGAAAAATTAAATGATGTGTAGTATGAAATAACATCTATATACGATACATTATGATTGTACCATGTATAAGATAACAAACTATATATATTATGACACAGCCCTAAAAATAATAGAATAAAGCTAACACTGCAGGGGGCCATATTAATATAACTTGATCTTAACAAAAAAAAATTACATATAGTACCATAGTATCTAATTATGTATAAAACAAAAAGCCCAGTGAAAAACTTACATAAATTACATTGAGATATTCAAAAATAATTGACTGAAATAACATAAATTTTGGAAAGAAAAAGTTTTTAATATGTATTTCGTGTTTAAAGCTGTAATGCTTCCTAAACTTATCTGTGTATAATCTGATTTATATTTATATAAATTACTAAATACCTGCTATAAAAGAATTTATAAAATAGAAAGATAGAGTGATGGAAATCAGATAGTATTTAAAGAATTTAAACAGAATTACTGAAAGAAAAACAATTGAATATATCAATATAAGTTATATTATTGTTGTTGTTATTAATTTTTTTTTTCTACTGCTATTACTTTCATCTTAATTGTTGTGGCTTTTTATCACAACTAAACTCAGGCTGGATTCTCTTCAACACTGAGTAAATGAATTAACATTGCAGATCAGAATAAAGAATATGTTCCAGGTGAGAATCAAACTCGCAACCCTCTATGCCGAAGAGTGTCTCACTTAAGGCACGACCGTTCTTGCCAATGAACTATTGGGACTCAGCATCCACTAAAAAGCATCAACAATTAAGATGAAAGTGATTGGTAAAAAAAATTTGATAATATAATTTAAATTCATGTATATACTTCTGTTTGTTTCCAGTGATTCTCTTTTCTTTTTTTTCCAATTTAATGCTATCTGATTTCCATCTATCGATCTTTCTATTCTATAAATCCATTTATCGGATATCAATTTACTCTGCTCGTTAGGGTGAGTACTAAATCTAGTATATATGAATTTCATCAACCGTTTCAATACTCAAGTTATACTACAGATTATCTTTATAAACATTTTTCTTAATGTAAATTAGTTTCAGATGCATTCTTATATTGTTTCATATTGTATCATATTCTTATATGTATCATATTCTTATATTGTATCATACATCTAGAAAATTTACCTAATGGCAATCAACAGTTTGTAACATGCTCAGAATTATGCAGTATATCTAGCAGTTTGAGTGAAATGTTTAAAACTGAGAGTGATAGATCAACCTGTGCTGAGAATAAATAAATTGTATATTAAGTACAAAACAATTTTTTTCACTCAAACATATCATCTAATAAAACAGCCTATGGAATAATTTGAGCTTTTGGAATTTGTGGAAACATGAAATGCAAACATCTTAAAATTCTCTTTTATCTTTGCAGTTTTATCCAATCTGTTATATAAATATTTGAATGTTCTTGATTGTTGCTACCTTTTGCTTTGGGAAGTATTTTTGCCCGGTAAAGGGAGATAACAACTTCGAATGTTACTTAGACAGCTCTGATCAAAATTTTCCTCTTCCAATTTGTTTTTTTATATCTTTACTTTTGAACTGAAAATTCACTTGACTTTCTAACATTTTGTGTCAATTTAATTTCTCCATGGTATACTATATATGCCAAACATTAAGATGAATGATTTATCATGATGTTTGATAACTCCCCATATCAAGCATTGGTAGATACCAGCACTTTGGACCCTGTGTAATATTTGTACATTTTTTTTTCTTTCAAATGACCATCTTGTATATAGACATATACAGTGTGTTTAATTAATGATTAGCTTTTTTTTTTTTTTTTTTTTTAGATATTTACTTTTTATAAGAATAAATGAAGCTGACTGAATACTATTTTATTTTAATACAGGCTCAAAAATTAAAATGATATAAAATGGCCATATGATTGTATTTCATTTTTACTCAATTCAAACATTTGATATTTCTAGTGGTATTTAAAAAGAAAAAAATTTTATTCTTTTTATTTTTTTCTTCAATTTCTTTCCTAATAATGATATCATTTTTATAACAAGAATATATTTCATCGAAATTAGTACTTGGAATAGTTCTTTGAAATATGTTGAGTGATGATAAAGTGGATTGAAGACAAAGATGCAGATTGCTAAATCCTCAGAGTTAGGCTATTCTATTCTATTACCACAAATTATATGAAGAGAAAGACAACCCTAATTTCAGTTCTGCATGAAGATTTTTTCAGTTCAATATTTATGAAATAAATACATCATAATATGATTCATCTCTTCAATAAATATAGTTTTGTTTCTTGTTTATTTTGGAAATTTTTTTTATAGCTCAAATGTTTTACCTGCATCATGCAAGAGAAAGTCACTTTTAATTTATTTTCAGGTAAATCATTTGAAACTTATCTTTAATATCAATAAAATTGTTACAAATTCATTTTTTTTTTGTTGTTTTTCCTAACCATTCCATAATACATATTCCCTTGTTCTAGAGAAATTTTTGTTACAAGCGCCAGCACAAGTAATGTAATGAAAATTCCTTGCATTTATTTTCATGAAGCTTGATACATCTCAATTGTATAGGAATTAACAATGAAAGTATATATATTTAATTGTGCCAATGGTTTAGTGTCCTAGTGGATAGTGGTTCGGACAAACAACTCTGCATGTCAAGTTCAAACCCTGGCTGTGGCTACTTGTGTTCACTTTCACGCTAATGATCTTCAGAAAGGCATAAATCCTCTCTAATTGAAATAACAGCCTCACCAGATCCATAGGCATAGTCAGCAACCCATAGATGATGGGATCTTTGTTTGTAGCAGGACAGAAGTTTGACTTGAAGTTTCGACAATGATTACTGTCTGCCTCAGGATGTCCTTGAGTATCATTTCCCATCCCTCAATGATGAACTAATCATCAGAAAAAAACAAGAAAAGGCCATTCAAGCTAATTGGGTAGAATAGAGCCATTGAGATATTAAGAATATTTCCTAATGACAACCAAGAGCCTATTTTAGAAGTTTTTTTTCTGTTACAATGAGATTAGAAAAAGCATTTCAAGTTTTTGTTCTCTATGAATATCAGTTCATTTTCTCTATAAAAAAAAGCTGTTTTAAAATTTCAGATGATTTAATCTAACAGTAAAAATAGCAATATTGAAGACTGTTGAGAAAATTCAGAAACTATTGTGTAATTTGTAAATCTTTTAGGAATAATATTTCAACATATTAATGCCATAAAATTTTCAGTTGATCAATATCTTTTTAAAATTTTAAGTACATGCTCTTCAATTGAACACATCTATTTTCACTGCTATGTGAGAAATCATTACATGAAATATGTTACTCAATGATTACACCTACAGTTGCT
Source organism: Thysanoteuthis rhombus (assembly GCA_963457665.1). Classification (NCBI taxonomy): domain Eukaryota; kingdom Metazoa; phylum Mollusca; class Cephalopoda; order Oegopsida; family Thysanoteuthidae; genus Thysanoteuthis; species Thysanoteuthis major. The sequence goes on along the minus strand of OY735213.1, from coordinate 10,642,622 downwards.
GTCTTAAATGTTTTATATAGCATGCAGCAGTTTGTGTTTTTAGTTGATCATCTATTTTAACAAAACCAATTCAGCTTATCATTTCAATAGCATTACCCCTTTATAATGATTTTTTTTGCTCTCAGCAGTTGTTTTATAATGTATAAAAATCAATCTTTGAATAAGAAAACTGAACTAATTATTTCACTACAACTTAATTTAGTGATAGAAGAATGTATTTATAAAATCTATCAAATAATTACAAAGTATAGTACAGTATGATTGGTGATTTAAGCTGTAGGTTCCAATCTTGTCCTGGCTTTTCTATACAGATAATTTCAGCCATGATAACTGATCTCCAAATTTGCTGTATCTTTACTATTACTGAATTAAGTTTAGAGAGAATTCTTCCAGTGTTTTTTTAACATTGCATGTTTATAAATTCTTTATTATCAATTGTTATCATCCATACAAACACATAACGAATCCAATACAAAATATTTGAAGATTGTGAGGATGCAGTAAGAATGCATTCTTTGTTTTACAGACTTTTTTGAGACTATAAAAGTATGCCAGTACAAAAGGATACTTGATATTATATGATACTCATTGGTGTTGAAGCATCAAAGAATTATATTAACCCAATGTATCTAAGAGTTCACAATCTCAAGTAAAACCAATTTATTGTATATACTTCAGGCTGTATAGGAAATAATTCATCAGGTGAGGTCTTGGCAAGATGATGAGATGATTGGTGTCAATCAAATTTGCATTACCTAGCTATCAGTATGAAAATTATTTAATTAAATTTTGATTTACAATGGTTATATCAGGTGGTGCACAAGGGGTCAAAAGATTTTTTTATATACATTTTTTTTATATTTCATTCAACTTAAACCAGTAAGTGGGCATTAAGATTTTCAGTGTGTTTTTCATACCACCACACTGATCAGTTTCTTCGTGAAGTTTGTCCAAATTTATCAATGTAAACTACATATGAGCTTGGCATGTCTTCAAACATTACATCCAATATGTATTTGAAGGTATGTCATATAAGAAAAGCATTGGGTAGTCACTTATGTCCTGCTGAAAAGGCTCATTAATCACAACCATTAGAGATTGAAAAATTTTCCTAAAAACTCTAAATTTTTGAGGTATGTAAGTATAGCATCCAACCTACAATATGCATTTGTAGAAGGCTGCAGTGTGATCAACAGAACACAAGTTAAGAAAAATGTTTGCATAGAAAACTTACATAAGGTTGAAAGTACCCTTGATAAAAAGATAGTAATTGGATTTTTTTTTTGTAGGTTTATGAACTACAAAGCTAATTAATGTTTTAATTAATGTTTAATTTGTAACTACTTTTATCAAAATAGGAACCTGTGACATGGATATTTATCTTAGTCAGAAGACTTTTGATATCTCTAAATACTGAACTTATATTTTTTTTGCCATTTCACTGCTAAACAGTAGAGTCATAGCAACTGACCATGATGATTTTTATTACAACTTGAAATACTGCATGAAAAGATCAAGTTTTTGCTCTTCCTCTAGCTGCCTTTTTTTTTCTTTTTTTTCTTTTCTTATTATTGCTTAAAAAAACCCCTGTGGGTTTTCAACTGTATTGAGTAACTGGTCTAAACCCAAGGAGAGTAGGGAGGTGAAGGCCTTAGAACATTATGCAATTTACTTAATGTTTCCCTGAGGGCTGTTGTTACAACGGGAAGGAGTAGCAACTGCGGTTGTCATAACTGGGTCAAAATTTTTATTGACACCATCTGGTTATCCACAAAAGCCACAATTGATGGCAAAACCACAGCTAAGATTTAAGTCATCAGCAGGGACGAATATTTTTTTTCAAAAAATCAGAAACAGAACATTGAAATGCCAAAACTGAATGTGCTCAACACAAAGATACTGAATAAATTGTTTGTATTGGCTATTGTTGGCATTTCCAGTCAATTACTTCCTTGAAACGGGAATTGACAACTCAACAATACAGCAAAAATAGACCTCTTAACCTATTCTTGATTTTAAAGATAAGAAAGAAAAATAAACATGATACCAGTGAATTGAGTTGATTTTTCATGGAAAAGAAAAATGAAAATCTAATTCACGCAACAATAAAAATTGAAGAATGATAAGGACTTTCCAGACAGTAAGGGAAGTGTTTTGTCTTTGTTTTGTTTCTGTACAATTATTATTGAACTAGAGTTGAAAGTTCTCAATGCTTTAGTCATCAAATGTATTATGCCAGTCAGTTAATAGCAATAGGATCCAGTTGTTGTATACAAGAATATATTGGGTTACCCAAAAGTTAATTCTGTTTTTGGCATAAGGCATGTTTAGTTTGAACTTTTGATTGTACTGTTACACTTATCTTATCAGCCTGCATTTCCTTCTAAATTTGCATATTTTTGTTTATTGATTCTAACATTGAAAATTAAGTAATATAAGCAACATTTTTGGCATGTTTTGTTTTACTTCAAGAAAGGTAAAATTGTGACTCGAATCCCCCAAAAGATGTTTGTAGGAGAGGTATTGTGATTGATTAGATATTTCCAAAGTGATTTGTGAATAAGATTTCTTGTTCCATAGTTTAGACCAGTAGAGGTTGATAGTGATCAAATCAAGACATTACATGAGAATAATCAACATTACATGATATGGTAGATAATCAACTTACTTGAAATATCCAAACCCGAGCATTGGAAATCATTTGCATCAACTTGATTATGTTGGTTACTTTAATGTATAACTTCCTTATAAGTTGAGTTTTTAAAAAAATTAGTAGACCATACTTGTGTCCTATTTTTGAAACAAATTGTGATAGGAGATTAAAAAGTGAATTCTTTACAATGGAACATAGGATCATAGGATAAGCAAAATGAACCACAATTTACTGTACCAAGGGAGAGTGGAAATTGTCCTCTTCAATAAACTCCTCCTAGAGTACCACATATGGACCAATTATAGAAAACCATCAATGAAAATCACCTGGAATTAGTCAATAGAAAGGGTTTAATATTCTATCAGGATTATACTGTTTCTTTGATGATTTGGCAAAAATTGCTACTGATTGGCAAGGAGGTTTTTCATTCATCTGCCATAGTCACATTCATTGTTGCAATTTTCCTATGATAAATGGGAAGTAAGGGTCTAGCTTAGTATTATAACTACATTGGGAATAGAACCTCTTCTAAAACTTGAAATGTTTTTGAAATTTTTGACCTAAAGATACATATTGGTAATTTGAGATTGGCTGATTTCGGATGTGCCTTTGTTTCTGTTCTGTTATGTGTAGTTCCTGATATCCATGAGTAAAAATATATACATACTTTAGTGCTTTATAATAAAGAAGTAGCTCTCTGTATGAGAAATGCATTTTTCTTTTGCATAATCTCCTGATAGGTTTTTTGACTCTTAATATCAAATCTAACAAACAAATTAAATTGAAGCAAATTCAGTAGTCTCCTAAAATAAAGTCAAAATAAATTGAACACTTAGTAGTATTCTCATTATATATAATTATTTTCTTGGCTTTGAATTGTTGACTCTCGTCCATACACATGATCGGCAATCTACTGATTTCTTCTGCCATGCTTAAGAGATGCTGTTGATGAACTAAAATTGAATATCATTCATAAAAATGACATTGTGAAATAGCGTTTCATTCATGTTTTAATGATGTTATAAAAAGATGAATTTAAAGATGAAAAGAGAATAAAAAAGCAATACAAAAAAATTGTAAAAATGTTTGTAGTCAACAAAACACTATTCTCCAAGCTCAATACAATGTAAATCTCTATTATCCACATACATATAAAATGCAATGTGTATCTCTATATTTCATTTATGCAGAGGTGTTGCATAGGGGAGGGGAGAGCTGGAGCTCTGGGGACACAAAATATTTGAAGAACCCTGAAAAATCTAAAAAGATTTGGAAAAAAAAAAGAACTTTTGCTGAGGTGTGGAGTCAGACTTAGTGCTGATACTAATATATATATATGATGTTTAATAAAAGCTTTCTCTAGAAATTGAAGACAAAATTGAATGATTTCTTAAAACATAAGTTATAAGCATTTAACTTGAAATAGTGATATTATTAAAAGACTAAATTTTTTTCTATTTTAAAAAAATCATCAATCTGTTGCTTTGATTAGTTTGTGTTGCTGCAAAATGCTAATGAATGGAAAGAAATTATCTTATACAAACAGCTCGCTATGAAATAATCTTATGTACTAGTTGATTCTTTTTGACGGTGTGAGCATAAAACATTGGCAAAAAGTGGAATGACTGAACAAATTTTTAAAAGTATAATAGCTGTTTTCTCTGGTTCATGGATAAGTAGTATCATGTTGAAATTCCAGTACTTGTGTTATGTATGCATTATTACAATTTGATGTATGATTTACATGATTATTGCAATTTAGGATAAGTGGTGGAGGAAAAGATTTCAACTGAAAGAGATTTACTAAATTGATATATTTTAGGTTGTAGTCAGAAATCAAGATATCACAGATTTGTAGCAACATCTTAGTCTTGTTTCTATCAGATATGTCTACGGCTTGAAAAAAGTTCAAGTATAACCACAAGTTTTTCACAATTAAAGTTCAACAAGATAATTCAGGTAAATCAACTGATTCTAAAATGGTGATAAAAACTAAGAATTGCAATCACAGATTTTTACAAGTACTATGATACTTGGAGTTCTCTTTTTCTCTGTTTGAAATTGTTTTTCTTTCTATTGATAAAATTTTTAGTGCATAGATTAGAATGCTACATACCTGTCCTCATTCACTGCTCAACCTCTTTGTACTCTAATCACTGGTCATAAAACCTTTCATTCATGGTATATGAATAATATCAATGGACATGGAAATAAAGTGTAAAGTATTGAATCACCTTAGAACAAAAAACATTTATGATTTTAACTCATTAACATACCAACGTTTTTTGGTATTTTCTTTTATTTTGTTTTTTTCAGACAATTTGATCTCTCCTTTTCATTTTCAATGTAGTCACAGCCACTGCATTTCAGCTGATTCATTTCTATGGCCCCCTTCAGGTGTAATTCACAGTCTATACAGACCTGACAACAAATTTTACACCTGTAGAGGGCCATAGAAATAAATTGGCTGAAACATTGTGACTGCATTGAAGATGAAAAGGAAAGATTGAATTGTCTAAAAAAAAATTTTTTCAAGTTTGTATACAACAAAAAACATGGTGGTTAGGTCTGTCTGTGTCAGTGCTCTTGGTCACATCTTTGGGGCATAGAACCTTGAAAATTTACATGTGTACTCCACATGCCACCTGAAAATATTTTTTTTCAAATTCATCTTTCTACTCTTATTCTTATAGGAGTGCTTGATTTAAAAGTTTTATTATTCTTATTGGGGTAGGAAGGCACCCCCATGACTTAGCATTATGACATCGTGGGGATTTATAGAAAAGCTTGATTGGAATGAGTTAGAAAGTGTATGGTTTAATATTTTTCAAAATGAAAATTACAACCCTTTTTTTTTTTTTGTCCTACTTGTTCTATAATACCAATACTTATATGAAATTGACGACACCAGTCAGTGGCCCAAGTCACATGTCAACGCTTTTGATCTCGCCAAGCCAATGCATTGCTCTACATGATCTTGTATCACTGTCCAAAATGTCAGGATGGGGTAGGTGGATTAGTAAAGTTTAGGATAGCAGAGATAAGCATACAGAGTGGGGTATTGTGCCAAAAATTAAGCAACTATGCTGCAGTGATTCATGCTTAAGCAGAGGTGGCAATAACTTTTTTTTCACACATTTGTATTCTCTCTTGAACTTTTTTTCTAATTAAGGACACTATTCTGAACATTTAATGATACTCCTTAATCCTTCTTATTTTCTCTATTTCTATGTATTTTGGTTCATTTTCACCTTCTTAAATTGACCATCAATAATCATTATTGCGAAAAATGTCCACTTAAGTAATGCAGCACTACATTTTCATACATTTTTGATGTAACAATCAGAAATGAGTTAAACAAATGAATTTATGTCCAGAAAAATAAAAGACATGGGGAAATATCCTCAAAGAGATATTTGAGCTTGTTACTTCAAATATATTGTTATATATTCCCATTTTCTTTCCCTATAATCATAGTCCAATATCTCTTTTCATCATTATATTTGTTTTATTGGTAAAAGCCTGTGGAAGATTGCATCCTGACAATCCAATTAATAAGTATGAAGTGTTTAGTGTCATTACATCTATGATGAAAAAATTAACATATGTGCAACATTTGTAAGATATGAGAGCAGTAAAAATAATCTTGCATCTATTATTTTCTATGTATTATAATCAAAATATTTCTCTAGTAAAATTAATATTACTTGGTGATACAAACTTGTTGCCTTAAAACACTTGCTATCATGATGTTACTCGCATTGGGCTAACAAAAAAAATCAGATAAGTGCTTTGAGACACACATGTTAGTTGTCTGCATTTGAAGCCTTATTCACAGAAAGATGAAAAGGCTTTTATAATGTAAATGAATCATAAATTAAATATATAAATTTAGCATATAGACAAAATAAAATTAAAAATGTGTGCATGTATGCATATATAGAGGTTCGTATGCAAATACATGCAGAACTCAAGATGCTTTCTTTTAATTCTGATTACCTAACAACTAACACTGATTTATTGTTGCCTAGAGATCAGCACTTTAAAAAATGTCTTTCAACTCAAAGATCCTGGTGGTTTGCTATTAGTGTATCCTAGTGATTGTATCTGCTCAATTTCTATACACTTGGGCAGAAAATACATTTCCCTATGCTTGAGCAGCAGTGAAGAAATTAGTATTGTTTCTGGGTCATGTTTTGATGTCCTGTGGTACCTTGTTGTTAAGTCAACTGTAATCCATTCACCTTCATCCAAATCGCTCTAATTGTTTTCTTTTGTTCAGCACCTGCAAGCAGCCCTACTGAGAGCCTGTGTTTTGCTTGGTTTCACACCAGCAGCCAGTATTTATGCAGGCCACACATTAATGAACATTGTGAAGCCATGTTCACACTTCTTTAATTCCTCCTGTAAATTTGATGCTTGTCACTTTTCTTTATACAGACAATTTTTTTCCCGTTCTATAAAATATATTTCCTCGCTCCCAACAGATTGACTAATTACCTATTTTCTTTACTGATCTTATTCAAAATGTTGCTCACAGATTATCTTCATTTATGACTCACTGCATTTGACAGTGTATAAGACTCTTCCCCCTCTTTCCCTCCAAATAGCTCTAAAGGTAAACAAATGTGACTTTCCATGTCCTGCCCCACATTGACCAGAACTCGAGGAGTTAAAAAGAAAAATGCGAGGAATTAAGGAAATGCATTTTCTTCTTAATATTCCCTGCTTAAATGAGGGAGGTCTTCTAGGCCATCAAATATGGTAAGTTCTCATTCTCTTTGGTATCTCACATTTTACAGCCATTAATTTCTTTGAATTATTTAACACACAAATTGCCTGTATCACTTATTAATATTATTTCTTGAGTTTTTGTGAAATTAAGCTGGTGTACTTATGCTCAATATTTTATCATTTTGCAATGTTATGCCCATATGCTAGCTTGAGCATCAGCCATCCCTGCTTGGGCTTTACATATCACAAGTTTCTCTGTCACGGCTAGTTCTTCAAGATTTGTGGTATGTGGAAAAGACTTGGAACTGATAAGCACCCGAAGTGGTGTCACTCATTTCACCATATACTATTATACTCAAAACTGCAGAGAGGGAGATGGCTTTTTCCAAATGCATTAATGTCAGTCTCAGTCGTTGTTTGAACTCTGGCTGCTGAATCCATTTTTCATGCTGCTAACATATCAACCACCTGCTAAAGTTCTGACTGAAGCTTCAAAAAATGTAAGGGAATAATATGATAATGAAATAAGGTGGATGAGATTTAACTTCTTGAAAAGAATGATATCAGATAAATACTAGAATTAAAATAAAAACAAACTTATAAAAAAAAAACCAGTATTCACAAATTCAAATGGAATGTTCTCATAATAATTTTGATTTAAATGGCTCTGGTACTCTTTAAGAGAGGACATTATCTTTTACCGGAATATTCCTGTTATCAATCCAATAAACACTTATTTATCTTTGTCTGTATGCCTATAATTCAAGCATCCTAAGTTACACTTTCTAAAACTTTTACAGTCCTAGATTTGCTGACTAATATCTGTCAATCAATAACTGAGGTTCACTTTGGACACATACACAAGAATTCCTATTGAGAAAATTAATATTCACATTAAATGATATACGAACTTATACTACATTGATATTTGTGATATAATGGTCAGTTTATATTCATATACTCATCTCTCAATCTTAAGGATATCCATTTCATGAATATCTTGAAGATGAAAAGACTAGAGTATTGAAGAATTAAACCTGTGACTTTATTACCAGGCTGGTAATGCTTGTTACTTACGACTTGCTTTTCATATTACTGTAGCATATATCTATGCTTGTAAAAAACCGTCAACCAAAATTGTCAATATAGGTTTTTCAGTTTTTAAGTAATTCTGGCTGGCTATGTATGTGTCGCATTTACAGGCTGCACCAATGAAGCTAGAGTGCTGAAAATTTTAACATTTACCCCTTATCAAGTCTAGAAAGAAATGTTTTGTTTTGTTTTTTTAATACCCCCCCCAAATAACTTTTTACAATGTAAGTTGATGCTAAATTGGTCCCTCATTTATTGTTTAGCAGCATTGGTTTTTAAAAATGTAGACTTTTTAGTGATCCTACAAAGTGCTGTCAACATAGGTTTTTCAGTTTTTTAAATAATTTTGGCTGGAGAAGTAACTTGTTTTTGGATCAACCCTATTTTCAATTTTTTTTATTTATTCATCCTCAACACAGCATTCTGCCAAAAAGCATTGGTCATGCAACCATATTTGAGTGACTAACCAGGCCTGTATATTGGCTATTTTGAGTTACAAGATAACTTGGTGTTACAGAGATCCTGTTCTTTCTATTGACAATAGCCTAATTTTATTATAGGATATCTTTCCAATTCTGTTAATGAATAGCATGAAAATATATAGGTTCCTGATGAGAAAATTGTACAATTTGCTTATTATTTTGTGTCTCTAACTTTTTTGTATTATCTCTTCCTTCTCTTTTTTGTGTTTCTTTTCTTTATATATACAGACACACACACACACACACACATATATATATATATATATATATGTGTGTGTGTGTGTGTATATACCATTTTCTCAGTCTTAACCTTTCTTTATGAGTTACTACCAACTGAGCAAACAACCATTCTTGAACATGGAATCTTAAGATGCTATGTTCAAACTTACTAAGGTGGATTTAACATTTCATCATTTTGATATCTTATCGGGACCCATTCATAAAGTATTTGATAATACATTACCAATTTTTCATCATGTTACCCTATGAACACTCCTCTCTAGGGTAACTGCTGCATTCATATATGAACTTTTTTTCTTTATTTAACAAAACATATTACAATCAGGTGCTCTTTCTCTAATAAAAAAAAAATCAAAATTTAGTCAGTTACTGAAGTTAATAACTCTAACACTCCAAGCATTGAAAACCGATTTATACACTGATTATCAGACTAAAGGTCTGTTCAAAGATTTATTTCTACATAATCCCTCTTTCTATAAAGTTATTACTATTGACAACAACTTTCTAATCGTATAGTTTCTCAACTTTGTCATGCTTACACTCAGAAAAGTTAATCCATGCCTTTCCCTGCATCTCTAAAAGCTTACCTGATCAACTATGTCCCTGACAAGTTCAAGTGGCCTAAGTCACACCTACTTATGATTTGGCTTTCAGGGCTTGCTAGTGAAAGCAGTCAGTTATCAACAATGCAAAAACATTTCCACTCACTTCTGTGGAAAATAAGTTCATTCATATATTTTACGAGCAAAAATAGCATTCAGCATTTATTCTACAGCATGCCCCCACTTCTTTTCTCTTCTACACCCCAGTTTTGTGTAGATACCACTACCCTAACCTCTGTCAACTCTTTCTAACATACCATCATCACCAATTTTGGATTTCTGGAAATACTCAAAGACCTTTTCTATATGAATTGATGGTAACTGCTTCTTCACTTTGTGCTATTTCAGCTTGTGAGAGGTTCTTATAAGACTGCTCTACTTAGTAGTAAGGGAAACCTGTATAAAGAGAAAGAAAAATCTGGCAATAGTGGCTCTCTTCCCAGCAACCATTCACCCACGTCCACTTCATATTTTCGAAGCACAATCTCATGATAGACACTTTCTCATCCTGTTAAGGACATCTACCACATCAATGATTTTTATTTACCTCTGCCAACAAAGTTGGAGAGTTGTATGTATTTACTCACGTCTTTCTGACTGTCTATCCATAATATCTCCAGAGGTTCTCAATGAAATTATGCGGAAGGATGAGCAATAGAGCTAGGAAGAATTGGTTAAATTTTGAGACAGATCCAGGAATATTTTTTCAATCGCTAAATATTTTTCCATCACCCTCCACTTTTTCCATACATTTATGTGTTTGACTTTCCACATGATATATTCAAAATTTCCAAAATGAATTACAATAAAATTTGACAGAAAGGTGGGCAATAGGCAACAGAAGAAGTGATTGAATTTTTGAGTGGATCTATGCACAATCACTCTCCCTGACAATGGTATTGGAAGAGGTATAGGATCTCTGAGTACTTTCTAGTTAGAAACTATCATCCAAAAATGTCAAAAAAACACAGGTGTCTTTCAGTTTTCACTCCATTCTGCTTATGTATGTATGTATGTATCTGGAACATCTACAAGCAGCATCAATCAACTCTAAAGGCTGTAAAATCGTCTTCTGAAAACTTCTTTTTTTTCTTCTTTCCTTTAGCCTTTTTAGTCAAAGAAACATCTAATATAGCGTTTTAAAAGTGTGGAAGCTGTACAAAACACATTTGTCTTTACTACAATCATGAAAATTCGTATTATTAGTCTACTAGACACCTTCTGCAAAAGTTTACTTTTTTGAAAAAGTGTATCATCAAAACTGTTGGGAGCTTTTTTTTTGTCCAAAAATACCCACATTTTAGGGAGTTTAAAGGTGTGGAAGCTGTACAGAATGCATTTTTTCATGCTACAGCCTTGAAAATATGCATTAGTAGTCTATTACACCTTCTGAAAACGTTTTTTGTTTATCTTTAAATTCTCTCCTCTCCCACACCTAAATAGGTTTTTAGTAAGGAGTTAAATCTGCAATGAACTTTATATGGACTAGTTTTTGCCTGGCAATGTGGAAGGTCTACAGGCGCATAAAATCTATAAGCCTGAAAATTTGCATTTGCACTCCACTAAATCTCTTCTGAAAACAGTTTCTTTTAGGGTTTCAAGTGTAGAAGCTGTTCATTTTTCATTCAACAGCCTTGATTAATAAATAATCTACCACATACATTCTAAAAAGAGTTTTCTTTTAAATTACCCATCTATGTAGGTTTTTAAGAGGGGTTCCAATATACGATTGAAGTTTATGCTAAATTGGTCACCACTTTGACAGCTTGTTGTTTTTTGATTTTTGAAAATTTTGTCATTTTTAGTGATTGCTGATCCAACAAAAAGAGAGAGAAGTATCTTATTCATTGACCTTCTTTTTTTTTCTAATTTTTTAATTGATCACCCATGCTGCCAAAAG
>OY735213.1:10388376-10630719 GCA_963457665.1 Thysanoteuthis rhombus | reverse complement strand
ATGATTTCTTTTGGTGTGAATTCAAAAAAACAACAAACAATAATTAACACTTGCGCTACCCGCTTTTGTGACTTTCCTTGTTCTTGTCTTTTTTCTTTTCCTTGCTCTTGTCCTTTTCCTTTTTCTTATTTTTCTCCTTCTCCTTTCCTCTCTTTCTCCTTCTCCTTTCCTCTCTTTCTCCCTCTTCTCATCTTTCCTTTACTTTTCCTCCTCTGACTTTTTTTACTCCTATTCCTTACTCTTCTGCTTAACAGCTTAACCCTCTCTTCACTCTTCCCTCCCCAGTCCCAGTAGTTTTTACCATTTCTTTCATTCATGCTTTTTCTTTTATTTTAAAAGAAATAAATAAAAGAAATTGGGCTTTTTTATTTTTGTTTCCCTCCTCCAAAGCTCTATTTTGATTCATCAAAATTGAGGTGGGCTAGATTTTGATGCTGCTGTAATCTACCGTGATGCTGTAGCTGTAAGGCATTACTGTTAATGTATTCTGCAGCTGCATGTGCTGCTTGAAGCAGCTGCAAGGATAATATGCATCTATAACCATTCATACTCTTCCGAAAGGGTTTCTCTTGGCCTTTTGCAAGGGTCATGCAAGAATCTACACTTGTTTACTCTTGTGTAACCAACTTGAACAAATGCTGTGTTTCCGTTTTGGGCCTAATTAAACTGCCGGTTCCATTAACAGACAAAAAAAAAGGGCGAGTTATTTACTTTCCTGCAGCTCTTGACGAGTAGAGTGCTACAAGGTGGATATTGTCAATGCTTTTGTAGAGATCCCTCTCAGTATAGTTTGAGTGCCACCCTGTGATTCATTGTGAGCTTAACAAGAAGATGTGAACTGGCAAGAGGAGCACAAAAGAATTCTTAATATGGTGTGGGCATGATCTGACTGTCTTTCATTGCAATTAGACCAGCATGTGTCTATGTAGGCTTCTGTTTTCAAGATCTTTCTTTTTCTCTATTAAAGTTTGTTGTGTTGCAATAATACTCTCCTGTTTTCAACAGTTTTCAAGCGTTTTTCACTCTTAATTCCATTCCAAGTGGTAGATGTTTTTGTTGATGTCTACTTCAGGATTGAGGAAAAGATGAGAGAGTCAGCTGTTGTGTATTCACTGAATTCCTATCATGGTTGTTTTTGCTCATGAAGAATGTTATTATTTATACACTTGACAGCAGAACCAATTCAACCTGCTTACATCTCTCATGATCAGTGTTTGTTTGTATATTCACAAGTAACAAGAGATTTTTTTTTTCAAAAATCAGTAATTCAAAACACAAATTACAAGAACTATTATAATATATTCTTAGTTCTCGCACCTGTCAGATATAACCTCAGACTATTATAAAGTATTGTATTTCTTTAATAATTCATTAAGATTTTCTGTAGTGCTCTCTTCTATGTTCTGAGTTACAATAGATTCTTAACTCTAGCAGACATTGTGCTTGTTAGAAAGCATTTACTGACCTTTACTGCAAGTGGTTCAATTCTTTTTTTCCTCCCTTTATTAATACTCCATAGCTACATAAAAAAATAGCATTTAGAATGAGCTTCACATCAACTCATTTTTGTTTCAGTTTTACGGGGCGGGGGGCAACATGTTGTTGAAAGTTTTGTAAGGATACAAATAAATCACTTCTCTAAGTGGATGAAATCAGATTATACATCTCTTTTGTTGACAATTTAATGAAATAATTTAAGTTGAACAGATAAAGAACCGAAGTCTGAATTATACAAAAATAATCAGATTGAAGTATTTGTTCACTGGAGTGGTTATAACACAATTTCTGAGCTGGAATTTTTGAGTATTCAAATCACATACTTCAAACTTTAATTTTTTCTTCTTTATACAAAACTTTGGAAAAAGTTCTTGAAAAAAGTATTTATACTAAACTTTAAGAAACTTTCTTAAATCTTTACTGAAATATCAAATTCGTTTATATGCATTTATCATTTTGTTGTATCAACCATAAATCTAGTTTTATCATCTTACAATGTTCTCTCCTGCTATTCTTCTAAAAGGGACTCATGATGAGCCACTACAATGAGGATTTAAGATAAATTAACACATTTCTTAAAAGAAATTCAGGTATTCTAGATTGGATACCTTTGTTCTTGATACAAGAGATCCAAACTTGTTATTAATTCTTACAGTGCATCCTAGATTGCTTTCAAATACACAAATTGTTCAACTTGTAAACATTCAACCAATTGGAGAAAATTGAAAAAATTTGAGGCTTTATATATATATATATATTTTTTTTTTCATAGAAAAAGATGAAATTTTTCAGAGAAAATGTCATTGATTTCAGTATGCTTCGAATATTGTCCAAATATTCTCAAGACATAACAGTCAAGATTATCTAAAAAATATTCAGAAAACAAAAATTGATAAACAATAGTACCTTTGGAAAACTATCTGTGCATCTGTAATTATTTATACCATGGAACATATGAATGACTTGTACAAGACTGACTGCTTGAGTGACGGGCAGAGTATTCCTTTTCCTATGTTGTTATAGTTTAATAAATTTTACCTCTAAGCTCTCTTCTGCCAGTCACCTTTACCAGAACAAAACTTTAAAATGCTACTCACCACACGTAAATCTTGATTTATCTGAAAATGAAATTTCCTTCCTTATATACTCCATTATTCTATTTCCTCTTGATACATGTTCAGTTTGATTTAACACTGAGACTCATTATACATTGTTCCCAAACTGATGAATTTATATACTAGAAGTCAATACATGAAAAAATGTCCAGGTCCATAAAGCTTGTTGAAACAGATGAATAAAATTCTTTGGATTAAAAAGTAAAAAAGTTTCAAATCCTAAATGAAGTAATTGTAAAGCAGATTTAATTTATATTTTTCTAGTAGCATTTTTTGCCAATGTATCATTTTCATTGAAGAGACTGAAAACTGTCTGATAATTTTCCTTTTTTGTTATTATTCCATTCATCAACTCTATTAATTTGACACTCCACTATTTTAATCATTTAGATATTAGAGCTGGAAGTTACTCAGTACAGTTTTTCCTATTTTTCTATTTTTTTCACCTATGCAAACACAATCGGTGACTAGGCAAATCAAAACACATAATTATTATGGATGTTTTTATTTATTCGTTTTCTCTCATGCTAAAATTGATATATAAAATTATGCAGAACTGACGCAATTTGAAATCTGACATTGACCTTCGCAGTACACTGATGATACTGTGTTGAAACTTTAAGCATTAAGTATGTCAATGAGATAGTATGAATTGGTAAGGGGGGGAGCAATATGTAAAACCAAATAACGGACTAGACTGAAGAATTAAAAATAATGAAAATATAACTTCTTTTTTCTTTTGATAACACTGATACACCAGTATAATTCATTAAAGGTCAATTTTCTCAAATCAGTATAGTGATGATTATGTTGTTTTATTCCCAATATTTTCCACAATACATTGTAATAAATGTTGGCCTATTATTTCTATTATGCAATATTATGTAGCATGAGCACAATTATGAATACACTTTTTCAATTATAGCAGAAATGACTCTTTTGAAGTATTAAAATTCAGACGATGCCTTTCATCTCTACTTCATAGAGAAAAAATGTCACATTTTGTTATGTTTTTTTTTCTTTTTTGGGGCAACCAAGAAAAATATTTCACCTTATGTTGTTCATATAACAGACTCGTTTTTTCTTCTAATTTTCACCTTTGAAATCAATGGCTATATTTAATGTGAATTGGACAAAACAGAACCAACAATGCTTAATAAGGGTCGCAACTTTATTCCTGATGAACATCTAAGTATACTACTGCAAGTTTCCTAAAATAAAAAACAAATTTTGGTTAGGGTGTTATTATCGCAGAATTTGAAATTTTTTTCAATTTTCAAAGGATTCATAATTAATCTTGATTTTTTTTTTTTAATTTACTGATTCTTTTTTGTCCCCCCCCCCAATCAAAGCACATTTTTCTTGAGTAGATTTGTTCTGCATTACTTTAAATTTACAGTTGCTGGTATAGCTTAGGATAACTAGTCACTAGTTTCCAAATTTTATTCTTATTACCAGTAATAGGACTTACTAAATTAAACCGCCCGGGTCCCAGGGCAGACTCCTTGATTGGAGGACTCGTATGATTATTCTTTTTGTAAAAAATATTTTCCCTAAAGTTGCACTGAAGTGACTCTAGGCAAAATTAAAAGGATAGAAAGATCGTTAGATTAAGAGAAAAAAAAAATTCTTTTCAATGAAACTTGAAAACCTGTCCAAGTCAGGTATTTACATGAGTATACAAATTTTTCAAGTGCAGAAAATTTTTACGTGGGGGTGAAGAAAATTTCTTTGACTCCCCCCACCAAATTTTTTGCAACTTTTTTTGTGTCTATGCTCAGCAAAGTCCCACTCTTTATTGGGGCCCTGGGGCATTGCCCTACCTACTCAACTAGTAGTTACAGACCCGGAAGAAAACCAACTCCCTGCTTTCCTATTTCTCTTTGAATTGTAAATTGTTTCTTTTATGTTATAAATTAGAATCATAGAACAAGTACGTAATGGCTTTATGGTAAAGTGTTAGAATATGAACATCTAATCCATCAATGGGGTCTTTAGTACTAACAACAAAACCTATTTATCATGAAAATTTCTCAAATTCTTTTTGAACAGTGACCAAGAGGAAAATCACTGAACTGAGCATAATTACCAATTTCATCCAACATTAATCTTCATAGCAGATTATAATCAATCTTAAATAAATTTTGTCACCAGTCAGTTTTTGTGATCAATTTGTTCTTATTTTCATTATTTTAAAATATCTATACTTGATGGAATTCATTGAATAAGCAAATAAACATATTTTTCTATCATTCATTTTTACATTGGCATTTATTTTGCAGATGTGTATTTATTCATTTACTCCAAGACTTTTTCAGTTTAGTTTCAGTAAGACTTATAAATATTCACTTTTTCTTCCTTAGCTGGATCATTTTTTTCAATATTGTAAAGGTCATTCTTCCATTTGTTATCAGATTTATTTTTTATTCTTATTTCTTTGCTTCTTTCATTTATAAACTTATGTTTTGTTGAATTGATTTTTCATTCATTTATTCATTCATTCAATTTATCTTTCTCATTATCATTCATGGATATAAAAGAAGTTTGTTTATTTTTTTATTTTTTCATTTCGATCATTCACTGGAGAGCAAGAAACTTTATTAGTGTTTTAAATGTTTTATCAATGTTTTATCTTCAAGTCTAAATTTACTTCTGTGAATTTCCACTGAAAGTTTCCCATAAAGAATAACCTAACTTTAAATATATTTGTACCATTTTAACTTGTACAAAAAATATTTTAAAATTTCTTATACTTAGGAAATCTTTTATACTTGTTATATATCTTGTTCTGAGGCCAAGCTGATTCTTTAATTGTTGAATATGATTTTTCTTTAAATACTTTTTATTCCAGTTGAGTAACTCAACACCTATAATTTACAAAACTGAAAAAGATGTTTTTCGCCTTCTGTTATTAGCTTCTGCTCTTACCCTAACACATTTCTTATGAGACGACTGTTTCTGGTTGTTAATATTTTTCTAGGTTTCTTTATTAATATGAAGAGATTAGCACAGGCCTTTAAATATAAAGCCTAAAACTCAAGACCAATTATTTCATAAAATAATTCAATGAATTATTTCTAAATGTTTTTCAAAGATATCCAGTTAATCTTATGAGCAATCAATGCATTTCAGAAAAAAATTATTCAAATAACAAAAAATTCATGCGTATTTCATTAATCCCCCTTGCCGTTGATTAAGTAATTACATCCCTTGATCAATAAGTTAGTTTTTATTCTTTCCGGCTTTGTTATGTACAAAAGCTTTCCTTTCTGTTAACTCTTAGGCCATTAAGACCAATTGTGTTTGAATGGAAAATGCATACCCACTGCACCCGTTTGTAAAGCAAGGAGACATTAGCCATTTGATTACCAAAGATCTTATTCGTATTCATGATTGCTAGGTTGGCAAGATCTTGCTTTCAGTTGACACAATGCATTTGTATACAAACAGTGCAAATGGGCTGGACATGCACAAGCATACACGTGCGCATGCACATGTCTGCACCATTTTACACTTGACACCTTCATATAAAATATGCAAAATAAAGGAGAAGTAGATTTGGTGATTTGTTTTCTCTTTCCAACATTTTTTCAAAGGAGAAATGTTTTGGCACTAAGTACCATTTTAAAGTCAAAATCTACATAGCAAAATATATTTCATATGTTGTACTTACAAACCAGATTACTTTGCATTGTTCAAAATCATTAACCTTTGTTGTCTCCAAACTTCCCACTCCTCTTTGTTGCCTTAATTTCTTCAGCCAAATATCACCCTATTTACTCTACATTGATCCATTAGAGTAAGATAAGTGAATCTAAGAGCATATGGCTGGTCGATTAAATGATCAGTTTAGTTGGTAAAACACAAACAAAAATTAATTTTCTTGGACAATTTAGCAATCTCACGTGGTGTAAAGACCAAATTTACTGTCTGAAATGGAAGGATGTACAGATGTTTGCAAGAGCTTTTTGGGGTGAAAATGTTTTATAAAAAAAAAACAGTGTTCAGAGGTTTTAGATGCAAGACATAATTTGTTTTTTATGAATAAATCATTTAAAATTAAGAGCTTTTTAAAAAAACATGATTCTTTTCATACTAAATCAGAAAATATTCAAGTGCCGAGTAAATTTAGTTCCCTCTTTACTTGGCTGAAATCATGTTTCAATTGTGGAAGATGTAAATTTTGTCACATTTTTGTTATTTTTTCAAAAAATTCACTATTAGAGATGAATAAGTATGATATAATCATTCAAAAACTGCCTTCTGTAGGTTTCCTCACTCTCTCAAAAGAACATACATACATGCACACATACAAAAGAAAAGATACCCATTCATAAGGATTGAGTATCAGGTAGCTATGAATAATTGTGCTGACAAGATTATTCAGTACAATTCCAGCTGAAATACCTTCCCGCATTACCGTTCAAAATTTAGAATTTTTCAATTTATTAAATCTGATTCACTTTTAACTAAATAAATGTAATGGAAAGATACATTGATACTCACAAAAACTCTAGTAGAATGAAATATCTTTTGGTGCTTTAAGTGCCATATTTTATGGCACATTAAAACTCTTTTCCACAAAAAGGATCAAAAGGTAAATGCAACCTTCATTGTCCAGCCAACATTTGCTTGGAGTTAAAAAAAAAAAAAAGAGTGATAAATGAGTAGAATTCAGGGAAATGCACTTTTCTGAAACAATCCCTTGAAATAAGGTGTCTTATATGACATCTAATATGGTAAGTTTCTAGCTCAAGTGATTTTAGAGTAACTGACTTACAGATGGATCATATCATTTATTTAGTTGGTAACAAAAGTATTCATACTAAATTTTGCAAGAATACATTTAATGAAATTTACAAAACTGTAATAGCATGAAGATCTCTAGAAAAATCTACCAAGATCACAATCATCTTTATTTTTAAATGCTATTCAAAATAATGAAATTATGAAATATCAAATTTTAATTTAATGATAGTGAAAAAGAATATTAATGATTACCTGAAAATAAAAAATTTCATTTTACTTACATTGAACTAATTTACTTAATGCACATTATAGACTTTAAGTTTTTTTCTACAAACTGGCTGAAGGTACTATGATGGTTAACAATAAGGAAAATAGAAGCAGCTGACCAAATTCTAATTTCCACTGAGGTAGCTTGTGTTCACTTTAAATCAATGCCCTTGGAAGAGTCAGCTTCTGGTACCATGTAACCCAGTACAACATGCTGCATATTACTTTAAGAGGAGATGGGCTCTCTTTAGTAACTCCAATTGTATTGACAGATGGCACTACACCCAATAATCTAATTGGTCATGAAATAACTTGATTTTTATTTTTGGCAAACAGACTGCAATAACTAGCTAATAAGATGCTTGTTACCAAATATCTCTTTGAATAAGGAAAGTACATTGAGATTTTATTGAAGAATTCAAAATTGAGTTTTTCTTGCTGGAGAAAAAACTTCTGGGATTAAAATGAACTAGCTATTGAAAAAATATGGACAAAATATCCCACTTTTCTGGAGAATATTCAAACCCAGAAGAATTTATCTATTTTATTATCTTCTGATGTTTTATATTCAAAGAGATTTTTAATAATATGATTGTTACTCCAACAGAATATGATAATCTATCTAATGAATACAAAAGAACATTTGATCAAAATGAAGTCTAATTAGTCTATCACTGAAGAAAAAAACTTCTTCAAAATTTACAATAAATATGATTAAATAAAAAAAGCTAGTGTATTTTTGCTAAAGTGTGTGAATGTGTTGAATCAAATATACTACATGTTTATGTAATCTGTGATAATCAAACAAAAAAAATTATTCTAATGAATATAAATTATGGTAAGTGGGATGGATGAAATAATAATCAGTTATATTTTAGTACCAATGTGTGTGTACATATATATATATTTCTATATGTGTATATATATATGTATGGGAGAGACAAGGTTTTTCCTTTAATGCACTAACAAATGAAATATTTTTGGTGGTGATAAAAAAATTTTGATTTTAAACATCAAATTTTGCAAATTTTCACTCGTTTTGGCATTCAGTCTGTATGTTGTGCATTGAAAACCAGGAAAATATTGTCATTGGTCAGGAATGAATGCCCATCAAAAGCACAAAATGAATTGAAATATATTAATTCAACACATTTTCAATAGTACAATAAAACCAATAAGGAAATCCTCACTAAAAGTAGGGATATAATCCTTCCTTGCTTCTGGGTTGCCAGAAACAAATTCCATAAAATAGCAAGGTTTTTAAAAGGTAGCAGATTTTGCATGAAATTAGTCTGAAATGAAATGTATTGACTAGGTTTTCTCAGATATTCTGACCCCTGAACAGCTGAACCCTATGTGCTAAAAATTCTATGTTCAAATACAAGGATAACTTGACCTCAAGATGGACATAAGATAGGTTGTGTTGACCTGGTAACATTTAAAGGTCAATTTAGGATTAGGTCAATTTTAGCATTTTGATCTAAAGGAGACAAGTAATTTTCCACCAAATTCATATTAGTTACCCCTGTGTACTTGTATTTGATTTTTCTTTGTGTGTTTATGTGCGTCTGAGTGTTGGGAGGGGTGTGTACCCCTTTTTATAATTTCATGAAATTTAATTATGGTTTGCTTTCCTGTCTTATTATATTTGTGCGTGTATGTGCAAGCCTGACTTGCTTAACTTACAGATGTACACAATGTGATTTTACTCACTTTTTTATGCTCCATTTTTTAACTCAGTAGAGGTATTGATTTGAGATATATATATAGGATTTATTTAGATCCATATATTCTATTTCGATCATCAAATTTTTATTGACATTACATGCATGTGTGTGAAGCTTTTTAGGTCTGCATACATCATACATCTCATATTTGGTGTAACAGCTTGTTTTTGCAACAAAACATTTAGTTTAAAAAAAACGAACTGTAAAAAAATCACATTGACCAGTTCATATGAATCTTTATTTTGTTTTTTTGCCATTCAACTTCCATTTATTTAGCACAAATTTATCTGATATATATTTTTTTTCCATTTATTATTTCAGGTAATGACTTGTTTTACATACATGAAATTGTTTTTTTAAAATAATTTTTTTCTTCAAATTTTGGGGTCTTTTATTTTATTAAACCTTCAAACCAGCCTGACACTTGTTACTTTTTAGAAAAAAAATGAGTTAAAGTTTTAGTTGGTAGTGGGTTCTACAGTGTAACTCTAATACTAAACTGGGTACTCATTTTTCACCATTTTTACTGAAGTACAAACAGAAGTACATTTAGTGGATTGAAAGTACCTGAAATTTAAAAAAAGATTCCTTCTCAAAGAATTATCTTATGTACAAGATAGGGAATTACCTAATTATTTCATGTATAGTTTAAAATTCATGATTTTCCATTCGCATAGAATCCAACTTTAGATGTCTTAGAGGATCATAATGTTTCAATAAATCTTTCTTTTTTCTTATTTTTTGAAAATATATATAAAAAAGGAACTAGTCATATAAATAAGAAATTGCTTACTTTTAACAAAATTTTTTCTTAAATATGAGATTAAAAAATTACAATTTCTTTTGTTAGGTATATGTTTTCAAGGTAAAATAATGGCAAAAATGTCTCTTGTCATAAGTTTTTATTCCGTCATCCACTAGAACTTTTATTCAAAATAAATAAATGTAGCAGAAAAATATAAAAGTAGAGATAAAATTTATAATTAAATAAATTAGTTAAAATGAAGCAATTTGTATTGATGATGAATAATTGGAAGATCAATTAAAAGTGCCAAATCCTTTCTGTATAAATTTAGATATCAACTTGAAATTAGTTTTGTATGAACTGATCCAATAGTCACAAAATGAGTTTATGTCATCATCATCTGTCTTTTAACATCTGTCGTTGGACATAGACCTTCCCCAGAATCTGCCACATTTTTCTATCATGGCCATTGCAGAGCCAGTATTTTCTGAACTTGTCTAGTTCATCTCTCCATCTTGTATTTTATCGGCCTCAATTTTGCATGTGGTCTCTGGGGATCCATATTGTGAGTCGTGATGTCCATTGGTTGTCTTTCATTCTTGCAACATGACCAGCCCATTGCCATTTGAGTTTTCTGAAAGATTTTATGATGTCTCAGACTCCCATTTTCTTTCTGATATATTGTGCTGTCTTGTGACAGGTTCCATGTTTCAGCTCCGTAAGTGACCATCAGGAGGATGCATTGGTTGTATACACTTCTTTTTAGGATTATTGAGATCGTCTTGTTTTTGAAGGTTGAGCTTGCTCCGCCAAAGGCCTGCCATCCTGAAGTGATTCTTCACTTGATTTTTCCTTTTGTGGGTTTCATAGAGATTTGTTATTCTTGGTAGATGTAATGGTCTACTTTCTCCAGGTTTACATCTTAGATTTTGATAGCTATGTCCTTATTTTCAATGTGATTGTGGCACATGATTTTTGTTTTATTGAAGTTCATGTGTAGGCCAACTTATTTGCTTACTTCATTCAGTTCATCTAACATTAGTTGGAGGTCTTGTAGGTTCTCTGCAAAGAGGACGGTGTCGTCTGCAAAACTGAGGTTGCTCAGATACTCGCCATCTATTTTGATTCCTCTATTCTTCCAGTCCTGGTTTTGGAAGATCATCTCAAGGCAGGCTGTTAAGAGTTTGGGTGAGCTGGTATCACCTTGTCTTACAATTTTTTGGAGCTGGAAGGGTTCAGAGTCTTTATGTAGCCTGATAAAGGAGTGGCTCTGATTGTATATATGTTGCTGTACTCTGGCATATACAGGGTCTACACTTGCAGAATGATAGGCTTCATGACCATGGGAATTTCCTCAGAGTCAAAAACCTTCCTGAAGTCTATAAATGCTTCTCTTTCAACTGGTTTATTGAATGGAGAAAGTCCATGGTCAAGTAGTTTCTTCTAAATGCAGCCTGTTTCCATGGTTGGTTTTCATCTAGTGTTTATGTGATCTGGTTGGTGATGATTTTTATGAAAAGTCTGTAGATGCAATTGAGTAGTAGGCTTATAGGTCTGTAGTTGTTTAGGTCTTTGAGGTTTCCTTTTTTTTTTTTTTTTTTTTTTTTTTTTTCAATCAAAAATTTACTCACCAGTCACTTCATCCTGAGGCACTAGCAATACTGCTGTCTAATTATTCAGACAAGGGAATATGTAGTGAGTAATATATTTTAAACTTAGTGCAGCATTATAATCTGACAAATCCATAAAATGAGCCTAAATGAGATCTTTCATTTCTTTCAAAGTTAATCTTACATAAATAATGTTGGTCTATAAACTTGTGATTCAATTAATTACTTGAGATTTTAAAACCTTCAGCAGTTTTATTTAGTTCAATAAAAAAAGTTTTTGACCCAGAAAAAATTGAAGAATTGTTTTTCACTATTGACAGGGTTGGTTTCCTAGAATAATGTATACAAAATCAACTTTTTTTTATGCATAGATCAGATTTATGAGGATTAGAAAAATAGCTGTACTCACTACCATATATCTCTCAGCTGTTTTTTGCACAAATACTAAAGAAAAAATCTCAATAACGCCCCTGTCACCTACACTCCCCACCACACCAACCTCTGACTACTCAGCCTTACTTACTGGCATCACAATTCTTTTAGTCTGGGATTGCTCAAAGATTTTCCCATTTGATAGGAACACTCTACTTTCAGATAGCAGGTGACACCTGTTCTTACCAGAATATTGACTGTATTAGTTATTTGCTTGCTACTTGTGTATAAATATGAAAATGGGACATTAAAAACTATCTAGGGGAGGTTATGGTGCATATTTTTAAATTTTGTGGCTTCTCTTGTAACCTATTGTCCAGCCTCCCACAAAATTTGGTTAAAATTCATGGAGAACTTCTGGTAATGTTATGTGGACATATTGAAAGAAGAGTATGAAAATTTCAGATTGGAGAGTCTCCAGTTCTAGTTGTTCTGTATCTCCAAAAGTTCAAATGAATGTCAATCAAAATTTGTGGAAGGGTTGGCAATAGGCTATTGAGGAAGTCAGGGAAATTTGGGAGCAGACCCATGCACGATTATCTCCCCTACACCCTAGCTAACTGTCAGCAACTACAAAATATCTCCAGTTCTGTCTGTACACACAGTATCTCCTGAAGTTCTGAATGAATTTCAATGAAATTTCAAGGGAGGGTGGACAATAGATTATGAAAGGAGTCATGGAATTTTAGAGCATAATTATTCCCTCTGCATTGCAGCTATCAGTCCATGCTGCGCAGTTTCTCAATTTGCAAATGCAATATCGCCAGAAGTTCTCAGGGAATTTCAATTAAATTTTGTGGAAGGTGGGCAATAAACTGTGAAATGAATTATTTCTTTGCAGCTAATACATACACAATTACCTCCCCTATGTTATTGCTGTCAGTCCATAGAGGTGTTTGAAAAACAGCTCCAAATCTGAGTGGTAAATTTGGTAAAAATCTTTTACATGCTCATAATTTTTTTCCAAAGATCAGTTTTGGTTGGATTTCGGATGTTAATGTATGCTACCAACCCTGTTAATGATGCAAAATTCAGCTTGGCCTTATTTTTTTTTCACTTCCTTCACCCACCCCCACAGGAATGAATCATGAAAATAAAGAAAAGTAACATGTGATTTCTAACACTGAGTTAATTCTCATCCAATCTGAAATTTTCTGAATATAACCTTTTTGTATGTTTGTAACTTTTTTCCCCCAAGTCAGATTGATTGAATTTTAGACATGTCATGGCATTAACCCAATGTATAGTGCAAAATTAAGCCTGGCGTTACTTTCTTTTTTTTTTTCTGGATTCAGCCCCAAAATGGGTTATTTTTTCAGGACTAATTAGTTTAATATATATCCAGAGAAAAATTGACTTTTATTCAATTTTTTCTTAATTTGGCTGTGATCGTCATCATTGATAGTCAATATAAAGGATCTATGAATTTACATGTAAAGGGAACTAACTCTTATTTGTATAACAAATGGTTCTTTCCCTTGAAGATATCATAATGGCTACTGTCAATGATTTCTTCCTTCATTCACTACAGAGCCCTGTCTTCGCAGTTATATAATATAATTCTAATCTCTCCGTCTTTAACTTTAAAGAGAATCCTAAATAAAGAATATGAAAAATTATAATTTAGTTGGCATATACATATGACTTATACTTTTTTTTTTCTTTCTCAGTTACGAAAAAATCATATTAATAAAATATTAACTATGTATGTCATTTCCTCTTTTTATCATTTGATCCCTACAATGAAGGTAATCCTCCGTTCAATTGGAGCCATATGCTAGATCATATTATTGCCGTTATTTCATTCATTTCCATGTTCACAACAGATGTCTGGTAGCTGCTGCTGAGGATCGAATCTCTAGTGCCTTCCCCTTTATCCTCACTACCATGCTTAAGACATTTCCAGTCCTTCCTTGAATCGCCAATTCTTCCAGATCATCATTGTTACAGAAAAGAATTTTTTTCTTTTTCTTTTGAATAAATAATAACATGTAAAAAATTTTTTTTTAAATGAATAAAATTGTTTAGAGAAAAGCTAAAGAGTCTTTCACAACATTCTGAAATTATAGATATAGAATACTCAAGAGCTACATGCTTTAAATAATTTATTTACACAATTTTCAACTTTTCTCATTACCATCAACTTATGATATAATGAACAAAAAGTATTCACTGCATCCTTTGTGTATTATCTGTGGATGATGTGAATAAACTTGAAAAACATTTTGCTTTCGAGAATTTCTTTCATCATTTAAAATTGATTATTTAAGCAGAAGTAAAAGTTTTTTAAAAAAGGTAAGTTTTCAGTGATCGATTATGAAAATCTTATTGTTTGCATAATTAAATTCATTATTCAACTTCGAAAAAGATAGGAAGTAATTCATATATAGAATATCAGAAGATATTTTTCCAAATAAGAATTGAACAAATTTTGAATTTATAAAATGGTAACATTTTGACTGACCACACATGATGAGGGTATTTTTGAGGATATTCAAAAAATAACATCTTATCCCATATAACTTTTCAGAGATTTAATTTGAAAATTGCTTTAATTTTTCATTCTATTCATTATTTGTTTCTATCTAAATTATGGACCCAAACTGTACTTGACCTATACAATTTACATTGCAGAGTTATCTATACCTGATGAAGAATTCTGATCAGTTTGTGTGCTAAGAATCTACATAATGTCTTCTGATTACATGATTTATGAGCTATTGGATCTGCTCTCTAAGGTAATTTTAGCTTTATGGTTGTACAACTTGCAATTAAAATATTGGTGACTGTTTCTGGTTTCAGTCATACCAGGTTTTGAGAGTTGTAATTATAGTGGCAAGCAATACTTGCTACCTCAAAAAAGATGAAAAGGATCTCTCAATAACAGATGTATGAAATCAGAAGCCACTATTGCCCACAAAGAAAGCAAACAATAATTTTCTGTTAGATTGGCACATTTCCAAAAACCTTCAGAAATTAGCTTATTTATGAAAAATAAGGTTAAATCATATCAATTTAATTATTTTAACAAGACATTAATAAATGACAATGATTATCAAATTAAGATTATTAATCAATAGCTGAATCTTCTTTGGTATTTTTAAAAGTTATAAATTGGTATTTTATTTAAAAGTAAAAAAATGCTTTTGTCAGAATTTATATTGTGCTTTTTTAAATGTTATTTTTACTTTCTTGGTAATATCTGTTCAAAGATAAAAAGATATCCCTGTATGTCTTTATTAGTGCAGGTTTTGATGTAGTACGGTTAAGGTATTGTCGTTTGAATTATTGTAACTAAGCATAAGCTGAAAAGAGGAATACAGAATTCTCTCAAATTATGACTCTGTGATTATGTCAGTACACTACAAAGTCTATGGTAAACTTCAAGGTATATTTTCTTTGAAATGATATGCAAAAACAAAGAAAGGTATATCTATCTTCATCCTTGAACAATAAGCAAATATCATCAAGGCATTACTTTCTTTTTTTTTTTTTAAACATTTTTTAAAAATTGAATGAAAGTAAATCAAATAGTTTCAGTTCAAATTTCAGTACCTAGCCTTTATGAAGAAACTAATGAATACAAGTTCAATACAAGGAGCTCCAAGAAAAATGTATCAAGAGTCTAAGGATTGCAAGTCTCTAAAATAATTACTCAGTCAAATTAGAAAAAAAAAAACGCATGAGTATGTAGTCATGAATTAGAATCTAATCTGATTTCTTTCTTTCCAAATATTGTAGATCTAGCATTTTCTTACAAACAGCTTAATTAATAATTTTTATTACTTTCATTTTTTTTTTGTAGGACAATTTACAAGTGACAATAAATTCCAGTGATGCTGCAGAAAAATTATCTCTTTCTTTGTCATGGATGCTGAGGGAAATAGATGAAGATAGCTCACTCATTTCTTCTTTTTTGTCAAAAGGAATCCTCTGCCGGATAAGTATTCATTTTTTATTCTCAATTTTTAAAGTATTTTTTCAGTTTATATCTCTATCTCGAACAGTTTATAACAGAAACTTACTGCACAAATACTTTTTTTGTATTATTAAGTATGTTCTCGTTATTTCTTTCATATTTCATATTAGTTAACACATTGTAAAAATATTCTTGGATATATTGAAATTTCTGAGATTTTTGTTAAAAAACAAACTACTGATTCATTCAAGTGGAATAGTCCATTGTTTCAAATGGTAGGTACGAAATATTCTTACCAGCAAAATTATTACTTCTGAGTGGAAGAGTCCATTGTTTAAGAAAGAGAAACAGAAATCTTTATTTTATAGATAGAAGATAATCATTCATGTACCATGATTTAGAGTGAATTTATCTTGTAAGCTTTCTATATAACCCCTCTATATTATATATATTCAATCGGGATTTTATTCAAGCAATACTATGTTTTTACTCATGGATATTTTGAATTGGTTGATTCCATGGAAACCAAATGCGATCAAACTGTAAAAAAATTCAAAGTGTAGTGTAAACTGTATCAAGGCTGAAGTTATAATAATTGTAATAATTATGTCTCAGAATCATGTCTCAGTGATTCTAATTAAGCTTATCCCCCCCCTTACGCTTCAAACTTGTCATCATAGTCAATAATGGCCTGCAAGGCCTCCTGGATATTCACAAGCCTATGCCTTGTTGTCATGGCATTGAAATTCAATCATTTTTGCTAATTTCAAAGCATACCACATGGATGTTGCCATGTTCTTCAGACGGATTCAGTAGCTATACCCCTTTATGGCTAAATTGTACTTTTAGATTCAGATTCAAATCTGGCTGATCCCTCTGGAAAGGGTTAAAGTAGATGAATTTAAAAAATTGATTATTGATACTAACAGACTTAGGAGATATGTAGTGGGAGTTCTTCAGAAATTACACTCCAAAGTACTGAACTGTTAGGTGAAACATTGTCATCTCCTCTCTTTCAGAAGGATTTAAAGTATAAATCAAAAATTATAATCTGAGATAAATTGAAAGAAAAAAAGAAATATTCATTTAGTTGTAATGGGTAAATAATTGATCTTCTATTTTATACTTTTCAGAATTTTTTCTGCAGTTTTTCTCCCAACTTTCTGCTCACTGTGAATTCAGTCCTGACATTTTTGCTTCATTTGAAAATATATTGGAAATTTTAAATGTAAGTTAAAATTACTCTATAACTGATGGGGTTAAAAGCAAAATGTAAAAATGATTTTATCAATAATCAACACAATAATTTAGTAAAATGTCTATAAGGATGTTTTTCTCTTTATGTTTTTGTTGCAAATTTGTTTCCATTTTCCATCAAACTGACATGCATTGAAGATGAATTCATTTTTTTTTCTGCATTTGAAAGCAGTGCTACAAGTTGTACTTCAAGCAAAACAATTTTTACTATAATTTAATAACCTTAAACGGAACCTTTTTATTATAATGACACAAAAACGGTCCAGTGGGTCTCTTTTTTCTTCCTAGAGATTAAACATATATTGCAAAAATAATTCACATTTAAATAGAAAAAAAAATAATGTAAGTACAAGTTAAGAGCTTTTGATGCATTAAACACCAATTCAGTTATTTGATCTTGAAAATTTCTTGAATATACTCGAGTTGATACATCAAATTTCTTTTTGATGATTTATACGCTCTAGGTATGGGATTTAGTCAAGTCTTGGTATCATCAAACACACATTTTGTTAAATTTCAACTTGACAGAATAATTTTACAAAATCAAATCAGCTTCCCTACTTATGTTCATTGAATATTTCAGTCAGCTTCATAATATGATTAAAATTAAATGAGAGTACTTAAATATCCTTGTAGGATAGTCAATGTAGATATTTATCCATATTGCACTATCTGATGAGGATATGATATACCATCTGTTTTGTCAAGTGAACTAAAGCCCTTTATATGACTAGTTTTTATTTTTTTCCTCATTAGGATATTGTCTTACATCTTTGCTTTATTGTTTGCTGGTTTAACTCTACAGCCCAGCTCATACTAAGTGGCACATACAAACTATCTGCTCTTTCTTCTTCTCTCTTTGGCTTCTTATTTTAGTTAGAGTTGCATTCTAATTTGCTGAAAATAGGGCAGTGGAGTTTTCACCAGTTGTGGTGTATTGTTACCCTGCTGTTACAATCTTCACTGTCACTATGTCTCACAAGGGAGGGAGTTGTAACCCATTGTATGGCACTAGTCAGTGGATGCTTGACATTGTATCATGTGCACCACTAATCATAAGTTTCCATCCCCGAAGGGTTAATTCATTGCTCTTCTTCCATGTAAACTTCTAATACCCATTTGCAAGCCAAATTTACAGTTCACTGAGCAAACTGCAAAGACTTTGCCCTGGTATTAATGTCTTTTTGATTTGCCGTATTTTGGATGACCTGATATTAGCCTCAGATCATTGTCATCATTTTGCACTTTGTTATAGGGATTTATTGTGTGTGATATGACAATTTAACTTGTTATTTTTCTTTATGGTGAAAAAAGCAAGTATGAAAAAAACAAAACTCATAACAGAAGATAAAAATATTTTTAATATATTAAAAAGATTACTGCTTGTGTTGTATATTAAATAAAGACAGTTCTATATAAACATGAAGCAAAATGTGTATTTGCTGTGGTGGCTACCTTATATTTAAGTTTATTTAAAGCTGGATTGAAAAATAATTTCTCTTGGCAATCTTAAATGTTATTCTACATATTCAAGATAAATACTCATTGGTGCTTATTTTTTTATATCTTCTGACTTTGAGCATTAATAATCATTTTTCTTTAAAAACATCTTAAATAATGTATGCTTATATTATCTATGTTAAAAATATCTTATTTATATTATGGTATTTTGACCTGACAAAATCATGAAAGACTAATTTTATTTTATTTTAGTTAATAAAAAACAGGTTTTGTTTTCCTCTACATATAGTTTTTTTCAGTAGTAAATTAAATCCTTGGCAGATCCATTAGGCAAGTGATGATACTGAAAACTTTTATTTGCTTATCAATTACTGCTTTTCCATTTCACTCCTTTGACTTCTCTTCTGTATCTAATTTTGTTCATTATTTAGAAAATCCTATCCTTGTATTCTCTCAATTGTCATATATTCAGTTTAGTAGTTGAGAAGAAATTAAAGTTCCAAACGATAGTTCCTCATAATTTTTTATCAAGAAATTTTTTTTCAGTTTATTTTTTTTTTTGATACTGTAATTTATTGAAGAAATGTTAACTTGATTTTCTCGTAGAGGACTTTATTTTCTCAAATATCAATTAATAATGAATCTCAATCATTTGGCCCTTATTTTTTGTCTTTGTAATATTGATTACAGACAAACAGTTTCTTTCAAATTAACATCATAAACAGACAAAATATTTTTTGCATGTGAATGTGTATACATGTGTGTATGTTTTATGCATGCATATTCTGTGAAAGACCATAGAAAAGGGAAATTGTTTTTGTTTTTTTTAATTCTTTTTTTAACATTTTAATTCAATGAGTGTAAGTATTACTCAAACATTTAGGATGTAACGATCTTGCCATACTGCAGGCCATTATCAAGATCGAATGAAAAAGGATTAAAAAACTGAACATGTCATTTTCAAGTTTCAAATTCAGCATTGTAGCATCATGATGATGTCAACACATGAAGTAATACACAAGCAAAATTTTTTGCTGGACTGAATGCTTTCAAAATCCCAATTACCTTAACTGAAGATCTTTCTTGGTCTTTTTTTTTGGGGGGGGGGACTATTTGGTAAAGCTGATTAAATGTTAGCCCATTTGATGGATGTTTTAGTATTCTATTTACATTTTTTACATTTAGATGGATGTTGATTGATTCATTATCATTCAAACGTGAAACTTTCAAAAAGCCTTAATACCGTAAATTAAACTTTGAGAGAAATGTTTTTGTGGTGTCAATGTGGCTTAGTCAAAAAAATAAAACCACAGTTTTTATTTAAATTTAAACTCTCATATTTAAGCTTGTTTGGACTAAACTAAACTGAATGTAATTGCTTATGATTTAGATGGAAACAAAAACTAATTTACCTTCAAACTATTTATATTCTAATTAGATAAACCCAAAGAAGTACCAAATAATAATACTTGTATCGTAGATTTGATGCTTCTTTGGACTGTGTTTATTTAATTAAAAGAGAATTATCTAATTCAATTTTTTTTTTCCACTCAAAGTGTACAATGTAATTTAACAAAGAAAAAACAAAACCTAAAAAGTTGACAATAGAGAATTTTGCATTTTATTATGAATTCAAATTTCATTATTTTCCAATAATTATTTGAATTTCAGATTTTAAAAATTAAAGTTTATCAGATATTCAAATTTGTTTTGATTTTTTTTTGTTTGCAAAAGTTTTAAGAACTGAAAAAATTTCCAAATAAAACAATCTTCATCATATTATTCATCACTGGTTATAGACCTCTCTATCATTGGCGTCATGGAGCCCATAATTTCTGAACTTGTTTAGTGCGTCTAGCCAACTTATATTCTGCCAGACACGGTTTGGCATGTGATCTCTGGGGTTCTACATTAAGAGTCTTGATATCCAGCAGTTATTTGACATTATTGCATCATGACCAGCCCATTGCCATTTGAGTTTTCTAATGGATTCTATGATGTCTCAGACTCCTTTTTTCTCCATAATATAGTACTGTCTTGTGATCTCTCCATATGATGTTGAGCCTGATTCTTCCATGTGCATGTTGCATACTTCTCAGTTTATGGGTCAGCTTCTTGGTTAGGTTCCATGTTTCAGCTCCATATGTGACTATCTGGAGGGTGCATTGGTTGTATACCCTTCTTCTTTGGACTAATGGGATTTTCTTGTTCTTGAAGGTTGAACTCGCTCTACCAAAGGCTTGCCAATCTAGAGTGATTCAGTGTTTTATACACTTGATTCTGATTCCTTATGATTCAAAGGAAAAACTTGAAAAGGCTTTAAAACTGCAACTAAACTTTATTTTAGAAAAAACAAAATTTTAACCATTAGAAAAAACAAAATTTCAATCTATTTGATGATCATGAGTAACAATCCTCATGTATTCAATAACATATAATTTGAAGATACAGCTGTCAGTCATGGTACTTTTTTTATTTTTAAGGTAGTTCATTTCCAGCTAATAATCACTCATAGCTGGCATATCTGTCTCTTAACTTTTTGCAGGTCATCATTTAGTTTCCATGTGGTTGAGTGTTTCATGGAGGGTTCAAATTCCAAACAATGCTAGGCTGCCTCTACATGATAGTCAGTCTGGGTCTTCACTGTTTAATATTCTGTCATGAAGGTTCCAAATTTCTGAGACACAAGAGTCCATCTACCAACCACTTGAGAATACCTTGAAATTCTTGCAGTATTTCAGTCTCGAGAGCATCAAAGTATTTGTTACTGTTGATTTCAGGCACAAATGCAAGGATATTTTCACGCTTAACACAAAATTTGGATCAGCATTGTACAAACTACTGAATCTAGATGTTGTCATATGTTTCTGCTAACTCTGAGCCAAAAGATGAAAATACCCTTTTATTTTAATACCAGGGAATATTGCCCACATATAAACTTCAAAGCTAATTTAAGAAAACTTGTACAAGCAGCATAGAATTAGTAATATTTCAAACACTAAATATTTCAAGCTAAGCTATCTAAGATTTTATTTCAGTTAAGTAAATCAGTTTTGTTTCATTGCTTTAAATATTAGACAAGTTCTTATCTCTCTCTCTCTCTCTCTCTCTCTCTCTCTCTCTCTCTCTATATATATATATATATATATATATATATATATATATATATATATATATATATATATGTATATGTATTTTCCAAAGGCCATTGTCTTATAGAAGGTGATATTAATCTCCTTTACAATTATAATGATGGTAATTTTTTTGTTTCAATTTCAGAGTATTGCTGATACAGGAATTCAAAGTAAGTTATTTCAAGTATTACACTTTGATCATTTTGAAATTGTTCTTGGATTAATTATAGAAGTACCAGGAAAACAAGACTGAAGATACTGAATTACTTTAGCTTTTATTATTTTATGTTGATATTTCATCGTTGCTGTATTTGAAAATGTTTAAAACCTTTCTAATTTGTTTAAATTAGAATTAATCCACCTTAATACAATTCATTCCCTGTTTTTTGTATTAGAAAAGCATTCAGTTTATGCAGAATTGAAGTGATGATGATAAAAGTCACAGTTCATTGTTACCCACTTAAAAAATGTCTCTTTGTGAAAATCAACAAGAGTTTCCTTCACTTGTTGACAATCCCCAGAATTAAAAGAACTGCATACTTCAGTACCAATTTCATTTTTCAACAGGATAGCACCCAGAGTGCATACCTTTGCTGACACTTTGTCAGGGGTAGTTGTGCATGGATCTGACCAAAAATGTAATCACTTCTTTCATTGGCCATTGTCCAACCTCCAACAAAATTACATTTAGAGATATCGTGTGGACAGACATGAAATTGTGACAATAATATGGTATGGACATGTAGGGGAGATAGCTATGAATGGATTTGCTCCTCCCAAATTTAATCATTTCTTCTGTGGTCTAATACCCGCTCATCTACAAAATCACATTGAAACCTTTGGAGATATCGTGGGGACAATCATGCACATATATATAAATGTATGAAGAAAAATGGAAAAATATCAATCAAAAACAAATCCCTGGATCCACCCCAAAGTTTAACCAACTCTTCCACAAAATTCATTGAAATCCATTGAGTATTTTTCAAGATATCTTGCGGACAGATATGTAGAAAGTCAGAGCAAAAGACTGATGCTACCGAATACATGTATACTTATCCAACTTCATTGGCAGAGGCAATAATTGGCTTAGAAGCCCAAAGTTGGAAATTTATTTGCTTAAGACAAGAATCAAATAGTTAGCCCCAAAATGGAAATATGCAGTCTGATCTCAAGAGACCAAGCCTCTCTCCTAAGTCTTGAGAATTCATCTAAAAGAGTTCAATATATATCAAAATATATCTAAGCCCACAACAGAAATTTGTACTGGTCCTGATAGAACTATTTATTCTTGCAGAGTGAAATAGATTCCATGTAAGGTTCAGTAACTGTTTTGGCCTGGCATGAATTGAGTTTTATTTATCATTGGTGGTAATGATCATCACATGACCTGGTACTTGGATACTTGCATTTCATTACTTATTGCCAACAGTTCCTTGCTCTCATCATCATCAGTCTTGAATCGTCCATCAGTCGACATAGTGGGCATCGCAGAGCCAGTACTTTCTGAATTTGTCTAGTTTATCTCTCCATCTTGTATTCTGCCGGCCTTGGTTTTGCATATAATCTCTAGGGATCCATGTTGTGAGTTGGGATGTCCATTGGTTGTCTGCCATTCTTGCAACATAACCAGCCCTTTGCCATTTAAGTTTTCTAGTAGATTCTATGATGTCTCGGACTCCTGCTTTCTCCCTGATATACTGTGCTGTCTTGTGATCTCTCTATGTGTGGTTAGGCATGATTCTCTCATGTCCTGATTTTGGAAGATCATCTCAAGGTAGGCTGTTAAGAGTTTGGGTGACTTGATATCACCTTGTCTCACAATTTTTTGTGCTGGAAGGGTTCAGAGTCTTTATGTAGCCTGATAAAGGAGTTGCTCTGATTGTATATATGTTGCTGGCATATACAGGGTCTACACTTGCAGAATGATAGGCTTCATGACCATGGGAATTTCCTCAGAGTCAAAAACCTTCCTGAAGTCTATAAATGCTATGGAAAGTGGCATTTTGTATTCTACCACTTTCTCTTTCAACTGGTTCATTGAATGGACATGGTCCATGGTCAAGTAGCTTCTAAATGCAGCCTGTTCCCGTGATTGGTTTTCATCTAGTGTTTTAGTGATCTGGTTGGTGATGAATTTTATGAAAAGTTTGTAGATGCAATTGAGTAGTAGGCTTATAGGTCTGTAATTGTTTAGGACTTTGGGGTTCACGTCATATTGTTATTCATCCTGAGGCACAAGCAATACTGCTGTTTAATTATTCAGACAAGGGAATATGTGATATATTTTAAACTTAGTGCAGCATTATAATCTGACAAATCCATAAAATGAGCCTAAATGAGATCTTTCATTTCTTCGAAGTTAATCTTACATAAATAATGTTTGTCTATAAACTTGTGATTCAATTAATTACTTGAGGTTTTAAAACCTTCAGCAGTTTCATTCAGTTCAGTAAAAAGAGTTTTAGTTTTAGTGTTTTAGTGATCCGGTTGGTGATGATTTTTATGAAAAGTTTGTAGATACAGTTGAGTAGTAGGCTTATAGATCTGTAGTCGTTAAGGTCTTTCAGGGTTTCCTTTTTTATGTAAAAGCATTGATTACTGTGTTCCAGTCTTCCGGGACTTTACTCTGTTTTGGACATAAGTTGAATAGAATATTTAGTTTTTTATTGACGATCTCACTAGTGTTTTTGTGTTCATCAATTGTGATGTTATCTGGTCCAGGGGCTTTTCCTTCTCTTGTTTGTTTGATGGCTTGTTTTACCTCTCATGGTATAACTTGGGAAATCCTCAAACTGATTGTCTGCATTTTGCATATCCTGTTCGGTGTTTTGTTGTTCATGAAAAGTAAACTTTATGGTAGAATTCTTTGGGGCGTTAAACAATTCTGTCTTTGTCTGTTGTTACCTCTCCGTTTTCTCCGAGTATGTTAGTTATTTTTTTCTGTCCTATACTGAGAGCTTTGTTTATTGTTTTAAAGCCCCGACATTTTTCGAGTGTGGTTCCAATGATAGCTGTCGTGTCTTTTGTCTTCTCTTAGTTTCTTTTTGATCATTTCATTTCGTTCAGTCTCTTCTATTTCTTCCCTTGTTGTTGGTGGTGGTTTGAGGTTTCTGCTCTTTTCAATGAGTTCCCTGGTTTCATCTGAGATGCTATGAAAACAAAGTTGAATATGAACCTTTTAAACATTCAACTACAGAAATGGATATATATAACCAAAAACCAAAACCAAAATAAATTATTACCACTGAAATCATCTAAAATAAAATTAAGAATCTGAAAGAGGTCATCTGTAATCTTGATCCAAAATGCTTAGACTCTCTTCATATCCACAAATTGTCCATCATAACAAAAGATTTCATGTATTGACATTCCATTTGCTGCATAGCTGCTGGAATTGTCAGGAAGATTGCTAGCTTGACTATTTTTCTGCTGTATAAATAGAAATTTTAATCCTTGGTCTTATGTATGATTTATTTTCAGCAAAATGCACAGTTGTTCTCCAATTTGCCGAAGACCTAGTTAGTTACATTACCAACCAATTGCTGCCATTTCACTTTCGCTTGAAGGTTTGTATCCAGTCATATTACATTTTTTCTTTTAAGCAAAGTATAATTTCTTCAATACATAGATACTTTTTTCTTCAAACATTTAAAGCACAATTAAGAAACCGTCTCTAATTTTTGTTTTTTTTGTAATCATCATCAGAATTAGATTCTTCTGAAATTTGCATTTACTTTTTACTTTAATATTGTTGAATCATGGTGACCCTGACTGAATAACTAGCCAAGTGGCAGGGTATTCTTCCCTTTTCACTTGGTGGTTTTCTTGTGTCAGCAGTATAGAACACACCATATGAACCATGAAAATTCACATGAGATACCACATACTTTCTAAAAATAGTTTTGTCAAATTCTTGCTATTGAGTTTTGACTTTGTCATTGTTGTGAAAACCAAAAATAATGACTTCACCTAAAACCAGTGATGTCATGACTGAACAAATGAATTGCGTACACAAAAACAGATTAATTCTCTAAACTTGGGTCAAATTGTTTTATTGCAGGAACAACTAATAAAGGAGTTGAGATGGGATATGTCATTTTGGAATTCTATTTCGTTCACCTTTTACATTTTAAGGAAGCAAAGAAGTTTGACCAACACAGCCAAGCTTGTTAGAATTTTTTTTTTTTTTGTGTTTTGGATCTTTTTGGACTTTTGTAATCTTATGTCACCACTACCAGACACACCACTAGAACATGCTTTTTACAAAAAAAAAAGAATGAGGTTGGTGTGTCTTTTTGGACTCCTATATAATTGTGTCAACACTACTGAGCACACAACTGTGATTCATTTAATGGTTAGAGTGGTGTTTATATAGTTCTTAATCATTTGATTTATCTTTGTAGAAATCAGTTCAGTTTTCAACTTTGATCTTGGTAAACAAGCACCTGTTTGAATATCAACACTTTCCATTGTATATAAGTAACATTTTCTTCCTGCAATTTTCGGTCATTGTTCATGATTTTAATCAGGAATGTTGTCATTTTAGCTTGATACATATTTTAACAACAGTTCTATTTTGTTCAATGTAAGGAGAATTTCAAATATGCATTCTTTGTCTTGGGATGGGGGGTAAATACTTGCATTTCAAGTTGTAACAAGTTTTAGAAAAAATAAGATATTGCATTGTATTAATAATATATCTTCGAAGAAGAGATGGATGTGATAAAAAAAAAATAGAGTAAATTCTGTTTTTTTTTTTGTTTGTTTTTTTTGTTTGTTTGTTTTTTTAATGAACTGCTACGTGGATCAAATAAAATCAAACCAGTCAAAGAAGTTTAAAGATTTAGAAGAACTTTGGCACTTAAATAACCTTGTTGGTAATGAATTTCAAGCCTTTCGTGGTTCCAAGGGAAATAACTCATCCCGATGTGTTACAAAAATCAACACTTGGAAATTCATGTAGAATTTTAGAAAGAAATTTTTTTTATTTTTTTACTTGACCCAAGTCATATTGCAATATATATAATTATTTTCTTTAATTCAAATTCTCACTCTGACCTGATAATCAAGAAATTTTAGAAGCTTTTACCTTGGTAATTCAAATATCGTGCCGGGACATCACAAATGAAGATTAAAAAAGGTGTTCTACATCTGTCACAGATCCTCCAATGACTAATTGGAGAGGCACATTTTTTCTGTAATGGCAGCAGAAGAAGGTCTGGCAACCAGGTTATAGTTTTACTGTGTCATTTTCTTTCTTACGGGTCATTCAATGTCAAATCAACAAAACTTTGAGGCAAAAATACCACGACCATCACAGATTTATCTTAAATTTGGCACAGTTATTGATCTTTGAGACAAACTGAATGGTACCTGTCTCACTTTCATAGCTCAAATGGTTCCGGAGATACAATCTTCTGAACTAGTGAATTTTTTAGGGTTGTGAAAAATTTTGTAAATCAACATCGCAGTTGTTTTTACACTTTGAAAGCTCATTTATACAGCATTTTCAAGTACTCCTTCTAAAAACTTCTTTATAAACATTCTTACAAATGGGATATCTCATTTTATGTGAAAATTTAGAAGCTTTGATTACTATGTATTATGCCAATTGGTCTCGCCAATAAAGAATTTTCCTTCTCCTATCATCTATGCTGGTTTTACCACTTCCAACTTATTGGCATTCCCATCACCTATGGGACTACTGACAGATCA
This sequence comes from Thysanoteuthis rhombus, assembly GCA_963457665.1. Classification (NCBI taxonomy): domain Eukaryota; kingdom Metazoa; phylum Mollusca; class Cephalopoda; order Oegopsida; family Thysanoteuthidae; genus Thysanoteuthis; species Thysanoteuthis major. The sequence continues at coordinate 10,603,088 of OY735213.1, read as the reverse complement.
ACAGGTTAACCTACAGGTCCCAACCAGGGTGTTAAAAAAAAAAGTAACCTGCTACAGTACACGCCTACTCATAGGGAAGTACAAATGATTAAAACATGTAGTGATAAGGAAGTGCAGAAATCTAAATCAAAGGTTGCTGTCTTTATTTGAGAGGATGCTCGACAAAAACTTACACAAAAGAACTTACTGCTTCATTGCCTGTAGGTGCAAGGCATAGAAGACTGGATACCTATATAAGTTGTGGCCCTTCAATAATGTTTTGGTCTGTGTAGAAAAACATAACAAAACCAAATTACATTTCAAAGTATTTAAAGCAGCTGTTTCAGCTTATTGTTTTAAAGTATCTCAACCATCTTTTATGGATAAATCAACACTGAATGCAAAAAGCCTCATTTAGTTCTTTATTGTTGACTGATTCGAAATTTCAGTTCAAAACAATGTGCAAAATTTGTGCCATTACAAATTGTCCAGAAGCTTATAGTGTCAAATACCTTTGTCAGGTCAACAAAGATGACATACAGCCCTTTGTTTTGTTTACGGTATTTTCATTGGATCTGCCTTTAGACAAAAATCTCATCAGTTGTGCTTCAATTAGCTCTTAAGTCACACTGGCTCTCTGGGAGGTGATCTTCTGTAACTTGTGTTTAAAACAAATAAGACATACAAACTATACTTTCTGTTTTGCTGCAGTACACAAATCAGAATAGTTATTAATCCAGTTCTCTTTCTACCTCCATAAATATCTGAAAAATTGTTGACTTAATTTGGTTTCAGATCACTTTTTTCTTCGCTAACAAGCAATGGTATTTTTGCATCCAGATTATCTGAAAAGAAGTTGAAAAAATTAATTTGTCAACACCAAGTGTTGAGATTTTTCTTCTTTTTTTTTCTCAAACTCTTCTTTCAATTGTTCTCTTCCCCAGGTTGTCAAGTACACCAACTTATTGTTTGAAAGATGTCCTACCTATGTGAAAGATTGCCTATATGCAAAGCCATCATATCAAAAACATTTGTGAGTGCCTACATTACATCAATTCTCTTAAGAGGAGAAGAGGGTATTTCAAAAATATATTTTATCAAATTTGATTTTTACAATACTGTTATTTTCATTCAGATATTATTGACTACTCATATCTGTATACTTCTTTCTGTCAAATGTTATTTCAAAAATGAGTTTATTCTGTCATAAAAGAATCCTGCTTCTGTGATTTTCTTGCCTATAAACCACACATTTACAATGCTGAAAATAACTAATTATATATTAAATTAATTCTTTAATTACCCAATGAATTTTTGAAATAATCCATCAGTAGTTGATCAGTAATTTCTGGGAATAATTCATACAACAGACTTATCAAACAATTATTAATCAAGAACATCTTATCTATTTATTTGTGACTTTTAAGGAAGCAACATTGTTTCCAGATCTTTTGTTTCTGTGCTTGATATATTTCAGTCAACTTACTAATCTTTTTGAGATCATTGCTACTATGATTTTTCTTTAGAAGCTATGCTGGCTGAAATGGAAAAAATTAATGTTTGAATTTTTACATTACAGAAAAAATACACTGAAATTAATTTCTTCCATTGGAGGTAAGAATTTTATTATGAAGTCTATATTTGTGTGAAGTAAAACTGGTTCTCTATTTTGAATCCAAAGGTGTAAAAACTGTAAAAAATTTAAGTATTGAAAATTACTTACAGAATATACACCTCTTTCAAGATCAGACAGAATAAACTATTAAAGAAGCGGTTGTTTCTATCTATCTTGACCTTTTACACTTCAACCTTGCAGACACTTTCTGCAAGGCTGAAAGGTAAGAGAGATGGAAACAACCCCTTTTATACTGTAAGTAACATTGCTGCTACTACAAGAACATCTAGCGTGGAGGAATATTTATTAAAGTGGAGATAACTGTTACTTTTATTTATTGAATTTGTTTATTTTTCATTTATTAACCATTAAGGTCACTTTGAATAAATTGAATTCATGATATACAAACTTCCAGCATCAATTGTTTATATATGTTGTGTTCATCTATGTATGTGTGTGTACACATGTATTTATATTAGCTTATTCATTTTCTAATTGTTAATATATTTTTCATCTATTCCGTATTTAGATTATGAATTCCAAGTGGGTATTATTGAGTGTATATTTCGTGTAATATCAAAGCAGAAGCGAATCGAAGCCTTAAATATCCTGTGTTCACCAGAAATACTCTCTTCTATTCTGACTGTTGAAGATGAAAATTTTGAAGCTGTAAGTATTTTTGTTTCTTTTGATTCAACTTGACTTTACCTATTGTTTATTAAATCCATCAAAATAGAAAAAAATCTTTTATTATAGATATGTTTATAAATCATTTAAATTACTTTGAGTTCAGCATAAAAAAAGACTAAAAAATAGTTATTTTATAAGCAAGGGAATATTAGTGAGAGTAAGCTATCAGGTTATTCCTGTGTAATGAGAATGGGATATAGCAAGAGTCACTGTCATTTGCACTTTTACTTGATAATAAAGACCAAAATTGCTTGTTTTGATATTGGTGAGGGATTCATCAAACCAAGATGTTGCTTTGAAATGGGTGAATCAGGGTAAAATACCCACAAGGTAATTGAGATGAGAAGAGGCACAATTGAAGATTTCAAGGAAATCTGCTGATCAATTCTGCACCAGGAAATGCAAATGATAAAGACGCCATGTAAATCACAAGAAAAAGAAATAACTGACTGAGAGCTGGGGCATTCACTAGAGCCATGAGGCTAAGAGAAACAGAAGTGATCCTTTTTTAGTTGGTAGCTGGTAGGGAATGACATCAGTTGTTGTGAAACAACTCAAGAATATTTAGAGCTACATATTTAGTTGATTCCATATCTAATTAGGTAGTTTGTCGCAATCACAATATAATTTTCAAGATTTTATAAAAATATAACTGAATTAAATATTTTTGTCGAACAAGCTGCAAATACACATACACACTCTATTGTCTATTTACCTGAAAAGACGATAACTAAATTTTGAAACTGAACACCCTTAAGAATTCGCCAAAGGCTAAATATTTTTCCTGGGAATTAACCCCTTCCACCATAAATGGCAAGAATCCCCAGAAAAGGAGATAAAGTTCTAAAAAAACAAAACCCTCTATTTATTCAGGGGAAGCCAAGATATAATAGGACAGTCTGGCAAAATCCATTTGACAAACAGGTGTACATAATAACCCATTGACTAAATCTAGAGCTAAGGACCTTGATTACAGACTTTGACTTAACACCTCAAAAGGACTTTACATCACTATTCATTACACAAAATCATTCCTTATAAGTATATAATTCATGTACATCAATATATAGTGTAGTGTTTTTACATGAGAAAATTTAGTCGTTTATTCCTCTGCAATTGGTCTCTCTAAACTTACAAGCCTTTCTCCCCTTACTTGGCTGAATGATACTTCAGATACTGTACTATAAATCCAATCTGATAGAGTCCAAAACATAAAACTTATAGACCCCCTCCCAAAGTTTCATACTTTTGTTTTATGTTAATTTTAGCTAAATGAAAACGAGTTGCTACCGTATTTTCAAATATAGATATATATATATATATATGTGCTGAAAAACTTATTGAAAAATGGATTCAATGACTTATAATATGCATGAGATACTCTTTATAATAAACAGCTATCATTAGAGATCACTGAAGGCACTTGGTGATATTCAATTTTAAGGAATTACTTTAAATACAAATAATTTTTTTACATGAAATATTTGATTCTCATCATCAAATCAGTTTGTACTATTGAATCTTTCATCCTTGGTGAAATGCGTTTTAGCAAAATGGATCACTAAAAATAACAATGAATAGGAATTATAAAATAATCAGAAAAACAACAGCAGTCAACAGCAAAAGTGAAAAGAATTGTCATTTTATTCAAATATCTTTGATTTGATGCTTGTCATCACATTATTTACAGTTGTTGTTCAGCAGAATGACAAAGTTTTTGTAAACCATGTCAAACATTTTTGGAACAATTATTATTTGGAATGTAAGTGAAGATGAATCCTACCATGGGCAAAACATCTCTTTTGTGTAAGTGGTACCTACAAAACAATGGCGAATGTTTGGGATAAATATGATGAAAGCTTATTTAGAATCAAACAATTTACATGGAAAAAAAAAATTATCATTTCTCAAAGAGACATAGAACAATTACTGAGCATAACTACCATTATTATACCATTATGCTTATGTGTAGGCAAATCTTCATATAATAAACTGACAGTTTTAAATAAAAAAATTACCATGCCATTTTGAAAAAGTTGTTGATTCATAAACCTTGATGATCTGCAAGGGGTAGGAAAGGTGGTAAAAGAATGGTTCCATGATAGACTAATGGGGAGAGTGCAGCAGAACTTACCAATTTAACAGCAACAGTTTTTCATGGGTAATCCACCATGCTAGATATTTTTGGGCAATTGTGGATCATTTACCTTGGCATGTTGTGATGCAATCAATTTGTATCCTTTAAGGACATTTCTTTATTTTCTTCAAATGTTGTCTTTTATGAATAACTTAATTCATTGATACATGCATTTTTTTCCTCAACGATAGTTGTAATAGTTATTGGAAAAGATTTATAAAATAAATATTCTTGTGTTATTATTATTTTGTTGAGGGTAAATAAATTTTACCAGCATCCTTAATAAAGAATATACAGTTTGAAGTTTGATACTGAAGAGAATAAAAATGAATTTTATCTGCTTCTGTAAATAAGTTCATTTTTCAAATGTTGGAAAAACAATGAAATTTATTCTCGGCTGTTACCCTCTCATCATTTTAGGATTGTCGCAGAGTTTTAAATGCTTTCAATAGTCAGCAGGGTGCCAACCAAAGGTATGCTTTTTCCCCTGTTCTTACTTCATTCTTTCTTTCAGTCAAGAACCATCATTTTCTAATTTTTGATTTTAATTTTCTTTTTGAAGTAACATTGTATAATCTTTTGATGGGTACATTTATTTTGAAAAGATTACTTGTAATTCACTGAAGTTTTTTGTAATAAATTCAAGGACAAGACCTGAAATATTACCCTCACTTTGGAGATCTGTTAATTGAAAATCATCAGATTGCACAAAGAGTCAAACTTTCATGATTCCCAACTACAAACCAGCTACATGAATAAAGAAAAATTACAAAATTTCTGCTTTGCTACTTTATATTTCTTTAGTGCCTTTCATATTGTGTAATAAGAGGCATGTCTACAATGTATAAATTCAAAATTACTTAATTTTCAATAAGATAAATTTTATCTACTCATTTAATTACCTTATTCAATATTTTAAAGTCAGGATACAATAGATTTATGTGAAGAAAAAATTTAGTATGCATTCAGTTCCCAAGATAAACAAATTCGATTTGACTGCATCAAGCTCAGATTGGAATGGGACTATCTGACATGAGGATTGGGGCAATATGTGATTTGGCATTTGGAAAAAATGTTGATTGATCCATCATCCATAGGTGAAACTCTAAAAAGATTCAAAGCTATAAATGTAGCTTTATTGAAAAATGAAGACATTAAATCTGTTAACAATATTTTCATTTTTATGCTACTATTTACCTTCATCTTAGTATTTTTGTTGTTAAGTAGTTGCATATGGATGAAAAAAATTGTTGCTAATGATTTGCAATATTTCAGCTACTAATAAAAGAAAAAATTGAACCTATCAATCACAGAAAATGTAATATTTTATTTAGATTAGGATTTCTCAAACTTTTCCATTCTTGACACCTTTTAATGAGACAAAGGGCTAGGAAACTTCCAAAAAGGAGTACCCTTTATCCCTGAGTTCAAAAACTGGGGTCTGCAAAACAATGGGAGGGGGAGGGGACCATTTCTGGAAAAGAGGATATTGCCAATCATGCCAAATTTAGTGCATTTCTTGTTTTGGCAGTGCAAAAAAAATGTCAATTTTTAGAGTTAGTACTTTGGAATCAAAGCCAGTGGAACAAATGGTTATTATAGCAGTTTGTACTTTTTTTCTTTTTTTTTTTTGCAGTCATCAAACTTGATTTTTGCAGCTAATTACTTGGTGATGGTGATTCATAGATTCTTTCAGAACTCTTGTCTATATCATGTTTCACTGTGTTCATCAAGAGAAAAATAAATTATTTTTGTAAAATAAATTGCTAAAACATGATAAAAATGTTATGTGTTTAAAAAATTACTCAATACTAAGAGGAACCCTGATTTAGTTGGTAAGTATGAGCAAGGCTTTTGAAAAATGTTCAAATTCATTGAAATTTTATTTTTGAAAATCTTTGGAAAAACTGTATTTTTTACCTACTGAAGTAAATACAAAAGCTAAAAATTTGACGAATACTTTATTTAGCAATTTGAAATTTGCTTATTTGAAATTTCAACCACTAGCATGTTTGCTTTGTTTGTCTTCATAAGAAAAAAAATTAGATTGACTTTAATTTTCAAGGGAATCATTTTGTAAAGAACAAAAGCTTTCTCAAGCAAGTGGCATTTTATTGAGATTCCAAAAGTGAGGGATAATTAAATTTAAAACTATACCCACTAATTATTTTTAAAAGAAGGCCTATTAAAAGATACATTTTTCTGCTGATGTGTTAATTAAAGGGAATTTTATCGTTTTATTTAATTTTCAATTTTCAATTATCTCATTATAATTTGCTATCTGTCTGTCTGTACTCACCAACCACAAAAACTACTTGATATAAATCAAAAATATTTTCTGTGGGTACGGATGTAATCCCTGAGAAGTGATTTTGCAAATTTTTTTTACCTCTTTCCCAATATTTTTTTAGGGAATTTCAAAGGGGAAGAGGTGTCTATTTACATAATTATTCATCAATGGTAAAAATACTTTTTGATAATGTAATAAAAGAATATTTTTTATTCTTTTTTCTCAACTCAATCCTCAGAGATAAAAATTTAACAAAAAGATTTTTTTTTTCTCCACTCAATCCTCAGAGATAAAAATGCATTCTTTATTAAGAAAGAAGCAAAAAAATTTTTGACATATCTCATATCCCAATGTTTATTAAATGCACATGTTTCGATGTAGTAAAGTTAAGATAAATTTTTTCAAGACGCAAAATTTTTGGATCAGAGGTTATGTCGATCAATTGGAGGGAAATTTTTCACTTGAATAATGAACTTTCATTTTGCACTTTCAGGGGGCGAAATCTAGGGGGAAATTTCTCTTTTCCTCTCTTTTCTAGAGGTTGAAATCTCAGAAGATTTTCTTTCTCTTTTCTTTTTTTTTTTTCTTTCTTCACTTTCAGAGGCCAAAATCAAGAAGAGAGAGGGAAATTATTTCATCCATAAAATGTATTGCTTAATTTTTTTTACTATCACTATTTTCCACTTATATTGGTTAAAATCAAGGGGGAATTCCTTCTTTTCACTTTTAAGAGAGAAGATGTTAGGGAATTCCTTTTTTCCTAACTTTCAGGGGTACAAATTGAGGTTATTTTTTTTCCACATTTTGATCAAAATGCAAAAGAATTTTTTTTCTACTTTTAAGGGTAAAACTTGAAGGGGAAGACTTTTTCCTTATTTATAGGAGTCAAAATCGAGTAGACTTTTTTCCCTCCCACTTTTAGGAGTTGAAATCCAAGGGAACTTTTTTTATATTTTTTTTTTTTTTCATTTAGGGTCTCAAAATCAAGGGCAAGATTTTCTTTTCTTTCCCCACTATTAGGGAATTAGGAATAGGGACATTCATCTTTTTACTTCTATGGGGCATAATTAAGGAGGATTTTTTTTTACTTTTAGGGTTCAAAATCGATGGAATAATTTTTTCCATTTTAGGAGTTTGAATCCAAAAGTTGTTTTTTTTGTCTTTTTTTTTCTTCTTACTTTAAGGGTCAAAATCTAGGATGGAGATTTTGTTCACTAATCAGGGGCATTTTAGAGGTCGAAATGCAAAGGATTTTTTTTCTTTTTTTTGGTCTTTTTGGGAACAGAATCCTTGGGAATTTTTTCCATGTTAGGGTTCAAAATTATGGGTCAAAATCAAAGGGGAAATATCATTTTTCTATTTTAGAGAAAATAAACATTCCTCTTGATTGTGACTATTGAGAGAGAATGTTTATTTTCACTTTTAGAAGTCAAAATCAAGTAGAAATTTTCAAAATCATGTGGTGAAACTCATTTTTAGGGTCAAAAATGAGGGAGCATTTATTTTCATTTCATGGACTCAAAATGAATTGGGAACTCTTGTCTATTTTAACATTAACCCTCTCCCTTTTCCAACATCTACCACTAATGCCCTCTTTCACGATTTGTCCAATTTTTTAACATCACTCCCCCTTTTTTCACACTACCCACCTCTTTCACGCTTGTCATTTTTTCCTTTACATTACGCCCCCCTTATTAACATAATACCTTTCCTTTTAAACTTTCTATCATTCTTTAACATTAAACCTCTCTTTTTCTTTTTCTTTTCTCTGTTTCTTTTTTTTCCACACATCAGTCACCCCTCTTTATAGAGATTAGCCTTACTCTTTTCTAGCATTAACCCCTGTTTTTGACTTCCCCCATGATCCTTTTTTAATATTAACCACTTTTTTTAATATTAACTACTTTCTTCACATTAGTCAAACTTCTACTTTAGCACTCCATTTCTCAAACATTAGCCCCCTTTTTTCAACAGTGCAAAAAGTGGTATTAAATTAAATGTTATCTGGTTTCCATTTATCTATCTGTCTATTTCTTTTTTAGACCGCAATTTACTCCAACTTTTTTTAAATGAGGTTTTACTGGGCATTCAAATTTTGATTTTGATTACAAAATTTTCAAGAAATGAAAAAAATCCAAACAATTATCACTGTTTCTCTACTTGATTCTGGTTAATCATTTAAAGTTGGAACTTTAAAATACATTAAAACTTCAATAAAACTTTATCGAAAAAGATAAAAACGTTAGTTAATCACTAAAAAAACTGTTTAGTTCATTTGGTAATTATGAGTAATTCTTTTCAGGTTAGTGATGATATTTAGGTTTTCAAATCTAAAGAACAATTTCATAAATTCTTTTATCTGCATCTAATAATCTTATAATATAACAAAAATATTAGTTCTTTGATTAGAGATTCCACTACCGCACAACATACTTTTCTTTTTTTTTTTTTTTTTTTTCTTTTTTGTTAAACTTTATCGGATACAATTTTTAACCTGAAAGTCAAAAAACATACCACACTTATTCACATATGATGGGAAAAATTTGATATAAAAAAATCTGGATCCAAATTGGTGGCTAGCATTATACTTGGGAGTTTTTTAAAAAATAACAGTTTTGCCATAAAATGATATATATTATAATTTTGATCCATTACAACTGTTTATAGAGACAGATTTATAAATGAAATAGTGTTCTTAATGCCAAAAGGCCATTCACCAAATGGGTAGATGCTTAAATGCTCAGGTAATGCATTTGAAAACTCAGTATCCAGAACAAAATGTCAGATTAAAATTTTCCCATATGTCTCCATTTGTCTCCTGCTGTAATGTTAATGGAATGAGTTATGAAATGTTATCAAATATTTGTTCTTATCAATGAAATATTTGAGTTATGTATTACACAAATAATTATTTCTTAATTCTACAATTCATGTTTTGAATTCCTCTCTTCTATGACTATCGTAATCAAATATTTCTCAAACTCTGATGTTTTTATCTGTTGATAGAAGAGAGGAAAATTCTATTCTCTTGCCACATTATGTAAGACTAAACATTAAGACTGTTCTCTTTCAGAGTGTTTTCAATCCCTTGCCTTGAAGTTACACTTGGAAAATTACAGGTATTTCTTTTTATCAATTCATCTTGTTTTTCCTGGTATACATTGAGTCTTCTATAAATGATCAGGGAAAATTATTGATTCTGTGAGTTATTGACTATTATTTTCATCGTTCTTTTGCCACGGACAAGTCAACCGTGAACGTTTTGTTTTTAAAGGCAAAACACCCATTCATTCTGTTGGGTACAACAGCCAAAACTTTGTGTTCAAAAAATGAACCAAGATGAGGACAAAAGTCCTCAAAAACCTTTATATTATGATATTCCCTCACCTAAAAAATTCAGAGAAAATTTTATTCATGTTTGTTTAGTTTTATAAATCTTCACTTCAACTTTTTACAGCTATTTTTTTTGTTTATTTTCCCAAGTACTAAGATTATCACTTCACTTCCAGAAATTTGTCTTTTTAGACAGCTGTTAATCAAGCATTTTTGATATAATTGAAATATTTTGCATTTGGGATAATGCACAAAATAGGCAAAAAATAAACACAGATAGGACACAGAGTTGATTACAACTGATCAAAAATTAAAACAAATTATCATTTTAAGTTATCTATTTACTTGTTTTTTATTTATCTATATTGCTATTCATTTGTTATAAAAAAAAACTCACGAAAAACAAACTAAGATGTTTATGGGCAATTTGACCAGGATGAACTGTCCAGGTTGACTTATTTGCAACCAAAATGTTCTAGATTCATGTTCTTCAGTTTAAGGAAGGTCAAAGAAGACAGCAGCCAAAATATAGTAATAAAATCAGTAAGAATGAAAATGCATGTTTGAATAACTCTTGAAAAAGTGATAATGACACCTCTCAGAATTTTGGTGCTTAGTTTGACAAAAAGTTTTACTGACTTGTTATTCCCATTGATAATCATCATTATATTAATTGAAATGGAGTGTACGAAATTACCTGATAGCTTTTTGCAACTTTAATGCATTCTGGTGCTAGGATGTCAAAATATCTTTATTTTTCAAGTGAAGGAATATCATGATGCCACAAAAATGTAGAATTTGATTGAGATGGTGGTGGTATGATGAACAGATTACCATTCTGAATTGAGCTTAATGACTTGTGATAAAATATTGAAATATGTCAGTGATAAAATATTGAAGAATAGAAAGAGACATTGATAATGTGACAGTTTGAATTGGATTGTTACTAGTTGTTTCATTTACCTTATTGATAATGCACATTTCATCAATTTATTGGTTTTTTTTTCTTCTTTTGCTTTTTTTAAAGCTTCACAAACCTAAAGATGACAACTACAAAGAGTTCTGGATTGACTTCAATATAAGCAGCAAGCGTATTTCTTTCTATTGCTGTCAAATCATTGACAATGAAGATCCTGTAAGTTCTACACAAATATTATTCTATTCTTACTTTGGGTTTATTTTAGAACTATTCTGTGAAGATGATTCAAGCCACTTATATACTCTAATGCTTATAACAACATTTTTGGTATATTCTTTGATTTCTTTGCAGAGTTAGTTACTCAAATTTAGACATATTTAACCCCCGGACCATCACTGCTTCATAAGAATTTTTTGCTGCAACTTAAATATTTTTATTATTTCATCACAATGCTTCAATTGGTATCACCTATAATCAGTTTATACTTTAAATATACTCTGCAGAAAAGATCAATCTATTTAGTTGCTAAAACCTCTAACAAATTTTCCTTATTTACTTGAAGATATTGTTCCGCAATTTTTGAGGGATTAGCTAAACAATCTCTTTTGTTATCATATCAATAAGTTTACTATTACAACATTTTGTAAGGAATTTTACTTTACCAAATCTTAACAAGAAAGCAAATATTGACTCGTGGATCCATCCAAACTGAGTTTTGATTCACCAAACTAAGTTCGATAAATGTGAGAATCAATCATATTTTCATCATTTATGGAATGGTACATAACATTCCAAAGGAAAGTATGAGGAGCAACTGTACTGCCTTTAAATTCACTGAATGATATTAACATACTTTTGGTTTACACTCTCCCCCTAATTAGTTTGTTATGATGAGGGTTTACTGGATTGTTTATTTTGTTTTTTTATTTCATTTTCTTCAATTTCAACCATTTAGGCCATTTATATACATCAATCCTTATTACAATATTTTTGGTACATTTCTCAATATTTCTTATTAGCTGAACCCATGAAAATTCCATGGGTGTTGACAACTAACATTATACTTTATCTAATGCCCTCATTCTTCTCTCCTCTTTTGCCTGGAATAAAAAAATCCTCTTGATCAAAGTTATGCCGGAAAGTAAAATTCCAGCTTTTCATAATCACTAACTTCTGAAACAAATATCTAACCAACAAATCACTCAACCTTGTGGGGACAACATTTGGCTGACTTTCATCTCTGATTTTTTTTCTTTTTTTTTTTTTCATATTGAGCATAACAAAGATGAAATTTCAATACTGGGATACAATTGGTTTATCGTAAATCTTTTTCCCTGCTTAAATATTTGATCATTTCTGAATGATCTGCATAGTTACATCACTTTCCAATATTATTATGTTATAGAAACAATTTTCTAATATTATGCATGTATAAAATGAATAATCCTATTAAAATAATAGGTTTCTTTTGACATATATTACAAAAAATACATTTATGTTAAATAACACATTTTTCTCAATTTACTCTTGAGCAATATACCTCAGGAAGTTTAATTCTTCTTTCTTGTTTTTAGCACCTTACTTCAGATTACAATTTCATAAGAAAGGGCATTTGTCAGACTGCCTTGAACATAACGAAAGATTACAATAATTATCTTGGATATTTAGAAAAAAAATCAGATTCTAAAAATAAATTTGGTTAGAAAGAATAATTTGTATTAAAAAATATTTTAGTAGTACATGACCATTAGATAAGAGTCAGTGCCATAAAAATATGAATTTATTCTGAAGAGAAGTAACTCAACTCAACTTTGAGTTTTTCATTTGAATTTTTTTACCAATTTTCTATACCTTCAAATTTCTTTTCGTGGAAAAACTGACTAATTTAATTAAGAGCTCACAACAATTGATACTGAAAACATTAATCCATTACTGTAGCTTGCACACAAATTTTCTCAGTTCTACTGCTAAATCCTGTCAATTTTGCTAATATATTCGTTATAATGTATTATGCTGAATGTATATGAGTGATGTATCATTTTGCTAATACTATGGTTGTTTTTATACTTGGTCAGTTTGATTTATTCAAAAATGTAATCATTTCTATCCTTCCTTGTAGTAATTTCCTTTTTGAAAACATATATTCTCTGCATTGAATTCAACATTACAGCAGGAGACAAATGAAGATATATGGGAAACTATTTGCATTCTAAAAGATTATGTTCAAGAAATTTCCTCAAATGGTAAGAAACTATTATAAATTTCTTTTTAGAGAAGAGTCTGATTCCAAGTAATCAGAGCACACAGATAAGCCATATCTTGTGGACTATATGTTATTTTCAAAGTTTCTATTTTGAAGCTCATGCTAACACATGAATTCACAGAATTTTATATTTAATAATTCAACTGAAATTAATTGCAGATATACACGTTCTTTAATTGTATGATTGCTACAAAACAAGCATGGTATAACTCTTCCCACCATTTGCAACAGTCACATCACTACTATCCAAAATAGATTGGTTTAATCACTGTTGCTCGGTGTAGGATACTCATGAATTCTGGTATTTATACATATTCAGACTTTGCCAAGCCCTAACTGTCCATAAGTTTTGTTTTTTTTTTGTTTATTTTTTGTTTTATTTGAAAATTACCCCCCCAAATAGGTTTTTATTGAATGGATTCAATTTACAATGAAAGTTTATGCCAAATTGGTTCCCAAGTTTGTGTCCAGTCACATTCACACCTGTTTCTTGAAAATTTGGACTTTCTGGTGATCACAGCCCAAAAAGGTAAGAAAAGTAACTAATTCATTGATCACCCCTTTTTCTAACTTTTTCAAGGATCATCCCCAACACGGTATGCTGCTTAAAGATGTTGATCATATGATGGTTTCTTTTGAGTGACTAAACTGACCTGATTCCACCCCAACCCCAATACTAGATTTATGACTCAAACCATACTGGTAGTATTTTCATCAAATGACTTGATTAGAATACTACAACTGCTTAATTTACAAGATAAAAAGCATCATATATGGTGATTTTCAATTTCCCTTGGAATGCTAGTCATTCTTAATAATTCCGTGACTATCTTCAGCATTTTCGCATCACGTTCAGTTGAAAACTTCATTCACACCTTAAAAGATTTGTCTTTAAGGATATTACTGCTATTAAATTTCTTTTTTTCCTTTTGTTGCAGCTCCTTTATTTTTAAAATTAGATATTAGCTTTAGATATGAAACCCTAGATCTAGCCCCCATAAAAATGTTGCTTCCATCTATTCCCTGCATATTTTCCCCGGCTTTATTAGCAAGTTAACTCCTTCCTTTCTCTCTAAACTGGCCAGCATTGTTTCCATTCTTTGACTGTTACTATATCATCTTTTGCCCCTAATCTTCCCCGATATGAGAATTTACAAAAGCTTTATAGCTACTCAATGCAAACACTGCCAGTATCGCACCTATCTCATTTTTGGCGACAATGCAGTGTACTTATTACTTCATCCCCTTAGCTCTTTCTTGTTCCTAGCCTGAACAACCCGCCTTTTGATAATTTAGCTTGGTCAAGCATACCACTCATTATGATAGACACTACTAATCAGGTTCCATTCAATAGATAAACCAAATGAAATTAAAACTCTTAGGTCATGTTTCCCCAACTACCCATTCTCTCCTATATTTAATTTTAATGTATAGGAATAACTATCTAAACTAATCAGGCTTCTTCTCTTGATGATCGATCGTATTATTGTTTCTTTACATGTATTTCTTTTCAGTCTTGTACTGTTATAAATGTCTCTTTACTGAATGTATGTTTTATTTGTTTGTCTAAACATTTGTAAGTGTTATTACGATCACAAACTCTGTTTAATCCCCGCACCCACATTAATACTTGGTTCGCTTATTCTCCATTCTGTCATGGTGACTATCATATCCCTTTCTCCTTCAACATTTTCAGTGACATTGACGTGCAGCAGGGAAATCCAAGCATATAGACAAAATACTTTGTCCTCCACAACTACATAATCTCGTCACTGCACAAAAACCACCAGCCATCACTACTCTCCCTCACTCACTATAGGAACCACCTATAACTAGTGACTTTTCACATAAATAGTTACGATAGTATTTATAACTGATGACTCAACTGCATAAATAGATTCAAAAGAATTTATGGTGTAAATCATTTACTCTCTTTCTACTCTTTCACTCCTTAATTCTCTTCTTCCCAACTACTGTGATCCGCCTTCATTGTTAACTGGTTAGTATCTGTTAGTGTACATACAGTATGATCATTAGTGATAGACAATGATCTGTACATGCCACAAGCACATGCTGTTTGGCCTTTGGGGGCTAGCTTTACCAAGATTTTTACTTGATTGGAGATTTTAGGAGCTGTCAATTTAAACTGTCATGTTGTTGAATTTCGAAATATTTTGCAGAAACTTTTTTCAGTTGCACGGGAGGTAAATTTAAAGAATGTTGGACTCCTTTTGGAGAAAAACTGTTTTCATTCCACTATAATGGTGGAATATTTTACTGAACAATTACACCGGAGAAGATATAAAATTCTATTCTCTAGACCAAGTTTTCGCTGCTTTTTGTGAGTTGGGTGTGTGAAGTATGCTGAAGCATATTGTTTTACATTGGCAAGCACCACAAGGGAGACTTATCTTGAGTGTGAACTACAAATAGGATGTGCAATTCAACTGATAATCAGTAACTGCACTAAAAATTAATCTAACTGTTGACTTAACTGAGACTGATCTGATTGGACTGATTTTGATGTCTAGAACTTGGTGATTAATCGATTTGATTCTCAAAATCCTCTCCTTGGGGCATCTAGGATCAGATAATAAACTGATGGATGACACTTTTTCATTTATTAATCTCAACTTTATCTTGCTTCTTAGAAAACACATTGGTCCACCCTGTGTCACAGTATTGCATGAATGATTCACATGATATTCCTGACATTGCTCTTTTCTAATTCAGACTGGGGCATGTCTTGATTTTTCAATCAAGTTTAAATAGCTTTTGCCAAATACCTGAATTTTTATGGTGTTTACTGAGCTTGTTCCCATTTCAAAGGAGAGAATTTTCTTGCACATCTGGCTTTTTTTCAATCTCAGCAAAATCTTATAGATACAAATTCTTTAGCCAACACAGATTTCCTGCTTTCCAGAGCCATCCTTGACAGAATTTCCAGAAAGGAGACCCTTATAGATTGTCATACTGAATCAACTCCTGGTTAATTCTGGACTCAAATTCCAGTAGTGCCTCATGCCAATTACTTCATTTTTTTTGTTATTCTGACTGCTGCATTAAGCCTATTTTGTCATAATGTCAAATTCACTTCAGAGAGACTGAACCAGTGAGTTCTATAATATCCTAAAAATTTTCGTAGAAAAAAAACAGTATGCTTAGGTGCTGATTTTATTTTTGCCTTGGTAGATACAAAAACAAAAACATCACTGTCTAATTTTAAGACTGATGAGCAGGTAGAAAATGACAATCTTGTTTATTACATATTTGCCATTGTAAAGAGAACTAATATCACTACAGGTGCTAATATACCTGAGAACCATATTCAGATACAATGTAAACAAACAAATGATTAAAATGTTATTTGCTTTATTGTATAATTATTTGAATAAACCTGAATATTATTCATCTTTTATGCACTTCTATTCTTATGATTCTAGATGATGATGAAGTCTTTACTGTCCAGTTTGCATTTTTGCCATTGTCAATAGAATTGATACCTGGTTTTACTCTTGAGAAGTTTTCTTCCATCAAGATGTTGTTCAAAGATGGAGATGCAGTTATGAAAGCCATTCAAGAAATATTTTGTGTATGTATCACATTTTTACATTCTAATACTGTATTTAATATAGATTTACAATTGGAACATGTGAAAGAAATAATCAATTATTGAAGTTGTAATCAATTGTAAAACATTTTATAATTTCATTCTTTCTGAATGCCAATATTTGAGAAAGTTTAAAATGATGTATCACATCCAGGTCACTTATTAGATTGATGAGGATATATTGGAAGTCACTTAAGTTATCACCTGAGAGAAAAAGAGCATAGATTTTAACAATCTCAGGTAAATTGGTAAAGAAGATTTTTCAGATGGTTAGTTTTTTTAAGGTGTGGTTATAAATAATGGTTAAAAAATACTAATAGTTTGCATAATTCATCTGTTATGTGAGCCTTGCAGAGATGCAAGCAAAATTCACCCCTTTGTCCAGTTTGTTGTTAACAAAAGGTAAATCTTAGTGTGATTTATGAATGCAAGAAGAAATTATTATTTTGTGTAAAACAAACCATATTCATATATCTCAGGCTTTTGATTTTCAATATTTTAAAATAAATTATCACCACTTTTCCTATTTTCTCATAAATATATGTGCTTGTGATGTATTTTTATACCCAATTCGTCAGTTAGTAGTAATGATTACTGAATTAAATATATATAAAGATCTGAATTTTTTCTTTTTATTCCAGAGTCAAAAGTGTTCAGTTGCAAAGAATCAGATCTGTGTAAAGGAAATAGAAAAACCACCAAAGATATTATTTCCCTCTTCAGATGCTGAACAAGATTTGGAAATAGTAAGCTTCTGAAATCTACCCATCATATTATTCTTTTTATTTCCAGATTTTAAAACACATTTACTCAACCAAATAATTCCAAGCAACAATAGATTTTCTGATTACAAATCAATAATTTCATATATAGTGTAAAGCTAACTGGATGTTTTTCAAATTTTTATTTCATGAAAAGCATTATACTCTGAGGACTGATGTTCATAATGTCTGAAATGAAGTGCAGATTTTAGTATTGTAACTTGGTTTTGTTTGGCCTTGTAAGATGGATTCTCCGAGAAATATTTCTTGGTAAAAAAAATTCAGTACATTTGGGTTACTATTAAAATAGCTATATTCCTTTTTAAGATACAGTGTTGACCCGTTATAATGTGGCTCTATATAACGCGGAATCGCTTTTAATACGGATGAGCATGAATCCCAATTTTCAAAATGTGAATTTTTTTTACATGTTTCAAACCTTCACAATTCACAACAAACTTCTTGTTGTTGAATTTGGCCCTCAAACAATAGCTAAATGCAAAAATAGAAAGGCCTCTATGAATGCTATACTCTGGGACCATCAATGTAACACAAATGTATAGAAACTAAAGAGCCCAAACAGGTTGCACAAACTGTGAAAAGGAAATGGATTTGACAAAAACATTTCAGTAGTCAATAAACATAACCAATCACCCTTTTCCCCCTTTTATCTGTTGCTAAGAAGATTGAGATAAAACAAAAACTAATGATAAAATCGCTAGATTGGCCACTCTGTGGTGGAAGTGGATCAAATACACCAGACACAAGGCTCGAAATACGTTTTTGTAATCTGAAAAATTATGTAGTACACTTGAGAGATAGTATCATGTACTGTAAAAACACAACTATCTGAATATTCTACATTTCACTCATTGTTGGGAAAACTTGGATCAAAGTTTGTAAAAATGGAAAATTTATTACAATGTGGACTCCTTTATAATGCAGTAGAAAATTATTAACTCCAACCTTTGCATTGTATCTAGTCTACAGAATACTATTAATAGTCCTAGCATCATCTCACTATAACTCGAGAAATTTATGTATGATATTTGCCAGATATGTTGGTCCATGCATCAGACATTGCAATGTCAAGTTAGAAGTTGTTTGGATTTACGGTTCTTGATGAGGTGGGGTGCTCAATTAACAATAAAAATTCATATTGAAATGAGTATAAAATTTTGCCCGCATGCATCACCTGCATTCATAAGCATGTTTTTATGAATATAAAATGTTTCGTGTGTATGTGCTTATGTGTGTGAGGCAGAGAGATAGAATGAGTTTTATTTTTCATCTGACAAATTTTTCTGTAGAACGAGATTAAAGTTAGATGATGCAATGGCATTGTTTAAATTTTCTGTTTTGATTGTTGCTATTAACATCATGTGCAAATTTTTTTTTCTTTTTTTACCAAACGCAATTTTAAGAATTTTGTTTTGTACTTATTCAACTGCTTCTTTTTTTACAATTTGTTTTTTCATAGGAATAGAAGGTACAAGCAATATTTTTTTTCATCCATGTGGAAAAGAGAAGTGTATATTTTCCCACTTTTTATCTATAGATCTAAATTTAGGTATAAAATATCTAAATTGACAATGAAGAGAAGTGATCAAAAGACTAGAAGCCGTAGTTTCGTGAGATGGACAGAAAATTATTTTACATGACAATTATGGCAAGCTGCTCCACACATCATAAAGTCTGAACCTTTCCAAACATGCGCCTTTTGAATGAGCATGCCCTAGTATAAATTACAAGGAAAACCTTTCTGTTATCATAATATTCAAATCATCCACTTACCACAACTCATTTATCTGAAATAGATATATCAAACTACTAACAAAAATAATACCAAAAGTAGATTGAATGTCCTATTGATCATTTATTGAAGTAATAACATATTGTTGTCTCTGTACTAAAATTTGTTTATTTTGCCTTCAAAATTCTTTTGACCAATGAATTCAATATGAATTATCACAACTTTTTTGTAAACTCACTAGTGACGACAGAAGAATATTTTAAAAATCATTTGTATCTCGGTAATTAAACAGAATACCTCATTGATTTTTAAAGTATGGGCTGTGATAGGAAATTTTGATTGGCTGCATCAGTCTTATTTCATTTGACTTTTATCCATTTATTATGGAAGGAAATGATTAGTAAGATGTCATTACCTCTTTTTTTTATAACTTAGTTTTCTGAACCAATGAAGAGTTCATCTTATTTTTTTTCCATTAGAATTATTTCCTAAATTTTCTTTTGGAATAAAAAAAAAAATTGCTAAATTCTGCTTGATGTTTCTAGAATACAGCTCCCTCTTTGGCATCCAGTCAGCTAAGTATACCCAAAAGTGTGAGAAAAAGTTCTGTCCCTTCAGAAATTATGTCCAGCCAGAATTCAACTGATGGCAGATATTGTGAAGTTGGTGCCATTAGGATCTGTCATCAGTTACCTACTCCAGAGGCTTTAAACGGTGCCTTCAATCCAATGAAATTTGGTTCTTCACAGATGTCCAGATCTAAAGTCAACAAAAAAACAGCTGAACAAAAGCAAGAAAGATTAATCAGTAAGTTCTTATCATTTTTTAACTTTTCAATTTTTTTAAATAGTGGAACAAGTTATCAGCAAAAATACATCATAAATTTTGCAGGCAATTCATCTTATTTTTGCTATTATTTGTGGATTAATTTATCTTTGCAACTATCAAGTTCAATGGCTTAAGAATACAGATAGAGCAAAACTTGTTTTAGTAGCATACTAGATTTTAGAGTAATGTTAGGTATATACGCAAAAGCTATAGCTATAAAGCTCATATTATAAAATAATATCAGTTCTTTAACACTTCATATTTTATTAGGTCAGATCTCCTTACATACTCTAAATAGTGACTATTACCATTGTTCATTTTGGTGTATGCCAGTACCAAGCTTGTGGATATAAAAATTTACTGTGTCTATAAAAATAATGTTTTAACTCTTCAGTATTTTCTAATCATTTTTCCAGAAAATCTTCCACACAATCTTGATAAAAGAGAACAAAAGCAGGAACAAGAATCTCTGCCTTCTATGATTACTGCACATCAACCTCACAACCAATTCAATGCTGCAAAAAATGAAAATGTAGACCCCCAAAAATTTGAAAGTCCATATGTTCCTGTCTTTCAAAATCTGGAAGAATTAAAGAAGTTCAGAACTTCAAAGACTGGAGAATGCCAAGTTCCCCAAATGAGAAAACAAGGTCATTCTGGAAGCAAACTAAATGTCAAAGAACAAAGTGTGTTTGTCTATAGCAGTGCAGACGAAGGAGTGGAAGAAGCCATCCCACCAACTCTTGAGCCTAAATTACCTTCAAAAGATTCCATTCAAGGCAAAAAATTAACCAGTACATCAATTCATGCTTCCAAAACTTCAAGTTACAAACAAAACAAAAATCAATTGACCTCAAAGAATTCTGATAACTCTTATTCAAATATCACTACCCGTACAAGATCAAATCAAACCAAGTCCAGCAAACAGTCTCCAGTTGCCAAGAAACAGACTGAGATCATGGAAGAAAACCTAAAGGAAAAGGGTAAAAATGAGTTACCACAAAATCCAAAAATTACTCTACCAGAAAAAAAGGAAAGATGTTATAACAAAACTCAATCTGAAAAAGATGTCAAGCCAAATAACTCGAAGGAGCAACCAGAAAATTTGGCCCCCTCACCAAACCATAACACCAGTTCAAACAATGGATATTCTGTAACTGATAAAGAATCTACTAAAGCACAAAGGAGTTTTATATCAGATTCTGTATCTGTCAAAAAATCCAATTCAGATGGAAATATCTCTTCAAAGAGAAACAGCAATGGTAAGGGATTATTAAATTCAAATTAATTATAGTTTTGGTGTTGAGCAATCACAAATGAAATTGCAATGACAGTAAATTGTGTAGACCTGTAATGAGGATTAGAATTTCCAATACTGTGAACCAATTCAAAGAAAACTTATCTTAATGATTTTTTTATTTTTAGATGAACTGACTCACTTGGAGTATTTAGGCTTTCAGTATGATACAAAATAGTTATTTTATAATAAATGTTACAAAGAGGAATTTCAAGTACATGTTAAATAAAAACCGAACATTCCACCATTATACACATAAATATCACTTTCTTTTCTACAGAACTTTTCTATTTCAAGCTTCTCCATGAATTATCAAAAAAGTAAAATTCCTGCCAGTTATTAATCTTTATAATTAGATTAACTACTTTCTTTGTAATACTTTATTTTTCAATGATTTATGAACTTATATGAAAAGAGTTGAATAATTTCCTTATTACTGGTACACTAAAAATTGTGGATGCTTAAAATGCAAGAATATAAAAGTTATTCACCATAACTTCATCTCACTAAAGTTGTAGTGGACCATTGTATATAAAATAAGAAAAATATATGAACTTTTTAAGTTGACTAAATAATTTTCCAATGGTCATAATCTATTTTAAAGAAAAAAAGATAACCACTGTTGCTGCAAATTTCATAAGATTTTATCAACAGGAACAGAAGAAATGTTTTCCATTTAAGCCAAGATTACTTTGCTAGAAATTGGAAGGAAACTTGCCAACAAAATTGGCTTGATGTATTTGCAACATTGTCCCAATTTGAATATACTAAGAATTGTAAATAACCATTTGCTTGGTTATTTTTAAAAACCACTAGTTCTAAATACTTTTTATTCTTAATCATAAGAGGTTCCTATTCCAAAAGAAGAAAAGTGATGGAAGGCTGTAAAAATCAGTCAGCTGAAGAATGTTTACCAATACTAGTATAGCATCTCCTTACTTATTTATCTTCATAAATAATTTTGACTAAAAATTATTAGCTTCAGATATGAAACCTTACCTTTAGCCCCCATATGCTGAATATCATTCCTTTTTTCTATTGTCTATAAAAGCTCTGAACACGTGTTCACTCACTCATTTACCCCAACTTCCTTAGTCGGTCACTTCTCTCTCCCTCTCCATCAGGATCTGTTTCATTTTGCCAGCCTCCTGGCCAATTCGAACTTAACTGTTTTTCCATTGTGATCAATCAATGTTTTGAATATTGCTCAGCAACTCAATTGTGTCTTCTTCTCTAGCTCAAAACATTCATTCAATTCTCCATCTTTCATGAATGAAATGGCAATGCCTTCACTACACAACAGTCACAATTGTCTTCTAATTCTCCCTACTTCGGGAATTGCACATGGCTTGAACCCCTTGTGTTTTCTGTGACTTAAATAGTCTCTGATTCAATCTCCTTCTTCAATAATCTAGTAACCAACTCTCTCTCTTTCACTATAAACGTGCTACATAATAATCTAAACTGAACAGGCCTTTTCACGATCAATCTTATTAATTAGCCTTATATGTATTTCCTTTCAGATCTATATGTATTATGAATGTGTCATTATTAAGTGTATGTCATATTTTTTTGTTCAATAATTTGTATGTATCTTCATTACAATTATGAACTCTTTGATCTCTGTGTCTAAATTCTCCCTTTTGTTGAGTCAGCTATCAACTACCTTCCTTGTTCAACACTTCCAGTGACATCAACAATTGGCAGTAAAACAAAACACATAGATAAAATCTTTTGTCCTCCACAACTACACCATCTCATCTCTATACCAGAAACTTACAACAATTACTACTCTCCCTCACTCACAATAGGAACCACCTATTATTGGTGATCAAAACTACCCAACAATAAATGAACATTAAAAATATATTTCTCTCTTCTATATAGACATTCTATGGCATTCTTACAGCTGCTATGATAACAATGACATAAGTGCCAGAGAAATAGGGGAAAGAATAGTGCTCTGAACTGTGTTAGTAATCAAAATAATTTATTGATATGACTTTTTGAAATATTACTACTCATTCATGTTTCTTTGGCCAAAATGATTTTCTTTTTTTTTCAATTAACAAAAATACATGTTTATGAGTCTGGTTAATTGACTAGATTAGATGTCCGTCATAAAAACTCATTTTTAACTAAGCCAGAACTTAATACATGACATTAAAAAGCTTACTATATTTATTTTCCTAGTAATTTATTCTTCATTAAAGTCTTCATAGCTATATTGTATTATTTGTTTTGTTTTGTTTTTTGTTTTTTTAGAGACAAGTACTACTGGGTCTCGAAGAGGGAGAAGACTCGGATCATTTGAAAAACTGGATCTATTACCTCAGAATTATCCACTTCCAAAAGGTAAATTTAATTTACATATATTTGTATATATACATGTGAGTCAATGTATACAGAAAAGTACAAATGCGCGTATACATGAAAAAGGAAAATTTTAAGTAACTGTTCAATGCCGAGATGACATGGATAGGAGCAGTGCCTCTAGGTAGTAGGTTTGACAGGGGTTTTCAAATAATACTCATGGCTTATAATTTTCTAGAATTTTTAAGGTTGATCATATAGGATTTTTTGAAACTTCTGATAAATGAATGTTGATTCCTTTGATATCAACTGCTTGGCTTTAGACATTGTACTTGAAGGGTGTACAGCAGGGTTGCTGGGTCTTTTGCCACACCAGACTGAATTTGTCTGGTCTTGGGATCAAATTAAGTAGCTTCAGTACGAAAACAATCAAATAACTTTGAATTTATCGTCAGAGTAAGCTTAAATGGATTAAAATGCATATTTCCTATTGTTTTTGTATGTTTATATTGCAATCATTCATATATAAGGGATTATTCTCTTTTGTAAATTTTAGACAGGGTGCTTTAATCCTTGTATTTGGTTAAGTTGGACTATTTTCACTGTCTTTATTGTTTATTTTTCACAACATTTTGGCCATATACACATCCAGCCTTCCACAGATGTCTGTTTTGTTCTGAAATATCAAATTTGGTCCCAGAGGAGCATACACATCCCCCTCACATACATGTTTGTGGATTATTCCCCCCATTAATCTTTCTACTCAGTGTATGACTTCTCATTGAGCTTTGTGCACAATCACTTCCTTCAGGTCACACCCACAGTATCCTAGATTCATAGCCTGTCCTTTTCTGGTCAGTGATTCCCACATGGAGACACTTTATAATCTGGTATGGCCAACCATGTGTTGAGGGAAAGGGGAGCGCACTGGACTTTATGGAATTTTAGAATAATTGACAGGGAGAAGCATTGGCAAATAAGATGGTTTAAAGAATCTGCCTACTTACTATGCTTGAATGATTTGATCAGCGCACCAAGTATCGACATGAATAGCTTACGGGAACCATTTGTCAGAAAGGAGCAGACTATGAACTTTGGATTCCATATATCTGGCCCAAGAGAAGCAGGTGCATACAAAACTCAATCAGAGGTCATGAAGTCATGAGGTCAGTGCAGAAGTCAATGGGAGACAATCACACAAACACTGAGAGGCAAAAACTGTACATAACATGTTTGTTTAAGAGGATGTATATGTACCTCTATCCTCACATTCCTGAACCAAATTATACATACCAGAACAAAGCAGCTCAATATCATCAACAAGCTTTTGTTTCAGATGTTAAGGCTCCTAAAGAAACCTCCAAGAAAAAAAGTCCATTTGAGAAAAAGAACCCAAGCACTCTCAATAACACAGCTAAACAATTGGAAGAAGACAAGGTTACTAGTATTAAAGAGACACAACCAGGTAACTTGTGAATAAGATTGATAACAGCAATGATAAAGATGATAGAAAATACATTAAAATATTTTTGTTTTAAATTGATCTTATATAAAAGAATTTTTTTTTCAATTATAATTCACCCAAGAATAATTTCCACTGTCATTTCTCTTGGTTCATAAGAGGCAACAAGAAGACAGTTCCATTTCTTTGTTTATTGTTTGCAAACTTTATCATTTTTCTCAACACCCAAAGAAAGTATCAAATGAACTTCATTGAACTTGCTAG
The DNA here is from genome assembly GCA_963457665.1 of Thysanoteuthis rhombus. Lineage (NCBI taxonomy): Eukaryota > Metazoa > Mollusca > Cephalopoda > Oegopsida > Thysanoteuthidae > Thysanoteuthis > Thysanoteuthis major. The sequence continues at coordinate 10,577,574 of OY735213.1, read as the reverse complement.
TATGGTTCATATGGCTGAGGAGGTGAGAGGTCAACAATTCCATCTCAAGTACTGGACATATTGCCAAAACAATTGTGTAAGGATATTTATTTCATATCGGGTCAAAGTACCTTTTTTTAACCTTGTAAAATCTAAAACATAGATAAGGCATTTTCATGCAAATCTATTTCATTTTTGTTATGTTGTTATGACGGTGTTATTTATGTATGGGTCCAAGTATTCTAATTTTAAGCTTAAAAAACTTAACTCAACTCTAGCTGTTTTAAAGGGTGTTAGGACAGGTCTTAAGACAAAAAATTATGTAAGAAAAATTACAACTGATATTGTGCAATGTGAAATAAAAAATATCATAGGAAAATCATTTTATTACAAAAGTTGAATATTATTTTATAAAAAAAATAGGGCAAAATTTGACAAATCTGACCTTTTTAAAAAGCATTTAGCTATGTACTTTTTGGTTTGGCCATATTTAAACTTTGAGCCATATTGACTTTGTTACAGTAAGAGTTACAATAATTTTTTTTTGTGTCTACTCACAGTATTACAATGTTTTTCAGGTATTTTTGCAAGTTTTTGCCATAAATGTCTCCAACTGTGCCTTCTCCTCCTCCGGTTGTTGTAGAATTGACTACAGTTAGGAGGAAGACACTCATTCAATAAATGACTTTCTTCAACTCTTACACTAACAGAATGACTTCCCTTTTTTTTTTCTTTTTTTCCTCTCTCAGTGGCATTTCTTTGACATAGCATCCCTTAGACACATTGAAATATTAGTGTAATCTTCACTTTTAGGACAAAGGACAATCACATTTTAATACAACCCTTTAATTGCTATGCTAATGGATTGGTCCATATGAAATGAATCATAACTTTGAAGTTATATCAGGATTCTATCACTATGGACAATTATACAAATAAACATGCTAATTTGCATAAATGGTTTTTATGTGAATAGATTTGGATTCCTCCTCTATTTTTATTGTGTTCTTCCTATACAGAGCCAACAAAAGCTGATGAGGTTACACTCATTCCAGAATCATTTCCTCAGCAAAATGACATAGACAAACCAGAAGAGAACCAATCAAAAGATAAACCAACTGGTCCAACAAAATTTTCATCCAAGTAAGTTTTTTAATGTATTTTCTTTTTTACTACATCAATAAGAGTCTGCATTCATGCATGCTTAAAAAATGATCACAAATATTAATATATGGATTCTTTTGTTATTGAGCAATTGTCTCTATCTCTAAACATCTTTGAAATATCCACATTCTTATATAAACAACATGCATAAAAATTGTGATGTTTCTGTTGTACAAAATTAGTAAACAACTTACCTTTTAGGAATTGAAAATTTGGAACTATGATCCAATTGAAAATGTTATGTAGTGAAAAACTAAGCCAAGCTTCATTCTGAAATTTATTCTATCTGCTCTGACTTTCCCTTATTAAATTTACCAAAAATGTACAGAATATACACACCAAAAGACATTGAATGTATTTATTATATAAAGCTCAGCTCCAAAAACATTCTGGTAGATAATCAATATTCAATTACCACACAAGAATCATGGGTCATTTCATGAATATCCTGATGTTCATTCCCATTGTCCTAAAAATTTTTATCAGAAATGACTCTCTCTTTCTATTCATTGGAGGAAATGCATAGAAATGGAATTATAGTGGTTCCTTAAGGAAAGAACATCTGATTTACAGACAACTCCTATTTATGAACAGACTGTCATAAAGCCTATTATTTCATTGAGTTAAATACATCAAATGTTTAACTATTTCTCTCATTGAGCCTTTTGACCATGTGTCCATAGCATAAATCCAATGCAAGTGCTGGTGATGCATCAAAGATGAGTAAAACAATCATGATTGAAAATGAAGTGAAAATAATAAATCAATCAGAACAAGATGAGACAACTGTAGCTTGAAGCCTTTTCAGTTATCTTGAAGCAGCAAGTGAAGCTGATTGGAATGAAAAATTTATCATGAATAGTATATTTACTACATCTAAAGACAAACATTTGGCTAACTGACTCTAAATAAGAATTGTATGTACCTGGTCTGACTAACCTGAAAATTTGATTTGATGGCTGACTTGGGAACAAATCTCATTTGTAACCAAGAGACTGCCTGTAATTGAATCAAATGTAACAATTGATAGAATTAGAAATCATAGATAAAGGTAAGGGTGGTAAAATTGAACCACGATTATTGATCAGCATGATTTTCAGAATTAACTTCATCATTTGTCATAAAATTGGCTGAGGGGAAAAGTTCTATATTTACCTATTCATTTATTTTTCCATTCATATCCCAGTTTTATGCCTCAGAAAATTTTGAAATTATAGAGTAATGAATTCTGAATATTTTAAAGGATTTAATTCTGTTTTTTATGTTTTTTTTTTCATTTTTTTTTTTGGCAGGGGAGGGACAATATTTTTCAGATGATAAAAAGTAAACGGATATATTAAAAAACTTCTCTCATTCAAATATCGATTGCATGCATATTTCATAAAGATATGTTGATATTCAAATCATATTATGAAGAAATTTTGAGGAATAGAACATTGTTAGCTTATTTGTAATTGTTTTTGTTTTGCTTTGTGTTTGTTTTTAGAAGTTACAATAGTGATGGTCAGTTGTTTTGTTATTGAGTGTGCATATTGTAATATAGTCTCAGATTCACAATTTACTTCAGGTTTTTAATTTGCTTTGTATAGTGGTTACAGTGTTTGGGATAAGAACTCATTCAAGAGTTATTCACTTTTATACTACTCTTTTATGAAATGTTTCTTTTTTCTTCAAAATGTAAGGTCAGAATGTATAGATTAACAGCCCCTTTTTTAGAGTATAGTTGCTATAACCTTTATAGTTATACATTCTGTGAATATACAGGTAAATATATTTTTTTATTTTCATTCTTTCATACATATGTGTAAAAATTTAAACAGATGGTTTCAACGGGCTGTTAAAATAAACTAAAAGCACATTAAATTATAGTATTTTATTTGGACAGTTTAGCTGAGGAATTATAAATGCATAGAAACCTTGCTTTGATTGCAAAAAAAGATTCATTCATACAGAAGGTAACTTTTGTTGCAATGAATTGAAACAACGTTGAATTCTTTGTATTTTCCTACTTATGTAACATTAAAAACAAGAGCAACAGCTGGTACCATAACAGGATTTCTATAACTGACCTACATACAAGCATGATGAAACAAGAGAATAATTAGATCATATAGATGTTGCAATTTATGTCAGTCAGTTGTTTTCTCATTAGTGGATGAAACTGGGAATCAATTATTTATACAAAGTTGCTCTTTTTAAATATGTTTTGATTTCAATATGATATAGGAAGAAACTGGCTGTTGATAGTGGTATATCATCGAGCAACAATTCACCAGCCTGTGTGAATGATTTGCCTTCTACTGTAATGGTAAGTACACTTATTTATAAAAGGAAAAGAAGAATGGATGTCCATTTATGACAGTCAAATGTCATCAAAGTTTTACAATTGATCTCTCAGTCAACATCTATTGGAGGCTTTATCAGAGGCATAACTGCTCTTTTTTTTTTCTTTTTTTTTTTTTTTACCCCTTTAAGTGGTTGTATGAACTCAGATTAACTCAACTTATAGGTTATTCTAAGTTATTCTGCATCATTTATTTTCATTTTTATTTTTTTATTCATTTAAATCCAGATGTTTATTCATCATTCATATTTGTTATCTAGATGAGATTTCAAATTCAGCTATATTTCTTTACTCCCATATAACTATTCAACTTTTTTTGTTGTCTTATCTTTTAATTCTTTCTTAACTTTCTTTTCCACAGAAAAAAAGATTTTCTTATTCTCCTCCTTCTCTACGAAACCAAAGAAATCTCTCTTCTAAGAAACAAAACTTACGTGAGTTTAAAATATTTCATCTATGTTTTATAAAGGCTTGAGACCATTTTACATCGCATTTATGCTCAATGAAAAATATCTAATGATAATAGAAATGTTATGTAGTAGAGAGTGTGTGTGTGCTTTAGGTAGATAATAAATCAGGTAATACTAAAGAAAAAATCAAGTAAACTGTTGTATTCTTGGGTGGTCACCAATTTGTAGGTATTTTTTTAGGTTGTCACCAGCTACAGAGAGATGTTCTAGTTGGGAAGGAAACGGTTTGTAGGTAGTAGCTGGTTCTGGATAGTTGGGATAGTTCTGGTTGAGGAATGGGTAGCGCAAAAATGTTGGAGACAAAGGATTTTGCATCCATGTGGTTTGGTGGTAGCAGTGATGTCACTGGAGATGTGGAAGGAGGAAAGGAAATGGATGTAGAGAATGCATGCCAAGTATGAACATAGACGCGGAGATGAAACAAAGTAAAAAGGATACATACAAGTATTTTGATGGACAAATAAGACGTACATTTAATATAAGAACATTATTGACAAATAATGAAAATGAAATACATGTAATGATAACATTGATATGATTGCGTAAAGAGAAGAGATAGCGAAAGGTGGGAGCAATGTTGTTATTGATAGTACAGGCATCAGAGTTGGAGCAGAGGTGTCTGAACTGCTTTTGAATCAATATGGCTTGGAGCATACCAAGGAATGATTATGGAGACAGGGTTCAGTGTGTGAGCCGAACTGCCAAGTTGTGTGTATGACTTCAGGGCTATTCTCTGACGCTGTTAGACACTCGACAGACAAACCATGAATGATAGTGAATACAGTTTTATCCATGCGTATTTCCCAAAGTAAAGAGAATTGGGAGAGATCGTCGTGACTATGGGATAGTAAAAAGCATCGCTATTTCATTCATGAGAGTGAGAGGTGTGTACACATTTGGAGCATGTGGTGATAACATGGTTGCGAAGCTGTGCATTTGTGAGATGCCTCAACATCGGTGAAGTGAAATGGGCAAAGTTTGTACAGATATAGCTCACGATGGAAAAATGGTTAGGATTGGATTAGCCGGGAGGTTGGTGAAATGATACCAATCTTAGGAAGGAGGAAAGAGAGAGAAAGAGTGGCTGGCAACAAGTGCCAGGGCCAAAAGCGTACCCAGCTAGGAGTGCCGGCACTAATGAGCATTTGACCAACTGCGTCCAGAGCTTTTATAAGGGTTGTCATAGGAAGTGATGTTTTTGATATCTAGCGAAAAGAAGGGTTCCATATTTAATTCCTGAGTAAAAGTATTGGGAATGCTACACGGTGATTACTTCTTAAACCTACTTGTGTCAATAAAGAATAGGGATTACTTCATCCTTCTTTACTTTCATTTTTAGCATTATAACAATCAATTCTAAGTTGAGATATTTCATTTTAAATGTATATAAGATTTGGCATTGTTTATATATATTCTAGACCAATGAACCGTTACTTTTTTTTGGCTGTGTATTTAGGCATGGAGTAGTAGAAATAAGTGACTGTGTTTGTGTCACTACACTGAAATACTCTGATGTACTTTATGTGTATAGAACTTGAATTTCAAGGAAAAATTCATTAACTCCTAAATTCATAAACCGCTTGAAACTGACAGTGGAACTCTCCTATGAATATCATGAAAAATAGTGGAACTCTTCTGCATACTGGATTTTTTTTTAAATAAAAAATTCACCCAATAGTCAAAGGGAGATAATTTTATCAAGTTATTCCCTTTGAGATTAATATTCTATTTTTTCTTTAAGATTGCTGCAGTGAAAACAATGTCCTTCCAACTTTATAAGTGAAAATAATTATTGTTGTATGGCCTAAAAACTTGCAGCACAGCTGGCAATCTTCTATCAACAGTATTTCTCACGTTGTTAGCATTCCAAACCATAGGCGATTTTTGCTACGGAAGATCATAATGAAAATATCTTCTACTCTATGAGAAAATGCGTTTTCATCATTATTTTGGCATAGAAATTATTTATTTAGAGCAAATAAGAACAGAACAATAGTTGAAGGAAATTATTCATATGTATTCATTCAAATTTATCTAAATGATAAATAATAGATTTAAAAGAAATGATCTTTTTCTATAGAATGCATTATTAAAAAGATTTCTTTTATAATTAAATGAACGAATTGGTATATAAATCTTTTTTTTCTTCTTGAAGATGCAATAAATTCTTCAATTCCTTTTTCTTTCCTATTGGATTTTTCTCTACTTTTTAAAACAAAAAAAAAAAGGATGAATTTTTTTTCTTTAAAGAACAAAAGCAAATCCATCTGGCCAAGTTCTACAGACGCATTACTGACCATTAAATTCAAAATTAATTGTAATATAAAAGTGTAGGTTAAAAAAGTTATGTAATAAGATTTATGTCATTCTAATTTATTCATATAATTAAGTAAAATATTTTTCTCCAGAGAAAAAAAAAATCATGAACTTTTCCAATTTCTAAAGCAGAGGATCTTTGTGTATGATTGTCCATGGTGAAAGATTGCCTTATAGGTTTATAATTACAAGCTAAAAGAAATCCTAAGGAGTTTTATTTAGTTTATTAAATTCAAATTGTTATATTTATTGTTTGTATTTCAAGTTAACATTACATTTGAGTTATTTAATCACTTTCACTGAATGTTGCCAAAAATATGTTTTCCTTAATCTCTAACTAGCAATATTAAATTGTTTGTTATAGATGGCTGTATATATCTTGATGCAAAATAAAATGATACTCTATGTTGTATAAGCTATTTCACTGAAAAAATATTTTATAAAACAACTATAAAGCTGCCTCTGACACCCTTATTTTTTCTCTTAGATTCTGCTTTACTTTAAGCATTTATTATACGAGGTAGCTCTTCCAGTCACATGGATATTTGTTACATGTATATTTTGATTTTTCCATCTGTGCTGTATTTCTGATGTGTTTCATTTGATAAGATAAATAAAATCCATTAGAATGAATAATCTTTCCTATACATGATAATGAGTGAAAACAATTTCTAGCTGAACAAGCCTAGTAATAAAAATGGTGGACAAGGATAGTTAATACATTAGGATTATTCTTTCTCTTTGATGTTCATGGTAATTGCTCCAAGAATCTTTGTCCCCTGCCATGGTCTTATCTTCTATAAAAAACATACCAATGCTTTGGCATTCCTTGTAAAATCTATCTGATTCTTTTTGTAAGAAGACAAGGCAGGTATTTTAATGCATATCTGAATGAAAATTAGAGCAGTTATACACTGAGATGATCGGCTTATTAACCTACTGTTTCCAAAAAGAAATAAAAAGCACATGAGATTCACATCTAATACTTCTTGTACTGATATAGAACCATTCAGAATAGGGAATTCAAGGGACATAAAGCTATCAAAAGTCATTTTGATTTCTATCATTCTGACCATTACTGAGAAAAATAACCTTCTAGGTTTAATTGCACTTTAAAATGTTCCTTGGTTACAATAGGAAAATGATAAGAATTGAAAGGGAGTGCACAATAACAATTGTTTGTTTGTGTGCACATAGTTCAAAGTGATTGTCCAACAAATATTATTTTTGGTAGTGCCATAAAGGGTGGGGCATTTAACAAACCACCACTGCTATTTTTTTATTCGTGTCATATTTCTTTTTATATTAGAGTAGAACACTGAATTGAATTCAGCAGCATGTGAGCATGCATGTTTTGATTGTTTTGCATGGTATATAAATGAAGGGTAGCATTTAAATAAGCACCCAGCATTTTATTTTACAGCAGCTGGCATGTAGATAAATGTGCAGAAAATGTATGTACGACAAGCACCCAAAGCTCTACTTAATAACAAAAATCCAGGAGCTAGATTCTGGCTATTACAATTGTTTTTACAAAAAAGTTTTCTTTTTAATTTGCATAATTATTAAATGATTGATATGTAGAATGTCAAAAACCATAACAATATTGTTAGAATAAATGAATGGTACATCAGCACTCTTTGTGGGCTATTTAATATCAAGTCTGTTTTTCTTTGCTATTCTCAAATACATTGTGTGAAATTTTTCACTATACACATATAGGCAAGGGAGTTCTGTAGGTAAATATTGATTTTGAGAAAATATCTCAAAGCAATATGTTTGAAATTGGAAAATTGCTTCATCTCTTATGTTATCTTTTTTGTTGTCTCTTAACAGCTTTTATCATTTAATTCCAGTTCAGTCTTCATCTGATAAAAAACCTCTCCCAAAGACGAATTCATTCAATGGTGGCAAAATCAACAATGAAAAGGGAAAAAAACTAAAGACACTGGACTCTAAAAATCACAAGTATGATAGCCAAATACCAAGCAACAAATCCATTTCTAAAGAAAAAGAAGAATCCAGCTATCAGTTTCCAAGCCTTGAAGTATCACCTCTTAAAACAATCAGTCAAGACCCATGCTGCATTCCTATTACAAAAGATAATCTATCTAAATTCAACAAAGTAGGACAGAAAACATTAGCTAAAGAACTGGATGAAAGAATTGAAGAATTTGTGATAGCTTCATGTCAAAATCTTTCTGAAGAATCAAATACTTCCCCATTTCATTTGAGCACAGAGGATGAGCACAATAAAAATCAATCAGTTACTTTGAAAAGAAACAGCCAGCAAAGTGCTCAAAATACCATGTTTGATCAAACCAATGGGAATAAAGATAATCAAGATTTTGCAGAAAATGACCCACTGCCAAACAACAGTTGCCCAAAAGCTCTTTCTAAATCTCCTTCTGTTGTTACAAGTATGAAAGAACAGTTAAATGATGAATCTCACAAGGTAGTTTCAAGTGAACAAAAAGCAAATAACAATGAAGTGGTTTACCAGGCTATAAAATTGGGGCCTGTTTCTGCTCTATTGGAAAATACAACTATTTCTACTACCAAATCCAAACAAGTAGAACAACCAGGCAATTTAGTTTTTCCATCTATAGAAAAAGATCAAGTGTCAGCTTCCTCTCGCAAAAATCAACCATTGACCAATCTCAGTAAGATCGCTGATTCAGCAAAGCCATCATTTGGTGGGAAAGAAAATAAAAATCCAAGTAAAACGTTTCCCAGCCCTACTGAAAAATTATTCAAAGCATCACCATCAAAAAGGAGAAGCCTCAATCTTCCTTTGAAAAGAGATAAAATTGCTGCCAAAGTATATGAAAAGAAAGATGTTTATGATCCTTACGATTTTGAAAGTAGCAGCAGTGTTGAAGGTGTTCAACCAACAGCAACATGCCCCAGGTTCTCTAGCCTTTTAACCCCTAAAAAGAAACAAAATTCCATCCTAAGCCAAAATTCAATGCAATCTGCTCCACAGCTTCATACATACAAAGGAAAGGAAACACTACCAGCTAAACACACAAAATCTACCCCAGAGGATAGCTATAAATTTGGAAAAGAGAGAGAATCTACCCCAGAATATAGCTATAAATTTGAAAAAGAGAGAAAATCTACCCAAGAAGATCCATATAAATTTGAAAAAGAGGGCAAAAAGAGCCGTGCACAAATTCATGATTCTAACTGTGACAGCCCACTGCCTAAAAAAAGATCCAAAGCGAAAATGGCCAAGTCCAAAGTTACTGCAAATACCTCTTTGGTAAGAATTTCCAGTAGCATAGTATTTCATCTTTTTCAAGTAAAACAATATAAGCTATTCTCTCAATAACTTAAAGGTTAAGAGGGTTTAAGGATTTCCTGTCCTGAGTAGTTAAAGCAAGTTTATTTTAGGCAGTATCCAATCATAGATGTATTTTCAAATATATCTTTATTATCAAGTGATGTCGTATAGACCAAAATATCGAGAGTTTCATTCTAGATGGCCAGTTATTGAGGCTCGTTACCATGTGTTCAAATAAGAGAGAAAATTTCAATTCCAAACTGGAACCAAATATCATTATCATCAGTCTTTTATCATCCGTCATTGGACATATATCTTCACTAGAATTTGCCAGACCTCTATCTTAGGCATTGCGGAGCCAATACTTCCTGAATCTGTCCAGTTTGTCTTGCCATTTCTACCAGCCTTGGTTCCACATTTGATCTCTGGAGTCGTGATGTCCAGGAGTTGTTCGCCATTCTAGCAACATGTCCAACATATAATTTTCTATCAATTGGTCAATCTTGTACTTGCAAAATCCTACAATATCCACTTATAATGACTACTACAAAATTATAATAGTATATATTTTCTTTAAAGCTGACACAAGGAGAGGCATTTGTTTGATTTAAGAAATACTCAAGTATACGCCACAAGATTAACAATCAACATCGTTGATAGATTATATCAATCACCCCAACTACTCTCTGGATAAAAAGCCTAAATGTCTACTGAGAAACTGAAATTTAGATCTTTCAATTTCATAGTACCTAAATTGTTGAAATGTTTAGGTGACACTACCTATATTTTCTAATGTCTTATGTTATCTTTGATGCAAAAGTGACATTTATATATTTTTATTTAAGGCATTATAGGAAAGCATTGATGCATATCTGATGATGTATATTTTACTCAGTTTGTTTTCTATGGATTTTACAATTTCTCATAAACTTTGCAAATAGATTAAATATGATTATATAGTGATAAGGACAAAGTATATTTCCTAATGTCATCACTACACTTTCTATAATAGCTTTATTTCATCAGATTCACTTTTAACATAGCAAATGAAGATGGAATGAAGTTGAGAAGAAAAAATTTTAAAGTTATCTTTGTAGTTATTTCTATTTGAACAATCATGTAATGATTTTCAGCTTCAGTTTTAAAAAATTCTAAAGATGAACAAGTAAAATTGAAGTTAATTTGTTTATAGAAATTCTCTCAGTAAATTTGCATGAAAAAATTCATATAATAACTTGCAAGGTTTTAATGTTTCTGGTGCAGTGTGAAATTTTATAGATCCAGCTCAAATACAACCACTAGCATACAAAAGTCATAAGAGGCTATTTTAACTTGTTAATATTGATGATTGTACTTAGCTTGGGTATTTATCGTTTGATTGCACTGTTTGTTTCTTATTCCAAAGCCACCACTTGATTTACCTAAGATAAATCCTGTCAGAGCTTCAGTTCGAAAGAGAAAGGATATGAATTATAAAGAAATGTCCAATGTAGATTCTTCCTCCACGTAAGTTTCTCTAACAGTGAAAGGAAGGATTTTTTTTTCAACTTTTTTTCCTGAAATTTTCAAACATTTCAGTTTTTTGGTTGATACATTTTATCTATAATTTATAATATTTTTTATTCAATTTTGTTTTTCATGCATGTGAATTTATCTGTACTTGAATTTTTATCTTTAAAAAATGTTAACCTAATTTGACATTTGTTTTAACAAAGTTATAAGGAAGGGAGAGGGGAAATGAGAAAGTTAAAGCATTGACATGAACTTATGGTTGGGGAGGATTAGATTTGGTTTATTGTTCATTTGGTTTGGAGATAATTGCCTTATTCATAAAGCATCCACTATTACATTTGCTGCTGTTTCATAAAGAGCTGTAAAATCATAATAGTTTGATGGAGTGAAAGCTTTTTCACTAATTCCATAAAAAATCTATTTATTAATCATTAAAAAAAATTGATTTCCAATAATACAGATGACAAATCACTATTTTATTTGACAAAAGAATATAAACCAGCACGTTTCACAAGTTCCAACAGACGTGTTTCTAATTTTGCAGTAATCTAGGTCTTAAGAAAAAAGGTTTATGTAAATTGAAAACTTGAACATCCTTCCAACTTTAATAGATTCTAGGTTATAGAATTTAGATGGCCCTTTTTTGACTGGGAAATAGATTTTATTAACTACCAAAAATCCCTTTTTAACAGGTTTTTTACTACTAATACTATTTAGCTCTGATTTTCTTATGTTTTCTTCATTGATTGAATTATTTCATGTACCTATTTCAGTATTACTATCATGCTAATTGTCATTTTACTCTTGAGAAACCAAACACTATGAATTTAACTTTTCTCTCGTTCCCAAAGTGGGTATAACTAGTTTTCATTTTTCAATATTATTAAGCAATAATCAGTAACATATTTTAAAAAACTATTTTATTTTGATACTTATGATTGGAGAAGTTTGATCAAATTTCAAATACTTGAACACAAGAATAATTTTTGTGTATGTGCAGTAGAAATTTTTTTCTCTGTTGTTTACGTAAATACATACTCTAGGTTCATATTGTTATCTTAAAATGAAATAAAAAATAAGTAAAGTAACTTGAGATATTTATTTTTCAACACTAGATTAAAGTTTAACAATGCAATGAATCAAAAACAATCAAAAAAACAATTTTATCTTTTGCTATTTTGCATGATTATGGGATGTTATTTCATAATTTATTTTCAGCTCATCCTTCCCTGGACCACCATATGAACACAAGGTAAAATCAATTTTGAATAGTTCTCCTATAATTAATGTTGTTGAAATTCCTAAAATCTTATTTCTCACAAAAGGAATGTAACTTAGATCAAAACTAGAGACAAGCATACATAAAATGTTTGAATAATATTCCAATTTTTTTCAGTATCTTAACAATTATCAAAACTAAAAATTTTAATGAATTTTGAAAAAATTCATGAAAAATATTACAAGTCTACGTAAACACTCTGTTTTTCAATAGTAAGAGGATCTCAAACAAGCCTTATGGTTCAACTGCCTCTAAGGCAACCATAAACAAACAATTGTTATTATAATAATGTATTTGTAAACCTTTCAAACAAGATTTTTTGCAAACGGTTGCTAATTGTTATGAAAATTATGAAGAAAAGATGTTTTATAATAATATTCAGTGATCTATAGATGATTACTTAAAAAATACTACCAACTCTGTTTCATCTAAACACTATAACAAAAAATTCACAAATTCATTGATAAAGACGTAGAAAAGTAATTGTGCATGAATCTGCTCAAAAATACAAACAGTTCTTTGACTGCCTATTGTCCACCCTCCCACAAAATTTGATTGAAATTTATTTTAACTTTTCGAGATATCTTGTGGGCGGGAAGAATAATATTTGGTAACATTATGTGGTTTTGACATACAACTGGCAAGTATTAATGCTAGGATCAACTCCAAAGTGTAATACGTTCATCTGTACTCTATTGTCCATCTTCCCTCAAAATGTCATAGAGATTCATTGAGAACTTTTGGAGTTATCAAGTGAACAGTCATGAGCATATACATAAATGTAATTGAAAAAAAATGGAAAAGTATCTCTCAATCAAAAAAAATTCTGGGTTCTGCTCCAAAATTTTATCACCTCCTTATCCCAATGCCTACCCTTCCTCAAAATTTCAATGAAATACGTTCATGTGTACATTTCTTTTCAACTTTGTTGACAGAGCTAAATTAATATCATTTTATCCCATTAGTTGTATTTTCTGGCACAATTGTCAGTCCAATTCAAACATGAAACCGTGTATATTGTACAGATAGACAAACAGACATGACCAAATATATAAGGCTTTACAATTCCCAAATTAAACATATACTTGCATTTTTGACAAATTATATCATTAGGTTCCGAATCCTTCTTTTGGGCTAATTTTCTCATTTTTGCCACTACCTGTACAGACTTCAGCCAAATTGATGGAATAGGTATATGTGACAGTATACAGAAACTGCAATAAGGATCACAAGAAAAAGAAATATGCTGAAGACATTATTTCAGTAATAATAAAGGGCAGGGTTAATAACAAAATGCATATAAGTTAGTGCAATACTTTTGTACAGAGTTTGTTAATGTGTAAGTGTATGTGTAGTTAGTGAATATGCTTGTTGATACGTTTTTGTAGTCTATTCATGTAACAAATGAAGCAAAGTTTAAAATAGTTATTAGGAACTGAGTTACTAATCAGATTAATAGATCTAGTGATGATGAATAAAATAAGATTAAAATACAGAGGAGGCCATTTATTGCAGACACTACGTCACAGGGTCTTTCAGATAACATTAAGCAAAGGATATAAAAAAATTGGCAAAATGTATATTCATTGTTATAAACAACTTTATATCGTAAGAGAATTAATGATTTTTTTTATTTATGTTTTTTTTTCCTAAGATTTTCAATTCATTTTAAATGAACTGTTTGGAACACTGATTTTGATAACATTGTCTGTATTCATGATCAATGCCTTTCTCTGTAATTGCTAATCCTGAGCTTGCAATACATGTTCAAGTTTATTGCAGTTGAAAAATACTTATCTATTCAAAATGCTGTTTGTATTTTAGCAGAAGAAAAAGAACATTCCAGTTGAACAAAGTCTGAATTTCCTTCACAATAAGTAAGTACCATTTTCCTTATCTAGGGGCAATGATATATACATGTAATTAGCCATATATATATATTTAACACTCCCTCATTCAAGGTTGAGCATTCTTTAAGTGAGGTAATTCATTCATTGTAAGCTTATGCAATGCTCTTCCATAGGAATAGAGCACTCTGGTATGAGTAAATATACCGCTTAAATTCAACCTTACTGACCAGTTCCGTGGTGCAGAGGTAGAATATTGGCCTCCGGGTCTGAAGTGAAGGTTTCAATGCTACCATGTGGTATTGAATGGGATAATGGATAGTCTATAGCCACACTGAAGAGTTGTGATACAACGAAACAGCTGTTTGTGGATGACACAATAATACATCATATTATATATATTATATAATTTTCTTTTCATGGTATTACAATCAAGATATTCATGATGCTACTCCTCCTGGTGGTTGAGATAGAAAAGATGGAATAGTTATCATTGTTGAAATTGCTCTAAATTATTTATCTTTGGTAGAACTTTTTCTAGGAACAACTTTATTTTGACATTGCTGTAAATAGGAACAGTGTTTTGTTTTTTCTGTAATTTTATCTATTGAGTATGAAGTGTACATATTAGTTAAATTATTGAATAAATATAAAAAGAATTTTTTTAATTTTCCTGCCTTAATTTTTCACATTGTCATATTTTGCAAAAATTTGTCCAATCAAAGCAAATAACAAGATTGGATTTTCCTTTTAATGTTGCAGTGTTGAAGGAAGTAACTCAAGTTGTGTTTGTTGTATGCAATCTATATGCAAGAATGTAATCTGATGAACATTATTCCTAAGATGAGTTCAATACAAAAAAATGTTCCCTTTCATGCAAATCTTTATAGGTGATTTAAGTACAAAAATCGAGGCTGGGCTTTATATTTCTTGGGATTTTAATTTTTGTAAATACTTTTTTTGTTTTTTTTTCTAAATTCATTAAAAAAATTCTAAAAAGATAAACAAACATACTGTTTAAAATCAAAAAGAGAAAATGTGTAAACAATCACCTTACTACATTCATATCTTAAACTGATGAAAAGAAAGCATTTAACATGAGAAGGTTTATCACTATTCCATTCTCATAGAGTGCACTTTTATAGGGTTGACTTCTGTGATCACTCCAAACATAGATGACATGAGAGTGCGGAGATGGTCAGGGTCAAACCATTGCAAAAGGCTGAGAGCCACCTCTCTAATCTTATAGGAATTCGGTTAAATAACTGTAGTACCCCCTATACTTTTAGTAAGGAATTACGTACAAAACTCTTCTTTTAGCAAGATTTAATGCCAAATATGAGTTAACTTGGCGGCTATTCTCAGATGCTGATAGACACTCGACGAACAGACTATGAAAGACATAGAACATGGAGTTTTATCCATGCGTGTTTCCCAAAGTGAGGATGGTGGTTAAGATCAGATCAGCTAGTGGGTCAGCGAAACGACAACGATCTTAGGGAGAAAGAAAGAGAGTGACTGGCCACAGTGAGCATTGGACCATGTGCATCCAGGGGTTTCATAGGGATCGTTGTCGGGAGTAACATTTTGGATATCTAGCTAGAAGAAAAGTTTCGTACTTAATTCCTAATTAAAAGTATAGGGGGCACTACATTACCATTCTACCTTTTATAATGATAATAAATAAATAAAGTAGATATAAGTCAATTTTTGTCTCAAGTGGAGAGCAATTTAGATTAATAAGGATGAATTGACTTCTATACTTATTTTGGGGGGAAAAATTTAAGAGTATTTTCAAAAATTGATTAGAAACTTCTTCGTATAACATAAAAATAACTCGCATATTAAGTTTTTTAGGATATAAAAATCTAAATTGAAGTAAGATTAAAACTTTGCACACTCAAACTGGGAATAATCCCTAAAAGTTGTCTCTGTGTAATCCTCACTTACCCTATTTAGGGTGAAATTTTTTCACCAATATAAATGTTTTGGTACATATTGTTCATTTTAGAAATGAACAATGGACTAATTGCTAGAAGAAACATCTTGAAAATATTTTTAGCATTTACTACAATCATGTTTTTATCTAAGACTTTTTCTTTTTTTTTTCAGTTCTGTTACATTTTCATTTGACCAAGAAGATCAAATGGAGGTAAATTACAAAATTTCTGTAAGTGTCTACATATTTTGTATAATGTTCATATAATTACAGCCTTATGAAATCAAGTTGTTATAAAACAACTGACTTGATTTTGATAAATACCTTTATTTAATTTTTAGATGAAAAGTTTGATATTATTGTTGATGTCTATCTATTTACATCGGCCTACAAAGTTGGAAGAGGTTTATGTATTCACTAAAGATGAAATTATTATACAAGTGGAACAAATTAGCCACCTGCATCAATCTGATTTGTTTTCTTAATTCATGTATGTTGTGTTTTGCTATGAGAAGAGATGGATTCAGACCTTTCCAGTCTCAGCTAGATTATGAATTTAGTTTGCTGATTCTATTGTTGATGCCGTTAATTGTTATACCACTCACATCTATTCATACCATAAATATGATAAAAAATTGAAATTTGTTTTTGTCTTAGTACAAATATACGAAAATTTCTTCTGCATTTATTGTCTTTTCTGTGGGACCAGGGTAATTTATTAATTCTTTAAAAAGAAGTTATTATCATTGATTTGAAGTTTGAAGTCAACAATTATAATCTAAGTAAAACTGCTTCAGATTCCATGTACCATCAGTACTCCTAGGGACAATCAGATATGATGACATACTACTTTAATGCAATGAAATAATTTTAATGTTTTTCTCTTATTTTCTACAGGATACTGCAGAGTCCCCATATAACACTAGCTACACACAGTAAGTAAAACAAAAAACTTCAACTTGAAAAATTGCTTGTAAACTGCAGATTTTTCATTTAGCACAATTAGCTAAAAATCAATTCTCTAAATTGTATTTCATTCAATGTTCACTACTTTATTTCCTTGAAAAAATTAGCAACAATTGAATTTCTGTTAAAGAAATGTTATCTAATTGCATGTATGTTAAATACTTTATTTATCTTGATCATTTTTCTTCTATATGATGCAACTTAATTTCTTATAAAAGATTTTTATATGTTGGCTGCCCTCTGATCAGCTCTTGGCTTTAGAAGTAATCTATAAACTTCATTATAAAATATTAATTAAAAAGGAAATAAACATATATCACGATACCTTCTGTAATTTTGAGAGGAGTCATTATCATACCAAAACATGTTTGAACAATTGATTTTTTTTTCTTTTTATTGCATTTGTCGTTATTACAATGTTTTGGTTTTTTTTTCCGTTGGTTACCATTTTCTGATTGGCACTAACTGGATGGAAAAAGAGACCCTTCCATCTCTCCATGTGGATTGTATGCCTGAAGAAGTCTGTAGAATGGCTCAATAGTCTAAATAATTCTTGGAGTGTATAATGATCTTTTCATGATTGTAAATGTCTATACGTATAATAACCCAAGGAAAAAGCTTAGAATAAGATTCTTATTCATGTCTAATGTCAAGATTTAAATACATATTTAGTCAAATGCGTTAAGTACATAACCCCAGAGAAAGTTGATTAATTTTCTTGGCATATTTCAAGAGGCATATTCTTTGTATAATTTGAATTATTCAACACAGTATATGAACTCTTTTTGCTTTGTCGATAGGTTCTTTCAAATAGTTTAGAATACAAGATTGATGTTTTATTGAAAAACTCAAAACAAAATCCCCAAATGCTATTAAGTAAAATGAAATGATTTAATTTCCCAAGAGCTGACACTGTGGAAGTGGATTTTGTTTGTTAGTTGAATTATACATTGAACTTGGCTAAATTATTTGTGAAAAGCTAATTTCACCTTTTTCCCTCTGCCAACACAATATCTCTGAAAGGACTGGATTTCAATTAAATTTTGTGAAAGAGATGATTAAATTTTTTTATTTTTCTTTTCCCCCATACGTTATATATATATAATGTGTGCATGACTGTCAACACATCTCCAAGTAGGTCCATGCAAATTACCTCTCCCACGTCATAGTTATAAGTCAAAACAGCAAAAAATTCTCAATGAATTTCAATGATATTTTGTTGAAGGATGTACAATAGGCTGTATAGTGATTGAATTTGGGGGCAGTTCCATGCACAATTACTTTCCCTGATAATGGCATTGGCAGACGTATGCACTCTATGAGTGCTTTTTATTTTAATAAAGATATGTAATTCATACACTGACGAGTAAATTCTGTAGTTGAACCTTTTCTGCTTTTGACAGGCAAAGTGAGATCAGCTGGATTAATCCCAAAAAATCTAAATCCCGAAAGATCCAGGTTGAAAAAACATATACAGTCAAGAAACAGCGTTCTTATTATGGATCATATGCCTGTATACCAAAGCGTAAACGTGATGACAGCCCTAAAGGTAAAACAAGAAGAAAGACAAAAAAAGCCAAGGACCCAGTTACTCGAGAACTATCCCCCACAGGTTCCAGCCACAATGCTCCCCTTAAGTTGGATGACAAAACTAATGATGGCTTTTCTCCCAAGTCATTTGGTAGTAACAGACCACAACATCCTAAAAATATTCATAGGTCCAGCCATGACCAAGCAAGTCACAAGTTTTCTCTGAGCTCAGATTTGCAAATGAACAAAAAAACTAAACGAAAAAAAGCATGCATTAAGGTATATTTTTTTATATTCTTGGTTTGTTTTCACACTGACATACTCTTTCCATTGTATTTTTCTTCAAACCAATACATTGGAATAGTATTTAATACAAAGCATTCATTTCTTTTTATTAAAGAATTAATAAAAACAAGTATTTTTACAAAAAATTTTTAACTGTGGCTGTTTCATTTGGTATTAGATCTGTGTGACGTACACTAAATTCTATCAATGCTTTATATAACAGTAACATTATCCGTATTTTTTCTTTCTATCTCTAACCAAATGAAATTGTCTTTGTCATTTTTTCCTTTTAGGAAGCCATCTTCTCTGATAGCATTGAAATCCAGAGAGCTGACTCCTTTGTGATGTTTCCAGAAGATTCTAGATGCAGCATCAATATCTCAAAGACAGAATTCATTCTCCAGGAAGGTACCAACAATCCAGTATCCAGCTTCAGTAACAAATCAATTTCAGATCTTGAAATCACTTTATCCAGCACAGAAGACCCAAAACTTCATCAGCCCACTCTAGGTGCCGACAATTCAATTCTGATTCTAAATGATGAATCCATTATTAGTCATAGCTCCAAATTGATGCTCACTCCTTCTCCTTTTTTCACCATTGATGACCTAAAGAGCAACAGTGATAAACTAGACAAGGACAAAAATGACCAGAGTAAAGCTCAACTTGAACAGGCACAAGACAATGCATCGTTTAAGGATATTAACCTTGAAGACATAAGCCACAGTACTCCTGTGAAGGAACATAATATAGAACTCTCACCTTTGATATGTGCTGGAGGTGATTACAAGTCAAAAACAAGTTTCAGGAAAAGTCTTTTCTCGGATCTAAAGTTAGACAATAGTGATGAATCCAAAAAGTCTTCTTTACCTTCCCCAATCGGTGCAAATTCATTCCTCTTTCCTGGAAGTTCTTCGAAAAAGGTAAAAGTATAAGTAAAAAAAAAAATACCATAACTGCAAACCATTAAATAGTTTTATTATATCAATAAATATGCCTAAAGTAAGGAAAACTATATATATCAGGAATGTCTGAAATCTGATAAGAATAGATTAAATGATATTTTCTCTATTCTAAAATGCCTAAATGATAACAATACATGCTAGAACTTGCTTGTACAGTTTTAAATGAGTATCTTACATCATGACAGTGTGATTCAACTAAGTTACTAACTTGAACTTCCTGAAGATGGATATGTCTACAGAAATTGAAAATTACATTCTCAAATCTCTGATTTGGTTTCAGTGTGCAACTTTTCTAGTGCTAGTGATGATCTAGTAATTAAATTACGTTTATTCTTTCATTGTTTAAATTCCTTCATAATCAATCATGTTCCTGAACATTTGTTCAGTGATACAGTCACATCAGTCAATTCAATCCACTCCACTTTTCATGAAGATAAAACTATGATGCATATTTTAAATCCCATTATAAATTGTTTTCATAATACAAAAAGAATTGGATAAATAACAAATGTAATGACTTTGTTTCATTTAAGGTTGGATACAGTGCAAAAGTCAACTTTTGTCCATCTCCTTTGTCTATCTCAGGTGAGTGAAAAAATTTTGATCCACTTTTGGTTTTCAAGTAACATTTTATCTGGAAAAAAAATTATGCAGTTCAAGCAATTATAATCTATATACAATCTTGTAATTCTGTACCAAGAGTATTTCAACTGATCCCCTTCTTTAATGACCACAGTTTAATACTAATAGAGTATTTCTTGTGCAGTTGAGAAGATTTCCTTTTAGTCATGTTCTGGATTTGTGTTAAGATAGGTCATTAAAATAACCTGTTACCTTTAATCAAGTATGTAACACCATCAGTGCAATGTTATATAATAGCAAATCCTTCAATCAACAGTGTTTAATTAAGGAACTTTAATTGCAAAATTCTGAATAAACAAAAAACATTGAAGTAAATCAATATTAATAAATAGTGAATAGAAAAACTGCTATAAAGCATTGCTTAACATACTACATGAGGATATTTTCACTAAAAGTGAGGATAAAATACTCCTTTGCTCACAAAATGAATGTAAACTAGAATATTTCACTATCATTCAGTCAAGTTTTAGTACTTAGTCAATACTTGCAAAAATCATTTTTACTTTTTTTTATGCTCTATCATTTGCCCAAAACATATTCAAAAAATCTTTATCCATTCCCAAGTTATTAAGTGCAAAAGACAGGCCAGGTTGGGCCAAAACCTTTTGGGGGCATAATTATGTTTCAATTATCATTTTAATTCAAAAAATCCACAATAATTTCCCAACTACTAAAAAATTACCATAATTGCCACGTGAATAATAAATCTTGAAATAATGGACAATCAATAGGTGAAAATCCATTGCTTCTTTAGTATCTGAGTTGTTAAGCTTCAAGAAGCCTGATAAACAGGTTGGGCTGGGTCAGGTGGGATTCTTGTTTTTTTTAAATTTTAAATGAATTTTCAAAACATGGTGCAAACCAAATGATTCGATCTTTTCAATTTTCCAAGATGTTACTAATACATTTGATAAAAGAGACTTTGCCTACAACTTTGTCATAACTAATCTTATGAGTTTATTCCTCAATGAGTGCTCAAAAATGTGGTTTTAGCAATAGGTATTTAGGATATAAAGAACAGAATTGTCATGAACAACTGTTTTATCTTCTTGCATGTCAAAAAAGAAAAAATCAGAGACTAAGCAATGAAATAGTAGCTAATAACAAAGCAAGTATCCCAACAATCTATTACATTGAGGAAATAAAATGTAGATATTTTCTTTTATCTTTCCTCATTATATTCTGTAATTTGTCACTTGTTGTAGAAGTATTTTCATTATCGTTTTCTTATTTTAGTAATATATTCATATTTCAAGCCCTTTCTCCACTAAAATGTTTGGGCTGGTCTTGTGCTTCTTTTGTCGTATAGTGGTTTATGGTTCTCGTCGTTATAGTAGTTCTCATTGAGGAATTGGTTGCACAAAAATGTTGGAGACGAATGATTTTGTCTCCTCATGGTTTTGGGTTAGCTGCAACATCACTGGAGATGGTGAAGGAGGAAGGGAAATGTACAAAGAGCATGGGCGCTAAGTATGAACATAGACGTAGAGATGAAACAAAGTAAAAAGAACACATATAAGTATTTGGATGGACAAATAAGACATACATTTAATACAAGAACACCAATGACGAATGAAAATGAAATGCATATAATGATTACATAAATCTGGTTGGTCGGGTAAAGAGATGAGAAGAGATAGTGAAAGGTGAGAGCTTTCTTGTCATTGATAGTACTGGTGTCAGAGTCGAAGTGGAGTTGTCTGAACTGCCAAGTTAGGCATGTGACTTGGAGGCTATTCTCTGATGCTATTAGACACTTGATGGACAGACCATGAAAGACAGAACACAAAGTTTTATCCATGCATGTTTCCTGAAGTAAAGAAAATTAGGATAGATCTTTGTAACTATCGGATAGTAAAAAGCATTTTCATTCATGAGAGTGAGCAGTGTATGCACATGGTGAGGACACAGTTGTGTAGCTATGTACCTCTATGTATGCGAGGTGCCTCAACAATGGTGAAGTGAAATGGGCTAAGTTAGTTCAGAGATAGGTCATGGTGGAAAAGATCGGATCGGCCAGGAGGTTGGCAAAATGATTACAATCTTAAGGAGAAGGAAAGAGAGAGAAGTAGTAGCTGGGGCCAAGAGCGTAACCAACTAAGAGTGCCGGTGCCAATGCTAATTCATTTGATAAAATGACAATAAAGTAATTCTAATTTAGAATAGAACTAATTGAATTAGTTATTCTCAAAATGGACAAATTTGCAGTCGCAAATAAGCCTTAAGGATGGAATGCATAAAAAATTACTTGCAAAAGATTTTTCTATTTTTTTTCACTTTCTTAACCATTGTTTAGTGAAAAAAAAATTATGATATAAATATCCCCATTTTGATTAAATTAAATGACATTTTGATTTTGGAAAAAAAAAAGTAAAAAATACCCTTTCTTCAGTAACATTTGATTTAGCGTACATTGCAATTATAAGACGACCATCCGCTCCTATTAGTCCATTAAACCAAAGGTTTACTTTATCTGTTTATTCATAGACAAATCTGCCAATATGGATTCAAATGATGACAGCTCCAGTGATAGTAGCCATGAAGAAAGTTCAAGAAATGATATCAGATCTAATGATTTCCTTCTACAGTCTGCAAAATCACCTCATCATCTGACAGCACTATCCATGACCCATGATGATGATATTAAAAATATTGTTGAATCTTTCACTGAAGATATGAAAAAATCTATTCTGGTAAGTGAAAAATCATTGTATACCATACATAGAAAATCACTTTGTTTTCAGATTTGGTAAAATTTAATGTGCTTCTACATCAGGAATTGCAAATCTTGTAAAGGTAAAATAAAAAAAGATAGCAAAAAAATCTAGAAAAATTTTGATAAAAAGTGCTTTTTGCATAAGTATGGAGGTTTGGTGAAAGAATCTTTTCCAAACAGTATAAGGACCTGAAAGTGTCACTGGATTAACTCAAGATGCCAGTTACCGATCATCCTTGATAAAACTGGAACAATTGTCAAAAGAAATGGACTAAAATTCCAAAGACAAAATCCACAGTCAAAAATGACTCAAACCTGACAAAGGTAGAGCTGTCAAAAATTATCTTAAAGGAAAAGTTATAATCATGATAATAATAAAACAACAAAGAAAAAGAACAATTATCTTTATAAAATATTTTTAGATGAATGAGTCAATTTCTGTTTCAACCGTGACATTAAGAATATTATTTGTTGAATATTGACTACAAATCAATCAAGTGGCTATGCACTAAAAATATTGAAGAGCTTAAGTAAGTGATTACTTTTTTCTTCTTCTTTAAACTGCATATGTTGATAGCAACAATTTGTTGAACTTTATTCAAAACCACAATGAGATAAGCTTTCATCTTGTAGTTGGATTAGGATTTGTAAAATCTATAATAACCTCTTGGTAGAAAGACAATGATAACTGATGGAGGATAATGGATGGAAGAGGAGAAATAGCAATGGAGACTGAGGAGAGATTCAACGTGAGGCAACATATTTGACTGCTTTCCTCAATTTAACTCCAATTTAGCTAGAATTTATATTCCAGTTAATTTAGATAAAAACGGAAATTCTACTTCTAAATATCTAACCAATATTTTTCTGTTTGAACAGACAAAGCGGAAAGGGGTGGCTGCTGTTGTTGAGGAAGTTTTAAAAGGTACCCAGAAAGCCCTCAACAAAATATGTGAACAAGATGTTCTCAAGCGGTAAGTGGTAGTTTCTCCTCCAGATATGACTAAATTATAGAATATATCCAAGGTGATATGTAACTTAAGAAACTAAATTGTAAAATGGTGGCTCTTATATGTTATCTTTACAAATTCAAATATTTTAAAGCAAAAATAGCTTTTATACAATATGAATTCATTGAGATCATATGAAGAATAAACACCCCAAATTCAATTGAGCTTATAACGTGAAATTTTCAGCTAACACCAGTTGTCAGCATTCTTACTGTAAAGTAAATAAAATCCATATGAAATTTACCTGAATCTTTTCATTCTTTTTTTAATTTAAAAAAAAACAGTATCAATTTGGTCACAATTTCATTTAATTTAATCAAAATTGGAATATCATTATTATATCAATAATTTTTTTTTCTCAAAACAACGGTCAAGGAAGTGAAAAATTGAATATTCAATATTCGATCCTTAAGGCTTATTTACGACCGCAAATTTGTCCATTTTGAGAATAACTAATTCAATTAGTTCTATTCTAAATAAGAATTACTTTATTGTCATTTTATCAAATGAATTAAACTATGTCCACGTGTTTTAATATATTGTTAAGAGAGAGAAATCGATAAAACATTTATTTTTAAAAATTGGTGATACACAGTAGTGAGTACATACCACATGGATTATAAACATGCAGACAACTTCTGAATCTGGATTCACTATGGCTCTTTATCACTTTTTTGACTCATCGTAAAAAGACTTTTTTCTTATTACCAGTTGGTAAGTTTTTGCACCACATTTAAGTTCACATCAACTTCTGTTGATACCATTCTGAGTTGTAAGGATTGCAACATTATTTAATTTACTTAAAAGATTGAAACACAGTCACTAAAGCAAGATGATAACTAAGACAAAAAGTGAAAGTGGGTCTATTGCATGTGTAGTCGAAATGTCTGCTAAATATAAAAACCGTTATATTGGGGTCCGTTAAACCGAGGGTATACTTTATATAATACATAAGGTATATAAATATACTATATGGTAACTTCACTTTTTTGATGTCAGTCTTCTATTTGTGTAAGTAATATCTGTAATGAGATCTCTAAAACTCCTCTGGGTAGGGAACAATGTAATCTTTATTTGAATACAGATATCTAACTTCATAACGTCCTTCTACTTTCCTTTTGACCTCATTCTTGTAACATGTCCGAGAGATTTTTTTTTTTTGTTCAATGATTAGTAGAAACTGTACCTGTATCCAAAACTTCTGAAGATCTTAAAATTTATGAAGTTGAACAAATTCCCTTTTAATCAAATGAGTGATGACTCAACCGCTAAAATGTTTTTCAATTTTGAATATCTACCATTTATGGATAGTTTTCTTTTATTCTCTATATTTGTTTATTAAACTTCTTTGTATTAAATGTGTTCAAAAATTCCCAGCACTTCAAACAAAATTGAGAAAAACTAGAGACTAAATACATAGTGGAAAACTGACTTTTTGATAGAACATCAACATTTCATCTGCTTCTATTGCATCTTGTTTATCCAACAAAGTTTAAATGAGCAGTAGAGAACAAAAACTACTAACATTCTCTTGAGGATTTTCAAGAGATTCTGATTCTTGATCAACCAGGATATCCTTCCCCTACCCATTCAAAAAATTGCTGAATGACTGTTTCTAACTATACTCTTTCTCAAACTTCAGCAGTGTCTGATTATAACATTAAATCATGGAAGTCCAGAAAAATGTAAGCATTAACTCTGTTGAGGTGACGTAATGCAACATAGTATTATTTTTAAGTAATAACAAAACAATTATATAGGATCTTATGGAAATAAAACCTGGAAATAAGTGTTAGTGTTTGAATCACTTTATTTTTTCAAATTTGACTTTTGCTTTCCCCAATCTTCTCCTTTACCCCAATAAAATGCATTGGAATACCACTGCATATCCCCCTTAGATATCCTACTTTTGATTTCCTTATTTCTACTATTATTTGCTCTAGTAAGACATCAATTGGCTCCCTTGTTAATAATACTGCTATTACCTAAATTCCTTTGTTTATATCTCATCCTAAAACAATGTATCATGTTGAAAAAGAAAAAAAGATATCTCTCTCTGATAATCTTCAAGGTCTGATGTCCATCAAGAGTTTGATAGAAAAATTCAGCTGGTGATGAATGAACTTGAAGCTAGCACAATGCTCTATGAAGAGCATAAAAAGAAACTTTTGGTACGTATCTACACTGATTTTGCTTTTTCTTGTCAATCAACCCTCAGGCCATCAAGTCTTTGTGAAATACACATATCACTAGAAGATAAAATACAAGCAGAGTAGTTAAAATAATATCAAGACTGTATCCAATCTCATTCATGAAACTTGATCAAAAAGCATAGTCTGATTATAACTGAGGTAGCACATCAATCCAGCTTGTCTTTCTATTGTTTTTTTTTTATTATTCAGTTAGAGTGAGATGTGATTCATATTGATATGCCTTAAAAGTCTTATTAATGACATAGCTGGAAATTTCATGAAGTTGTCTCCCTTCAGACATTCATCAGTTAAAATAAGGTGAATCACATATATACATTTTTATGGTACTCTGTTCTTTAAATGAATAAATACGTTTTACTACTGATATTTGATACATTGATTGTCATTTCATTCACATTAGCATTTCCAGGGGAGGGATCAAATGATAAATTTCCGGGGTTGGAGAAGAATATATATGGAATATATCTCACCAGCAAAGAATCATACCATCTTTTTCTATGGGTGAATCAAGTTGGAGTTGCATGAAATATTTGTACGGCAGCATTATTCTTCACTGATTATATGGTCCAACTTTAAACCCCCTCACCCTAGGTGAGAAGGCCTGGTCTAGGAAGGGGAAGGGACAGGGACAGTGCTCTATTTACTTCCCCTGGCAAATGCCCATGCACATTAGCATCATATATTTCAGCCAATTTTGTTCTTCATTGCTTCTTGCTATCCTAACCTTATTTTTTATGGTAATAAAATTCTAACTGATTGATAACTTGGCAAAGTAAAATCTTCATGAAGAAATTCAGGTTGTATTATGAGTCGACAAACTTTTGAAACTTACAGCCATATCTTTTCATTCATTCTTTTGAAGTTTACTTGGCAAACACTCTTTTTAAGATATCATTTTACTTACTGCCATTTTCAACAGATGGCACAGCACTTTGAAAACAATCGCATGAGTGTTCTTTAAAAAATGAATAAAATATACTTCTAATATACATTTTGATATATGGTACAATGAAGCTATTCAATGGTGGTAAGCATGTTTCCTGGCCTGAATGAACCAGTGCATCAAACCTGGAAGTGGATATTTACTTAGTGTAGCTTATTCTGACAAAGGAGAAGATGGTGGTTAATCAGTTTTTTGTAGTGCTAGACTTGAAAATCAGTATTTTGAATCCTGACTTTTACTTGGATTCAAGCACGAAACACTGATGCCAGTGAGAAATATGCTATTCTCTCAGCCATGAGGCAGGTCCTCTAACATGGAAGTATATATCTGTTTAGATGATCACCTTCATCTAAGTAAGTATGCAAAAGAACCTCTCTAGGTTCTTTTATAAAAACTTGAGAGAAGTTTTTCATACTTTATTTTTTGACAA
Organism: Thysanoteuthis rhombus; assembly: GCA_963457665.1. Taxonomy (NCBI): domain Eukaryota; kingdom Metazoa; phylum Mollusca; class Cephalopoda; order Oegopsida; family Thysanoteuthidae; genus Thysanoteuthis; species Thysanoteuthis major. The sequence goes on along the minus strand of OY735213.1, from coordinate 10,549,738 downwards.
CCTCACCAAAGTCAGCCTTATCTAGTAAAGCTACTTATGAGTTGGAATTTATGTATCAATTATATTAGTACTCAGTGGATAATTATGTGACAAAATTGTTCCTCTTTCAAAGACTTGCTGCAATACTTGTTGCCATTAACCGATTTCTCCACTCCTTATACTTACTGTAGTAGGTGATAATGTAGCGTATAAAGAGAAGTGGAAATAATTTCATCATTGAATATTGACAAAAGTAATATGATGAAAATAGTTCCAAGCAAGAATTTGTGATAATATCAAAGTGTCTGGTGAGGAATCTCAAGCCACCGACAATACCAACAGAGGAAATTGAAGCAACCGAACTAAATAAAATGATCCAAAAGAAACAGAGAGAAGACAAAAGGAGATACACAACAACAATTATCAAAACAATTCTCGAGAAAGGTTGGGGCCTCAAAGCTATTAACAGAATCCTCAATACAGGATGGAAACAAATAACAAGTGTACTCAAAGAAAATGGAGACCTAACAACAGACCGGGACCAAATTGTCGAACATGCCCTAGAATTCTACCAAAAACTCTACTCCTCCAAACAAGGAGCACGAAGTGATGAACAGGATGTGCGAGACATTAGCAATCAGTTCAAGGACTTAACAGAAGTTACAGCAAGGGAAGTGAAACAAGCCATCAAACAAAAAAAAGGAAAAGACCCAGGACCAAATAACACCACCCTCGCTCAACTCAAAAAAGCTGGTAAGGTCATCTAGAATCTGGGAAACTAACCATTTTATGCAACTTATGCCTGAAACAAAGTAAAGTCCCACAAGATTGGAACACTGCAATCATAATGCTGTTACATAAAAAAAAGAAACCTGGAAGACCTACTGACCAATAAGTCTACTCAACTGTATCTACACACTTTTCACCAAAGTTATCAACCGAATCACCGATAACTGGACAAAAACCAACCAGACCAAGCTAGCTTTAAAAGAAACTACTCAACCATGGACCATGTCCATTCAATAAAACCACATACATGTCAGAGTAACACATATACCATCATAGCAGGTCCCTTATCAGGCTGCATAAAGTTTCAGAGCCCTTTTGGCTGCAAAAAGGGTTAAGATAAGGTGATATCAACTCACCCAAACTTTCTATAGCCTGCCTCAAAATGATCTTCAGGAACCTAAACTGAAAAATAAGGGAATCACAATAGATAGCGAATACCAAAGTAACCTCAGATTTACAGGCAACATCATCCTATTTGCAGAAAACCTTCAGGAGCGCCAACTAATGCTAGACGTACTGGACAAAGAAAGCGAGAAAGTTGGTTTACACATGAACTTCAGCAAAGCAAAGGTCATGTACAACAAACATGTTGGAAATAAATGCACAACAATCGAAAGCAAAAACACAAAGCTGGAGAAAATAGACCACTATATCTACCAAAAACAACGAATCTACTTGAAATCCTCAGAAGAAATCAAGCAAAGAATCACACTAGGATGGCAAGCCTTTGGTAGAGCAAGCTCAACCTTCAAGAACAAGAAAATCCCATTAGTCCAAAAAAAGAAGGGTATACAACCAATGCATCCTCCCAAGAGTTGCCTATGTAGCTGAAACATTGAACCAAACCAAGAGACTGACCCGTAAACTGAGAACTATGCAACATACACATGAGAGAACCAATGCACTCTCCCAAGAGTCACCTATGGAGCTGAAACATGGAACCAAACCAAGAGACTGACCTACAAACTGGGAACTATGCAACGTACACATGAGAGAATCATGCTGAACATCATACGGCAACACAGTATATCAGAGAAAAAAAAACAGGAATCCAAGACATCATAGAAGCCATAAAGAAACTCAAATGGCAATGAGCTGATCATACCAAAGAGGTATGGTGAATCCCAGGAAGATCTTTGTCCAACGGTGGACAATAAAAGACTGATGATGACAATAGAATATGATTAAAAAACAAGCCTGAAAAGCTAAACTCCACTTTTACTTCTATTCCAACTGACAATGAATACTGCAATTTTTGTATTGTATATAGATAATAAATAGAAAATTGTAAACATGTATTTTTTTAGAATAAAGATATTTATTTATCAGAATGAAATGAGCCCTTGCATATTTGTAACTTGAATTTTTGTGGGCACAGAAAACTTTCTATTTTAGCTCAGTCGGTTATAATTTCAAACTTGTGGGCAAATGTTAATTTTATATATTGGTTTGGTTTTACATGACAGTACAGTGAAGAGTTTACTTCCCTAAATTAAGTGAGAATCGTTCTAGTTATCCAACTCCAGTCAAACCTCAGAATCAATTTTGTTTTACTACCTTAACAAAAACAACCCTCATCCATTTAGGGGGTGTGAAAATGATTTGAAATCACAATCAATCGGTAGGCGCGTCTCTTACCGTCTGAACTAAATTGATAAGTCTTACATCTCTACTAAAAGTTAATGTTGAAAATACCCAAGGGCTTTTGTCATTCTAATCAATAAATATATTTATACTAAAAAAATATATATTTTTATAATTTTTCATTTAACATATATACCATACAAAAGTTGTAACATTCCTCTCCAGAATAGAATAAAGTGGAGTGTAGTAGCCAGGCTTATTCTTGGTTTTGTTTTTCTGCCATAACAAAAACAACTCCAGCCTCCAATGGGGACTGGAGTTTGACAAAAACAATCCCAAACCAATTATTTGGGAAGAATTAAATATTTTTACATGAAAGAAATTGTTTGATTTTAATCTAAATTTACATAAATGGCTGCCTTTATATTGTCTTATAAAATGTCTTTTGCTTCCTAAATTTCTTATTTTTTTCAAATGAGAATCATCTTTCAAGCTTAGGGAATTGAGAAAGTCTAGCTATTCACCTCCTCACTTGTAATACAAAGTTGAGCTAAAAAATGCTGATTTATTTTTAGATATTTCTTAACATACATACACTCCATTATTCAAATATTCTAAAAAAAATCCAAATTATATGATGTGAAGCAGAATAATAATAATAATGATCCAACATGGAGAGCAGCTCACATAAGTTTTCAATGTGATCGCATGATAAAATGCATTGCTTCATTTCTGAAAAGAAAATACAGTGCTCTCCCCTTTAACAATTACCTTTGTAGGCAGATTTTTTTTTCAATTTGTTGCTAATGTCTGTTTCGGAGATTAATTCTTCCTTGAATTTACCCAACAAGAAATATTTTAAGCATCAATATTGTAATAGATGTCAATAACAGGAACTTTTGATTATAATACTATGGTTTTGAACAAAAATTACTGTTAAATTAATCCTCACGGCTTTTTTTTTTTTTTGTCACAGGATGACTTTCAAGAACAAACAAAGCACTTGCAAAAGATAAAGAATGTACAGCAAAAGAGGTAAACAATGATTTCTTGTGCTGTTCAGGACTTTTTGATTTTGCTCTGTAATGGAACCAAATAAAATAATCTAAATAAGGTATCTTTGTTTTTTTTTTTGTTCTTCGATTAGATAGTTGAAGAATTTGGAATAAGTTGACCTTTTCTCTAAGAACCAACAAAAATAAATTTGAGATTTTACAATATATAAATGGAATAGATCTTCTTTCTCTTTCTTATCTGTTTTAAAAATAGCTATCACTTGGCTTTTTGTGTAAATATTTATGAGATTAAGTATCAATTAAACGTAATGTAAAGCTCAGATATTTGCAAGCAGATGATAGTCTATTCCATATTTCTAAATCTCTGTAAGGATTTTAATATAAGAATTAAGAGATAATTTTGGTGCAGATAATAAAGTATGTCCAAACATGATTGCAAAAGCCACTCTTTCTTGGAGAATGCATTATATTGGATCTGATGAAAGAATCCTCATAATTCTTTCTACTTTCAGTTTTCAAATATTGAATTTTTTTAATATTCCGGCTTCTGAAAAAATAAATTTTGCCGATTCTTGCAAGCACAAGATGTCAAAGCCTTTTACAATACATGTATAATTGGTCAGTGTAATTAGAGTTGAGCATTTTTTTCAAATTCACATTACATAAATCTTCCATTCTTGGGTCTGTGGTTGTAAATAGTGAATCGGCTACAGTATAGACAAAAGATGAAAAACATTTATGGATTCCAACACTTTTTATGAAAAAGCCTTCATCCAAAATTTTACTGACAGTATATTTATTTTGTATATATTTACACAATGTAACTTCACAAGCACTTTTATGGGAAAGACTTTGATGGAATACTCTATTTAATTCTAGAACAATTTAATTTTCTTTGCAATGAGATTAATTAATGGATTCCTTGTCTCTAATCAACTAAACTATTTTAAGTTCATGCTTCAAACTCAAAGAGCTGGGATCAGTGGAAGTGCATGCTAAAAAAGATGGGTTTCAAGAATTCAGCTTGAAAAATGTTGAATGTAAGCTTTTTTTTTTTTTCCAGTTTGGGCAAATTGAAGATGATAAATTCTCTCTATCATCAAACGCTCACTTCTGAGGGGAATTCCAGCAAAGCTCAACATCAGGTAGGTGGCCATTCGGGTTCTGATTTAAAAAAACTTGTAAATTTCACTTCTCTCTTAATTCTAAAAGTTCACACTACTTTCAGAAAATACCTCTTAGAGATGATTATTTATTGAAAAATGTCTGTACATATGTTCTTGAAATGCTTGTTTTGAATGTTGCTTGTAAAGCTAAAAATTATCCATGCAATTCTTATTGAAACCAGCAAAATTTGAACCATAAACTTTTAATAATTACACTTGGATTCATCAATTTCTATTTTCCTACACAATCACTTTTATGTTATAATTATTTCAAACAGGTTTGTTAAGTTGATGAATGTTGTTTATTAATTTGACAGGTTCAAAATGTCATGAAGAACCAAATGTACAGGCTCCAGAGCAAACTTCTGGATCAAGCAGTAAGTTGACATTTTCTTATTTTTATTTTTTTCCAGATCCACAAGGATATGTACAGTTTTCCCTACTTGCATCAGTATAATTTAAAACAAGAATGTGTCCTCTATCTTTTGTGCGGGAGTAAGCATTCGAAGATACAATTTATTAGAAGAATAGCTTTATATAATCTTTTGGAGGGGTGGAGAACAGGAAAGGTTCATGAAAATTTAAATATTGAATGAAAGATAGCATTCTTGTATAGAATTTGCAATTCTTATTTTCCTAGATATAAAACATTCATAACCGTTTTATAAGTTTTGAATTCTGAAACTTCACTTTGAAGGATGGCTGATGAATGCAATTAGCAGAGAGAGCTTTTAGAAAATCCATAATATTACTCAGGGTGATGGTTATGTTATTTCATATAGTAGGAAATAATTTTTTTTAAATTGTCCATATTTTTTTTCCTGCATATATATTAGGTTTGCCAAAAAGTTGAATTCATTGTCAGATGGAATTAAGAACATTTAGTTGAACAATCATAGCCATCAAAGATGATGAAGGGTTCTACCCTTTTTTATATTTGCATCTGCTTTTGTCTTTATTCATATGTTCCAGCACCCCCGGCCATACAGTTTTGTCAGTAGTCTTGAAAATTGGCATCAGTACTCCATTGGACTCTTCTAAAAATGCTTTTTTGAGGGGTTTTTTTTGTGGGGGGGTCTCATTCTGATGGGTCCATTAATAACATCTAAATCCTCCAGAATCTAGATGTATTTGCTTTACTCTTTTTAGATGTTTTCCAGTGGAAAATGCCAGTGATGTTATAAATAGAATTTATTCTAACCATATTTATTCTCCAATAAAATTTTTTTTTTGACACCACAGTGGTTCAATAATTGACTGTGATGGTGAGTTTTAACTAATTTGATTCAAAAATATTGCATCTAATTGTATTATGAAGGCTGTCATATCAGTTCAAATCTTTTGAAAAAGTTTTTCCCAAACCAGAATATTTTTGTTCATTAACTGAAACATTGAAATTTTCGATATATTATGCTTTTTTGATTTGAAGAAAGATAAAAATGAGACGCAAATGCAAAAGAATGTTTGTACAGTTTATGGAAGAGATAGTGTGAATGTGTTAAAAGTGATTCTTGAACTTTCATGCTGATCTCCAAGTTCTGGGAGACCACTTGAGGTTGATTGCAATCAAATCAGCACATTACATACATAATGCAGAAAATAACCAAAATTCCTATTGAAAAGTTGGGCAAAAAAAATAAAATAATAAACCCTGTTTCCAGGTGCGATTCACCATTTAATCACAATGAAAATGTTCCCCCCTTTTTTTTTTCCTCTTACACCCAAATTGTAATGGGCCATGAAAAGTGGATACTTTACAATAGGATGCAAAGGTATTAGTGGTAGTTAATTTCACAAGTCAGGTCTTCATCCAAAGAAGGTGATGCTGTGTATATAGTGGGATTGGAAGAGAGTCCTCTATGCTCTGTGAAGGCAGCAAGCAACAAAAAGCATCCAGAATCAATTAATAGAAAGGGTATATTTGATTAGGATAAGGCTACACCTTAATGTTTCTTTGGAGACAAGATAAAAATTGTTACAGCTTGGCTGAGAAGTTTTTACTATTCCATCATATTCATCAGATATTGTAACTTCATATTACTATTTATTGCAGTCATTGAATTTTTTTCCATTATGGGAATTCTATGATTTCCTAGGAAACAGCAAAATGGACCTATAGCAATTCTATGCTCAGAAAGATAAAAAGTTCGGAAAGGATTTGAAAGTGGAACAAAACGCTAATAAAATTATCAACAATTTAGAAAAAAAAAATGATTTCCACAAAATAAACTGGATGGCCATTCAATATATACGGACCACACTTTTTGAATGATAGCAGTATAGTTTGTTTCAAACATCAAAAATACCTGCTTTCAGAGAAGTACATCAGACACAGTTATTTCCAAGTATTTTGATTTTGTTTGTGTCAAGAAACTATTTGCTGGCTCCTTTTGTCAATTTTTTACATTTGCTTTCCTTTTTCCAGAGGCAGCAGGAGATGCAACAAGTGAAAAATCGGCTATGTAAAATGTTGCTTTAGACTCAGGTGACACTGAGCAAATAAGACACTAAGAGTCCAAGTTTAAACTCCCATCCTGTTGACAAGGTTTTGAGGGAATTCAAATAAAGTGTATAAAATGAATTTTATTTATGTTGATTTGTTCACACACTCAAAGTGGACACTTACAATCTCGAATTGTTCATATCAGAATTCAATCTTCCTCTAGAACCTTTGTAATTTTAAAAACTGGAATCGTTTAAGATTATTGAAATTTCTACATTTGCAATAAATGCTCCTCATTTACTTGGATGTCTTGTTCTTATTGCTTAAGAGAAATTTCATAAAACAGAAAGTAACAAACTGACAAAACATCAAGTGAAAGTTTTATTATATTTATTTAATTAGTTATTCATTTTCAGACTCATTTTAATTCTATATGTAAATTTGTACAACAATCAGAAAAAAAACACTGCACAATGACAGGCAACACATTCACTATGCAGCAGCAGCAGCAGAAGAGAAGTGAGAGAGAGGAAGAGTTTAGCAGTGGGTGGGAGAGTGGCAGACCCATCCACCTTTTGAGTTCCAATGAGGGTAGAAAAAAAAGAATAAGTGGGGAGGGGAAGAGGAGCATTGCAGACAGGATGCTGCTGCATGGCTCGCACAGAATCACTTGACTTTACAAAAGACAGATTGGAGGAGGCAGCATCTCCTCCGACCAGGGCAGGGGGAAAAAAGAAGACAAAAAAAGCAGTTACTTTCAGGAGGAGGAGGAGGAGGTATTGTTGTTGTTGTTGCTGCTGCTGCTTTTGGTAGATGTGGTGGTGGTGGAGATTGTTGCTGCTGTTGCAGTGGTGGTGGTCGTCGTAGCACTGACCACAGCACCATGATGAGAAGCAGGAACACCACTGCTACCCCCCTCTCGTGTCAGCCGGGGATCCTTTGGCCATGGTTTAGCCCGCACCCGGTAAAACTTGGTTCCCTGTGGTACACGGTATCTGTTTTGAGGCTGAAATTAAAAGCAAAATATTTGTTTTAGAACAGAAGATGTCAATTAATTAATTTGTTGGATTTTCTCAAAAGCTATGTATTATGCAGGTTGATAAGAAAAGAACTAACCTTCTTTGCAATGCAATATTCTTTATCTGTAATCACACCCAAAACCCATGGTTCTCTTGGTGTGCTGGGACCTGAGAAAAAAAGGCGAATAGTTACAATGGTTAGATAAAAAAAATTACCAACTAAAATAGAAACAATACATATAGGGAAATGTGTGTTGATGAGGAGGAAGCAAGCAATTACCTGGCCTCAATCCCAAGTTGTCTAAGCAGTCAGTGTGCAGGAAATGTAAAGTGTTCCCAACAGTGAACACCACATAATGGCCATGCTCTTCATCTAGACATAGCAAAACCAAGTCTCCAGCTTGAAAACTGAAAGAGAAAAAAATTAAAGCTCATTATCATCAATGGAGGATTCAAAGGACAAATAATGACGGAAAAGTTATTCAAGTTGAGGGACAATTGACAACGGAAAAGAATAAGCTCCAAAAAGGGGTAAGACAAGGTGATATCATCTCACCCAAACTCTTCAGACTACATCAAGATGATCTTCCAAAACCTAGATTGGGAGAATAGAGGAATCAAAATAGACAGCAAATATCTGAGCAACCTCAGATTTGCAGAAAACCAACACAACCTCCAACTAATGCTAGATGAACTAAACAAAGAAAGCAAGAAAGTCGCCCTACACATGAACTTCAGCAAAAAGAAGGTCATGTGCAACAACCACATCGGAAATAAGAACACAACTATCAAAATCAAAGATGCAAAACTGGAAAAAGTAGACCTATTCATCTACCTAGAACAACAAAACCGACAAAAAAAGAAATCAAGCAAATTTGGTAGAGCAAGCTTCAACCCAATAATCTTAAAAGAGAATGCAACCAATGCATCCTCCAAATAGTCATCTACAGAGCTGAAACATGGAACCTAACCTAGAGACAGGCCCATAGACTGGGCAACATGCACATGAGAGATCACAAGATAGCACAGTATATCAAAAACAGGAGTCTGAGACATCATAGAATCCTTTAGAAAACTCAAAAGATCCAAAGAAATCCCATGCGCAACAGAGTCCGGCAGAATGCAGGATGGAGAGACAAACTAGACAAATTCAGAAAGTACTAGCTCCACGGCACTCATGATAGAGAGGTGTGGCAAATCCTGGGGAAGGTCTATGTCCAACAATGGACGATAAGACCGATGATGATGAATAAAATTTGATTTAAACTGATTGATAATTTTCTAATGGAGGAAGAAGGATGATGTCCATGAAACACATTGCAATTCTTGGTACTAGTCTGCCTTATTCCAAGGTATTTTTCAAGCCCAGTGAGAATTGAACTCACTACTGTAGTAATGGTCAATGAAACACACTTGCTAACCATTACTCCATGGCAAAGCACATCCCACTGCCTTATTTATGAAAGCTATATAAAGATTGGACATATTTTAACCACCATCTCCATAATGAGTGTACAAATCCTACAATAATATCAAAAAACATCTTAAAAGAATGCCCCCTCTCAGTAATGCAATGTTTACAAAGAAAACCTCCAAAAGAACACCAATAACTGTAATGTTTTCTTTTGAAGTAGTTCAGCTTTGGTAAATACCCAATTAAAAGCATGCAAAAACCAAACTTTTATTTATTTACCCAAGTTTCAGTTTGTAAAGTGATTGTGAAAAAGCTGCATGATTGTACATCATCTGTCTAATTTCTTTTTTAGTAGATCAATGTCGAATTCTGATAATCTTAACAACACCCACGAAATAGGATTAAATGTAGGTAGAATGAATTTCTATCATTAAGTGCTAAAGGTTTAGAAAGATAAAGATCTTCTGTACTGAAATATGTCTTGCTTTTAAGTATTTTTTTTTCTTTCCAAAAGACAAAAACTCTCAATGATATACAAATAAAGACTATAGTATACAGTATGGATAATCTGAAAAGCCACTCACCTTGTGATGGAGACTTTGTCTTGTTCCAGCACACTGGCACTCATGGACAATTCCATCTAAAAAAGAAAGCAAAAAAGTTGTTAGGATAAAGACAGCAATTATTGGTAAGGTTGAAGTTATGGAAATCTCCATCAACTTACCACTTTATGTTGCAACTTTCCAATTGTTTCATCTTTAAACTTGATCGTCTGTAGGAGAAAATATTTGAGGGTTTAATCAAATGGCTGACAGTCAAAGTCCATTTTAAATAAAAGTATTATTTCTTCAAATAATTTGGTACATGGTATCTAAAAGCAGATATAATTTTTCTGCTCAATTTCTGTAAGCTAACAAATATGGATCTGGAAATCAATTTGCATGAGTTGATTTATTAAAAATCATTTTTTAAAGCTCTAAATGATTCAAAAACTCTCAAAAGCAAAGATATGCAGACTCATAATTTGTGAAAGTAATTTAATCTCTAATAACATTTATTCAACAGCAGAAAAACTATCTGCAAATTATATATCTTTGCCTGACCGATGAAGAAAAAGATATTTAAGCCCAGATACTAAATTTACAGAAAAACAGGCTGACTGGTAGTGAACAAAAATACTTTAAATTTCTCACCTTTTCCATTTCCATCAATTTATCTTCTTCCTCACATCTGAAAAAAAACAACAGATAAATGAAGCAGTTTTGAATTTATGATCAAACATACAAATTATTGTCAATATATTTGTGACAACAGCATTCGAAGATATTATCGTTTTCTTTGCCTGTAAAATTTTTTAACATATTTTCTTATCTTCATTTTAAGGATCAAAAATTTGAAGAATTTTATCTCAGCTGTTATCAAAATAGTTTTTTAATATAGCTTTTGAATTTTAATGTTTGATAAAAACTGAATACATTCATAGAAAACTCACTTCAAAGGATCGCCATAAATTTCTTTCAAAGTATTAAAATAGAAAGACTCACCTGGCCGTATCATCTAAGCTTTCAGGTTCTACATCCACGTTGGCAGTAACTAACCATTTTGACTTGGCTGCCTCCAATTCATCTTGCAGTTTTTGTTGGTAAGACCTGTACATAGATGAGGAAAATAAGGTTTATTTAAGTGTCTGATAGGGATCTTTGGCAAGACTTTCAAATCCCATTGTCAGAATATGACAGATTGTAAATGCAATTCACTTATATAATGAACAATGTGATATTTTCTTTCTCTGTCCATAATACTGGGCTCCACTCAAAGATAACAATTTTACTGATTAAAATATCTCCTACTTATGATTCGAAACAATACTCTTCCGCATATTAAAAAAAAAATTAACTGAATTTTTCTAAAAAAAGAAACATCTCAGAAAAAAAATATTCTAGTTGATACCCATGAAAAAATTCCATATATGTGAATGTATTAGATTTGCATTCACACTTAAGCAAGAGGTTAAGACAAAAGAAAAACTGAAATATGATAGGGAGGAACATATCTATTCCTGGTAGGGGGTGCATTTACAATATTTTCTAAACACCTTTAAAACTAACATTATCATTCTACTTCAACTACTAGGTTTATTATTACAATCTATATCAAAGAATAGTCAATGTAGCTGTAAAATCTAAAGTAGCACTGAAAAAAATTCAGTTGATTTTTTTTTTTTTATAGAAAAAGAATCATCTCATAGAAAATAAAATAAATCATAATTTTTTATAGCAAGCCTGGTCCTAAGTGATAGCATAATGCTATATCCAGCAAGATGGAGGATATCATTTCTTCTAATTATGTACAAAGCCACAATAGAAAAACACCTAATCAGAATCAAACTCACTAGCAATGGCCGGAGAACCACTGGATTATGGTAGATGCCCTCTAAATTTTATGCACCTTGAGTTAAATGAATAAGTGGGCATGATTGGTAACAGATTTTACAGATTTGTCAGTTTAAAGAAAAGAATCCAACATCGAAAAATTATTTAGGTTTGCCTAATTTGGGGTAAGCAGAATAGAAAATGTAAAATCATATTTAGAGAAAAAAAATATGTTTTGAAATAAAGTTCATCATTAAAATCAATCAAAAAAAGGGAAAATTTTACTAACTGCATTTCTTGTATCTTTTGTTCCAATTGCGTCACATACATTTGATTTTCCTTCAACTTTTCTTCACTTTCGCTGAGATCTGAAAGAAGAAAATGCAAAGGGAAATTAAGAAGCTATTCATATCCAAGCACATCATAATTATTTATTTATCTTGTTGTTAACATGGGGTGTTTGAAGGCTTGGCTGTTGAAAGCTTTTTGTGTGCTCTATAATGAGTAGATAGTCAATAGCAGAATCTAGTGTTGAGAATGTTTTTATACACAATTGAACAAATTACTGGCAATAGTAAATGAAATTCTTCCAAAGTTCTGATCAACCCTAAAAGCTCAAGCCTTCAGTTTTTGGAATTCTTAATGATATTTTGCCATTCAGGAGTTTTTAATTAAATGATACTGTTAATTACTAATCATTATAGATTGTGTAGTAACAAATGCTCAACTCATTACTTCCATACCTCGCTAAGTTAATCATGTAATCAGTAAATTTCCCACAAAAAATTCGTTATGCTATAATAATAAAATTATCATTTATGTCATATTTTCAGAACTTGATTGAAAATTTTTCTTCAAATTTCATTTATAACTAAATTTTGTTGGGTTTCTAAATTTAACATTATTTTATCTTTGCAACACCAAATTCATTTTATTATAGCAAGGGTGATATTGAATATTTTGAGCTCTTGAGGCGGGCATAGAACAAAAAGGTTGACAGCTACTGATGTTAAATGTGAGGTTATGAAGACAGTCTTATGGAAAAGTAACATTGGACATGAAATCTGCCAGAGTTGTTATTAAAGAAGTTTTTTTTTTTCAAGTCAGAAAACACTTTTGTGCATTTTTCTTTTCTTTCTCAATGATATTAATACTGTGGAATCCAAATCCTTTTCTCCCCCATTCAATCAGCTCCTGATGTGACCATCATACTTTAACATATACATTTGGGAGACCATAAAATGTTATGCCTCTTAAATCAAACCCAAAACTTTTTTGACTTTCCCACAAAAAAAGAGACCAATAGAAATCTGCTCGATGACGACTGGAACTCACCTTCAACTTTCTGATTGCAATTTGTCAATTCATTCACTTTCTCTATAAGCTTAGAAATCACCTGATCTTTCTCTTCAGCCAGTTTGGACAACGCTTGATTAAAAACAAGCTGCAAAATAAAAAATACACACTTTACTTTATGAAATTGACTTGTTTCAGAATAAGACTCATTTGTGCTGTCCAAGGAGAAAAACATAACTGACATAAACTTTCACGGTGGAAGAAAAATTCAGTTCATTACAATCAATTTAAACTACCTAAATTTTCATTGCAGGTAACTTTATGGTTATCATTGCAACATTATGAATAGTAATGAAATGCACCCGAGTGTAAAGACAAAACCGATGGACATTATGAATGAGGTTCAACTAAAAATAGGCAAAGTGTTAAAGAAAACTAATTTTCAAAGAGTTTCTCAGTCTTCCAGAATTTTTAGAGATTCAACAAGTTTTACTTGTAAGAAGTTAGAATTTTTGCCACTGATTTGCATGTTAGAGGGAGACTATTTGTCTCGCATGCTTCTATCTTTCATTTCTCAGTCAACCTTTGTCCTGTGAACCTCGCGAAGAGATTGACACTGAATATAAATGAAAATGTAAACTCTAGATTATTTACCACTGACATAGAAACCAATATTTTCACATTATTTCGTATTCCGAGTACTTTTTTTTTTTTTTTTTTTTTTTTTTTTTTCATTCTTTTGATGAAAAGACATCAATACAAGCCAAAAAGTAAAAATGAAGCAATAAGCAATTTGACAGTATACAAGAAAGAATTTTTTTTTTTTTTTCACTCTTAAATGCAAATATTATTCTGAGCTGATATCATGGCTTGTGGGTTATCTGTCAAAGCTCGATATAAACAGTTATGGGTCTTTGAATTATAGTGAGCAGTAGTCCTCCAAATAGCCTCGTAAACATTTGTCACAGTGCAGTATGTACAGCATTTAAAAATTATAGCTGTTATGGACTATACGAGTCCAATTGCTAACAATAAGAACTCAGCTGTAATTTGAAATCAGTTTCTTTTCCATGGTCCTGCTCTTAGCAAGAGAGTGGTGATGAGCATCCAAGACTAGGGGGATAGGCCTGTACTTATGGTAAATTTCCACATTTAAAACAGAGACTTTTTTTTTTAACTGATAGAATTTTTTTCTCAAGTTTTACAGTTCTTGACAAAGATAACCCCTTTGGTTACGATGAAAAAAAAATCCCAAGATAAAAAAGTAGCCACCAAGATAACAAAGAAGACCTTGTAAGTACATCCCACCTGTTTCTCAGCTGTTAGTGACGTTCTCTGACTGTTCAGCTTTTCTTCTTGTTCCGTGTGCATCTTTTCTTTCAATTGTTGCACTTCCTTCTTATGAATTTCACTCATTGCTTCATTGGCCTCCTGCAAACAAAAGGACAAACTCATCAATACAAGATTCAATACACAACACGAGAGAGAGAGAGAGAAAAATGCATCAAAATATACAATGTACACCAATAAGGGAGATGCAGATATAAAACTAGACAACTTTAACAATAAATATGCTGAGAAGCAAGATTGTACACCACAAACTGCAAGAAATAGCCATGGTTTGGGGGATAACTGACCAAATCTGATACTATTAACTACATTATTGTTATTTATTATGGTAATAAAACTTATTTCTCCAAAAACTTTGTGCATCAGAATTTTTTAAAAGATACAGGATGGTGATAACTAAATAATACATAAAGCTAAGTATATTTTTTTTTTATTTAATGAAGCCCTGTAAACCATTCATTTTTTTTATCAGTATTTCATTCATATCAATTTTAGTTGCTTTTCATCACAATTTCACACCATTAGTCTATGGCAATGAGTAAACAGCATGGATCACAGTTCTTGAGAGTATAACTACTTTCCCTTTGGCCTCCTTATCCATACCAGCTGCTGTGCCTCTTGAGCTACAAGTGCCATATGGCCGGCAGAAGATTAAATCTAAATAAATGTAGACTGACCCCTTTTCATTTTTCGTAATTGGATGTTGCCATATCAGGTATGGATAACCATAGTTTGAGTCTCGCCAAAAGCTCCTTCTTTATTTCTGATCTGTGCTATTTACAAAAGCTATAGACTGACTCCATGTAGTTGCGATGAAAAGAAACTACAAGTCAAAAATTGAAAATCATATCATAGATAATCAATACTTGATTAACGATCACGAATCCAATTTGTTAATCAAATATTGATTCAACAACCAGGTTTTGAAGTTACCTTTAATATCTAAAAAGACTGTTATAACAGTACTTATTATAGCCACTAATATAGTAACTAGGTGACTGTCAAGTGTATATGCTTGTATACCTGATCTATAAGCCCTGTTTGTCTGTCCCACTCTAGAACAAGAAAACTGCCAAATAATTGCCACAAAAAGCATTTAAAAATGTTCAAAGCAGATTCAAAACCAGGCAATTTGTTTAACAATGAAATATCTAAGAATTACTTCAACATAATCACTTATAATTAATTTTTCCTACATCTACAGCTTTTCTCCCCAATTCTCATCACAACCTACTTCTACCAATGAGAAATGAGTATTTAGAAACTTCAGGATTTGAATAAGTCCTATAAAATTACAGCAATAATTCTTTAAAATGATACCTGAAAAATATCTCTTCCTTTCAAGATTTATAACAAATTTTAATGCTGGGTAATGCATAAATATCAATTATAAATTACATAATTTATAAATATTTTTTTATCTATGTATTCATAATATTTAAAAGTATAGAAACCTATAGAATATAAAACAACTTTCAAAGCACTTGTAAGTTTTTTTTTTAAAAACACATGCAATTAAATTGTTTTTTTTTAAATATATGGCCTGAGCCTAGGAACAAGAATTTACAATGAATCTTTGTTTAACTTGCCAACCATGAGTTACCCTTATTAAAAAATATCATTTAAAAAAGATAGAAAAAAGCAACTTCATAAACAGACTGTGTTTTGTGTTTGTACCCCAAATGTATAATTATTTCCATTTGGCCATTTCTGGTAATGACAGCTGAAAACCTTGCCCAAGGCTAACAGGATCAATGATAGGATTGTTCTTCTCAATTATCAAACACACAAAACCATTTGTCTCTACATTTCTCTCTGTCTTGTGGATATTTTTCTGTTGAGAATTTTTGGAGGTGCAGAGTGGCTGAACAGTTAATGACATGGAAAATGGAATCGGTGAGCTGGATTTAAACAGACAGTTTGGGTTTATTTTGTATAAATGCTCCATGGAAAAGAATGATTCCATCTCTTCTCCCTCAGGTACATAACAGGGCAGATTGGGCTCTTCAGTCTTTGTTGGCAATCATTCTAGGTGACAAACAAAGAAGAATAGGTTCCATCAAGCTATCTCACCCTTGACATACCCATAATGAAATCATCTGTGATGATCCAATGACTCTGGACTGGGTTTTGGGATTGATAACAGTATTTTTTTCTTGTACTATCAAATCCTTCATTTCTCATCTGATTTGGGTTTTTCATTTCTTGAATCTTCTCTTCTGCTTGATATTGTCAATACACAAATATTGCTGGAGTACAAAAATTATTATTTCATGATTTTTTTCTGCTGACATATGTTTGCAAGTAATTGACTTTAGAAAACTGAAATATTTCTATGAAGCAAAGAATTATTTTTTGTAAATTTTCAAAACGTTTTTAGCTTTTCGCACTACAAAAAATATATATATATAATATTGCAAATTACTTTCTTTACCAATGAAATTAGATTCAAACATTCCCCAAAAGATACCTAGGCTTCTAAACAAACAGTAAGATGAGTTTGAAATCCAATCAATTCCCTCTGCTGACCTTGAGCAAGGCTTTCACACAAATATGAAATCTAGCTATTATTAACTTCATAATATAAAATTATATTAAAATCAAACAGAATGCCATTATTGGAATTTAAACAAGGGATTTTACAAGACAGATATTTTAGATGGAAATTATTTTTTTCATAATATTCAATCCCTCCCAGAAATGATAAGTGTTACCAATCTGGTACTTTTGGTGTAGGTATCCTTAAACACTGATTCTTTGGATCAATTCAGATAATACCAGAGGCATTCGACTAATATTTCCCAAAGAGATCAACATTTGATATAAAAATTAAGTTCAAAGAGGAATTTTAGAGAGAGAATCTTACTCAGAAGTTTAGGGATTTTCAAGGTTTAAGCCAATCAGTAAGGAAGAGTATATGTTGAGTTCAACTTAATAAGGGTGCCTAATACCTGAATTAAAATGTCCTAGTTGCCTTCTAGAAGATATCCATGGGACATATATATCCCAGCACTCATAGAAACC
The DNA here is from genome assembly GCA_963457665.1 of Thysanoteuthis rhombus. Taxonomy (NCBI): domain Eukaryota; kingdom Metazoa; phylum Mollusca; class Cephalopoda; order Oegopsida; family Thysanoteuthidae; genus Thysanoteuthis; species Thysanoteuthis major. The sequence continues at coordinate 10,532,286 of OY735213.1, read as the reverse complement.
CCGGGAAGCAGGAAAAAGGTAGGATGCCCACAAATGTGAGAATTGGTTTTATGTACTGAAGTGGGGGACGAAGAGGCAAGTGACTTTAACTATGCAAGGTACCCAATCCAGCTGGGATTTTATTAACCTTCAGCACTCTGCATTCTTTTTTCAAGTTTACCAAGATTTTGTAACTTTGAAAACCTGTATTGATGGGACTGCACAACTTCAAAATCAAAACACATTATTTGGAGTCCCCTGCAGTGACCAGGAAAGCTTTTTGCTTGGTAAATTAAGTCACCTACAGAGTGCTAAAAGTTAAGGGTGCAGTGGGAGTGGGCAGTGAAGTTATACTGTGGCTGAGAGTGGGAGGTAGAATTGACACCAATTTGCTCTTCAGACATACCTTTTTGGTGAGAAGTCCTGCAGTCCAGAGCTCCAATAATTTCTGCAAATGATGCAGATGAAAGAAAAAAAAAAAAGGATCTATGATATGGAGGAGGGAAGAGATTGGGAGGGGCTGTTGGGATATTTCACTTTGGATGCCCAATACGGAGAGATGCTCTGAAGGACAATTTCTATAGTCTCTACAGGAAGTGGAAACTCATTGGAACAATGAAGCTGAGAGTAATGGTCACTACACATTCAAAGTTTTATTAAAGTAGAAAAAAGACAAGGTATGACCAACAGCATCATAAAAAGAAGAAATAATGGCATTCAATATCATAAACTGATTTACTCAGACTTATATCCTCATCTTGATTGTTATAGTCACATTTCAACCATTGTAGCTCCTGGCATTCTTCAAGTCTCCTTCCATAACCGTCTGGGAATTTCAGACCAAAACCTTCATTCAGTCCATAGGGGTAAATTGTTTTCATTCCACTATCAATGCCAAAGGACACGTCATATCTGTTAATTCTCAGTTATTTTATCCTAGCAATACTGCATGTCTGCCTGAATCAGAATAAATGACTTTTCTGTACTATCCAACTCAGGGATTGAACTCACAACTACCACGCAGGTTACCAACTATGATGGACACCTGAAGAAGGCAACAGACAAAACATTGTGACTAAAACAACCAAGATAAGGATACTAGTCCAGTAAATCAGTGTAAAATAATAATTACTCATCTAAGAAATTCAAAAGAAGAAAAAGAAGGTTGTATTTGTATTGCAGGAGGGACGTCTAATCTATAAATGGCATTTTATGGCTGCATATTGTGAAAATGTTTCTAAACCATCAAATGACTTGAATTTTTCTTCATTTCATCTTTATTGTGGTATTTTATTTAAAAAAACAACAAAAAAAAACAGGAATTTGTTGTTTATTTTTTTTCAACTCTCTGAAGACAAACCTATCAAGGTGCTCATTGCTTGTAATAAAAGTCTTCTTCTAAAGGAGATCTACGGGACATACATATCCCAAAGTTCCTATGACTGTTGGGATATGTCCCAGGAGTCTGATATGAGTTATCTGAACACTTTGAGGGTTTTTTTTTTTTTTAAAAACTGCTCTAGATTGAACTGTTGAGAACTTGAAGCAAAAATTAATGTACAACTGTTTCCTTAAAGGTTGTGGGGAGGGAAAATAAGACAAATCAAATTTCATCATCATACTGGGGGTGGGGCTTACAGACATTGCCCTCATTCTTTACATCATTAAGAGACACTAGTTACAACCTTGGAGTGGTGAAGTGGTCACAGATATGGAATCAGCGGACTGAGTTAGAGGTTCGTTCACTTTGCACCAATGTCCCTGATAAACGCATGAACCCCCCACCCAAGCTATGGGGGAAAAAAATCTCAGAAGTTCATAGGCCCCTGCCAAAAATGGTTGAAATACAGAAAGAGAGTGAATATTAGTCGTTTGACTTAGACCATTAATTCCGAGATTTTTTTTCCTAATTCAAATTTCCAAATAAAATTCTTGAAAACATTATTTATTTTCAGTAATTAGGTGCCCAAGAACCTGTATAACAATTTTGATTTTAATCAGATCAGCAGTTCCATAGTTCAATACTTTTTACATGTTGTCATGGTTATCTAAATACGTAAACAAACAATCGGACACACTGTAACTCACCATTTTGCAATTCCTGGGGTTCTGTCAACATTATAGGCAAATTTTCAGCAAAATCTGTCAAGTAATTTTCCCAATTGTAAACAAAAAATAACATTTTTGCTTATAACATCCATCAGATCGGCCATTACAAGCCTACATACAGAATTTCAGTGAACTGTATAAAGGAATAAAAGTTATCCAATTGAGAAAATGACACAATGACAGACATCCATAGAAAGTCTCCAGCTTTTTTTCTGCCAGGGACAATAGCTGGGCAGTTGGAGCCCTCTGGCCTTGTAAGGCAGTTGATCAAAGAGAGAATCACTCTGAGAGGAAAAAAAACTACCGTCTGGCTAGTCACACGCACAATCCTCTCCCTATACCCAGGCTTGGATATTGTAACTTAGTGGTTGCAGCCCTATGAGGAGTCTACAAGAATAGACACTGACAAGATCTTTAGTCAAGTCGACTGGTGCGGGGATAGTGCACAGGGAGACTTAGTTTCAAACCTTTTCCAAAGTTTGATTAGCAGCTACTGTAACCAAAAAGTGAATTCTGTTTGCTGACTACATTTTTCATGTTATTACCAACTATGCTAGTTCATGTTTTCTGATGTTTGGAGCAAACAAAGAGGATTTTTCTGTTGCACTGTCAAAATAATAGACAGGTACCTCCCCCTACTTTTCAGAAGTTTGCTTTTATTTAAAAAAAAAAAAAAAGACGAAAATTAAAAATTCAGAATTTGTTTTGCAACAAGCCATGACAGAAATAGAACACACCCTCTTCCTCTGTCTCACCTACACCCAAGTCTCAAGTATCTCTTATCAATCCAAACTCTGACAACACATCACTATTTTCTGGGTCCAAGATCACTCGAAATTTTTCCATAAAAATTAATGGTAATTGCTTTGTTTCACACAGTTTCAACTTTGTAAAAGGTTTGTATTGGAAGTGGGATAAATCTGTATCTAACTGCATTTACTACAATAACTCTTTAATCATTCGAATTTAAGTTTGAAACACATTTTACAAATGAAATTCATTAGATTATGTGGAAGTTGGATTTTCAACTTCCACAATCAGAAATGTCAACTGATGAAAGGAGAATTGACAGAGTATAAATCTATCCAAACCCATATTTACATATTTCCTGCCAGTGTCAGAAGTTTGTATTTGAGCGCAGGTAAACAGCCAGGATTTTGAATGCTGATTATCCAGGCAGAAATGAAATTCAACTTTTGTGACTCATTGCAGAGATGGAGATTGGCTTCTCATTGAATCTCTGTGGATCAGAGTGGGATAACAGTTATATGTAAAGAAAATGGAATAGTCAAGCTAAGTTCTAATTCCATCCAAAGCTATGTTTACTTTTCAATAAGGCTCTCAGATAAGAGATGGATTCATACCTTATCTTATCTATGGGCAAAATTACAGACTGGGCTTGAGCCTTGGTTGACAACCTCTCTGAGAAAAGGATAACTAAATTCAAAACCAGGAGGGAGATTCACTATTAAAGCTAGCTGAGTTGGGGGGGGGGGAAAAACAAAAAAGGGGGGGGGTGCAAACTGAAAGACCAGTCATATCCAGTTCAAACAGAATTCCACAAAATACAGCATCTTTTAATCAAAAAGTGAATTGTGCGAGACTTGTAATTTTAGTCAAAATTGTGAAATTTTGTAAAATGTAAACACACTTTGCTAATAGCAGCTTTCATTTTTACCTAAAGGTTTATTAAGAACTTTCATGATAAAGAATAAATAATGTTTCGAAAGAACATTATTAAATGTTTAAATAATGCTTTATTTGAAATGTTTCCAAAAATGGCAAAACAAAATCTTAAGTCGATAAACGGTAAGACGTTTTTTTCAGTCAAGAATTATCACCCAATTCAACTGATAAGTAAAGGATGGTATATCTTAACTGATGAAGCAGGCATAAACTGAGCTCCTTCCACCTTTTTCAAATCCCATCAACAGCTTATTCTTTATTTTCTGATCAACTTATAGCAGTGAGTGAACCATGTCAATCGATTTGAGCAAAAGATCCAATAAAAAGTAACAAATAAATCAAGGTAATAGGTAGTCATAAAATATGTCAAGAGAAGATAATTTTGTCATGTTGTCTTTATTCGGAAAGTGAGGCTATTAACAGGAATTTCCATCATTGCAGCTCTATGGTCAACTCAAAATATTTACATCTTAGTATGATTGATGGTAACCGAGTTCTGAGTCAGAGCTTTTATCTTGCAATGGATAATTATTACTCTTCACTACCTCCCGCAATTAATGGGTTGATAAAATGTGTATGCATTTTGAGTGAGACCCTGGGTTGGACCAAAAAGCCTGTGAGCATCCCAAATGGAGAGAGCAGAAAATATATTCACTTTTGAGACGATCACTGATTTTTTTGTCTAAAGTTGATTTTAACAAAAAGAAATTATTCATTTAATTATTGATTTTACTTTATCATTTATTCCTTATTAATTTATCCTATATTGTATGTGGTATTGTGCAACATAATATTTTCTCATGTACAGCTGTGTGGTTTAAAGAGAACTGTCCCTTATGAAATTAATAACTTATTCAACATTTTCAGTGTATAAAGCTAGGTTACACGAGAACCATCTTCCAGTCAGCACCTCCCCATTGCATCAAGAGGTGTCAGGTCAAGGTAACTCCATGATGATGGAGGCATCCCAAGCAAAGTACCGATGGAGCTAGACAATTTTTGTCCCTACCCACACTTATGGTTTCCACACAAAACTGGGGAGATGAATAAATATCCATGTTAGATTTTACAAATCAACCCTTCACCAAGTTGTCATTTATACTGTGTAGACAATAATTTACCTTCCTGGGCAGAAGAGCAAAAGATAAGCATTGAGACTCACTACCCCACACACTCAATTAAGAAGTAATCTTATCTCTCCCATTTAGTTTAATAAATTGTATAATTCATAGATATTGGGTAGAATTTCACCTAATGCCTGTAAATTGAAAAAAAAAAAATCTTGAACAGTAGGGTAGAAAATGGCTCAGTTGGTAAAGACTTGAAAAGTGGACCTGAAATTCATGCTCCAGTCATGGGCACAGAAGCCACTTTCATATTAACCACCTAGAGGGATAAACCCAACTTTCCCTGTGCCGTCCCAGGGTCTCATTACTAGCACATAAAAACTAAGGAGACAAATGAGGGTGATGTTGTGCAAGTCTCTTGTTATAATTCAATATGCATGCAAACTCAATCCCCAAAATGAGGATAGACATCATTATATAGATATGTATTTATATCTCAATCTATCTTTATAAATTTTTGTATATTAAATAGGTTATTTATAATTTCAGATTTTTTTTCACAGATTTTTCATGCTTTTCTTTGTCAAATTTTTTTTTTCCCCCAAATTGGAGTAAATCATTTTGAAAAAATATCTCATTTGAATTGTTCAGTTATTTCAATCTTCTTCATAAGATTCATTCTCCTCATCCTGAGGGCATTTTTCTTCCTCTGTTTGACATCAACAATTCATTCATCTATCCATCAGCAAAAAATGTACAACACTAACAGCAGAGAATTAATTTTCAATTTTTCAGAGTAAAACTGTCATAGCAGACTTGTTCAGAGTTTACCAAAAAAAAAAAAAAAATGAAAGAAAAAAAAAAAAAAAAAAGGAATCCAGTCAGACTCAATTTCCACCTGTAAAACAATCTTTCGGCATTAACCCTTTCAAGACTAACCAATTGAAACTCTTAATGCCTGAATTAAAATGTCCTAGTTGACTTTTAAGAGATCTACACAACAAATAATATATTGAAGCAGTCATAGAAACCCTGGGATATATATGTCCTAGGAGTCTCAAAGGGTTGAACAGCCAGACTAATATTTAGCACACACACACACACGTGTGTGATGATGAGACAACCTTGGCAAATAGAGCAGTTAATTTCAGTCCCTTGACACAATGGTGGGGAAGGCTAAGATGACTGTAAATGTAAAAACATCCAACATTTACTCCAACTATGAGAAGTAGAAATATATAATGTCTGTCTGGACAGCCACTTTGAGGTAAAAAGCTAGAATGTCAAAAACTGACTTTCAAAACAGGTGCAATTCAATCTTTCTAGAGCCATACTAAATTAAATCAAGTAAATATAATGGATGAAATTAACTATGCAACCCAAGCATGTAAAGCAAATGAATATTTGACAAATAAGAAATCCTCTTCCTCACATAACGTTATGTGGAAGATGTAAATACCATATATCTAATTGGATAAGGCGACTTTCAGAAAAGACAGGACCCCTGATCTGAAATTCATTGATTTAGCTCATATCGGGTGGTACAAGATTACCCCACCCCCAACAACTGATACAGCGATATGCCAATACCTTGAATGTATTATCAGTAATAAAGTAATATCTTAATGTATTGCCTGTAAATTATTCAAAGCATATAATAAGGCTAAATGGATGTAGAAACATGATATTGCAACAATCTATTCACCTTGTTATACACTTCACTGATAACATAGCAATAATTTACTGGTAATAAATATATTAAGGTAGTGGTTTTGAAACTTTGATGATTAAAGGACCCTTTCTATAAGAGATATATTTTAACGGACAACCATTTTCAGCATTTGGTGTTTTGACTAATCAATGAATTACAGTAAGAGACAATTTTTGACCATTAAAAATCATGTTTATTCGAAATAGATACCATTTATTTGAATTTTAATATATGTCTGTACAATGGATGATGATGTTTCTCAGCTACAAGATTAGCCATGTCAAGTTGTTGCAGACCCATTCATCATTTGTTGGACCACGAGAAGTCCATGCACCGCAGTTTCAAAATGATTGCATCGAGATATTTCCTTATTATATGTGCCAATGTTTAGGATAAATTGGTTTACAATAAAACGAAATTAAATTTAGAGAAAATGTTTGACTGTGATTAGCGATTAATCTTTCAAAAGCAGAATTAACTAAGTGGCTTTTCATTGACTCCAAAGTTACCATATATGCTATATATAAGACAATGCCTATATGCTTATAAGACAACAAGTTTTACAAGGGAATTCAGAAGACTACCTCTCACTGCAACTTATCCAAACCCCACAACTGTCTTTATCAAGCTTCAGTAGATGGGGCCCCTAGTCATATACTGGCATTTACAGGATATAAATTGCAAGAGGAGGGGAAAAATAATGACATCTTTGAATTTACTAATTGTTTTAAGTATTACTTTCTACCCTTCAATCATGCAAACTTTGAATAAGTTTTTTTTTTCTTTTAACTACAATAAATGACAAGAATGAAAATTGGTATAGTTACGTTTTATAGTGTAACAAGAGTGTCCTTTCTTACATCTGTTGAGGACAGGATGTAAGTATTTTCATACAGATCCCAACATTATAACAAAGAATTTTTTTTCTTTTTTTATCTAATATCATCAGAGAGGCATAAACTTTTAGTTTAAATGCTATTAATTCCAAAGTAATGATATTTAGCGAATTCTAGCCTTGGAACGAATGTGACTATAATAGATGTGGCTTTTTCTGTTTCGGTTAAATGTTTCAACTGGCAAGTTTAGAAGCAAGGTTGTTGGATCATCACACACGAAATAGAAAAGAATTGAAAATCTGTTCAAATGAGAAAGTGGGGAAAGCAGCTCTGAACAATAAAGTCACATAAAAAAATCATGCAATCTGGCCATTTTTGTACCTGCCAACATTAGAGAATCTATTAGGAAAAACGGGATGTTTTTCATTTTCAAATCACAAATCAGAGATTACCTTTTTTGATGGCATATAAGAGCTCCCCTTACTCCAATCTTCCAATAGTTCAAAAGGTCAAGATAACCTTCGTTATCTAACCCAATACTGGCCAAAATTCAGAGGAGTTGAAAAAAACTGTATGATAAATGAGAAAAATTCAGGGAAATGAATCCCCCCCCCAGCTAAAATAACAGGGTGGGGATCTTACATGCCATTAAATAAGGTAGTTCCTGTTTTAATTTGGGAAAATCAATCCCCAGAAAGTAAGGAGAAGATAAATGATTATAGTTATTTAATAAGCTTTACTTAGTCACAAGGTCACAAAAGTAGGGCACCTTATGAGGATTGAACTCACTTGCATTAGTTTGAGAGAATAATTTTGTATTTTTCGCTCTATGGATGCCTGACGTCAGAGAGTACATAGGTATTTCCTCAACTTTGTTCAACATAGAATTTAAATAGTAAATGAATTCTTCAATAAAAATGTACAAATATAAAACTAAAACAAAAATGCTATGTAAGAATTATAGGCATCTGTACATGAATTAAAACAACAGTTGTTGATATTGAAACCATTTTCCATATAATGCATAAACATTATTTTTCAAAGATGCCCAGGCTATTTCCAAGCCTTTATTTTTCACGCAAACACAAGATATTAATTTTATAGAAAGAGGGCTGACAACCAGAAATGATAATGTCCAAACTGTTTGAATGGAACAGTCAGTTCTTGTAAGGAACACTCATTTGTGCAATAGGGAAATGATTTTGAATGAGCCCTTTTCAATAGTATATGGATATAAACACTTTGAGCAGACATAGCATTGAAGACAACAAAAAGTCAAGTGAACGAACAAAACCACTTATGGTAGTCAGTCCTCAATATTTGATGACTGCTATGTTGACAGCAGTTCACCAAACGACTAAAAATCTTGGCAGATACAAAAAGGTCGCAAGGATTAAAAAAACACAGTAACAAAAGAAAAAACTGCTGATTCGTGCAAACGTCTTCATTCAAGTGAAACATTTTAATCAACAGAATATACAAAGGAAATCAAACAGAAAAGAAATCAAGTTTGTTTTTTGTTTTTTTTTTTTCAAAAAGAAATAAAAAGAATGCTGGTCTTCAAAATCTTTAAGTCCCAAAATGTCCAAAATTTCACTGGAGTCTTAAATCCACAATCTTAACAGATCAAATTTGGTCCAATTCAATTGAGCTAATTAAAAAGTTACTTTTTATAATGCCTAATTTTACTTCAAACTTTATAGCATTTTTGGGGTCATAGATGAAGTATAAAAAGAAAAAAAAAAAAAAAGAAAAAAGTTAACTAAATAATACAGCAAGAGGATATCTATGATTATTTTAAAATATTCTATAACCTCAAAAATATTATTAAGTGATGTCAAACGTTTTAAACAAGTCATATTTACAATATAGTACAGATAAAAAGAAAAAAATGTTCAATCAAACATAATTTGGCAAAAAAGTATATCTTTTGGATGCAAATTGCAGTGGACTTAAAAAGATTTTCAGATCAACAAGAAAGCAAGGCCTGACACTCAAACCACAAAATTTACAAATGTTTGCTCACAAAACAAAACAATTTTTTTTTTTACATTTTAAATAAAAAGAGGAAAAAATTGTTAAAAGCATTTTTCTTTTGTTTTTATGTATGTATTTTTCTTAGATCGTTCATTCTTTTTTTTAAGTTCCAATTCCACAGGCATTTGATGATATCACAGCAGAGTAAGATTACAATATTCAATGTTGGAAATGATTATACGTTCTTCTTTCAACCTGTGCCCTCAGAGGCAAGACTTGATTTTTTTCTAAGATTGTAGACAACCAAAACATTTCACTTAATTCTTTTGATGAAAAATCATGAACACACACACACAGGCACGCATCAATAATTGAGCAGTATTTTTTATTATCCGGACAAAACTAAAAGGATTATACTTGAAATTTTTTGCCAATGAAAAATTAGTCTTCAAAAACGGGCAATACCAATGATCTACCAAATTTTTGTACAGGGATATAATAATTGTTTGGATAAATTGTTTGGTTAAATCAGAAGTGGTGATATTTGGAGAAATTTTAACCTTCAAATAAATGATGTTATAATAGATATGGCCTTCTCTGTTTATGAATTTTTCAATTGGAAAGTTCATCAACAAGGTTGTTGATCATTACACATTAAACACAAACAATTGTTGAATGAGAAAGTCTCAAGACAAAGCAAGAAAGGGGGTGACAAAGGAACCATGCAATTTTAGTGCTAAAAGGGTGACAAAAGTCTTTATTTAAAAGGAAAAGATTTGAGGCAAATTAATCTACATTATAATTCCTCATCTAAGTTTAGAGATGATATAAAAATACAAATGCATACTAAGTACTTGACTTTTCACCACTTTGAATCTTTATAATACTTAAAGTCTGATTTTTTTCACCTGTTTGTGACCTCTAAGTAGCTGAAACTGGGTATTGGAGCCAGCCATTAAATTAAGGTGCTCCACAAATGCGTCAACTTGAAGAATGCAAAAAAAAATCCGAGCGATTTGCAACTTAATAATAATAGTGTGTGATCTGCATTCATGCACATTCCTATCTATATTATAATAACTGATTTATCAAGGCAGATGACTATTAAATGCTAAATATAGAGTAATCTCCTTTATTTATTTATTTGCAAATGTGTAAAAAAAAAAAAAAAAAATCTAACAGGACCCAGAGTTGTCAAGTTTCCAATAAAAAGTAAGGTACACCATAATGTTATAAATGGACATGACTGGAAGGGATCAATTATATCCATAGTTTAGTCCCTATATTTGCTGACAGACAGCCAGATTCTCAAGAGGCAAACCATGACCCTTCTATAAATTTCTTTAGTAGATTTAATATCCTCAGCTTTGGGATCATGTTGAATAAAAGGAATGACAATTACTTGTGGTTACCAAAGATACGGATGTTTAAAATCATTATTAGTTCAACTCAACATTCAACCGTTTGATAAACACCCCCACACACACACAATCCCTGTGAAATACAGGAAGCAACAAGAAGTAATTGAAAGAAAACTTTTATACAGTTTTTGTGGTGATAGATTAAATACTTCAGGGTTACAGTTTTTCATCAATAAGAACAATTTTTACTCGTAATAAATTATATATCTGCCTCACTTCTTGTTGCGTCTTGTATTTTATCATGACTACACACGTGTGTGTGAGTGTGTTGGGTGGGGGAGGTCACTCTTAGTTCATCAAGTTCTAAACTGTTTACTCATTTTATGCTTTATAAATAGATTTGAGTAAATAAAATGCTTCTTCAAAAAATAATGTCAATATCTGCATTCATGTGTCGATAGTTGCATAAAATTCTGACAACTACAAGTTTTTCCAATGAATAGAATTGACCGCAAATCTCAAAACTTTCCCAATTTAAATTGAAATGAGAATTATTCAAGATATTTCACATAATGAATAAAAACTTTAAACTTCAATCTCAAATTCATTTTATTGAGAAAAAAAAATCAGATAAAAATTTAGTAAAAAAATGCTGATTAATTTATTGAGCATATAAAAAATATACACCTATAAAAACAAAAAAAATATCACTTGGTTTTTCAAATTGAGTACAAAAAGTAGAATCTTACAATTCAATATACTGAGTGAACATTAAGACACAGTATCCAGCCATTCTGAATATTTCAATAACCAGTTGTGCAGCCATGATGAAACTTAGTTACCAATCAGAGGGAACCTTATTGCAAATATTTGAACATTCTTGTGAGGTTATTCAGTCAGAAGTGAGACGTCATTGATTATTTCAGTGTATCTGCCAACCTCCTCCCAAATACAAACAGCAAATTATAAAACTGAATTTTTATTATACACTGATTTATTAAGACTGGTGTTTTCATCCTAGTCATTCTAGTCACAACGTTTCAGGTGTTGCACCCTCTGGCTTACTTCAGGTATCTGTCATACTTCGTAAATCTTCTGGAAATCGCAAACCAAACTCTTTATTTGATCAACGGTTCAAAATTATCTTTAAAATGATTACTAACTACATGAGACATCTGAATAAATCTGGTGGACACAACATCCAAATCTCTTTGACTATAAAAACAAAGATAAGGTAACCAGTATATAATGATAATTCCTCATCTTAAAAATTCAATTCATATAATCTTAAACTTGGTAACATTTCATGCTTAATTTAAACTTTTGAGAGATGTTAAAAAGGGAGGGAACTCCTTATTTAACAAACGTCAAGAATAAAAAAAATATTAACGATTACATCTATTTCTATTCTATACAATTCAGATAATTTGGAATAAATGTTGACAACAGGTTGGCTTAATGACTCTTACAACAAAAAACATGTTTTTAAAATAATTATTTCTAAATTGCTTCTTGAGAATTTTTCAATGGTTTTTTTTCAAGGCAGATTAATTTCATTATTTTATCACTTGAAAATAAAAAGAAAGAAAGAAAAGGAACACAGTTAAGAAAGAAAAAGAAGAAAAAAAAAGATAATAGGAACGTTATGTTATATAAAAAAAATTCTTTAAAAACCCTGGTTTCTGACAAGCTTTAATAACAAGAAAATTGATGGGTAAATTGAACGTGGAAGAAAAGAGAAGGAAAGCAATGAAAATTTAAAGATCAAAACAACAAAAAGAAAGAAAAAAACACCAAAATACAATGCAACACAATGAATGAATAAATTTACTACATGCAATTTTTAAAAAAGTTTGGATTTGAAGTCGGCAAGGTTACAAAATAGACTAAAGAATTTATCGAATTTTTTTTACACACTAGAGAGGAAGCCTAAGAAGTTTTTTTTTTTCAATTTTCAAGTAACGATCAAATATCAACTGACTTCATTGAAACCCCAGGAAGTTGACTTTATAAGCCAGTTCATTAAGTTAATTGTTAACCTGGAGAATTCATGCCTGATTTCTAACACTAATAGGTTTCGGTTGAGAAACTACAGGAGCAAAAAATGCCTATATTCAAAGTTCAATAGGTATTTTGGATTTTGTAAAAAATAGAGGATAACAAGTTCAGGATTTTTTCTTGTTGGGAGGGGGGGGTGCTTCTTTGCTATTTGTATGCTATACATATTCCATAGGTAGAAACCTTGTTAAGCATAGTAGATTTTAAAAAGCTAATTATGAATAACTGATAATGATGTAATTAGATACAGAATGACTTGACAAGATAATTTGCTGTAACTGACTAACCCTTGGTTATAATCTCTGTGCGATAATGACAGCAAAATTGCCGAAATATCCCGAGTTTCTCCAACAAATTTGTGACTAAGTAAATAAGATTTACTGAAAAGAAAAAATCCATAATTTGAAGTTCACACGATCAACTTTATTAAATGAGTTTACTTAGTATATATTTTAACAGCAGATAAGTTGCGGCTTGTCATATCATTTTCAACATCCAGTCAACCAATTCTACCCTAATTCTGAGTATGCATCCATATTTTTTTTTCTTTAAATCAGTCAGAAATTATTCTAAAACTTTGGTAGAAAACACAATCAAGATACATGCCAGACTTGGAACAACAACCAAAACCACCATAATCTAACTTACTCATAATCAGCATTTTTTTTTCTTACTATGAATAACAAGGGAGATAACAAAAGTTCTATTTTCTTTTTTTTTTTTTTTTTTTTTTTTTCTACTTCAAACTTTTAAAATCCAGACAAATCAGAAAAACACTGAATTTCCACCAGTTGCCATTTTGCAGATGGATATTTCACAAATTACTTGACAGGTTATAAGAAGAGAATTCTGTTTTTATGAACAAAATGAATGTATTTAAAATCAACTTATACATCTTAAGGAACAACTTTTTTCATCAGACAATTCTAAGATAAACTATTTTTTAAATGTGCCTCCAAAAATATCTATTGACTTGATAAATAAGAAATTCAGGTTAATTTTGTTAATGTTTCAGAGTTTATTTACATCATCCTTGGAATAAAATAACTTTAAGCAACTCTTATCCATGAATTAAGAAACAAATGTTTAACAAAATAAAATATGACACATGGTAAAATCAACTAAATCTTGTTGGTAAATCAAATATTTATCTTGACATTAATAAGTCTTTTAGAAACTGCGATTGTTAATACAAGCTGCATCCACTTTGGACAGGACAATTGATTTTTATTTAAGGCACAGAGCAATGATTACTCCTGGCTATGAAACTGTAGAAATCATTTCATCAAAATGGATGACAAGATATGAATTTTTTTTCCTCATTATTTATTCAATGAGAAATCAATCTAACATCAGTGACACAAGAGAGCATGAAATAGAGGCTTGTTTCAAGTCTGTGGGAACATCTTGACTGACATACGAGCGAACAGTCAGAAAGAAAAAAGTTATGTATCTGATGAAGTGAAAAGAAAATCAAAAGAATAAAGATGCTTATTCTAAGGAAGTTTCAACAGTCTATTTGTAGGAATAGATGAACAGGAAAATATCTTCATGTACACACAGATGATATAAGTTTATTTAAAATTGAGAAGCTTTTTACCATATATCCAGGCTATGAAAGAAAACCTATTTTCAATAGTTTACTAAGCACCTCAAATGGATCTTCTGTAGACTCGAGCAATGATAGTAACACTGGTTGAGGGAGCCTGGAAGGCATCTAAAATCCCCAGATTAAATAAAATGTTAAAAAATTGGTTCCTGATAAATATGAGATTCTCCGAGAAGGAGCAAAAGTTTAAAAAAAAACAACTTTCAGACAGATTTGTGGAATTATCCAAATAATTTGGGAGTAGGGGTAGGGCAGAATTAGTAATTAGAACAATTGTACGGATAAATGCTTTTGTTTTGCTCCTAGTCACTTCCCTTCACTCCTTGCAAATTTGAAAATGCTTCAAACAGAGGTTTGTAGTGACCCTTATCAAATAATTTAGAATTAGAGCACATTAGGGTTATTCATTCATTAGAGCATTCTTACTGGTAATGAATGATATCTTTTCTTTGCTTCTTGTTGCTTCTCATATTTTACCACATCCCTAAAAAAACTCCATTTTTTTAGAATATAGCTTTCTCAATGGGGAACACTATCAAACATCAGTAAATTTTACAATAATTAACTTTAAACAAATAAAAACCACTTTTTTGTTTCTTGACACCTGAGTGAGTTTTGCTCTCAAAATAGAAATAAGCAAAAAATGTTTATTACCCCACAGAATCATTTGACAATAAATGTAGTTCATCAGAACCCTTATTGTTTTTTATGAACTGAGAACATTTTTATGACAAACAAAATAAAACATTTAACAAACAACTGGCCACTTCTCTAATAATGAGAGATTCAAGAGAGATAATTATCAAAGTTTATTCATTGGGATTCAAATAAATTTGAATGACCTCTTTAAACTTTTTCTAATTCACAAAACCCAACTCCTTTTCAGATGGCTATCCTTGTAGTTCAGAGATTCACAACCTTGGGTATTTTTACCTCCAGGGGCATATTTGTATTTCTCATGGGGTAAATATGGATCTGAGAGTATAACCATGGTGTATACAACTGTACAATGTAACAATCTCATAACAAAACAGCTAATAAACACAACCTATAAGGCCACTTCTCCTCCCTTGATTCCTGAACCTATCATTCAAGCATAGCTGTTATTTACATCAAATCAAATCTCAAGACAACTGACCATGATCTTTGTTGGGCAGTTACTCAAATTTCCCCCTTATATTAATCAACTTATTGCCAAACAAACAAACACACAAAAAAAAAAAAACCAGGCTAAACTATCTCACTATCACAGATTAACATATTCAAAGAATAAATCACTGAATATTTTATGAAGCTGGAAGAAGGACTTGAATGATATTTCCAAAGCCTTTCCCTAATAAATAAATGGATCACTTATTAAATACAATAAAATCCTATCAATTTTTTTATTCTTGATGTTTATGGGTACAAGGGTGCAATGCCCAAGGGGTACAGAGGAACAAAAAGGTTTGGAACTTCTGTTGTAGTGAAACAACTTCTCAGGTTGTTACCATAAAGTTAAGAGTACCAACTTTAGAAAACCACACCATGAGAATATTTGATCAGATTATATACTCATGTGACAAGTGGCATATAACGTTTTCATTCACTATTCACACTAGTCCATCGCAAGACTAACAAACCTCACTTCATATTTCATCCACCTAATTTCTACACTTCAAAAACTAAATTCTTTATTTATGAATATTGAAAAAAAGATTCTTTCAAATGTATATATAGAATATGAGGCAAAGTAAAAAAAAAAAAATAACCATGCTAAATGGAAATGGGAAGATTTTGACAATTTTGATCAGCCACTCTTTCCAGCCTCATGAAGCTTGCTTGACTCCGTATTCAATTAAGGGGAGATAACTGCACTAATCTTACTTAGAAGTAAGATTTTCCACTAGTTATTTATTACCAGTGACAAAATTCACAGATATATTTGAATTTCTACGAGATGATTATTTTGTAGATAAGAAACTACTGAGCTCATTCGAGTGGAAGAGTCCATCGTTTAAAATGGTAGACAGGAGATATATCAGCAAAATTGTAACCTATGAAAAGTTCATCATCAGGGACAGAGAAACAAACAGTAAAGGTCACAGTAATCATTATATAAATAAAGAGCTAAATTCATAATGTTTGAATTCTCAATGGAATATTGTTATTAAAAAGGAAAAAGAATATGCTACTTAAAGTCAGCTTGATTTTCTAATTCCCCGACCAAAATAAACATAACAAAAAATAAGTTGATTTCTATCGAAATTAAAATTCATACACACACACACACATACATACATACATACATACATAAGGATCCCCTCACACACAACATCAAAGACAATATAAAATCTATATCATAGGGATCCAATTTCAGTGTTTGCTTGTATATCTGTTATCGTAACACAGCAAAAATGGCACACTGTAGCATAGTGCAATACCATTAAAATGCTGTAACTTGGAACATGGATGAAGCAATCAGCAGCCCAATTTTTAACTTAATAAGAGAATGGGGGTCAGCATTCATGCTCAACCTAATCTATATTACAGTGATCTGATATTCCAAAGGAAGTAACACCAGGCATATTAAATGCAAATTATAGAGCAGTTTCCATTATTTATTCACAAATAATTATAATATAAATTCTATAAATAGGAAACGATTTAATACTGAGCTTAATGGCTGCTAAAACCAACCTTAAAGCAAGTTGAATTTAAAAATGTAAACATTAGTTAGGTTTTTCTCATATCCTTACTCATCAATAAAGATAAATTTATCAAAATTATCAAAAACTAATTCCACTCTAACAGATGAAAATGAAAAGATTTGATAAAAATTGAGGAATAACATGCTTATACCTTCTTGAATAGAATTCCAACAAGTATTTCAGGAAGCTGATACTTGACATGAATAGGCTTTTTTTTAATTATTATCATTCATAAAATTTTATGATCAGTTTGTGAATAAGATATATCTAACAATATGAATTCAGTTGACAATAAGGAAAGAAAAAAAAATTATATGCAGATCTAATTTATTCCATTATCATGTTTCACCTTTAAGTTTTATCAAAGAGGTAAGTTCAAATGAAAACTATTTGAAATATCTGGTTATTTTAATTGATAAAATGATAATCTAAGACATTATTACTTAACTGGATATTTTGAAAAATTGTTTTTTTCGTTATTGTCAACTAAATTAATAAAATTTTATATACATTTGTTTTGAAAATACTCAAGATCAGAGGGAAAAGAGGGTGGGAACATTTTATTTTTATTTTTCCAGTGAATCTCTTTTCAAGTTATGAAAGCATTGATATTTTTTTATGGCAAGTCAGGGCAAAATTTTGTTTAACAAACATAAATAAGAGCAGTTTCTTTCACATTCCTAATAGCAGTAGTAGCATCAGCCTAATTCCCGTCCAACTCTCCTAATAAACTAAGTTTCTCTTCTTCCCTTTCCCTTCTGACCCTCCAATTAAGCTACCTATCTCTTTGTTTGCCTCTCTTCATACTATGTCTTTCACACTTGGAGTATCAGTAGCAGCCATCAACTGAGCCTATTGTTGTACACTTATGATAACCGTCAGTAAAGCAATAGGTCATGGACTAGTAAAAATTAAACTCACAAATGAATTAAAAAAAACAAGGTGAGGGGTTAAAGGAGATGAATTTAAAAATTAGAGTCAATAAAAATCTGCTTCTTTACAAAATACAGTAATTCAATCAATACCATACATGATGTTCTATGGAAGTCCTTTTATTGTACTGTCTGAATCATTGTTTGTTAAAAGTGATTTCCTCACAAATTCCAGTCCAAATCTAATTTCATCCCTGGTACATGCAGGTATCTTGAATACTCGCTTTCATACTCAGAAAACGTACTTCTTTGGTGTATATACGCCACTCATATTCGTAATCTGATAAGTTTATTATTTGTTTATTAGAAATTATTCGTCGAGCGTTAAATACTAGATGAAGAGGTGCTAACTTTCTCACCACAGCTGATTTTTATTTGGATGAGTCTATGCCCTCTATGGTTCGCAAGCGAGTTGCATTGGTTATTACTTTGGAAACAGAGGAACAGCTATTACTATGGTAACAGAGGAAAGCTCGCCAGCATTTGGATTTACATTTGGCCAATTTCATGTGGCACAAGTGGGAAGGATGATATCTTCCATAACATTTTAGAAGTAATAGCTGAATAGTATCTGTGTAATGATAAAACTTTCTTTCATATTTATTGATTATCCTGTATATGTCAACCAAATCATAGATTGCTTTGAGACTGGAGACAGCATTATGATTGGCCAACAAAATGAGTGGCATACAAAGAAACACCTTAAAAAACTAATAGAAATAGCCATTAAACTTAAAAACGCATTTCTGTGACATGAGATTACGTTAAAAACAACAAAAAAAAAAACAAAAAAGGTAAGGGGTGATAAAGTTTTGGGAACAGGCCACATACATCTTATTGGCTTTTATCAGAAAAGGAGGCACTGAGTTTAGGGGTCACACCCATGCAAGCCAACTGTTTAATCAGATTTCAACCACATGTGTGCAACAAACGAGAGAAGAACAACAAAGAAAATAGAAAAGAACCTCACCCTTTTCTCAGCCTCAATTTCATTCTTGCAGTCTTTCTTAAAATCCCTGAGAATTTGCTCATGTACAGCCATGCTAATCACAGAATCATCAGTCTGAGACTCGCCATCCCGGCATGCTTCCAAATGAGCCTCAAGCTGCCTACATGCAGACAGCTCGGCTTTAGTCTGTTCTATCTCTGCCTCGTATTTCTTGAGACAAGCAGTAGAATCATCGAGCTGTTGGTTGAGCTTACAAAGCTCAGCATTGTGGGCGACAGTCAATTCCAGACGCAAATCATTCAACGCGCATTCTTTGGCTTCATCACACTTTTGCCATAAGTTGTCGTACTTCCCTTGCAAGTGAATAAAATCTGCTTTCAACGAGTCCATGGATGCATTGTGCTCCTCTGTAAGCTGCTTCTTTGTCTCCGTAATGGCCATGTTCTTCTCCGTGACAAATGTCATTTTGAGGTTCTCGATCAGCTCCGTTTTCTCCCGTTCGTGTTTCTGGTTGTACGACTCTGACATGCACGCAATTTCCTGAGTGAGGCTCTCCACCTGACTCTGCAGGCAGGACATACGTCCACACTTTTCAGAGAGCAGAGTCTCTTTTTGGTCCAGAAGTTCCTGAAACTCCGCCCTCTGCTTATCCAATTCAACTTCTCGCTCCAGCAGGTATTTCTGATTTAGCTCTTTGCAATTCTCATTCTCCACATTCAGCTCGGCTACTTTCTGAATCAGTTTCTCACATTCTTCCCGACTTTGCTTATACACTCCATCCAGGCTTGCTTTCTCTCGGATCAAACTCTCGATCCGTTGGTCAGCCTGGCTCACTTTATCGGTCAGTTCTTGCATGGCCAACTCGTGTTCTTTCTGGAAAGACAAAAAGTTCTCTGTGCGTTCTTTTTCTTTGTTAGCATCAAACATGCGAATCGCTTCCAAAAGGTTCTCCTGCACCAAGTGTGCATGAGTCACAAAGTCAGTCTGGTTTTGCCGTACCACGTCATGAAGGGTACAGAGTTGCTCACGGAACTCAGGCACACTGCGTTCAGTAACGTCCTTCAGGGCTTTCAGTTTGTCTACAGTCAGTAAAGACCTGGTACGACACGCCTGCAATTCACGAGAGAGTTTCTCCGACAGCTCGCATTTCTCCTGAAGCAACTTATGCAGTTCCTCTTTTGGGACCCCCTTGTGTGATGGCGCCTCTATAGATGAGGGCATAGACTCATCAAAATAAAAATCAGCTGTGGTAAATTCCTGAGACGTCTCGACTTCAGGAGAAGTATCCGAGTGAAGGTGACCCTTGGCTAGTTGCTTCCGACTTGACAAGCTTTCGCTGCTCTGTTCAACGCTTCGATTAGCAGTATCTATTTCGGACGACAATTTGCATGCATCAACCGGCCCGTGCGGAACTTGCCCAGCAAGTTTTGGAGGAGACTCCGATTTTGTCAGCATAGAGTCCTTCTCCTCAACGGAGTGCTCCCCAATGTCTTCGGTTGCCGTCTGAGTGTGACTATCAACAGTAAATAAGGTTTGCTGATGGCTACCACTCATCCTAGCCTGCTGATCCTGGTTGGAGTCGACACGGGCCATCGAACACGTGTAGGGCAAAGGGTCCCCTTCAGTCGTGGATTCACCTGATGGAGCAGTTGACTGTTCGGCTTTTGCATCCAAATCCTTCGGGGAGGTTGTAGGATGCAACTTCAAGGACAGTCTTTCTTCTACCATTTCTGGATATTTTGTGCGAAGCTCTTGAAAAACTTTCTCACTGACATTGGTGCACAGACGTGAGTAGATTTTCTTCTTTGGAGGCATTCTGCAAAAGAGAAAAGAAAAGGACATCAGGCAACAAGGACACTGAGCTGCAATCATGTATTTATTTATCTAAAATTGATATCAACATCAAGTAATGTATGAAATTGCATTTTCACTGTACACATTAAACAAAATCCAGAAATCACAGAGTAATGTCTGAAATCCTGAGATGAAGCATTTTTTGAATCAATCAAACAAATATCATCTTGG
Organism: Thysanoteuthis rhombus; assembly: GCA_963457665.1. NCBI lineage: Eukaryota > Metazoa > Mollusca > Cephalopoda > Oegopsida > Thysanoteuthidae > Thysanoteuthis > Thysanoteuthis major. The sequence continues at coordinate 10,511,297 of OY735213.1, read as the reverse complement.
TTATTTACATCACAATTATTTGGCCAATATGTTCTTTATAATACTTTTTACAGCCTTCTGTGCCACTATAGTAAATTAGTGCGTGCATGTATGTAAACACACACAAAGATATAACAAGACTGGACTAATGTAAGTTGAATCACTGTGTGCAAGTGTGAACTACACAGTGTGTATTGACCAATGGGCCAGCGTTAACAACCCCTGAAAGTTTCAATCAGCTTATGTCTTCAATTCACTGTCACGCATCACTTGAATCGTAAAGGTTTCTCCAACGTGTCATGGGGGGAAGGGGGGGGCAACACATCCCCCTTGTACCATTCAATCACATGTGCATGTGACATGCAATCTTTTTCATAAACTTCAGTTAGCATTTGAAAAGATTCTGTAGCCGTTTTTTCAATAAGTTCATTTACACCAAAAATTTCAAATTGATGCATATCTTCATTTTATTGATCACATTGTTTACCTCCCTTTGAATAACAAAGAAATCTAGATAGAGAGAGATTGCATAAAGAATTTACATGACAAGGGAACATTCATTTTCCATTTGATCTTTTGCAGCGAACTGGAACAAGCAATGTTTTTCCTAAACACAACGCAATATTCCATGTTAATAATCAGGATAGAATTCTAAATAAAACAGCAATATGAAATGGATTTATTTCTGGATCTGGGATTGTTTATAAAATAAAAAATTTGCTAATTCTAAGTGTATTAATTACATTGTTTACTTCAAGTCTATTTTCCAGTTCATGCGACCCATTTTTCAAAGGTCTATAAAATAAAATAAAATTGTGCTCTATATTTTATGAAATATATACCTCCATTTTTTCTTATACTATTCTGTTGGATCAGTAGACCATTAAGTATGGTAAGCTTAAATTCAAAGGGAGGTAATTGATGTAATTAATACACGTCTATTTCATCTTGACAGGCGAAACTTTGCTCATTCAGAGAAGAGCGAGTTCCTTGAATTTTGTCCAACTACTCACTGTTTCCTCCCTTTTTATTTTCTTCATCCAGCTTTCCTTTTTTTTTAATAAATGACAAAATATTTTAGATTCAGTCAAGTTAATATGATTAATGTCTACTTATAAGAAAGTTTGTTTTTTTCAAGTACAGCAACAAGTAGAAACAACCTCTTTTGCAATTTCTGTTTGTTACCATAATCTAATACAGACAATTTAATATAGTATAAATTATAATTCATAGAATCAGGAAAAGAGTATCTTCTTGCAAGTACAGTTGTACCTTTTCGCACCAGCCAATTCCCAAACCTCAGAAAATCCCAGAATATATTTTTTAATTTCATTCATATAACATGAATAATAACATAATAAATGAAATTTTTTTTGTGTTTGCTCATGCTTTTTGATAAGTTGATTCAAAAATAATTGATAAGATTCAGAAAAAAATTAATAAATACATGTCTAATTTTATGCTAAAAATCAACATTGAAATTTGTTGAATTTAGAGTTCTAGGATATGTTTTTTCACATTCAGTTAAGGAGGTTGGTTTTTAAACCTTAGAATTACAGTTCAAACTCCAGTTTGAAATCAAATCAAAGAACTAAGGTGGCAAATCCACAAACTAATGGCAGCTGGTTCAAAATGTGTAAGACCATGGAAGTAGCCAGACCACAGAGCACCAAATCAGAGAGGTACAACTTGTATTAAAGTAATCCTACAAATTAAGGCCAGCCTACACTTGTAAGAACAGATGATATGCATGAAAGGGACTTACATTAAAGAACTGGCCAATTCTGGAACAGCTTTCTTCAACTTTTCAATATCTTCCATTGTCACTTCAGGAATATTGTGATCAAATGACCTTGGGGAATTAGTCTGAAAAAGGAAATGGCAGAACATTTTGAATACAACTATTTTAATCTAATAAAAAAAATCATATTTAACTGCAAAAGCTAAAAAAAAAAAAATTTAAACTATCTGTTATTCTGGGATTTTTATCAGAAGAAATATTCTTTTATATCAAGAAAGTTCTCATAGTTTATCAAGAAAAAAGTAGGATGGAGGATTTCATACTGCAATATTCAACATAAAAATGGTTCTCCTTTCAACTCTTTGAGGCAAATTTCTTTATCTTCTACTTCAAACTACTCCATCTGTTGATGAACTGAGGTACTAAACAAAATGGCAGAATATAAACCTTTGTGCTCCTAGATGTATGAAAATAAAAATGTGGTAGTAAAAATGACCCACCACATAGATTCCATTTCAAAAGGAATGAAATTCAACTTACAATGCTTTAAAAAAATCAAGTTTTGAATTATCATGTCCTACAAACCAATGGGAAACAGCTTTTAAGGAGCTAAAACCAATTATTTCAATTTACTTCAAATTCCATACGAATTTTCCAACTGATCTAGACATTTTACTTAATGAGCAATTTTCTTGTACCATAGAATTGCAAAGAGTCTATCAAAAATTACCAGATAATACTTGGTTTGGTTGTAAGAAATAAACACTTATGAAGGTTGAGAGACACAAAATGGAGGCATAGATATGCAGCTATTTTCTAAAAGGGCTTAGACACTTACTGCAAACTTTGATGGTTCATCATGGAGGCCATGAAACAAGGACTGAATGAAATGTTTACCTAAAAGAGACAAAAAAAGATGGGAAAATTAATCAGAAACAACAACAACCAATATGGTTACAAACAACAGGAACATACAAGACACATTTTTCGTCAAAAGTTCTGCTCAATTTAACCAGTGGTAGTGCCAAGCTAGGATAAGCCTGGGCTACCAGTGGCCTTGTCCTAACCCTGCCTGTGCTCGCAAAATTTAATCTAAATGTAACATCATTACTTACTTAAAATCTTTGCTAGCCTTCATAGTTTTTTGACTGAGACTTATGCTGGCTGGTACAGCCACTGAATTTAACTGCTAATCAAAAGCCTAGTTGTAATCTAAAAAGAAATTCTCTATAAAAAATAGAATAAAGATGAAAGTAATTTTAATACCAGCGGTGTTCTGAAGCAACCAACGATGAAATAAAAGAAAACCAGAATTGTTCAGTACATTCACTACCATACGATGCACATTAATGTTCATTTCACTAAAGCTACAATGATGTGCTTCACTCAGAGTTTGGTTGCGTTATTCAAGGTAGCACTGAACACATTAATCCCTTGTATTTCTGACTGGATCATGAGTAGGATAAGGACCCCAGATTTGATCCAACTTGAAAGTTCAAATTTTGAGGTTATACCAGATGACGTCACTTACTAAATCAGCAGAAGTTCAAGGGAAAAGTAAACAAATTAGTTGTTTCATCTCAATCCAACTTTTTTAGCTCAATCTTTTTTTGATTGAATGAAGTTTGATCAATTTTTAAATATGTATATATATTATTTTGTAAAAAGGTTAATCAATTAAGATTTTGATTAAATTACCAATATATTTAATCAACCCATAGCCTGTCATCAGGACGTACTTGGTATGTCCTGTTAGCTAACCCTGAAATGCCATGTGGGTGTGCCTATTTTTTCATCTGACATAGAAAAACTAGCAAATAATCCAAGTGACCTTTTTTGATAGTTCTAGATATCTTTTGAAAGTTAGACTAGTTATTTACCCTTGAAGCACTTTTTTTTCCTTGTGAAAATGGACAAACTGATACATTCTCCTACATTTTCAACAGAATATTTTTCATTTTTTAGATTATTTCCCACTTACTATACTACATGTGAAATCTTGGTTTACTTTTTATACACTTTTGTAGGTCTAGTGTTAATACCTTGGGAATTATGAAGATAAGAAAATAACAATAAATTTGTTTACTTTTTCTTAAGACTTCTGACATACTACAGTGAAACCACAAAATTCCAAATTTTCAGTTTGATCAAATCTGGGATGCTTATTTTACAAGTGATCAGGCAAAAATCATTGAACCAATGCAAACAAATACTGTATCTAAGATAACAATATACCACAGCATCATAGATCACATTCAGTAATCCCCTAAAAGGTCACTGTATGGAGAAATAAGAGGAAAGGTTTTTAGAGAAAAAAATTATGGTAGGTTACCTCAAATGCTTAACATAACAATTCAGGCCACAATATGCCATGCAAAAATCAAAACATATCCAAGGGATGGTGCCAACAATTACTTACCAAACTTGGCATAAAATGCCTGTCTATCTCGTATTTCTTCTGAGTAAATAGAATTGGATTCAACAGCTACAGTTCTGGCCCACTGCAATTGGAAAAGAATTTGAGATAGAATGAATAACAGCAAAAAGAGAGGGAGGACATGCATTGTGAGATTCTGAAACCAAAGTAAAAATTATATCCCGTGTTTTTCAGGAGAGAGCATCATTAAATGTTAACCTTTCTAGGAATCAGAATACATAATTTTAAATTCATTTTCAAAATAAATTTGTTTGATATAAAGTAAAATTACGATAAATAGAATACAGAAGGCTAGAGATAGATAAAGACATTTATTATGCTTATGTTGATTTGGTATAGGGCCATAATAATGAGGCACTCGGCCAGTGATGGAAAAAATTTGATAAATCTTCAGCAAAGTCAGGGGCAGATAATTAAACATCATCGAAGCATGAAACTCGACCCCCTCCCTGTCCTAGACCCATCGGAGAGGAGATGGCAGAGTTGCTTACCGTGAGGAAAGGTATGGAGTAATGCTTGCGTCGTAGAATCTCTACCAGGGCATCAATGTACATTTTGGCCGCATCATGCACTTGTTGTAAAATCTTCAGATGTTTGCGCTGTCTTTTGATCTTTTCAGACTCAATCTTAATTTTTCGTTCCTTCTCCATAATCAGCTGTTCTACCCACATCACCCACCTGGATGAAAACAATGCACACATATTATCTATATTTATACATACACATCATCAAAGAAGACAACACAAGGCACGCAGCAAGATCAGATAAAACAAACACTTCCATACATTTATCATGGTGAATCAAAAATTTTTTTTGCTTTTTACAGATCTTTTATTTCATAGCTTATTTCACACACACATCTAATGAATGTCTATGACATAATTACTGTTTAGGTCTCAAGTTGTTACTTCTGGTGAAAAAAAAATTACAGCTCATTTCAATATTTTTATAACAAAATAATATCATTCTCATCTCCTCTTTGAAAGGATGCAAACGTGATTTGACCATCAGACATAGACTGAGGACATACAAATAAGCTACCACTACTTGAGTAGAATGAATGAGGATTTCAAGCATGATGTAAGATAAGTAAGGGAAAGAGATAGCAAAGCATTCAAAGTCACAAGACAAATGGCTTCATTTTCTTCAGCAATGAGCACAGAAATGTTACAAAAATCATAGATCCCTTTTACAAACAAGGATTGATCAAAAAAGTAAACAATGGGCTACAATTACAGAATATTTATCAATTTAATTTCATTGATTTGAAATCCTATGTTTATTCAACTACAACGCAACCCCCACTTTTTGTAACTAAAAATCAGGAATATAATTTGTCCTTTTATCGCTGCATATTTAAAAACACAGAACTAAAAATTGAAACACAAACAGTAAAACTGACATGGACCCTGTTATAGCTGAGTAACTTTTGGTTTGAATTTATCTAAAGATCCAAATGCTGCATATTTTGTGGGTTTGTTATGATAATACAGCAGAAATGTTATCCTTCATTTTTGATAGTTTCTATGCTACTTTCAATATATCTGTGAAACCCGATGGCTTGTGCATAACCTAAATCAACCTCTCTCAACTGGGCTTTCAAACCCTAGAGATTGTTATGGATTCCACATAAATTTTATACGAGTGTGAAAGAAAGCAAAACTTTTGCTTCTGAGTTTTTTTTTTGTATAATGAGTAATGGTTCCTGTCTTGTTAGCATTTGACACTAGAGGCACCGAAGATTTTACCAAACAAAGAAAAAAAAAAATCAGTAGCTGTCACTTTTTAAAATCTTTATAAATTTCAGTTTTCAGAGGAAAAATTCCAATTTCCAATGTATTTCATATCAGTACATAAAGTTTATGAAAAACATTGATTTTATGAAAGGTGAGCTAAGCCTATCAATAATATATCAATGAAACTGATTTCCATTTTATATCAAATGTGAATGGTGCCTGAAAACAATAGGGTATTTTAGAATGTTCTCCAAGATGATTAAACATGTTGGAAACTATCTTTCTGTACACAGTAGAATACTGATGATTTCAGATTCTAATACATATACATTTTTGAACACTTATTCTTTAAATATGAAAGTTATTTCAGGGATCTCTCGAGTCTAAAATAGTTGAGAAAGGCTGACCAAGACAAAAAAAGTTATGACAAAATGTTTATGATGAATAAGTTTTATATCTTATCAATAATACTGGCATCAAAATGTGAGTTTTTATCAACTTACTTGGTTAACATGTACAAAAATCTAAACCCCACAAAAATGTTCAATATTTGCATGAACGTAATTATTTTCAGGAGAGCAAGAATTACATAATCTGAACTTGATATTTACAGAATATCTTTTTCTGTAAAAAAAAGCTATACAATTCTAAGCATAAAAAGCAGCTACCTTAAATTGGGATTTTCATTTTAAATCTCCAAGAAAATTGAGGATATCAATCAATGCTATGTAAAGCAAGCATTGAAGATGTACAAGTTTTACACTCACCTCAACCTGACGTGCAAATTGTTACTCAGCTCCTCTTTTGCCTTACAGCAACGGTTTTTGAAAATTTTAATCTGTGTATGACCATCTGAGAGTTCCATGAGATCTTTCTTGTGGTTCTTCCAATATTCAGACAAAGATTCACAGTCCATGCGCGTAGTTGTCTCTGACTGACTCGTAAATTTCTGACAAAGTGAAAAGTACAAAGAATCAAATAAAAACCTCCAACAGATCTGGTGGGTCACTCAACAGAAACAGTCACATGACCTGCATCTTTTGGCAGCATGCCATGTTGGGGTGAGGGTAGGTTATCAATTAAAAAAAGGGGTGATCAATCAATAAGTTACTTCTCTTGCCTTGGGTAGTGAAAAAAAGTCCAAATTTTCAAAAAATAAGAATGGACACGAACTAAGCAAACATTATAGCATCAACTTACATTGTAAAAAACACTAAAAACTTATTTTGAGGGTAAATTTTCAAAAAACAAGAAAAAAATTTTTTTCTGAACATAATGAGTAGATTTTCTACCCCTTAGCTCCATTGGTGTGGTTTGTACATTCAACACATACATGGATAGCCTCCCAGCCAGATCCATTTAAAAGCTGAAAAAAACCCATGTTGATGGTGACAGTTTCGGTTGATGGTTTCTCGTATTAGAAACACAACAGATTGCTTTTGGTATTTTGTTCTGAAACTAATTTGAAGATTTGATACAATTGTTTTTTTAACCCATTAACTGCTACCTTGGATGGAACATCAAAACAGGTCCATCCTCTACTCACTAATGGAAGACAAAGCGCATTGCTGTAGTTATTTATATTCTTTTGGATAATACTATGGACTGAATGCCAAACTAAGCACTCACTTGGAAAAATTTGGTCTGTTTATCCATGATTGCACGCGTATTGGTGATGAGTTGGTCCAGCTGATAGAGACGGTGTTCCAGACCCTTAACTTCTTTCATATCCGGACGGTCGACAAATTTCAACAACTCATTGATTTCGGTCTTGAGCTTTTCTATGGTCTCTTCACTCATCTATAAAGAATAAAAATAAAATAAAATTAATTTTGACACACAAAAACAAAAACAGTAGTAACTTTAAATGAAAACTCAAAGCTCAAATCACATCAGTAAGGATACAGCTCATACAGGTCCATAGAGAAATGATTAAAAAAACAACTTGATCTATGAGTAAATGAAATCTCTCCAGATGAACACTTCTGCATTGAACTGTTTCAGATTACCATTTGGTAAATATACAGGGATAATCTCATCTTGGCAATAGGATAAAGGCCTGAGAATTATACAAAACAATTTGCTGGTTATTAACTTCACTTTCGTTTTTAACATTTCGTAGATCTAATCTTTACTCTCAAATATATTCTGTATCAGGGTTCAGGTCATAATCCAAAAAATATAATTCAGGAGAAAATCATTTTTTAAAAGTTCTTAGAAGACATTTATTTGCAGTTTCAAAAAGAGATTACTTTGAGAATCATAAAAGCAAGAAATCCCAATCTTACAGTAATACAGTAAAAAAGAGTGACATTTGAAGAAAAAGTCAATCCTCAATACAGTATTGATCAACAAAGAATGATCTCAAGTAGAGCACCTACCTCTCTTATTTAGTCTTTATTCTATGGGAAATATGTGTTTGGGGGGATTTTGATCTTTTGGAATTTTAGTCCTTGAAATTCTAGCCCTTACGGATTCTGATCTTTCAGGATTTCAGCTTTAGGGATTATGATAGGCATCGGTTGCATCAGAGGTCTTTACGCAACTCTAACAGTACCACCAGATGTAACAGACTTGGGGAAGGCCAAAGAATAAATCAGCCAAAACAGTGTGAAAGACTATCACATCAGAAAACAAGTTTGAGGATCTACTTGAAAATTATTTGGCTTTACAAAGGAATTGATCAGCCACAAAAAGTATATTCATAACCAATTTATTTCTTTTATATAACATCAGTTAATTATTAATGAGTTTGGCTGAGAATTGGATTTGTACAATGGGTTATGCAGAGGAAGCACTTTAGGATAGATAACAATAACCAGCTAACATTAAATAAAGGATATAAAGAGAAAGCCTCATATTGTGATCACTTTAAATAAAGTGATAGGGATGGAATTTGATAATTGTTAAATAACATTAACCGTGATTATAACAAGTGTCTTCCTCTGTACTTGATGGAATCACTGTGCCTTGCAAAGGATATGTGTATTCTTTAAAGATGTGTTTAGACAATGTAATGTGAAGCAAGGAAAATATCCGTAACCTGATCAGAAATCTGTTTGCACTGATCCACCATATCTTCCAAACTACTTCGGGGGTCCTGAAACAAGCGAGAGAGAGAGAGAAATAATTAGTTATTAAACAAATTTCAGTAAAAGTAACAAAATAACAATAAAAAACCTGAAAGAAACAAATCTGGACATTATGTTCATAGAAATTAGAAAATAAAGAAGTGCTGGTGGCCTCATAGTTAACAGCAAAGAGAATGGAATCGGTGAACAGAGTTCAAAACCCAGCTAGGACCATTTGCATTCAATTCACACGAATGCCTTGAGGAAAGGCAGGAATTCACTTCTCATCACAGGTCTGGGTAAAAAGCAGAGCAACTGAAGCCCTTTAGACAGTTCTATCTTGGGCATTGGGCTAGCACCCTAGTTTCATAAAAGACCCAAAGTTACTTCATATATTGCCTCGCATGTGGTGAGACACAAGAAGCAACATTGCAATGGTCAATTTTCCAATAATAATGCAATACAATCTTCCTTTCTTCATTATCAACCTAAATTTGATCTCATGTTAAACTTAGTAAATATCTGAATGATATATTGTAATGTACATATTTTTTACCTATAATGCAAAAAAGATCCTAAATGATTTCTCATCTCAAAATAAATGCAGATTTGTTGCTGACCAAGAAATTTTTGTAGACAAGAGCATCATGTAAATCAGACATTCTTAACCATGAGGAACAGGGGGCACAACCCCCTAAAAAGCTCTTCTCGGGTTTCAGGGTCACCTGTCAAACAGGGATAGAGCATAAAAAGATTGACAAAGATTCATGGATTATTAGATGAGTTTTGTAGCCCCTTCCAAATGTGCCAGGGCCTCAAAGGGGGCCATATGGGCCCCACTGGCAATGGCTGATAGAAATTACCTGCTGATAGATCCAGTCCAATAGTGAAGGTTCCTTGGCTCTTTCTTCCCCCTCAAGAAGGGTTGTTGGATCCACTGGATTGCTCTCAACTACAGGACTTGTCACTAACGTCTGAAGACTCTTTAACAGTGGAATACGGCCTAAAAGATTTAGTATTTCAGGGACTCTGAAATGAATAAAAACAAAAAATTTTTTAAATGTCAATTTTTTAAAGTTAAAATTTTTGTTTCTTTATTTTGATTTATTTTAATATCAAATTTATTTTCAGTATTATTTTCTAATTAATATCAGTGATATTAACTATATTCCTCATCTATTGCAGTGTAGTATAAATTTCAAAAAGTTTCTCCATAGCTATCTCAGCAAGATGTATACTGACATGAATTATATTTCAAGTAATGACAAATGCTGATCTGAAGTTTCCATCAGATCTTGAAACTGTAATTTTACCTCTGCCAACCAACTTTAACTTGAACCCACAGTAGTCTACATTTTTGTTTATTTACACAATATCCCCAAAAGTTCTCAATGAATTTCAATGGAATATTGGAAGGATAAGGCATCATAGGTCAAGGAATGATAGATTAAATTTTAGGACAAGTCTAGCAATAATTTTTGCGATTTTGTTAACATTGCGAAATATTAAATTAGAAAAGCTGAAAAATTGTCTCTACACAGTATTGACGCCATGATGGTGACATCATCCCAAAAAAATATGATGAACTGCTTTCTAGCTGTTCTTCAAAATACTGATGATATGTCTCTGACTACTAACTATAACTTTTGTGACTGCAGGATCTAGGATTGGTGGAGCTACACTCTCTCTAGTGCTTACTAGTTCAGCTGATGAACTCAATAAATTATAATCCTTTTTTTATACAATTTTTATTTACAGCAATCATTTTCATCAATTGTAAAATTTTTCAATTTCCTGATTATCATCTTGACTCAAATTCAAATATATCTGTCCAACATCAGACAGTTCTTCACATTTACTTTATTGTTGATACTCACTCGGACAGCATTTCCCGGGATTCATCTTGGGTCTTCAGAAATATGTTACATGTGCTTTGAAATTTTTCTACTCTTCTTCTGAAAGATCTACAAAAGTTAGAAATGAAAAGCCAATATTTAAATTTATATATATATATATATATATATATATATATACACACACACACACACACATGCATTTATGCCATAGGTTCTCAAGTTTGATCAATGCACTCTTGATCAGCATGGAACATTTTGAAGACACAAACTGCCTTAATCGGGGGGGGGGGGTTCTGCATTTTGAAGCTTATGTATAGTTACAGTCATAAAAAAATATCAGAATAGAAATAAGTTATAGTAAGTTGCATAGAAATCTTCAATATGCATGATTAATTTAAAGAGAAAGACTGTTGCAGATCATATTTATATTATGGATGATAACAGCTTACTAAGTGATTAAAATGTATTTTTTTCATTGAATACTTGAAATAAAACTGATGGATGTTTCACTATCAATTATATTCAATGATGATCAATTCTTATGAATTTTGAGAAACTTGTTAAAAGCCACAAATGACAGGTTAGTACTAAAAAGAAGTTATTGAGGGGAGAGTAGAAAGATGACTCAGGATAATTATGGGAAACAGGGTACAGCCTTTGAGGGCAGGAGAAATCAATGGTGGGAGAAGCGATAAAAAGGGTGGGAGTACATGGCTAAGAAGGCCAGTGAAAGAGCACATATACCTAGTCATGAGGTGAGCAAGTGTATTTTCCTTGAGGCAGAAAGTTTAGAGCATTTCTAATATGTTAGGACAGGAGTCAGCAACATTTTTGCCATTGCAGACCCAGATAAAATTTTAACAACTGGATGTAGGGCCAGATAACTGCCAAAAAAGCGGCATGAAATATGGGAATTATGCATTTCATTACATCTTGTTATATTTTGGCTCAAATCAATGAATAAGGCATGCTAGAAAATCATTTGAGCTTTACTACAATGCCCACTGGTAATCAAATAACTCGATTTAGGTGCCATTTATTTCACTCCAGGCATCTTTTGAATCTATTACAAGGACACAAAGAATCAATAAAACATAAAAAATAAGTTCAGCATCTCAATATTTGCTCAAAGGTCAGTCAAAATCCCTTTGTGGGCCAGAGGTCGCCTATCCGTTTTTCATTAAAAAAATGTAGTGTCAGTTTTAGTGTTTTTAGAATAACACAGAGAATGGTAGTTATAGAGTTAAAAGATCATGATCGTACGTCAAATGGTCATCCAAATTGGCAATGGCAGCTGCCCATCCCTGTTGTTGGAGATGTTGGTCATGAATGAGACGCTGACTGGCATCCATGCGACTTGAGTCACACTCGTGCGTCTCCTGAAAGCACAAAAACAAGAAAAGATTCATTAAAATATTATTTTAATCAATATTTCAGAAGACAATCAACAATTCTAAATAGAATTCATTTTGCCCTTTCAAGACTCCTAAGACATATGCATCCCAGCAGTCATAGAAATCTTGAGATATATGTTCCATAGATCTAAGAATTTTACAGGGATATTTTTATTCAGACATTAAAGCACCTTGATAAGTTAGGCTTGGAAGGGTTAAGAAAAAAAATTTAGGCGTGACAAGTCCAAACCCAGGTTATTTCAAACCAGCAGAAGCATATCAAGTCAGATGAAATCAAGTAATATTTAATCAATTATCATAATTTGATCCATTTCTGTCAAAAATCTTTAGATGAGGGGTTATTATGTACAGATTTTTTCGGACAATAGCTCTCATTTTGGTTGATTTCTTGAACATTTTAGCCATTGCATCTTATGGCTTTCTTCAGGAGGATGCCTTAACCAGGTATTTTTCTTAAATACTAAAAGGGTAAACACCTATCAGAACGTTTGGCCGGAATGTTATTCCACTGTCTAATTTCAGGTGGGGGCAATTTCTAGGACCAAACGATGTTGTTGATCAGTTTTTGTATCATAAATCTACAGTTGTCTGAGAGCAATGGGGTACAATGGCAAAAACGTTATGTTTAAATACTGAGCCAAGATGAGGACAATATTATGAAAAAAACCTACACATCATAATAATCCATTTCATTTGGACTTTTATCATCTAACGTCATTTCCTCACCCAAAAAACAATATCTGGAGCCAACTACAGTGATTCATGAAAAGAAAGAAAAAATTCAGAAATCAAAATATAACTTTGTTTTCTCTCTCTTGACAAGAGTGTGGGTGGCTTAATGGTTAACAGCACAGAGAACGGAATCAGCAAACTGGGCACAAACTTCAGGTGGGACAGTTCAAGTTCACTTTGCAATAAACGTCCTTTGGAAAGGCATGAACCCAACTAATCCTTCCAGCTATATGCAAAGACCAAGATAGTTGGAGGCCTTTAGCCCAGTAAGGCAATCCATCTGGGGTGTCTCAATAAAAAACCCACAATTGCTACAAAAACAATGATTGGGTCTCTAGGAATTATTTGAGAAATGGAAACTAATATCATTGCCTCATGTGTCATGCAACACAGGAGCAACATTGCTTACATTGTATTTGTCACAAAATACTCAAAAGATATTTTATATGACAGAACTCATAAATAAAAGCGATTTAAATGACATAAAATCTAAAGTTCTCACCTTGGCCAATTTGTAAGCATCTGACACAGTTTCATGAGTGGCTGGTAAGAGAACAACTTCACTGATGGAATCGGACAAATCTTTATCTGCAAGACAAATGAAGAAATATTGATGAGTAATTAAAGCAATCAATGAACAATGAAACCCAAGAAGATGTCAAAGCAAATAAATCAAATTTAATTGGTGGGAGAAGACATCAAAGAAGGAACTAATAATAATCAGAATAATATATAGGATCATTCAATGAACTGCCTCACTCATTGCAAGCTTAGCATTTCTTATTGCTTGGTCTACACTTCCCTTTTTAAAACGGCATACTCACTCTAGTTTTTGCTTTGTGATCATTTAGAGGTAAGGAAAGGTATTGATTGAATATTGGAAAAAAACAACGAATAATTTTTTCAGATTTTGACAGATCATCTTGAGAGGAGGGAGGAGGAAAGAAGAAACATTGTGTAACAGATTTTCATCATTTTTGTTCTTTACCTGTTCCATAGTTGATGCAGGGAGGAGGAGGAATGGCAGCTTCGATGGAGGATTTGCTGAACACATAAATTGGGTTGGTGTCCTACAAGTATAAAGACATCATCAAAGTCATGCACAGCTATGTGAATTTTAACCATTTATTTTTTTTCTTTATTCTAGACTAGTACTGGAATACACACACACACACACAGAGAACACCACAGCAATATAGTTAACCATATAATAGACTATAAAACAAATAGATTACAAAGGCATTTACAGGAGAGCCTTAAATATAAATAGTTCTAAGTATGAAAAAAAAAAAAAAAAAAAAAAAAAAAAAAAAAAAAAAGGTTTCTTGGATGCCAATAGAGGAGATAATAAATTTATATACTAATCTGTGTGTGTGCATAAATTTCTTTATGTTCAAAAGTTAACAGTTAAAGAGATGATACATACTGTTCCCGCACAATATTGGGCCACCCGGCAGTTGTTGTCGAGGCTGGTGCCTCCACTTATCAGCATCACCTGCTTTTCCGGAGACACATGACATAGTCGGGAAACCTGAGACTTTAGTACAGCAACACTGAAACAAACAAAAAAATATCAATATATTATGGCAAATTCTTCAAGCTGAGCAGGATTCCTATATTTGCCAAATAATCAAACAAGAACTATGGCAAAAAGGGACAATTCAAAAGTTATAGACTTTTAGATATTCTAACTTGACTTAGGGACTTGAATATCTCTTTTTTTTCAAACCAAGCCACAAATGTTTCAAAACACCATACAACCAAGTATTGACATGAACCTATAATTTGGTAAGGAATATTTAAGAAAAAAAAAACAAACGTGAATGAAGTGCTTCTGGCTATCGTTTTCGTTTTTTTTATTGTATTTCAACAGAAGAGATTTTTCTTTAAATTAGTCTTATATTGTGGGAAATAAGGTATTTCACTTTTTCATTCTAAAAATTTTCTCTAATTCTGGAGGTTGTTTTATTTTTATACATAAAATGATTGTTACTTCCATTAAATTATATTCTTTTTTAGTTTTCAGTTTAATCTTGTATAAAGTATTTTAATATACTAAATTCATATTCATATAATTGGATCTCAAGATGGAAGAGACATCCAAAATATCAAATACAGAGCTTTTTTTTTTTCATTTATTTTTATTTCAACTTTTAAGAAACTTGACTTAAATGATATCTACATTCATAGCTTATCTGATCAGGGTATACCAAACTACTTTAGTTTGTTTTTTTTGCCTCCTAGGAACTCAGAATTACAATGAAGATTTTTCATTATCATCATACATTTGAAGTTCATTGTTGGACATAGACCTTCCCCTACATCTATTAGTTTTTTCACTTCCAAGAGTCACAATGCCAAAATATGCAGAACTTCTCCAAATCATCACACCATCTACTTTTTGCCTGATCCATTTTAGCCCATAGTCTCAAGGGAATTGCAATGTATAGCACTTGTCATATATTTTGCAACAGGTCCTTCCTATTTAAGTATGCCAATGGCTTTTAGGATATCTCTGACACCTGCTTTTTCTCTAGTATATTGAGCTGTTTAATGATCTTTCCATGTGATGCTTAACATGATTTTTTCCTCTGTATATTGCACAGTTCTTGGTTGGAGAGCTAATTTCTGGGTTGAGTTCCACATTTCAGCTTCGTAGGTGACGGTTAGGAGGATGTACTGATAGTAGATCTTTCTTTTCAAGACAAATGGGATTTTCTTGAAATCGAAACTTCCTCTGCTGAAAGCTTCACAACCAAGGATGATCTTCAGTTTCTGATGATTCCAAGAAGATTCTTTATCTGAGGTAGATCTAGTTATAGATTTCATTCACATGTCTACATCTCAATTTTGATGGTGGGGTATCTATCCTCAACATTTTTGTTACATATGACATTGGTTTCACTGAAGTTCATGTAGAGACCGACTTAATTGCTTTCTTCACTCTGCTTCTTTAACATTGCTTGGAGATCATGTTGCTACACAAGTTATTTATCAAGAAATACAAGCTGAGTTTACCACATCCGATTATGGTAGGCCATAAGCGTTATATCATTTGTGAAGTGATGAATAGTCGAGATGGACTTTAAAAAGACATAAACAGTACGGTTAAAAGTGTTGAAAAAGTTCAATATGCAAACTGGAGTAGACAGGTATCTACAAGATACTTACGTCTCAGTTGTGTAGCAGGTATCGATGCAGTATGTCTGACCAGTCTCCACAAGGAATACGTACAACATAACGGCAGTGATTGATGGAGTGATGAGACGAGTATGTGATGTGATAGATACGAGGGAGTGTGGCGGCGATGGATATCGAGGCACAGGACAAGAATGGTGACAACAGCAGGGAGGAGGGATATCTGGAATCTGTCACCAGTCAGAGATGGGGGGCTGGAGGGGAAGCAAGAAGGACTATTCTTCTGCTTGGTGTCCAGGGGCCCTAATGACAGTAGGGATGCTGCTGCTGCGACTGCATACAACGTCAAGACGTACAGGCTGCAAGTGCACTGCATGAATCCTCTTACAGACCTGAAAAAGAAAATAATCCATTACATACGAGTATATCTGTGCATATATATATATATATATATATATATATATATATATATATATATATATCTATATATCTTCATTCTATATCTATATCAATCACAGAAAAACTTCAAAAATGTTACATATTGATCAATAAAGGAAAAGTTTTTTCCAATGAAAATGTTTATAAAAGATTATTACTTGCATGTTGGGAGGAGACCAATATCAAGAATATCACTTTATTTCATACCATTTGCTAATTTTACACCCTGTTGAAATCATGATCAACAGTAGGATAACCAACAGTACCAATAGGCAAAATATTTTAAAACAGGTCAGGATAGTCACTAAATAGAAATCATCACGTGATCAATTTCTTTTGGCAGCATGTCTTGTAAGGAGAGATCAATTAAAAAATTGGATGAAGGGATGATCAATGATTAAGTTACTTCTTGCGCCATTGTTGGGCAGTGATCACAAGAGTAAATGCTACCAGGCACAAATTAAGGGACCAATTTTGCAAAAACTTACACAGCAAATTGAACCCCAACTAAAAACCTATGGCCAGGAGGGGGGGGGGCGATGATATAAAGAAAAAACAAAATCATCTTTTCAAGACATGATGAAAAGTAAATGTTGAAATTTTAAGCTCTCTAGCTCCAGCTGAACAGCCAGACCAACTTAAAAACTGAAGAAATCCATGTTGACAGTTCCTAAGAATGACAATTATTATAAAAATTATCAGCACTATTCAAGGTCTTCTAATCAATTTGATGTTTGTTTTTCAGCTTACACTTAGTTTCATTTGTTTGTATAGCAATACCTCAACTGCACCCTATAAAACACTGCACCATGTAAAATATTTCAGTATATGTAGTAACTCAGGTTTGTCTGTCTGTCTGTCTGTCCATCCATCCATCCAAACATAATCTCCAAAAGTTCAATGAATTTCAATAAAATTTTGTGATGGGTGAGCCATGGGCTGAAGAAGAATTGAGTAAATTGGGGTGGGTGGGGGCAGATACACAAATTTTTTTCAATTGAGACTTATTTTTTCATATGTAAAGTTTAAAAAATAGAAAATCGAAACTTAGTTACCTCCCCTAAACCCAAGCTATATTGACTGATTTTCATTCAGTTTTTAGTTAATGTATGGCATTGGCATAGGTATGCATTCTCTTACTGCTTTCTAGTTAGAACCTGCACTCAGCAAATTACTCAGAAATTACACAGAGTTCCATGCATGTCTGTTCTATTCAGTATATGTAATTGGGATCTTTTTAGAGTGACTTTTGTTAGTTAGCAAAAATCTTTTTCATTCAGATCTTCAACCAATTAACAAATGGGAAGGTCTGTGAAGAAAGTATCCAGCTATTTATAATACTAATAAAATAGCTGATGTAGGGTAATGGTGCCTTAGTCCTTCAATGAACTCACTTCAGGACCACAGCTGCCTCATTGTATTCTCCTTAATTTCTTCAATAGTCAGAAATCACTTTCCTTAAAACTGCCAAAAGCCACAAGTTGCAGGGAGCTGAATCTGGACAGTAGGAGGCACAAACTTGGATACTACAATGTTTTGCCAATAAAGCCTGTATGAGACGAAGATTGACTTCGCTCAGTCATTGTGAATGGGGAATACACGCAGTACACAAGCCACTCAATAGTGTCTCAGAGCCAACTGAATAACCTCATGGGAGAGGTTCTGTTCACACATGTGAATTAAGGTTCCACCTGATTGGTTGCCAAGTTATATTGGGGCAGCACAACCAGTTCTCCAGATATTCAAAATGGCTACATATTTTTAGTTTTAATCTATATTTTATTTACATTTTTACGTATAGAATAAAAGTCTCCCTTTAGATTTAAAAACTTTTTCTAAGCAAAGAGTACAACATAAACATAATTAGATTTTTAAAAAATATATCTGCATGTACAATACAAAGCAAAGAAATGAAATAAAGAAGAAACAGGAGAAAAAAAAAAAGAAACAAGGTATATAGTGGGAATGAAAAACAAAATAAAAATAAAAACAAAATAAAAGTAAAAACTAATGAAAACCAGAAAAACATGTAAGAAGAATGCAGGAGGTTTTATGTAATTGCCGTCTGAAACAGCAGAATTACAGAGATTAAAGCTTCTTCCCAAAAATTTGGCAAAGAGTCTATTTGGCAGACTTTTTGGTTTGCAAATATTCCTAGATTTTATTCAGTAAGAACAGAAAGACAAAAAGTTCCAGAAATAGAGAGAGGCAATGCCCTCGACTTTGAGCAAATAGACAAAACATTAACTCACTCAAACTAGGAAGCACCTTGCAATCTATTTACACCAACATTAATATAATACGATTGTAATATGTAGATTTCTATAAAATCCAAAAAATAATTCCACACAGGAAAAGATTCCAAAAATCAGTTTTTTTCATTAGAAAAATAGAAATTATCCAACTTTAAAACCAAAAATTGAAGCAAAGGAGGTTAAATATATATATATATATATATATATATATATATATATATATATATATATATATATTTCTGTTACAACATAGATTTGAAATTTAAATAATGTGTTTAGTAACGTCACAAAACTCTTGCATAATTTTTGCTTTTTATGCATAGAAATATTATTTTACAACTATTTTTTACAATTTTATAAATAGAAATATTTGACATTTGATAAAGTAGTTTTATAAAAGCAATATAATGTTGCATTTCATTTGAGAAACCTACTTGAACCGACCCACTACCAATTACCCCCTAACCTGCTGCTGAATTATCAACTTTTTCATATTGAATGATCATGTAGAGTCAAAAACAATCTAAGAAAATTCATAGATCAAATAAATTAGCGAGATGAATGATGTAATTTCCCAGAATGTCAGAAATTCTTTAGCAAAAGCTACACTTTACTCAAGGATGAACTGGTATTATGCAAAGGAAAGATGATTTTCAACTGGTTACATTTCTCGCCTATTCATAAATTTAAGAAAAAAATCAAATTAAAAAAAAAAAAAAACTGCCTAAAACAGAAATATGTTTATATTAATCTTAATGTACTTTGTCTACAATATTTTCTCTTTTCCTTAAGATAGGAATTTCTATTCATCAGCTATAAACTTTCTATACTTGAAACATCACAAAAATAAATAAAGACAGTCAATAACTGAACAACCATAGCATCAAAATTTGAATTCATGTAAAAAAATTCCAAAGAATAAATATGGTTAGAATAAATTCTATTTATGGCATCACTGGCATGTCATCTAAAGAAACATCCATGAGAGAGTACTAAAACATCTAGAATTATCTAGCTTCTGGAGAATCTAGATGTTATAGATAAATACATCAAAATAAGGCCCTTAGAAAAAGTCTTTTTCCCAAAATAATATTTGAAAACACGGATGGGGGTCTATGGAGTACTGATGCTAATTTTCAAGTTTGTAGACAGAACGGTATGGCCAGGAGTGCTGAAACACAAACAAACATATGCCCCTGTAAGATGGATACAACCCTTCATCTTTAATGTCAACAGTTGTACAATAATGTGGTTACTAATACAACTAGAATGAAAACCATAGTAAATATAGTGCCAAGAGATGTCAGAGAAGAATGAAGGGTAGGTTTAAAGGTTAGATTTGAACTTTTGCCAACCATGGGGTTACCATAGTTGTCAGTAAGAGCAGTTAGTATGGTTAAGCAAGCTCCACTGAGGCAGTAAGGTTTGAGTCTCAGAGAGATAATCCTTCATTTTTGACATGTGCTGTTTACTTTCCAGCCATAGTTTGATGGTCCAGGTAAGTTCCAATAAAAAGTAACTAAATAAAAAATTAGATGAGAGAAATTTCAAGTCAGAAATCCACACAAAATAATTGCTAACATTTAGGGGCACAACTGATGTAGTAAAAAAATTTCATTCATACTCTATAAAACAAACACAAAAAAAAAAAAACACAAAAAAACAAACACAAAGAAACAAAAAATAAGAATCCATTTGTGGTTAACAAAATACTAACAGCAATCTATATCATTTACATACATAAAATGCAGAGTGTATTCATATATCTCATACATGCCATGATTTTTGATAGCATAGGTAAGGAGTTGATAATATCAAGAAGTGTTCGAATATTATCTCATTCACAGATACCAAAGTTTTCCTCACATAATAAAATCAACTGATAGCATACAATTTATAGTATGTCATCACTATATTAGTAAGTAGCTATGTATAGAATCTTCTTGTTCTATCTTATTTTTACACATTTTCAATCCATGCAACACAGGAATATATCTATACAAGTTAATACCCATGAAAAAGATTCACAATTATATCCAAATTCCTATGAGAGGATTTCTTTTTCATGAAAAAAACTACTGAACTTGTTTGAGTGGGAAAGTCCATAGTTTCAAATGGTATGTAGGAGATATTTTTAGCAGCAAAATTGTTACCTTAAGTGGAAGAGTCCATTGTTGACAGAGAAACAGAAAAAGTCAAACTGCTCATTATATAAGTAGATATTTTGTCCATTTACTAGATCAATTCTGATCATCTACAAACATTCATCAGAATAATTCATAAATCTCCATAACAAAACTGACTGATGACCAAGTTTTCAAAAAAAAAAACTAAAAAAGGAGACAATCAACCAACAAACAAGAACAACATACAATAGAGAAATATCATTCAATTCTAAATTTTTCTTAGCCTCAGCTCAAATGAGGCACACATCAGCAGCAGCAATATACAATACATGACAAAGGAAAATGGCTCCAACAAGTGACCCCCCCATACCCTCATCAATTTCTTGACCCAACCCATTATATTAAAAGCAGGGGAAAAAGGCAGGGACCATGTGATAAACATGTGACCAGTACTTGTATTAAAAATAAATAAATAAATATATAAAGGCTGCAAGATGAGTAAATGGTCAGCTATTTTATTGATTAATAAGAAAAATCTATCCTGATGATAAACCATTGGGTTGTTTGGCTTCAAGCCCAGAAATAATGGAAAGCCAAGAAAAGGAGACTGAAAATGAAAAAGGGATGAGAAAATAAAAAAAGGGATGAGAAAGCAAGATAATAGTGATGGTTTCTATGGTTACAAGTAGCATTTACAGGTATAATTAGGCCACCAGATTTGAAGTTTTCTTTTTAAAAGAGAAACCCCAGATCTCTTGCAGATCATCTAACACCTGCAAAATCTTTACTGTGTATCATATTGCAAATAGGATCTGATTTTTTCTTTTCACAGTATCAATATCTCTTTCCCCAACCACTACCTAGAGATCTTAATAGAAGATGAATATCAGTACCCTTACCACAATGAATCATAAAATTTTGGGTTGTCCATGAATAATAAAATCATTATTAGTGTAATAATGGATTTTTTACGTACAAGTATACCATGATTAGTGCAGATGTTCATTCCAAAATTTTCAGCATTATTCAATGTCTAATAATTCAATGTGTCAGTTATTACTTGGTAACATCAATTTGTACAGCACTACATCCAAATCCACACTATTCAAGGTTTTCCTGTACGCAGTGATGGAAATGGGTTTTGGGAATTTGGTATATGGTAAGGCAGAGTTTGGAGAACTTGATATATGGTGATTTCTCCATTAATAGATATATTGATCATCCAAAAAACCTGGAATTTGAGAAGTAGGTATACGTTGTCCCCGCCGTCCACCTCATTTCCATTCCTGCCTGTATGTGGGAGAAAGGAAAAGGAGGAAGGAAAAAAAAAGCATGATTAGTCACTCAATAGAAACCATTACATGACCAAGATCTTTGGGCAGTATGCCATGTTGGGGTGATCAATCATAAAACTGGAAAAAAGGGGATCAATGAATACATTACTTCTGCTGCCTGAGGTGGGAATTCAGTGGGGGAAAAAGAAAAAAAAATAGTGAATATTTAAACATTCAGCCCTCTAGATCCATTCAGGCAGTCTATAAGCATGATACACAAATAGCCAGCCAAGCTGAAGAAGTTTCTAAAAATGAATAGAATCTTATTCTAAAAATTGTTCTCATTCTCATCTTTATAAAAACTGAAATATCCACAATACATAGCACAATGCCTATATCTATACTTGTGTATAATACTTTTCAGTTGATGTACAGATACAACACTCTAATCCTAGGCAGAAGTGCTGGGAAGCAAAGAGATACTCTGATCCAAGACAGAAGGGCCAATCCATACTGAAATGATCCTGTCATCTCTGACAGGTACCATACTAGTGTAATTATGATATCAATGAATTAATCTACAATCATGTTTAACACCAATTATCAAGAAAAAATATTTTTCAAAATTGCCATCACAGTTGAGACCCTCCTTCAAAGATTAGAGAGAACATTATTTCAATATCTGTACCTCACTTATGAATGAATCACCATGTACCAGAACTAATTACCTAAAAGAAATACGAGCACAAGATTTGGGCATTGTTGGTCAAAGATGACCATAGAGATCCCCAAAATCACTTTTGGGGGGAGAAAAAGAAACGTATGTAAATGGTGTAATCATGGAAATTTTCAAGTTTGCAGCTTCAAAAGTTTGACCAAAACTCCCTGAAGACACATACATACTCCCTCACAGAGAGAAAAATCCATAACCCACTTGGCTGGTTGGTCTGACCATTTGTGGGGCCACAGTGATTCAATAGACTCGAGTAGATATTTATACTATATATGTATGGCAGATTTTACAAGTTCACAAGTGGGTAGATCATGTAAAACCAATTTTCAACATAGGAAAGTTTCAGCCTGCCTTGAAAGTATATTAGAACCAGGCTTAGGTGCCAAAGACCTGGGCTTGGATACCAAACTGCAGGAATCAAAAACATATGCAACTATTTCAGCCATCAAGCTGGCAGAGGAAAATATATAAAAGCCATCGTCACTTTTTTGTTGGATTTCCTGTCACACTAAAGCAAACATAAAGAGAAGGGTGTACTGCAAACATACAGGCACAAAATGGCTGCTGCTGTGTCTGTTCATCTGTTTAGAGTAAGCAGGCAACAATTGCTCATAATATCACTACTAATGATGATATCTCATTTTAGTTCTTCTAAAATCAGTCGCCTTATTCTTCTCTAATTATTGAAAAACAGGAAATAAGAGTTGTAGAAAAGTGATAGAAGGATTAATTTCATTCAAACATTTTTTGTACGCAATTAATACATCCATACTAAAGCAATATATATATGTGTGTCCATAAAGATAACAAGTACAGTTATTTATTGACTAAAAATTAGAGTTAACAAAAACCACCGCCATCTGCTTACTATGTAGATATAGTAGGTCCATTAGGGAGATTTCATCACAGAAGGTTTACTTGAAAAAAAAAAAAAAAAATCAATGGACAGGAACCCTTTTGGAGCACCCACACACACGTTTTAAAATCTATACCCAAACCTGCCCCACCCGAACCATAATGGATGAGTCAGATTCAGCAAGGCATGAATGGAAGTGTGAGGCTATTTACTGCACTGACTCAAACTAATAATAATCCAGCAGTCGGCATCAGTAGAGATTGCATTAAACCCACCAACTGTTCACTTGTTCTATGAGAGATGATGATGATGAAGCCAATAATGGGAGCAATAATAATGAGGTTAACAATCAGAAAGAAGCTAAAAATAATGATAGGATTTTTTTTTTCTTTTTAAAACAACTGATGTTACCTATTGTCAAAAATTCAACGAAAATGTTAATGATCCTAATGAGGATAATAGAAAGTATAATTCTCATAATAACTTTAATATCAAACCATGATAACAAAAATTTTGGTAGTGGTTCTACTAAACTATGATTCTGAAAAGATTGATACCATATTTTTTGGCATATAAGACCTTATTTTGGCAGGGAATGTTGAGAAAAATATGCATTTCCCAGAGTTCTTTTTTATAAAACAGTTTTTTTTTTTCTTTTAACTCCTACACATGGACTGGACAATGAAAGATACATCTACCTCTTGAGACATGTTTTAAGGAGAAAAGGAGGAGGTCATGTGCCGCTGAATATGGTAGATTACAATGCATTTCATGTTTACAATAATTTTACTATAAATAGCAAGAACAATATATACATAATATGCAAGTTTTGGCTGTAGACTTTACAAACCTATACAGAGGGAGAGCATTCCCAAACTCTATATCTTTCAGACTCTTGCACCAAGGCGAAGGTCCCCATAAAGGTATTACTGGAGTCATTAGGCTTGTTGAGCAGGCATAATTTTCAAAAGCCTGGGGTTCATGAGGAAGATTGATTTAAATAAAAGGGGCACTTGGTAATGAAAAGGTTGGGAACCACTGCACCAAGTGAACCTTAATAGTAGCAGTACGTGGGGGATGAAAAAACAGGGGAATGAATAGGGCTATGAGTTTCATGGTATTAGAGACAATATCATCGATATTTGACAGAAATAAGTGGTTGATCATACAGTACCTACCAAGTACTCACCAAGAGCAAACTGTGAACCTGAATGTTTACAAGTTTTATCCCTATGTATCTAAAAGATAAGATTCTAATATGTTCTCACACAGCTATTATAGAGACACACCAACAAATTCAAGTTATATATAAGGGAGGAATTTACAGCTTTACTTTCTCAAAGCAGTTTTTATAAGTTATCTTTAACCTTAGAACAAGCACTGAACCCCACTTTATTTTCATTCATATGAACACAATGTTCTGATTTGTCGGGCATCTCTGTGGAAAATCTTTAAAAAGGCAAGATTCTATGCTGCTAACCATTTATAATATATCTATAAATATAAATATATACATAAATATAAATATAAATATATACATATATAAATATAAATATAAATATATACATATATAAATATAAATATAAATATATACATATATAAATATAAATATATACATATATAAATATAAATATATACATATAGATAAATATAAATATATACATATAGATAAATATAAATATATACATATAGATAAATATAAATATATACATATAGATAAATATAAATATATACATATAGATAAATATAAATATATACATATAGATAAATATAAATATATACATATAGATAAATATAAATATATACATATAGATAAATATAAATATATACATATAGATAAATATAAATATATACATATAGATAAATATATACATATAGATAAATATATACATATAGATAAATATATACATATAGATAAATATATACATATAGATAAATATATAGATAAATATATAGATAAATATATAGATAAATATACAGAGAGAGAGAGATTCGGAGATATATACAGAGAGAGAGAGATTCGGAGATATATACAGAGAGAGAGAGATTCGGAGATATATACAGAGAGAGAGAGATTCGGAGATATATACAGAGAGAGAGAGATTCGGAGATATATACAGAGAGAGAGAGATTCGGAGATATATACAGAGAGAGAGAGATTCGGAGATATATACAGAGAGAGAGAGATTCGGAGATATATACAGAGAGAGAGAGAGATTCGGAGATATATACAGAGAGAGAGAGATTCGGAGATATATACAGAGAGAGAGAGAGAGAGAGATATATACAGAGAGAGAGAGAGAGAGAGATATATACAGAGAGAGAGAGAGAGAGAGAGAGAGATATACAGAGAGAGAGAGAGATTCGGAGATATATACAGAGAGAGAGAGAGAGATTCGAAGATATATACAGAGAGAGAGAGATTCGGAGATATATACAGAGAGAGAGAGAGATTCGGAGATATATACAGAGAGAGAGAGAGATTCGGAGATATATACAGAGAGAGAGAGAGAGATTCGGAGATATATACAGAGAGAGAGAGAGAGATTCGGAGATATATACAGAGAGAGAGAGAGAGAGATTCGGAGATATATACAGAGAGAGAGAGAGAGAGATTCGGAGATATATACAGAGAGGGAGAGAGAGAGATTCGGAGATATATACAGAGAGGGAGAGAGAGAGATTCGGAGATATATACAGAGAGAGAGAGAGAGAGATTCGGAGATATATACAGAGAGAGAGAGAGAGAGAGATTCGGAGATATATACAGAGAGAGAGAGAGAGATTCGGAGATATATACAGAGAGAGAGAGAGAGAGATTCGGAGATATATACAGAGAGAGAGAGAGAGAGATTCGGAGATATATACAGAGAGAGAGAGAGAGATTCGGAGATATATACAGAGAGAGAGAGAGAGAGATTCGGAGATATATACAGAGAGAGAGAGAGAGAGATTCGGAGATATATACAGAGAGAGAGAGAGAGATTCGGAGATATATACAGAGAGAGAGAGAGAGATTCGGAGATATATACAGAGAGAGAGAGAGAGATTCGGAGATATATACAGAGAGAGAGAGAGAGATTCGGAGATATATACAGAGAGAGAGAGAGAGATTCGGAGATATATACAGAGAGAGAGAGAGAGATTCGGAGATATATACAGAGAGAGAGAGAGAGATTCGGAGATATATACAGAGAGAGAGAGAGAGATTCGGAGATATATACAGAGAGAGAGAGAGAGATTCGGAGATATATACAGAGAGAGAGAGAGAGAGATTCGGAGATATATACAGAGAGAGAGAGAGAGAGATTCGGAGATATATACAGAGAGAGAGAGAGAGAGATTCGGAGATATATACAGAGAGAGAGAGAGAGAGATTCGGAGATATATACAGAGAGAGAGAGAGAGATTCGGAGATATATACAGAGAGAGAGAGAGAGATTCGGAGATATATACAGAGAGAGAGAGAGTGATTCGGAGATATATACAGAGAGAGAGAGAGAGATTCGGAGATATATACAGAGAGAGAGAGAGAGATTCGGAGATATATACAGAGAGAGAGAGAGAGATTCGGAGATATATACAGAGAGAGAGAGAGAGAGATTCGGAGATATATACAGAGAGAGAGAGAGAGAGATTCGGAGATATATACAGAGAGAGAGAGAGAGATTCGGAGATATATACAGAGAGAGAGAGAGAGATTCGGAGATATATACAGAGAGAGAGAGAGAGATTCGGAGATATATACAGAGAGAGAGAGAGAGATTCGGAGATATATACAGAGATAAAGATATAAACAGAGATCATTATCATCAGTCTTTTAACGTCACTTGTTGGATATAGACCTTCTCCAGGATCCGCCACACTCTTCTATCACGGATGTCGTTGAGCCAGTATTTTCAGAATTTGTCTCGTTCATCTCTCCATCAGGTATTTTTCCAGCCTCAGTTTCTCATGAGGTGTCTGGGGTTCCATGTTGTAAGTTGTGAAGTTCATCGGTTGTCTTTCATTCTTGCAACATGACCAGCCCATGGCCATTTGAGTTTTCTGATGGATTCTATGATGTGTTGGACCCCCATTTTCTTTCTGATATATAGTGCTGTCTTGTGATCTCTCCACATGAGGTTGAGCATGATTCTCTCAAGCACATGCTACATGCTTCTCAGTTTGTGAGTCTGTCTCTTGGTTAGGTTCCATGTTTCAGCTCCATAAGTTACTATTGGGAGGATGCATTGGTTGTATACTCTTCTCTTTAGGATTATCAGGATCGTCTTGGTTTTGAAGATTGAGCTTGCTTTGCTGAAGGCCTGCCTTCCTAAGGAGATTCTCCACGATTTCTTTTTTTTGTGGGTTTCATAGAGATCCCTTGTCCTAAGTAGATGTAGGAGTCTACTTTTCCCAGTTTTGCATCTCCGATTGTGACAGTAATGTCCTTATTCTTGACGTGATTGTTGCACTAGTTCATGTGTAGGCCGACTCATTTGCTTTCTTCGTTTAGTTCATCTACTTCCCATAAACAGAGATAGTTGGAGATAAATAGAAAGAAAGAGATATATAGATATAAATGAAGTTAGATAGAAATAGAGATACATAGACACCCTATGATTTAACAACCACTCAACTCCGTCAAAATAACTCTTTTGGGCATGCAAGTTTCTAAGCTTTCTTGACCGCCAGTCAACTTGAAAAAAAAAAACAAAAAAAATCACATCCTTGATATTTTTTTAATTTCTATTAATATCTTATTGAATCGTTATCAGGGACAGACTGAGCGGAAATAAACACCAAATGATTTCTTTTCGTACAAATGTCAATACCTTGTGCTACTTAACTTATTTACTTCACAAAATTTGTTCACCTAGGAACAAGAGAGGTAAAACGAGATCAAAGTCATCATAATTCATCACATTCTTTTTAGGCATGAGTCAATTTTCTTTGCATAAGTATTTTGATCAGAACAAATTATTTGGGGGTGAGTAAACGTTCTTTTCCAATTCTTACAGGTTGTTCATAGTGATGTACAGAGAGATGGAGATATATTTATACATACACACACATAGATATCTATATACATCTATACATATCTCTCTCTATCTATCTATCTCCAGATAGACAATGAGAGACGCAAGAAGATAATTTTTTTTCAATCAGTTTCTCACTTCCCTTAGTATACAATATTCTACTTAATTATTCAATTTGTATTGATAATAATAATACACAGGAATGCACACCAAGTATATGCAAAATTTCAATCTTTGTACACATATGCACGCACACACACACACACACACACACTCTCTCTCTCTCTCTAGTCATAAACACATACATCTCTCAATAATGATCTAGTTTGCCCTTATGAATTCAAGCCATGCACACAAATACAGAACTCTTTACCTTCCTCCCATTGTTATGTGACAATGATGAGGTAAGGCAAATGGCAGAAAGGTGGAGGGGAGGGAGCATCATTCACATATTTTATTCAGAGTCACCATTGCTCAGAACCCATTCCTGCAACACTGCATCAGCAGCAGTAGAAGAGGTTAACATCCTGACAGACATCAAGATCCACAAGAGAGAATCTTACAAAGAATACATTGACTGCTACTTTATCCTTCTGCAACGGCAGCGGCAGAAGCAGCAGGTGTCTCTCAAAGTCAGTGGCAGTAAGAGAGAGAGAGAGACTTTTACCTAATGAGGAAGAGGTGTGTTATTTGCAATGCCAAACCAAAGCATTTACAAGGTTTTATGATTACATGCACATTAAATTGCATATTATAAGGCAGATGATCAGGTCTGCTATACAGAAGTGAATGACCTCGCAGTAATATATACAAAACTAGAAAGGACACAAAGCACATACCTTTGCTAGTACCATTGTCACTTGAAACTGAATGAAAATTTGTCCATTTATACCAACGATGCAGCAGAGATAACAGTTAGGAAAATTCATGAAACCGCCCCGAATTTCGATCAATTCTTCCTTCGTTCAAAGCTTACCCTTCAGAAAATGTCATTGAAATTATTAAAAAACTTTTTGAGATAGTTTGGGTATACAGCTATGCTGTATGGGAGGTAACAGTATAAAAATTTCTAGATCTTCCCCAAAATTTAATCTACTCCAGTTTAGCCCATGAACCATCCTTCCAAAAAATGTCATTGAAAACTTTAAGAGATATCATGTGCACAGATAGATGGACAGACACAAATGAATACATATATTTCTTCCAACTTCATTGGCAGAGATAAATCATATTGAAATTTACAAACTTTCCTCCTGGATCATTTAACCAAAAATATTGGGGGAGAAAAAAAAAAAAAGAAAAAGAAATTTAAAAGGGAAAACTGTTCATTCAACAATTTGGTTCATCAATTTTTAAAAAGCAACTATAAATCTACCTTGTCTAGTTACCTGTAACTATCTAGGATTTGAGTATAGTATCTGCTCCCCTTTTATCAGGTAGCAAGATGATGAAAATTTATCGCAACAATTATTTGTTCCAATTTAGAGCAGTATTAAACTTTTTAACTTTGAAGACCTTAAAAGGAATTGCAAAGTAGTGTTGCGGTTACCGACCTAGAAAACAGAATCAAGTTCAAGTTTCATTTGAGGCAACTTATGTCCACTTTGCACTCATGCCTTTAAGAGAGGCATGAGTCCATTTCTCCCTCCAGCTATGGGTAAATAGTAGGGGAGTTGGAACTCTTTGGTTGAGCTTTGGGCAAAAATAGTTATCGAAACAATGAATAAAAATCCTGTTTCTATGTATCATTCAATTGGACAGAAAACCATATGCCTTTGCATGAGAGGTCCTATCATTATCATTATTATTATTATTACACAGCACCCCACCCTTGTAGCACCATTTGCATTATAATGAGGGTGGATGGCAGACCCCAAAATAGCCAGATCTAGCTCCAAAATAACTAAATTGATTGCGGCTCAGTTTTAATGCTATGTTGGCTTTCTTGGACCCTAATTTCTGCATTATAACAGGTGAGGCCTGTATTATTAAAACGTCAAAATGAAGAAAAAAAATTAGACCTGGTTATGGCATTTTCTTGATATTCAGCTCCAAAGCTTACTGAGACAATTTCTTTCAAAAATAGACCAATATCACCCTCCAAATAAATGTTTGAATATTATTCATGTTATAGGAAACCTTGCTTGATGCTATAGAAATCAAAGAGACATTAAGAAAGAAATTTAAAACAGAACAGTACAATAACTTTAAATTAATCATCCTTCATTCCCCATTTTTCAAAAGATAACTTTATGCTGATCCATTGAAGAAGTGGCGTAAAGCGAAAATAGTGCTTAGCACTAATTTTGCAGCAAGCCATTATAGAAGCAGCATGCGCCCTCTTCCTCTCTTTCACCTACACCCCAGTCTCCTGTACCTTGCATCACTCCAACAATGAATCAGCCTAACATACCATCATCATCATTTTGGGGGGTCAGGAAAAAACCTGAAAAATTTTCCACATAAATTGATGGTAATTGGTTCCTCACTTTACAGTTTTGGCTTATGGAAGGAACCCTCTACTCTCAGATAACAGTGGAAATTTGCACATGAAAAATGTATGATGTAAAGGATTCACTTGAACACCCATCCACTCTCATGAACCGTATGAAATATCCAAAGGTTGAAGGCTCTTAACTTTGACTCAATCGAAAGATATCTGTAACTCTGGGTAATGTGGAGCATCAGTAATTTGTATCCTATCAATATTGTAAACTGAAATTCCTCTTACTTAGCTTTTTTTTTTGTCTAGCATAGTGTAGTATCTTCTTTTTAGTTCAATGAAGTAAAGATAAATAATCAAAGATAGAAAAAAATTCTATTTACACACACACAAAGTTACTTCTAACAAGGAAGAGTTGAAAACATTTTGCATGAACTTTTATTACTCGGTAGATGACTTCATTTGCTTCACAAAGAGTTTGTCCTGCCATTGCAAGCAACTGCGATCAACGAAACAGGGTGTTCGAATTTTGCAATTACGTTGTCATTTCAATTTCATGTTGATTTTAGTCATACATGAACAGACACACACATTACAAGCTTTCCAAGTTCATAAGTGTACGAAGTCTTGGCACCCTTGAAAAAGAATGCCAAAGGTTAAAGAAAAGAGAAAAATATATACCAATATTTGAGTGCATCAGGGATCAAATTCTATTGAAAGAAATCTGCAAGATGCCACCCCCAAAAATTATCTACTGTCACATTATTCTTACATATTTTTTCATTTCAAAAAAAAAAAATGGATTAGGCACTTATAACTTTTAATAAAACCATAAAAAATTTTAAGTAAGCCTTTTTTAGCGCAAAAGGCCAAGTTGAGCTGCTGCTATTTCATGACGTCATTTCTGCAAGAAAGATGTGAGCATCACATGTGTCTGAGCCTCCAGCTGAAGTGAGGCGGGTAAGTTCAACTTTCTGCTAGACTCACAGACAGGGAATCGTCAAAATCAATATGTCAGTCTGAACTGCTGTGGTGTATATTGACCGAAGAAGCAGCTGAACAACTCTTGACTCACGTTCCTGCCTTCTTATCAAAGCTGATGATAGTCTTGGAAAAGAACAGCGGGGAGCAATGCTTGGCTAAATTGCAAATGGTACTGTCAAAGAGCCTTCGTACAATTCTGACATTTTGGTCTTTCCCATCAAATATTATTTCAGAAAATAATCCTTCCCTGATTGGGAACTTTTTCTGTGTATAAGCTTTGAGGCATAGCAAGAGATTTGAGGAGCCGGGGGTTTTGGCTCCTCAAGAAACCCCCCTACCAACATTTACTCAGATTTAGTATTGTACATTAGTAGAAATGCGGTTGGTGAACTACTATTCATAAAGCTTAGGGGGTGATTTAAAACCGCCACCACCCTATCCATTAATTAAGCCCCAGTAGAAACTTATCAGTTTTCGGGAGGAAATTTTTTTTCTCTTAGTTCATATTTTAAATCAATAAAGAAAAAAAGAAAGAAAAAAAAATAGAAATAGAAATAAAAAAAATTATTAATGCTCACTTCATTAAAGCAAAAACTATCATGAAGCCTTTTTTTGTGCTAGAGAGATTTAACTAATTGGAATATCATTATTTTTGTATAGTAGAAAATGATTAATCTATATACATCAGTCATGGACAACTTTTTTGATCTAGTTGGTCACATGAGATATTGATAATGTTACAGAAAGCAGACTTAATTTCTATTTTAACATGAATTACAATTATTATTATCATATAGATTGGTACGGCCAAAACAATAGTAATCACAGAATATAAATTATAAAATAGATGGAAAAAGATTATATAAGATTTTAGATAGATGCCTACATTGGATGAGAGGGGGGCACAAAAAAATGTTGCCACAAGCCAGATTTAGCCCACAGACCAATGGTTGCCCATCTTTGATCAACACAATGGACAGTGTAAACTTTTGTTTGTTTCTCTGTACATAACTACTGCTAGAGTGCACAGATATAACACTTTAATTTTAGGCAGAGGTTTGGGGAGCAAAACTTTCATCCTAAGCAGAATGGCCAATCCATACATGAATAATTCTGTCATTATTTTTGGATATTATGCTATTATCAAAATAGATTCAAAAGTAAGTTTATTTCTAAATACAATATACCTATCCATCAATGATCGTAGATTTAGGGAGAGGTGGTTAACACAAAAATAAATCTACTTATAGTAATTTGAATGAAAAAAAATTTTGTGATTTTGTTTTACATCATACGTCACAGCAAGAATAGAAAAAGTCATTCAATGTTTTTTTAATTCATGGTAAAAAAATAAGTAATACTTTTATAATGAAATAACTTATATTTTAGGATAATTTTTCAACAACTGAAATAAGAAAAATCTGTTCATCTTTGCTTTGACATGGCTCTATAAGTCAAGCAGAGACTCTTTAAAGTATAATTTTTTCAAATAAAAAGATATACAAAATAACCATCAGAAATTAATGCAATAATGGAATTAAAACCTTGTCAGTATATTTAAAGTGAAGTAACCAACGAATTAAACAAATCCCGTCATTATGT
The DNA here is from genome assembly GCA_963457665.1 of Thysanoteuthis rhombus. Lineage (NCBI taxonomy): Eukaryota > Metazoa > Mollusca > Cephalopoda > Oegopsida > Thysanoteuthidae > Thysanoteuthis > Thysanoteuthis major. The sequence goes on along the minus strand of OY735213.1, from coordinate 10,477,460 downwards.
AACTTCAAAGCAAAGATTACCTAATATCTTAATAAATGAGTAATATTCTTAATCTGATGAATAATATTTCAATATTTATTAGTATGAACTGAATAAATTAACATTTTGATAAAATAAATGAGTTCACTAAAAGAATTTGTAGTATATGACTCCAAAAATATTCTCAAAGCAAAAGTTTCAGTTGAAATTCTGTTTATCGATATTTTTAAATAATTAAAATCAGCTATTTTTTCTTTTTTAAAGTTTAATCAATTCAATTTTATTTCAAACTATAACATGGTACAAATTTAAAATAAAAATCACAATAAAACCTCTATTTACTGAAAGCCTAAAGTGTAATCCCAAAACATGAGTGAGTAGAAGACAATTTTCCCCAGGACAAATGGGTGTATCTGATAAAGGGTTGGAGACACTCCAGAGAAGGGTTGTTTAAAGTGCAATTCTCTGGTTTTCATTGGTCAGAAGATAATATTCCCCTCTTTTCCACCTGTTTAGTAAAACAATTTTTAATCTATATTCGGTGAGATTTCTCTATGTCAATTTGATCCATTTTGGCAGTAAGTATGAAGAAATGGTGTTGTTCATTCTTATTTTTGGAGTGACGATGCTCACTTCTGGCGATACAAACATAAGAGGATATTGTTTGCACAGGAAAGGATTAATAAGTAACATGAACAGAAAATGAAAATGACCTCATCACTTGAATGTTCATTCACTTTGAGACCAAACACAAAACTAGGCTTCTAGTCACCAAACAAGATCACCAATTAAAGCAGGCACACACACAAAGATTAGGAGCAAAAATTTATGCATCACTATGACAAGTAAGGCAAATATACTCATTTGTTTCATTCTTACTAACCAGGTAACTTGGTGCTGCCCTATTAAAAATAGCTTCCAACATTAACCTTTTTATGAATAATTTTCATACCAGTCTAATAAACAAAGAACTGTAAAGAGGACAAATGTGAGGAGGAGAAAGAGTGTGGAGATCTTCATATGCAAGTCATGGCTTATTTCCAAAATTGGATCACCTCATTGATGGCTGTAGTTTGACAAACAAAACTTAGACATTTTTAAAGCCTACCAGTATGGCAATGCAAGGTACATGACCTTTTGATAGATGAGAATGTTACAGATATTTTAACAAGTTTAGCTGAATTTGGCACAAGGTCACAGAAGTGGAGCATTCACAAAGGATGAAATCAACAATGGCTTGTTTACAAGACTAACCTCTTAAGTATCAACATGGCAGGTACCCAGGATAAAGAATGTTCTATCTGTTCTATTAATAAAGGAAGAAAACATTTCATTCTGAAATAATACTGATCTCTGTCTTTGGTCATTCATGGCCAAGGATCTACAGTTGATGGCTTGTTCTAGGGAGCTGCCTCCCAGGCTGTACAACCCCAATGCACTCAAAGAGGTAGGGTCAGTCAATGATGCTATGGCATCCCTAATAGAAAACCCAAGAGAAGTGAGTATTTTTCAGCACTATCCACATATATGCATGATGGTCTCAACACTAAACCCAACCTTGTATCACGTTCAACCCTCATGGGGAGGCTGATAAATCTCTTAGAACTAATGAGTTTATAATCTTTATAAGATCCCAATGAAAAAGCAAGTAGTCTATTTTGAATTTAATAATTATGATAATACCTACTGAAGATGAAATGGGGAAAAAATAAGTTATTTCCCAGTTTTTAGTGTCACCCGAAGGCAGACAACTAATTACTATTTGTAGATTAAATATTAGTACTTCTTGAGTTGAGGGCTGAGGGGGAGTTTTTTTGTTTTTTTTCTTTCAACACAATTTAGTTTAAGTATGATTGACAGTTTTATCACCACTTATGTTGTACTGCAGTCATTGAAGGCCTCTATTTACCTATCCTGTTCTAATGCACAAAGCTGGGCTTTTATAAAGACAGCAGACAAGAAAAGATTAACAATTTTATTATCGGTAATTTTCGCTTAGCGAATTAATAATGAAGAAACACTTTGGAAAATATCCTTAGATGCCCAATCTGCTTAGATTATTTAAAGGGTAAATTATCCCACATTGGTTTTAAATTGAAATTTTGGAGGTAATCAAGAAAAAATGAAAATATACATGGACGATGGGACACATGAAATTTCAAAAAAATTTCGTCATGAATCATTCTTGACTGGTCATTAGTTACCCCAGACAAGGTATTAAGACCAGCAGAGGTTTGGTTCAAAGTCTTTTCAACTGATCATCTCTTATTTAATCTGGTGGTTGCATGAGTTAGCGTTCTAGGCTGCTTTTAGATTTTTCACTGAAGGGGAAGATTTTAGAAGGAGAATCGGTCAAGTGTAAGGTCAGTTTGGTTAACTTGTCTAATTTTTCTGAAGTCAATGTCTAACTGAGCTACTGTGGACTTACCTAGTCTTTTTAGACTGGAATCAAGAAATGACCATGTGCTCTCATAGCTTGGAGAATTTTTAGCTTGAATATACCCACATCTATATGCATTGTCACTAACTTGAAATACGTGTTCATTATGACATTTTAGACACCTGCAGTTAGTGTTGATCACATGCAGTTGTTTCCGGATTCTGAAGATTTATCATATCTGCTCTATTCCTGCATTTCCAAAACATGGCTCTCCAGAACACTAGAGTTTTGCAAGAGCTTGCTAGGAGTTCCACGAGAAATAGTGATGAATAGGCTAATTACATGCAAATGCATTTTTGAGTCATATGTTTAATTTTATATTCGTAATTTTATTATAAACCAACTTATTTATGAAATTTGTTTTAAAACAATAACAATATGAATTATTTATTTGTTGACTATTAATTACCACATTTAGTTGTAGTTCTTTTTTTTTTTTTATCAATGTAATTTAATACCTAGTTTGAAAACAAAAAAAAAATTACCAAAATGAGTCAGAAGCACCTAATTAGAAAATTTGAAAAAAAAAAAAAAAGAAAAAGAAAAAAGCCAATCATTAAGTGATTTTTGATTATCAGTTTTATGGCAGTGCAACAGAATCATAAAGTTTACTGAAGACAAGCAGGATCTAGATAAAGGGAGAAGTAAAAAAATTAAAAAAAAACATTTTATTATTATTTATGAAGTATTGTAACCCATAATTTTGGCTTCTTTACCTTCATCTTAATTTTGTTTTTGTGATATAAAGAAAACTAATGAATTGAGATGAAAGTAGAAAACAGTCAAATTTAAGGAGTTAAGTTTAGAAAAGAACAATATTTGCCTTTTTATTTGTGTAAATGCGCGGGTTTTATTGAAAAAAAAAAAAAAATATGCACTTTGCACAAAAAATGTTATGAATCAGATTTTTTCATATAGTAGTAAGAAAATAAAAGTATTATAAGATATCAACGAAAAATGAAGTTTTTTTTTGTTTTAGAAGCAAATGGAAAATGTAAAAGGATTGTGTATCATGAGCTTTTTGTTTGCTCATAAAACAAAGGGATGTCAAAAAAAAATCCTAAATTGTTTATCAAAAAAGGAAAATGTGTAATTTAAATATTCTCTTTTTTTTCAATACATTCAATAGAATATTTTAAAATTTGGGGATTTGATTTCATATTCTTACATTTTTGATGTAACTAAATTTTCAAAAAATGGCCTGAGAGAGTTCATTTTTCATAAATATTGCTCTCTACTTATAATAGTGTTATAAATTATTCCTTTGTCTCTTTCCCCATATTTTTCACTGAAAAATTTCCTGTTAACCAACACCATCTCAACCTTGAAATCTTATGGAGGGAATTTAAACCAGGATATGTTGCCAGGAGGCATTCTACCCATGATCCAATGTATCTTTTAAAGGACTGTTCATGTGTTAATCTAAATTCATCTTCAAATATACATTGTGTGAACATATATATATATATATATACATACATACATAAGATTTTCACACGCACACAATCATATAAAAATTGTCAGTGAAACGACTCAAGCAAATTATTTGGTTGCAGAAAGGATAAGTCACTCAGTTGGAGAAAGCCTAATAACAAAGATGCACCACAAACAATTGAAAACGTTTCACTTTCAATACTACAAGTCGATGTATTGATAACATGTCATATGATGCTAAAAAGATTTTATGTGATGAACTCGGTTGATCAGTCAATAGATCTTACCAATGTCATGTTGCAGCTTTTGTAAGATTTGCCAATAAGGATGAAATTCAAGAAAATTTTTCCTGTCGCAAAAAATTGCCAGAGAAAAGCAAAGGAATTGATATATTTAATATTTTGAAACAAGAAGTCTCTCCAGGAAGAACTGTGCTAACACCTGTACTAATGGTACCCTGTCAATGGTTGGCTCTATAAAAGGTTTTATTTTTCTTATAAAACAAGAAAATTCCAATATTGTCTCAATACATTGCTTTCTTCACAGAGAAGTGCTGATTTCAGAATTTCTTGGAGATGAATTGAAAAACGTTTTGATAAGACAAAAATGGTCAACTTTATTGAATAAAAACCAGTTGACTCTAAAAGCTGCTTGAAATCTTTGACAAAGAGCAATTAAATCTTTTGCTATATACAGAAATCTGGTAGAAGTTCTAGGATGTTTGAACTGAAAGATGAATTGTAGGAATACTCTCACTAAAACGATAAGCCAAAGTTTGTGAAGTGCTTTAGTGATGAAAATGATCGCAGGGACTTGCTTACTTAGACATTTTTCATCCCATGAACAAGGCCCAGGAGAAAATGTACTGACTTCATATTCTTGGATTTAAAAGAAGACTGAATCTTTGGAGAAATCATATAACAAAAAGAAATTGTGAAATGTTTCAACTACTGGGGCTTAAGAGTGATGAAGGACATCAGCAAGTTTCAAGTCTTATTGAAACCCACTTAGAAGAATTGTTAATCAAAATCAAACATTTTCCTTCCCATTCAACAGAAGTGTATGATTGCATGAAGGATCTGTATTCTGAATATTCAGCTCTGCCTGAAAATTTGACTCAAAGAGAAGAGGAAGAACTTCATGAGTTATAGTGTAGTCATACATCCAAGATGAGATTTGCTGACCCATCTCTGGACAAGTTCTGGATTTCTTTGTAAGAACAATATCCCACCATTCATAGCAAAAGAGCAAAGACAGAAATTGTCAACATCAGTTCTAGGTGAAATCCATGTGTTTATCTAGAGTTCAACTCCGAATTGAATATTTGTGTACCAAAAGATAAGTACCTACCGGTTTCAAATGAGAAAAGCAAATTTCATTATCTAAATTGGCTTCAAAAATAACACTGCCTTGACCCCATATGACATATTGCCTTGATTTATCTTTGTCTTTTAGCCACAATGTTGAAAAGGCACAAGTTATTCTAGAAATTATCTGTTTTCGTTCAGTATTTTTTGAGAATACAGACATGTTAGATTTTTTCCTTGTGTGAATGAAAACCTCCTTATGAGGTCTCTTGAACAAGCAGATTGATTTCTGTTATTCTTGAATTGTCAATAAACTTGAGAAAAACTGAGGTTATTTTTTGCTTAACCCAGTTATCAGAAAAAAAAGGTTTACTTTATGAAATTCAACTTTGCGAAAGAGAAAGAAAAAGAATAAAGATATATAATGATTTTATGTAGGGATTCCTCGCCAATTTATTTTAAGGGTTCTCCTAGAGTAAAAAGAAACACTGATCTATTCTGCATTTCAATGCAGGTAGTTCTAACAGTTGTAGTTGCTCCGAGTAAGGCTATGGACCAGTTTTGTTGCTCTTCTCAACAATCAATCAATCTCATTCTGATCCTTCTTTAGATGTGATGACCATACACAGCTGCCATACTATACATGAAGCCGGATCATTGCTTTGCAAAGTAAGAGATACCTTTACTCGTGTTCTTGAAGGTAACTTTAAGATGGCCCAATATACTACCTGTTTTGTGAATCTATGCTTAATAATGAAAGCAGAATTTAACTTCCTGGTCAACTAAGACACCCAGATCCTTATCTGATATACATGTTCCGTATATGTGCACTGATTGTGACTGTTGGCACGTAGTTAAATTGTTCAATTCTTTGGCACCATAATTCAAGTAATTGGTGACATTACCATTATTATTTTTCTTATTACTACTCAAGGAAAGCTTTATGTTCTTATCATTTTTTCAAGAGGATTTTGGGGGGGCATCAAAAAAAAAAAAAAAAAATCATACTCAAGATTTGAATTTCCATGAAGTCAGAAAACAAATGTGATAATTGATCATGATTTTTATCCTCTGAATTATCAAAAATGATTGTTTTCCAAAAATAAAAAAAAGAATTCAATATTTACAAATTCGTAAACTGAATAACTTCTGATTTGATCTACAGAGGGCCATTAGATAGCAAAGACCTCTATGCTGGAGTCTATGAAATTGAAATCACTTCAATATTGAAAGCTTTTCAATCAGAAATATGAAAGTTCACTATGAAACGCATGCAAAAAAAAAAAAAAGAATTTATGCAAAAAAAATAAGTCTGATTAACCAACACTGTCAAAACATTCAATTATCAATAATTCGATTAATACAGCATTTTCTAGGTTACATCAAGGCTTTTACTGTATTACTATGAGAAGTTATCAATTCATATCATTTTAAAAGGACCTTTAATTTCTTAAACTGAACTCATTAGATTAATTTCACTGCTAAAAAAATAAAAAATAAAAAAAATAAAAATTATCCTGAAAATCTCGCTAGCTCAACAAAATGGAGCCAAGAATCTTTTTTTAAATCCATATTTTGTGATTACCAGCAGAAGAGATCATATAACAGATGTAATAAGAACCTTGGCATTATTTTTTCAATTTGGAAAGGAAAAAAAGAATTCTTGAAATCAGGTTGACATTTGAAAACCTTTTATAGTTTTCCAAGTCTTGCCATAGAATGACAGTCTGAGAAGTTGTGATAAAAAGCAAGTGATATTAAGATGAAGAAATACTAAAAAACTAATGATAATTGACAATACTTCATCTAATAAAATGAATTAAAGATAATATTTTCCAGTCCTGTTTCAACAAACTGAATGATAAAATAAAACATGACTCAGTGCGTCTTTTTGCCTGTCAGGCCTTCCACTCTTGTGAAAGTACAGGTGGCCAAATGGTTAACAACATAGAGGATTGAATTGGCAAACCAAGTTCAAACTCCAGCTGGGATAGTTTTCATCCACTACGCGCTACTGTCATTGAGGAAGGCATGAATCCACTTTAGTCCTGTTGCAAGGCAGTACATACTGGGCATTGGGCTAGCTAGTGAAAAAACATTCAATTGCGACAGAAACAATGATTGGGTATCCATGGATCATTTGAGAAATAGAGACAAAAATCATACGATCTTTTTGCTTGCTTCTCCTCTATAATCCTCAAATAGATAACAATCAGTGTGTCATTTGCCTGTCAGGCCTTTCACTCAGTGATACTCTGAGTTCTAACAAGATTTCTATTTGATGACCATTACCATAGTATATGGACTAAACAACCAGAAACACTATGCAGTAAGAACTTTTAAAAATGGTTATATTATTTGTGAAATAATTCAAATTGATAAAAGTTGTATACTGTCCAATAAAAATAGATTTTAATTTTTTTTATGTACTGAAGGAAAAAAACTTTTCTGCCAATAGAAAGACTTGCCATGTGGAGTACATAAGCACTAGTACATATATCAAAAAAGCTGAATCAGTAAGTATGCACTGGTACATACCTAGACTACTTTCTTGGACTGATTTCAAGGAACCTATGTCTGATTTGGGCATTGCTGAAGTTCCAAAACAAACTTTAAGAATCATGGTACCAGCAAAGTTATAACCATAAAAAAAGTTAAGGCAGACAGAACATTATCAGTTACAATAGTTTTTAAAAAATGCAAGGAAAGATCGCAAGTTACCAATCCTGATAAAAATTGTCAGTTGAGCTTAGAAATAGGATTTTGGAACCATGGGCTGAGAAAAGGGGGCTAAGAAAAAGGCGACTCCAAACAGAAACCCCCTTTGGGACTGGTATTTCTTTAGCTATCAACTTCCATTATTAAAACAGTTGCTTTTGCACTTGGGTATTAAAAGCTATAACCAACCATGACACATTTTCATCCCACTATGAAAAAATCTGTTTATATGTGTATCCACCACAATTACACAACAATAGACCATTAAAAAACTTGAATGGCAATGGGCAGGCCATGTTGCAAGAATGACAGACAATCGATGGACATCACGACTCACAACATGGATCCCCAGAGATCACAGGCAAAACCGAGGCCGACAGAATACAAGATGGTGAGATGAACTGAACCAATTCAGAAAATACTGGCTCTTCGATGCCTATGAGAGTGAATTGTGACAAATCCTGGGAAGTCCAACGATTGACATTAAAAGACTGATGATGAAACCATTGTATGATGCTTACATTCGCCAGGTACATTCGTGTTGGCACACAAGGCAATGCAGAATAGAGTTTGAAGTTTTGGGATCAATGGTTCGAGAAATCTAATAAAAATAAATAAATCATAGATTATAAATCTTCGAATTTCACACTTAGGGATAATCCAAATTTAGATATTTTATATCTAAATTGGCAGGACACTGCAAAATTGATACTTTGAAGCCATAATTTCATATGACAGACAGAATATGATTATACATGACAATTATTGCAGTCTGCTCCACTCACTTTAGAATTCAGCCCCTTCCAAAAATGCACCTTTGGAATGAGGACTGCTTTAGTGTAAATAATACTTATTCACCCATATGACTCTTATGAGCTAGCCAAAGTCATCATGGAGTAGACCATGAGAAGTTTCTGTGATAACTTGAGACAAAAAGTGCTACAAAGACCATCATCTCCTTGCCATTGTCAGCTGCAATCCATTGCCTGTTTGGCATACTAGAGAAAAGGGCCTATGCACTCGGTCGTCAACTATGAGAGATCAGGAACATGCAGACAGTTGACAGCAATGACAAACTGATGACAAATCCTACGAGAAAAAACTTGGCATGAAGCATTGAGCTATTTTTGCTGGATCATATGATCCCTTCAAAGTTATGAAAAAAAAAACAAAAAAAATAAAAGAATATCTTAGGATAGCAAGTGAATCTTTAATAGCATTTTCCAAAGACATTTCAAACTCATTTTAATAGTCATGTAGATCTTTGGTTTTCAACATTCTCAAAATGTTTTGATACATTTTCAAAAATTGGCTCATATTAAGTGAGCATCTAGCTATCTTGTAGTACAATACTCGTAAGTTGTATTATTGACGCGGATATATTTTGCTACACTTTTAAAGGCCAATTAAATGGGTCCAAAACTCATGAAAAATATCACTAAAACCAAAAAAAGTTAATTCAAATTTACATGTAAACACTCAACCTAACTTACAAAAATGAAAATATCTAGCATGAGAGTCTAACCATTTCTTCCCCTCTTTATGCCTAATTTGATTTAAGAAGGTTGCTAGATATCCAAAATAGGAACAGTCATTATTTCTACACAAGGCTTTTATAAATGTTGGAATCTATTTTAACTAATGACACTTGAGCTTCCTGCGATTAATCTCATTCTATTGTTAGTCCCAGAAGGATCTTGAAGATTTAAAAATAAGTGATTCTGTAAAACACTAATTCTCTTTTTTTTCAAAAAGAGAAAATGATTAAATTTAGAATACCATAGGCTCTGAGGATAGCATACCTGGTAAATATATACATGAGCAAAGTTCAATATGGTTCGGTATACAATGGTTCCATCTCAAGTGCAGTTCCCCGTTCTTCCCCACCACTAAGTATATCGTAGCCGGGGTACGTATTAGAATTCTGCCTAGTTCAAGTTGTTCGCTCCTCTAGGCTGCACCTACTCACAGCACTTGAATAGATACAGTCAGAGTCAATCCCTGATGTCTGGGGCATGCCGAAAAGCAAGTGCTTAAGGAACTGGACAATTTTTGTTTTCACCAACAAGTCCCCTCACACTGAACTTGACCTTGTGTCATATTCTATCTTCATGGGAAGGTGGATGAATATGCAGTTCAAAGAGCTGAGAGTTAAATATAAACCATCACTTTCACAGTATTTGCTGATATCAAATAAAAAGCTATTTCTGCAATATTATTTAATACAAACATTGATAGTAAAGGATTTTTAGAAAATAAACCTGATTAACTTGGGAAAATGTGATCAGAAATTAATTTGGGGAAATTTGTGATCACTGAAATTTTACAGACGAAAAAAAAAAAGTTTTAACAATAACCTTGTTTACAAATTTTACCAGCCTTCATTCCATTTATAAGTTGAAAAAAAAGATAAGTATTTTTATCTGAATATTGTAGCTTTTAGTAAAAATAAGGTTATCAATATTCTCAAGGATATCCATGATAACAAATTTGGACGATTCTCTATTGATACCTTTCCATCTATCAAAACGAATTGTCAAAAGAAAAAATCAAAAAAGCAGAAAATACTGCCAGAAATCAATTCAAATATTAATATTTAATTTATAAACGCTAACAATTCTTTCTATACTACTGTTCATCTTTTTATAAGCCAATTTAAACTTCTGACATTAAGATACCAAAAAGAGAAATAAAAGAAAAGATTTTATTTGTTCACACCACAAATCTAACATACTTCAATTTGAAATCATTAATTTTCTTCTCATATACCTTGTTTGAGACTCTTCATATACCTGAAAATGTTGTTTTGGGGTTTTTGTTTTTGAAAATCCAATCTCCTAATGGCCTTGAAGAAATAGAAAAGTCTGTTTTTGTGATGAACCACTTTTCTTGCATGTCCAGGTTTCATAGAAAATGCATTGAACATTGGATACAGATTGAGGCAAAGACTATAATTATGATTTGGATTTTAAAAGATGATCCAATAAAGGATTTATGGAAAGAAAAATATTTTAAGGAGAGCCATAAAAATCATTTTTCAGTACAACTCACTGACTTATTTGTGATTGAAAAATCACCCCACTATTATATACTTCTGATTTTGTCATACTGCAGGAGTCCTATGAGACTCATAAATTTAAGCAGGCTTTCATTACATATCTGTAAAGAAAGCTGACTCCATAAGATAAACATAACATGGCAATTTCGTATGTGACAAAGCAACGGACACTGGAACAGACTGACACACAGATAGACCAACCGACAGATGGCTGGGTCGGTGGATAGACACGCAGACAGATAGATAAATGGAGGGATGGATAGTCACTACACATAGACTAATGGGCATAGATATTGGATCAGATACAATGAAAAATGAATTCAATATATATCATAAAACTAACTGGCTTCTGTGAAGTAGATAAAGATAACAATATTTAGATGAGCAACAACCTGAGATTTTCAATTTCAAGTCCCATTGATTTTTAAGTGTCCACTCATCTGTATGAAACTCATTTCGGTTGATAGTTCCGAGTTATTTTAAACAACAGAAATAGAAAGGAAGGAGGCGGTGCAATGTCATTATAAGGCGTGACATCATTATTGGTATAATGACTATTCCAGCCCAATTTTTTTTTACCAGTTGTTAATGTCATAATAGAATATCCAAGATCCACATAAAAGCCAAAAATAGCCCCCACCCTACCAAAAAGTCAATTTACAATTTTTCTGGAAAATAATACTTGCAGACTATTTCATCTCAGAATATTCTACATGTATGACTATCAATTGACTCAAAGAAAGACTACTTGCTCTTCTTCCTTCACTTCCTCCAGCTATAACTGCCATGGATGAGTGAGATGGATAAAACTCTAGGAAATATTCTACTTCAATAACCTTGTTATGACTAACTTATGTGAGAGGAGGTTTTTATTGACAATAGTGATCCAATACTGTGGGGTGCTAGAGGGTGAAATCCACCCAACATTTAGCAGGGTACAGTTCAAACAACCTTAAGCAAAAAATATTTTCAATTATCACAAACTTGGATTGTACAACTACAAACTTCCATCTTATTCAAATGCACTTCAATTTTATTTATCATATTGATTTAGAAACTGCATTTTATTTTAGTTGAATTTACTTGTAGAATTTTCAATTCCAAATACTTCCTACTTGCAAATATATCAAAACGACAAAGAAAGAAGGCTTTTCAGGACACTATGATTATTCCTAAAACAAAACATTTAGCTATTGGTGTGGCAAAAGCTTTTCTGATGATTTTAGGAGTAAAAGGAAATAATAAAATGATAGCTATTTTTAATCCAAGTCCAGTGTCCTACAGAATCTACGATTTCAGTTTTTAATATAAAATTCTCATCATCGGGATTCATTCTTCATTAGATGAAGAAGCGCTGTCAGTCCTTATTAATGGCCATAGATTGATGATTAGTAGAGTTGTTGCAATGGAAGACAACTTAAATTAAGATGAAAAATAATATTAGCAAAAAATAAATTGTTATAAAAGTCCTTTTTCACCTTTTTATCCCTAGAGGCACAAGTTGTTTGTCTATTTTATTTGATTAAAAGATTTTTAAAAATTGAAAATTCCAATTGAATAGATTATTTTTTTCAAATAAACAGATATTATAAGAAAAAAAATCCCCCCATGTCCATAATTAAATGGAAAGGTAATATTTGCAACTTTATTGAAACTTATCAACTTTCACTAACATGTTTCAACTTTGAAGTTAATGTCAAAATAAATATGAGAAACATTTTGAAAGGAAAACAACACTTTAAAAAGATCTTTATCTTTGAGCAAAACCCCATTTTTGATTATACTATTCATCTGAAACATCTTCCTACACACCACATCAAAAAAATCGTAATAGGCCTATTTTGAATTCTGTCATTTTTATACTAATTTTAATAATTAGACATTGTTGAAATAGCATCAAGTTTTGGAAATGCATTCAAATTCATATTTTCAACCCTTTGGCATAAAAATTAAAGAAAAAAAATCATTGATCACATGAAAAACAAAAAAAAAACAATCACAAGTACTTGTACACCTCACTTACAAAGCAATAATACAGTTTATCACCATTTTTATGGAAAGAGATAATGGAGACTACTTGAACAATCATTAATCTCGGACAAATCAAAGCTATTTTTTGTTTCATCCACTTCTTCCAGCATTATCCCATGGGCGGCTGCTGCCATTGGGGGGGAGGGGCAACATATTCCCAGGAGAGTATATCTGGATCATTCTTAGCAGCAACCATGATACCAGCAAAGAATAATGCCACTTCTGTATATGGGTACATCAAGTTAGGAGAACAAAGCAATTGAACAGAACCATTATCCTTTATTGACTAAAAGGTTCCAACTTTTTTCCTCATCCTTGGTGAGTAGATGCTAAATATTCCTTTGCCCAGACACCCATGTCAAATCTTGACAGGATAAAGATTTCTGATTAGGTAGCATGCCATGATAATTGAGAGATAGGAAAACTATATCTACTACCGAACCTGCGCGAACAGCAAAAAGCCGTTATTGTTAACCATGGCAGGAACCAAGCATAAATAGCCTAGGAAATGCCATTGAAGGCATGAATTAAAAATTTTGCTCTATTGTATTGTTCAACTCTTTCTCTTTCCATAACCATAAACCCTTTACAAAAATCATAAACGAGGCCTTTCATTATTTCAGATGAATTATTAGAAAAATGGTCCAGCATCCATAAGCAGTAGAGGCCCAGTTCCAATTTACTGATTGTGGCCAATTTTTACACACATGAATGTTGAGTAGGAAATGATTTATCTCTATACACATGAATTGTACCAACATAATTTAATATTTTCAGTCATTGACCAAGAAGTGTTTAAAAACTTCAGTTCAACAAAATGTTTTTGGCTCAAACTTAGGTGATAAGGATCTGAATTTTCAAATAATTCCATTACTGCTTGCTGCTATGTAACTGAGAATAGATTTTGTACAAAAAGAACAAAAGAGAAGTTTCAAGTGATTTTTCAAGACTTTAGATATACTTGAAAAAACTTTTTTCAGATTAGCACACACATCTCTATAAGAAGCTTTTGCAGTCAGACTTTTGGTCAGTCCCAGTTATGTTTAACAACAAAATTAGGAAGGAAGGAAGGAAGAGGTGTGAAGTTATTAAAAAGTGTGAAGTCATCAAAATAAAATCTATTCCAAATAATTGTTTTTTACTGGGTGTTAATGTCATAAAAGAATGTCCTAGGTTGTAAATAAAAATAAGAAAAAAAAAAGCCAAAAATGGTCAATTATGATTTAATACGAAATAATATATATTTCCATATTGCAATATTTTACAAGTATAATTGACTCAAAGAGCCCATTTGCTTTTCTTCCTCCTCCTCCAACTGTTGCTATTACTATGGTGGATGCATCATTGAACTTACTGATCTTGTTTATATACTACACAAAAACTGATATGAAAAATCAAGTCTTTGAGACAGGAGCTTAATTAAACAAACAATTCAGATTCAATTTGAGAAACCCTCAACTTGAAACCATACCATCACTTCATTGTAAGAGAAAAATTTGCTCTCTCTCTCAAGTTGAAAATGAAAATTTCCTTAGTCAACTTTGAAATTAGATCTTTTTCTCAATAATTGAATTGGTCTTTTATAATCATTTTTATGACATGTTAAAGAGATATGTCAAAGATTGAAAAAGAAAAAAGAAAAAAAGAAAAAGAGGAAATACAAAAAAATCTTATATGCTTTTAATAAAGCTATGGACATGGTTCTAGAGAAATTCAACTTTTCAATAACAAACTGGCTTGAATCTAAAACTAAGAGACAAGTAGGTTAAGTCTTCCTCACCCTTTGTGTGATCATTGATGTCTATAACCATAAAAGATAACAGGTTTCGTTAGACAATCAATAGAAACCGTCTCGTAACTTTTGGCAGCATGCTGTGTTGGGAGTAGTAATCAATTAAAAATTGGAAAAGGCGGTAATCAATGAAGGAGGTATATCTCTTGCCTTTTTTCGATCACAAGAAAGTCCAAATTTTCAAAAAAAGCAAGAATAGATTAAACCCCCCACTAAAAACCTTTGGGGGGGGGGGTTAAAAATATTAAAAAAGAAAAAGGTAATTGGTAGACATAATAAGGAATAAAAGCTCAGATTTTCAACCCTCTGGATCCATTGGTGCGGTCAGTATGCATGGTGGATACATAGCAATCCAGCCAGACCAACTTGAAAACTGAGGAAGCCTATATTGACAGTTTTGGTCGATGGTTTCTAATAACAACAACAACAATAATAAGCACTTTTTGAGGCAAATAGAAAGAATTTAAATGAATCTTTCTTCAGGCAAGTATTTAAAAGCAGACAATCAGCCATTCTGGGAGGGTAGCACAACTTATGAGGTTGATAAATGAAATTCAAGCTTAGTTGTATCAGGCTGGTGTAAAAATAATTGCAGTTTTTGTTATTTTAAAATTTTATGCTTATTTTTTATCAACTATATTCATGGAATATGGGATTTTAAAGTATGAATAACTATTCATTTAAGCCAAATGTTTCTTCACTAGTTATCCCGGTTTATTAGATGCTATCAAATCAAAGATGGGGAAAGAAGCAAATTTGAGCTATTCTGTTGTATGAATTCAAAATGTAAAGCAGAGAAAACTGCTTGCAATATCAACCAAGTATCTGGCCAGAGGATCAATCCATTTTTTGAAGGAATTATGACAAAAAATGGATTCTGTGGAACAATCAACCGCATTCCACGCAGTGGCTAGCACTGTTTGGTAATCCGCAAGTGGAATCATTCACTGTAACTTCTTTTCTCCTGGCAAAACCATCACAGCCAGAGAAGCATTGACAGGGAATTAACAAAATGCACCAAGGACTGCAATGTTTACGTCTAAAATTGATCAGTTGGAAAGGACCAATTCTTTTCCATGACAACACATGACCACATCATGCAAATGACCTTGCAGAAATTCAATGAACTTAGACCACAAACCTACCTCACCTTACCAGATCTTTCCAAGTGACTACCACTTTTTTCAAGCATTTCAACCACTTCCTGTAAGGAAAAGTCTTCAAAAACCAAGCAGCAGCTCAAAACACATTTGAGGAATTTATTGGTTCCAGGACCCCAGAATTCTATTCTACCAGAATAAATGGACTTGTTTCTAGTAGCAAAAAATGTGTAGATTTGGAAGGTTATTTCAATAAATAACTTTCATTCTAAGTAGATTTATACCATTTTAAAATACATGGTGTAGAACTACAATTCTTTAAACACCAACATAATATATTCAAAGTTGTACAAGAAAATTTGATACAAAATTTCAGATTTAAATATCAAGTTTTGCATCGTTGTCAAGTTGCTTAATGATAGCCCTTATTCTGTTAGTAACACTTGCCTTCATTCTTGATAACTGACAATATCCCTTTTCCAATATACAACATACAGATCAAATTTAGGTATAAAAATTGCTAATTTTTTTCGGCTTTAAAAATATTCCTTTCCAGTCATAATAATTTAGTGGTGATATGACAAAGATAAGAGAGGTGTAGCAGTAAAGTCAATGGGCAGTTATAAAAACCAAAACCTCACCTACATCTACCAGGTTCAAATGCAGTTAGCCCTTATTAAAATGAAAAGTTTTGATAGATTCAATAAATCCTACCCGTGATATAAATGGTTACATAAATAGACAGTAAGACTGAATAAACATCCAAAATTATTGAAACTAAAATCAACAAATCTCATGATATGAAAGCCCATATCACTTTATATTTTGGTCAGTTTCTGTCACACTAAAGCATACAGAAAGGCTTTATGTGTGTGCCTGGGTTCACTTTTATCACTATTTCTCCTACAGCTGATGTCTTAGTAGCAGCAATCCTATTAAATTCGGGCATCTTTGATTTTTCATGAATGCAAAATTTGTTTTCTACTCAGTTCAGTTACTTATTGTTTTAAAATTATCAAAAAAAAAAAAAAAAAAAGTATGAAGAATAGAAACTGTCATATGACCAATATCTTTTGGTAACATGCAGTGCTAGGGATGATCAATGAAAAAAAATGGAAAAAGGTGTAATTCAATAAACAAGTATGAATACAGCTGGACACAATCTAAAGGACCAATTTAGCAAAAACTTATGTTGACTGAACCCTCCAAAACCTATTGTAAGGTGGGTAAAAAAAATTTAGAAGTTTATTAAGGAGTAAATGCTGGAATTTTCAGCCCTTTAGAGCCTGTGTGCATGGTACAACCAGCTACACCAACTTGAAAACTAAAGAAACCTATGCTGACAGTTTTGGTTGACAATTTCTAATATATATTTGAATAATTCATCCAATCGTAAATAATCTTATCATTTTTGACTGAAACTACGCATATTAAAAGAAAAGGAGAAGCATTTTAGTGAAGCAGGGTAAAATCCATTTTTTAATCCATTAAAAAAAGGTTAGTTCTCTCCGGATCAATGAAAATTTTGTACAGGAAGGTTAAACTTTGAATTCGAAGCTGTTGTAATAACATTTCTAAAATTATTTTACATTTTAGATAACTTTGGTAAAAAAATAAAATAAATAAATAAATAAATAAAAATCAATAACAGCTCAATTATTTATTGCCCGAAATAGTTTCCAATCAAATGCAAGGAATTATTTTTTCTGTTCTGTAATGATGTATAAAAAGAGTTTATTTCTGATCAGTGCTATTCACTCACTGCCATAGACTGACAGGCCAAGTAAGTTGCAATAAAAAGAAACTGAAAATTACACATTGAAGAAGATATTAATCAAAAATTAATGGTTCAATTTTTCATGCAAAAAAAAAAAAAAAATCTGGATAATCTTACTACTAATGCACATAAAAACAATATGAATTTCAGGGTAGGTCTGATCTTCTGCCAGCTGTAAGAGCTCCGATACCACAGTCGGATGAGAGTTTGAGTCTTCATTTAGAGCCTATTTTTCATTCTTTTATTTCATGATTTGTGCTGTTGACTCACTGCCATAAACTGACGGTCTTAGTGTGTTGCAATAAAAAGTCAAGATGAAAGAAAATACTAGTCAAAAATGATAAGGGAATATAAAAAGAATTCTAGTTTTGATGCTTGTTTGGAGTATAACAAAAAGTTCCAATGAAAAAGATTAAATGAAATGAACAAAAAAAAAAAAAGAAAAAAGTTCAATGTGTGATATATGAAGATAAAAAGGTGATATTGAAAAGAACCACCACAAAGATATAAACACTTCAAAACTGGGATGAAATTTAACCCACAATACTTCAAAGAGTTGAGGGGTTGGCACATCATCTGTATAATCATGAGCATCCATCATCGTTAAATAGAATATTCCGTGCGTGGGGGAGGGCGCATGTACATACTTGATTACTTCCACATGTGTGTTTAGTACTTACTATTTGATTATGTACAAGGGTTTTGTTTGTTTTTTTTTAATTGCTTTCATTCTTTGTGTATGAATATTGCCTGATAGACAAGATCATACATATGTGAGCATTAGACTCATTCAACTACCTTTCTTTCCTACTATCCTTTTCTACCATGTCTGTCACACTCAGTGTCAGTAGCAGCCAGTAGCCTAGCCTGTTGTTGAGCACATGATAACTGTCAGTAAAGCAATGGGTCATGGACTAGTATTATCAACTTTTAAAATCTCAGGCCTCAGCAATGTTCTCAGAAATACAAAAGGACTTTTCACAACATGAAGGGAATAAGAAATAAACCCTCTGTAAAAAAGTACGTAAAATACTTGCCAATACATTCTGTAGCGATGTGCAATGTAAGAGGAGGTAGTAACCAAAATGGAAGGGGAAGGTAGTAAAGGTGAAACCAAAAAGTAATGCATGCACATGCCAAAAGAATCAATATTGTATTTTGGTTGAGCCAGTTTACATCAATAACACGACATCGGCCAAAGTCAATATGGCCCTCTTTGGAAATATCATAGAGGAGAAATTTAATGCCAGACCATCAATGCTTTTTTAGTTGATCAAAAGGGCTATTTGCAGCCTCCCATTTTGCAAAGGTTAAAATGGATTTTCCAATAGGCTGAATCTCAAATCACACTTGACCATTGATCAGACCAAATTACACTCACTGCAATTTGAGTACAAATAAGTGGCTTTATTATTCACATTCATAAAGCTATATATATATATAGCTATATATATATATATATATATATATATATATATATATATATATATATGTGTGTGTGTGTGTGTCTGTTATGTAATGTTTTTCAATGAGTACATAATACTACACTCTGATCCTAAGGGAGTGACACTTTGATCCCAGGCAGATCACATAAATATTACACTGATGCTAAGCTAAAGTGCTGGAGAGCAACACTTTGATCTTAGCCAGAGTGTATAGATACCCTGATCCTTGACAGAAATGTCAATACATATATAAATAATCCAGTCATTTTGGACAGGTACTATGTTATGTGATCATAATAACCATCTTGAATACCATTACTATTGTGGTGAATTCAATCCCTTTTTGACCCTCCACTCCTGTGGCCTTGTTTCTGACTAAGCTAAGTTTAGCGAATAACTATAATGGATATGCTTCATTGAATTCTGCACCAAGGGGAATATATTCCATCCATAATAACTAGGTTGTGAAGTTTCATCTGAACAAGCTTTGAAGTTGAAGTATAAAATGGCCTTTTGACATTTAGTGAAAGAGTTTGCCATGGGCCAAGGAATATTTCATGAAATTTTGGAGCAGATCAAGTAATTTTTTGTGATTTTGTTAACATTGCAAGGAATTATTTTTCAGCTTTTCAGATGTAATAATACAACACTGATATCATAATAAATAAATGTGATAACCTGCATCATAGTTATTTTTCAAACAACTAATGATATGTCTGACGGATAATTCTGTTTTGTCACACCATAGTCTGAAATCAGATAGTTCAGTTCATTGACAGAAGTGTGCGCTCTATGAGTGCTTTTTGGTTATAAAATACCTTAATCATTTCAAGATTTTATTTTGCAGTTTCCTTTCTCTTGACACATCCACTCAAAGTGATCATGAGAACAACAAAGGCAGTACCAGGTCACTTTGCTATTAACATGAATATAGAACTGAATAAATCAATACACCAATGATTAAAACTACCTAATAATATACATTGGTTATTTCGGTTGATTCGGCCTAATACAGTTCCAAGTTGGTCTGCACCCAAAAATATACAATCCACAATTCTCAATTCTAAATATGGCAACCAAGACGTAAAAGGGTAGTCTGGCATGAGGCCAGCTAGGCAGCTGAAAATAAAATGCTTGGTAGCAAACAGACATTAAAGAAAGCAAGGTATTCTTTGATGTAATAAGAAAATACAATGTAGAGGACAGACTCCCATGATTAAGCCTGTATTAAACTTTATTATCTGTAACAGTGCAGTAGGATGTCTTACAGAGCTCAGATTAATTCATCACAAAACCACTGAAAATACAAAAGAATTAAAATACTCTTTCACATACTACTACTAAAAATCAAAGAGTGAGCCTGGTACAATTGCTGTTACAATATAATATCAATCTGTGTGTCCAAAAGAGGACCCATTCAGTTAGCTGACAAATCTGAAAGATCTGGAAATAGTGCACCAAAAATGTACTGACAATTGATAACAATGATAACTGTAGATAAGAGGTAATACATAGACACTTTTTTCAAGCAATGAACAGGTATAGCCAGAGATGCCTTCCTCTAACAATTTCAGAATATACCAATCTCAAACTTACCATACATGCTGGACAATAAGACAAATGGTTTACAAGGATATTTAGAGGACTACCACTCACTGCAACTCATCCAAGCCCCATAACTGTCCATATTGAATATTTGTAGAAAGCCACCATAAATTGTACATGGTGTAATATTTGAAAAGTTCTTTTATGATTAAATATCTGTCTTACACACCAACAAACAAGGCAAATTCTTCTATAAGAAATGGATTGAGGAATAGAATCAATTTAAAAAAAAAAAAAATGAAGAGTAATAAGCTACATTAATTTTGCAAAACATTCTCATTTTTTGTCAAATTTAAATAATTAGGAACAGAACTTTTTACACATCACATGAATATTTACAAGAAAAAAAAACTGTGCCAAGAATAAAAATTTGCATAGATTCTTTTCTAATTCTACAAGTCAAAAATCCAAGTAACTTGTGATATATGTCCCTAAGAAACCATCTTGAGAGTTGATTGCTACTGGATAAGAAGAAGGGAATAGAAAGACTAAGACATTATCAACAAGTAGTTTTGCCAGACAAAAACGTAACAGATAATCAACAGAAGCTGACAATTTTTCTCTGAAATCTGTTTATAGATAACCAATAGTGATAAACTAAAACTGACCAATATTTTATTATTGGTGCCGTAAATTTTCCAACCACACTTTTGCTCCTCCATTTTAAACTTATTTCCAAACAATGATTCCATTGATTTCATAAAATTGCCTGCCCATTTGGAGAAAAAACATTTGAAAAAAATGATACTAAAAATTTCATCATAGCATTAGCAACAATTGGGGTTTATAAGAAAACTTGAACATTAGACACACTTTTTTTTTTTTTGAAAGCTGAAAAACACAGACTGACGTCCTACAGTTATCATTTTATTCATAACTAGTCTACTGATGGTTATCATAAGTGCACAACAATAGGCTCAGCAGATGAGTGCTACTGATACTATAAGTGTTGGAGACACAGGAAGAAGGGGAGAAATGAAAGTTAAGTAGTTGAATAAGAGAGCAGGAAGGGAGAGGGGGAAATAGAAGGTAGTTTAATAAGAAGGTAGGAGAGGAGAGAGGAGAAATAGAAGTTAGAAGTTAGGAATAGAGTGGGAAGAAAAGAAAAGTAGTCTAATAAGAGGGTTGGTAGGGAGAGGTATGAATGCCTGCTACCAATACTATAAATGATAGATATAGCCCTTTCACACACACACATTATATATATATATATATATATATATATATATATATATATATATATATAATGCTCATAAACAGTGATTTTAT
The DNA here is from genome assembly GCA_963457665.1 of Thysanoteuthis rhombus. Taxonomy (NCBI): domain Eukaryota; kingdom Metazoa; phylum Mollusca; class Cephalopoda; order Oegopsida; family Thysanoteuthidae; genus Thysanoteuthis; species Thysanoteuthis major. The sequence continues at coordinate 10,455,505 of OY735213.1, read as the reverse complement.
TATGTCTGCTACATAATTTCAAATTACCCCCAGAAGAATATGGATTAGAAGTCAATCTTTTGTTCTCTATTAACATTTCCAGAATGAACCTGGAACTTTCATCTTAGAGTTACTAGTCTTTGTTTCATTAATGGAATCATTATCTCAAGTCTTAGATAGTTTTTATAGTGTAAAATAACCAACTTTTATATTGGTACAGGAATGACAATTAGTCATTGATGTAGATTATGAGTCAAGTAAATTTTATTTTAAGACAAGAGCATTGCCCATCATATGACTGTTTTAATGTTGAGAATATACTTTTGCCATTATCGATGATAGCAGACTTCGTCATTTTTGGTCACTGATACTTCAACTGGCTCACAAATTGCTCGTAAATTTAAGCAAGCTTTCACTCATTACCGACTTGACCTTTGAACTGAGTTAATGCAGCCATTGTATGTATGTTTCACTACATTTCAAATAAAAGTTAATTAATATTGTTTCTAAATCCAGTCAAGTAATCATTAAATCAAATAATTTTTGTTGAATCTTATATTTTTTATAATGGGTACTATATTTTTCAGAGACTTAATTACAGTTTTAATTTTCCTGTGAGCAAACAATTATGGCATAATCAAGGTCAATTTCGGATCACAAAAATTATCATTAAAAACTGTCTAAAACTTGCTTCAAGTATACATAAGTGATTTTTTTTTCTTCACAAATAGCTTTATTCAACCAAAATAGAAACTTCAAAGAAGATATTTGAATTATTGAAATATGTACATTCTTTAAATCTTTAATAATAAGTCTGTGATCATTACAAGTATATCTAATGGTTTAGGTACCTTACCTTGTTGAGATAAGCAACATATAAATTATATCATTCTATACAGACATATTTTGAGGTTATGTATGCAAAACATGAGAGGTGTATATCCAATTCTTAAATATGCACAAAAATGTAGCATATGTTTAGTGCATTACAAAGTAACAGACACTGACTTTTATAGATTTATCAGATTGCTTAGAATGAGATAGAAGTAAACTTACATTGATCATAAGTCAACTGAGAAGCCAAGTACTTTGAGCTTGTTAATAGAAGAAGATTAATCACAATGTAAATTACTCAAAAGGTGAAAAAATAAAGAGTATTAGCAGCGATTGTCAGTAAAATGTTATCAGCATTTATACCATACATATATTGCTTATAAATATCTTCATATTTAATCATTCTAGGAGTCCAGAGATTGGGAGAGGGGGGTAAGAAATAAGCTCATAACTATCAGCTAATCCCAAGAGGATATCATAATCAATTTACTCCTATATTAGTTTGAAATTCAGAAATGCTTTAGGGGTAAATAAAAGGACAGATTGGGCTCCCTACCCTTGGTTGGCAACCAGCATAAGAGACAAACCACCAATTCCAAACTAGGACGGAGTGGAGCCCCCTTGAAGCAATTGGATGCCGACTTAGACTTTCTTCTGACAACTCTTGTAGCCAAGCTGATGCCTAATGTATCATGCACTGCTTTCCTTCGAACTACATGATCAAGGCCAAGAGAGGGATTTGGTGGAGTAGGCATCCAAGGATCTCCTTATACTCCACCCTGCCTTTCCCCCTTGATAGGTCACTTTAGTGTTGTTCCATTGTCTATCAAGACCGAAGGAAGCTTTCTTTAATGTCATTCTTTCAATAAATACACAGAACCCCGCTACCATTAATTCTGTTGAAATATTCTGAGAGTTTTAATGCGAAATTGCATTTACAAATGGCTGATCTTCATTTAATCTTGGGATGTTGCTGAGGTGCAATGTGGCAATCCATGACGAAGGATAAGGTAGTTCAACAGATCAATCAAACTAGTCAATAATCAATAATGGTTGACAATGCTTCAATTCATGAAAAAAATAAATCAGGAAAATATTACTACCACTACAACAAGTATGTAAAGACAATAACAAATATGGTGCTAAATGATCAGGCAAAGATGAAGGATGAGTTTAAGGGTTCATCCCACAATAAAAGTCCTAGAAGATCAAATGGTAGAGCAATGTCATACATAGGTAGTTCGTTCAAGGTAAAAGAATGCAAGTTAGAATCTCTGATTTTCCCCATCAATGGACCACAACCGATAGGTTCTCACCACAACTGAACAGGAGTACCCTACAAACTATGCAGTTTTGTAAGTCCTCTGACCTAATATTCTGGGTATAACATTTTGACCTTCATCAAAGTCACTCAAATTTTTCTTCTTGCCCACAACAGCAACAATGAACATATCAAAATAAAGTACTCGAGGTTTGCTTACCTGCTCATATACCACAGACCATGACATAAACAGATGTTATGAAACAGTGGCTGTCATTCTTGCCACAGGTTGTTACTCATGATTTTTTGGCTCAACGGTGAATATTTGCCCATTTAAATCAAATCAACATAAAAACGTTATCATAAAAAGATGTACTTGTTCTAATGCCACTGTTTATTTAACCCTTAGCCTGATGCAGAGGGGTCAAAACCTACTAACAATAATGCACATTTAAACACTATGGGTATCTATGACTATCTATTTTTTTTTTTCTAAACCTACACCCATGGATGGTTTCAGAAATACAAGTTAGTTCCTGTTCCTTCAAATATTTACGAAAGTACTTCACAGTATGAGCCTTTTTTTTCAACTTTTCACAAGTAATAAAACGTCTTATTGAAATAGACACTACAGTAATATGTCAATTGTTTATAAAATGAAATCTCATGTCTGAGCCTGTCGAGAAAATCTACAACATAGAAGAATGCTATTAAATTAATTAAGAAAAGAAAAATAGTAATAAAATAACACTGTTTCTTCAACACCATTTTCTTGGCAATTTGAATAATGAGCCAATTATAATATTTTATTTACATCATTAATGCTCTCAGTGCTTTTTTTTCTCTTCATCAGAATCAAAGTTTTGATAGCTCTACTAAACATTATATATCATGAAAGAATTATTCTAACGAGTAAGTGGCAACATGTATTATATTTACAGGTTCAAAGCCAACCAAAATAACTCTCAGGTTTTAATCTGTTCATTGTCAGGTATATTTTCAACTCTTGGCAAAGTTTTTCTAGTGAAAGAAAAAAAAAAATGATGAAAAAACTCTTTACAGATCATCTAATATGTATGAAAGAATAAGTAATATATATATATAAATGTGTGAAAACAAAATAGTTTAATAATTCAACCTAGTGCCTATGAAATATTGTAAAATCACATTCACAATATTCATATCTATTCTTTTGCTGTTTTACATTTTGCTAACATACTTCACACTTTCTAGTGGGGTTTTCCCATCATATGAAAGAATAATAAACTATCATAAAACTAGTTGTCTTGTCTATGGTACATGACTGATCACTTCTCAATAAAAGATATCACGTCAGTGGCAGCAAACATATGCAATCAATAAGATCACCATCAATCTACTCAAAAAAACAGGTAAGATCATCACTAGGAAACAAGCTATTGTATTCAACTTAAACCCAAAACATAAGTCCCAAAAGATTGGAACACTGCTATCATAATGCTTTTCTATAAATAGGAAACCAGAGAGACTTCAACAACTACAGACCAAATAAGTCTACTCACCTGCATCTACAAAATTTTCACCAAAATCATCAAAATGCTAAATGAAAACCAACCACAGGAGCAAGCTGGCTTTAGAAGAAGGTACTCAACCATGTACCATCTCCATTCAATAAATCAACTAAGAGACATAGCAGCAGAATAAAAATTGCCACTTGCTGTAGCATTGATTGACTTCAAGAAGGCCTTCGACTCAGTGGAAATTTCCAAAGTCATTGAGACTACCACTCTTTAAGGTGTAGACCCCCTATACATCAGCATACTGCAGCATACATACCATCACAGCAGCTCCTTTATTAGGCTACAAAGACTCAGAGCCCTTTCAGCTCATGATCTTCCAAAACCTTGACTGGGAAAATAAATGAATCAGAATAGACAGCGAATATCTGAGCAATCACATATTTGAAGATGACGTCATCATTTTTGCAGAGAACCTCCACAACCTCCGACTTATGCTAGATTAACAGAATGAAGACAGCAAGAAAGCTGGCCTTTACATGAACTTCAGCAAAACAAAGGTCATGTGCAACAATCACGTCAGAATTAAATGCACAATGATCAAAATCGAAAACACAGAACTGGAGAAAGTAGACCACTACATATACTTAGGACAATAAATCCCTATGAAATCCTGATAAGGAGAAGAAATCGAGTGAAAAATCACTCTAGAATGGCAAGCCTTCAGCAGAGCAAGCTGAACCTTAAAGACCAAGAAAATCCCACTAGTCCTAAAAAGAAGAAGATACAACCAAAGCGTCCTCTTGAGATGCAACTATGGAGCTGAAACATGGAACCTAACCAAAAGACCGACCCTCAAACCGAGAACTATGCAACATGCATAGGAAAGAATCATGCTCAACCTCACATGGAGAGATCACAAGACAGCACAATTTACCAGGGAAGAAGGCATCATAGAATCCATAAGAAAACTCAAATGGCAATGGGCTGGTCATGTTGCAAGAATGTCAAGCAACTGCTGGACATTACAACTCACAACATTGATCCCCAGAGATCATATCCATAACCAAGGTTGGCAGAATTCAAGATGGAGAGACCAACAAGACAAGTTCAGAAAAGAATGGCTCCTCAATGCCCATGATAGAGAGATACGGCGAATCCTGAGAAAGGTCCATGTCCAATGAAGGGCAATAAAAGACTGATGATGATTTCTGTTATTGTTATGTTTTACACAAAATTTCATATTATGGTACTATATATGAATTTTTCTTATTCGGATTATCAATTGTTCACTAAGTTACGGTTTTGGGGATTTAAACGTAAAACAGTTATTTAACAATAGTGTTGATCAAACATCGTCTTCTGACAAACTATCATTTCAATATATAGCTTCATTTATTTATTTTCAGGGCCATGTCATACTATATATAATTTGTTATTTCATATAGGGTATTATCAATGTATCATACATGGATGTTATTTTATACTAATTAATATTTTTGAAACCTAAGGCTTACTTATGTAGGTTACTAAAAGACGAACAAAAAAAAAAGACATATTTGATGAAAGATCAATAACTATAACATGACTTGAGTTTTGTATCACTTCAATTGAGTGTTCACCCATGTGAATATTAAATCTGTCATGTCGGTTGTTATCTTCGACTGCATGCAAACCAACCTGCATCATTCAGAATACAAGTTACTGAGAAAAACTTTGATTTTCTACCAACATATTCAACTGAAGAATTTGACAAATTTTGGGAGCGAATTCTCGGTCCCATCAAGCCATGCAACACTAAGACCAGGTAGAAAGCGAGAAAACCTGGATGATATTCAAATTACCTGAAACGGTTGATTTAATTCAAAAAGTTATCAAAAGAGATAAAGTAGAATATGAAAACCTGTAGTTACATGTATTAATAGATATTATGTGTATATGACCTATATTTGTAACAAATTTGGTCTGTCTTATTTCTAAAAACAGGACAAAAAATATTTTTTTCAAGAAGTTCACGCAGCTGGACATCAAATAGATCTTTACTAATTTAGATTCTGTTTAAGTAAACTTAGAATGAGATAAACTTCGGTTAGAATATTGCCAAGTCAAAATAAATTCAGAGAATTATTCAGGCCTTGAAAACTTGATGACAACACCTGAAAATGCATATTTATCTTTTAAATTTTCTTAATGTTGCATATATTCTGTAAAGGGTGAACAACCCTTCAATGTAATTTTTATACAATGAATGTAACTTCCTGGTATGATTTTGATAAAAATGAAAAATACCCAGTACAATGAAGGTTTCTTGCAAGTCAGATTAATCCCATGACCGTAGCAGTAGTCATAAGTAACAGCAGTACAATCCTCTCTGTCCTCTTTCCTTATATATCTTAAATATATATGTGAGGTGTTACTGTGTCCGTCTATCACACTATAAAAAGTACTTGAACATGGGTGCAGTCTATCCTAATTTGGCATGCTTACTCAGTAGACCTGAGTAGAGGTTTTAAAGCAAAAGGTTTCAAGAAAAATATTTTTGAAAGGGTCTTCGAGAGGAGGGGGTTCTATATACAATGTGAGTATAATGTCAAAGTGCAACCTACTTTACACCTATATACATATCTTATTTCATATGTAATTCTTTACAGGATGCACCAAAGTCATCAGTTTCTTGATTAAAATACTCAAGTAATCAATATCTAAATTCATGAGGAGTACCACACACAAAATAAATCCATCGAAGGTAATAAAAAAAGTCATATTTGGTAGATTTATTGGGGAAACAACCCAGAATGAATTGCTCAAATTTCATTCAAACCGGACCAGCTTTTTTGCTTTTTTTCCTAATTTTTTTTTTTTAAACATCTTTTGTGCACATATTTACATACTCTCATAAAGGCCAAAATCCACTCTTCCCTCCAGCTATGGGTAAATAGCAGGGCAGTTGGAAATTTTTAGCCTTGTAAGGCAGTCTACCTTTGGGCTAGAGGTTCTCCTAATAAGACCTACTTACTACTGAAACTGCTGAGTGGCCCTAAGCTCCACAAAGGAAAAAAAAATTTAATTATTAGCATTTCAAAATGCATGCTAAGTAAAAATTACATTCAAATCACTTTCAACTCACAATTGTTTACATAATTCTTTGTCAGCTGTTTGTATACTGCTGCAAAAACAAAAAAAAAAACAATTGCAGAAAACAATTCAAAAACAGCAGTCCTGGCATTTTTTAAAATGCCTCAGAATCGATGTTTTTGTACCTAGTTTAATCTCACATATCACAATAATTAGTGTATATAATCACTACTCTCTAATAAATTTGGAAATATATTTCGTGCAAGGTTTCTTTCAAGTTTAACAAAATAAGAACATAATGGATGGGTTTAAGTTATCATTTTCCAAGAAATCCTGGGAAGTTGTAAATCATTTTGAACATTATGAGATATGGATTTCAATTATGGCAAATATAATGGTCATGTGACCTCCTCATGTATTCAAAATAGCCACCATATTAAAATTGACAGCCAAAATTTTTAAATGCACCAGCATATGCTCCCAGCCTGAATGAGTTAATAAGAGGGAGGGGGCAAAAGAAAGAAGTACCTGCTACTGGCAAAGCAAAGATAAAGGTAAGTGTAGGATCAGAGTTGCTAAATTACCCTTATTTTTGGCTATATCTGGCCGATTTGTTTCCAATTTAGCAACAACAACAAAATAAATAAATGATGGCTGATTAAATCTGATGAGAGTAATAAAAGTAAATGTACAATTTTGTAGGTATTTTCTCTGACGAGTTAGTTGAAAATCAAAAGAATCTAGCTGAAGACAGTTTTATCTATGAATGACAAACCATACTAAGCAATACAAGGTTGGATAGACAGGGAATATTTTTACATTGTGTCAAAATTTTGAGGGCATACAGTTGAGTATTGACTTAATTTTTTTGTTTTATTCTTAAATCAAGTTTAATATTTTTTAAACCACAGAATTTCCATAGATTACAGCTAGTATTAGTAAAAAATCTAGAGTGGCCATTTGCACTGAGATTTTCACCAGGCCAAGTCTCAAATCAATTAGGCCAACGTCTTGTTTTTGATACAATTTACCAACAACTTTCACCACCAAACCGCTAGCTGACTGACTAGCCCACCTATGACTGTATTTCTTTTGTTTGCAAGATGAGTGCATGGGTCAAGTGTCAGGGTTACTGTTTAGGAATTGCAGTGAAACTCAAAAAATTCAATTGCATTAATAAACTTCCTCTTCTGTATGAGAACAAAAACGGTCTTTTCTATCAGACCATACCAAAAACTTTCATCCATAATTTCAAAGTACAGTAGCCTAAAAGATAATGAAAAAAATTTGAAAAATTTAAATGAAAAAAAAAATTTTTTTGAATTAAATCAAAAAAAAAAAAAAAAAAAGACCAGGTTGCATTTTTTTTTCTTGATGATTAGAAACTCAATTCATGGTATTAGTTTCAGGTCAAATTTTGACAGCAATTCGACCTTGGAGGATCAAAACATATCATTTTTTTTTTTTGTCCCTAACAGTCCATCATTTTAGTTGCATTCCGCATCACATGGTGAGATTTTTGCAGCTTTACTGATGGAAAAGGCTAATTCTGTCAAAAGTTAGAAATAGGGAAAAAAAAAAAAAAAATTAACAATATAGACCATAGCATTTTGAACTTTTTTTTTTTTTTTTTTTTTTTTTTAATCGGCACCATTTGTGTAACAGAAACTGAATACCTACTTTTGTCTCATTCCTTTCATTGAGTTGATTAATGAACAATTATGAAATCATGGGTGTTCTATTTTTTATTACAAATGATCCATGAAGACTAGCCACACCTTCTGCTTTTACCATTAGATCTAACTGGCTTGCTGAATAGGGCTTATTAGTAAGGCTCTCTACAGGAATTTCATACAGGTGGTGCAAAATTGTCCCAACACCAGTGTCACACACATACACACAAACACCATTGTCCTTTAGCTATCCTGTTTTCATCTGCTACAACCCATCTAGCATGCCATATCATATTCACTCACCAGTAAACAATTGAGTCAATTCATTAATGGACATTGCAAATCGACATGGAAGATTAACTTTTGAGTCCCTTTCAACTCTTTCAGGCCCCCTTTGGCCTTGTGGACTGCGGCACAGTGCATTAGCTGCAACCCCATCTTACAGGCCCCGCTTTAAAAAAAAAAAAAGAAAATATGCTAGACTAACCCTTGAGATACGAGACAAAAAGGGAGGAAAAAAAAGTAAAATGAAAAATTCCCTATAATGATACATGTCTTCAATAGCCCTGGAGCAACATATGTTCAACAGCTTCAAAATAATTTAGATCAGATTTTGATTTAATTTGAAATGGTGTATAAGAGAGAATTTTTTTTTCCCAGCTTTTATAGGATTTTTTTCTTCATTATTATACACTGATTTACTTGGACTAGTGTCCTCAACTTAGTCGCTATAGTTACTATGTCTTGGCTGTTGTATGCTTCAGTCTTCTTAAGACGTTGATAACCTTCTGGTAATTTCAAACCAAAGCCTTATTCAATCCATGGGGATAGATTGTCCACATTCCACTGTATATATCATTACGCTAGAGGATCTTCAATTTTTCCAAATTAATTCATCCTTGCAATGTCATTTGTCTGCTTCTTCCACAGAACCAGAATATATGACTTGATTGCATTATCCAACTTTGATTGAACTCATGACTGCAAGGCAGGTTACCAGATATGGTTACCAACAGGTCAATCTGATGATGGAAACTTGACATTAAACCTAATGGAGCTTGTCTGTCTCTTCCATTCAACCAGAGTAGATGACTTTTCACAGTACCCATGGTGTAATCAGGACGTGGAATTCTGGAGTCTTAAGCTTAATGTCCTTTCTTAAAGGTTCCCATATGGTGTTCATTTCTATGCTAGGCCTACTGCAGAGATTTTTTTCTTATTTAGACTAATAGGTACAAAAAAATTCTACCCTATTTGAAAAAGTAAAGCAGCTACTTTAACCAAACAGAAGCAATTCACACTCACAATTTTTTCAATGTATATTTCTCCATTTTTAAATACATATAAATCAAATTTTTTTCAAAAAAAGAATATATATACAAAAATAATTTCTCATTCATTCTGAGGCTAACTTATGTTGTCAAAAGGTGTTACATTACACTACACTTACTTTGATTATTTAATATTTATCAAAGGTGGAGCCAACATATTCTTGATAAACTAGTTATAATCCGTGGGAAGAAAATAAAAAAAATAAAAATCAACAGATATTTTTCAACTTAATGAGATGATATATGATGATGGCTTTGCTCAACAAATGAAAATCAGAGAGGGATTCCCACATCTTTACAGGTCTGATGATGCGGCATGCACACTACCGACCACATCCTTTAAACCAAAGGAGTATTCTGACAATATGACTGACCTGGGTAATTGAAACTCAGGTCTGGAACTCAGCACTGAAAGAGGAAGCCCGAGCTGGCTGCAGAGGTCAGTTGCCTTTCAGAGGAGTAAACCCGAGAGTAAAAATTGTTCATTATACTAGGGCAATGCCGTTTCAAAAAGTGTATGTGTTTAAGGAGTGTGGAAGCCTGTCGTAATGGTCCTGTAAAATAATTTTCCATTAGTCATGCGAAACTATGGCATAAAAGTATTTCAATTACTTCTCTCCAGTGTTGTCAATTCAGATATTTTCTATCTAAATCCAGATCTATAATTTTAAATAAAAGATCTATAATTTTTAATTTACTTTTATCAGATTTCTCAAGATCCACTAATCCAACACTCCGAACTCAATAACGCACTGCATTGTGTGCTGACTTATATATGTGATGAATATTAACTTTATAAAATGGCCAGTTGTCAAGTAATCTCAGTGCATACAAAGATTTTTTTCAGTTATAGTGAAAGATATACAGAGGATGGAGACTGCAAATTCTTCATAAATACTGTTTAAAAATGCCAGCAACAATTATTATATAACTTTGTAAAAGCTAAGGGAGGTACAATATACTTATATAATTTCACTCACTCTATTAATGCCGTCATATACACAGATTTCGTATTCAATAATTGTGTTTAAAACTAACAGCAAGACTGCCAAGGTTGATTGATATAAATACAAACAAAAAAACTTGATTAGAGCCATCTGAATCTGAGCTAATATCATGGTACAAATAGTGAGTTCCCTTATAAGAAACGCGGTCCCCTGCTGCAGAGCTAATAATATTGCTATATTTTTACATCCTACATTCCAATGACTATGGCCCTAGCTGAATTCCAAATTCATTTTGATACAATTCAAGATGTAACATACTATTGAGAAATGTGCAACTTTCTATGGTCAAAACATTGCCGATATTCCAGTCGTACTGGGTTAGAGTAACAAGTGATTTGATGACAGTCTTTGGAGTACGATATGTGGAAATAAAGCAATACTATTATCTCTCTGACAGGGACCGCTCTATTTCAAGGGTACCAAAATCATCTTTGGCAAAAATATCAAGTGCCTGAAATACTCGGAAGAAAAGAAAAATGGTTGATATTTTTGTCAGTTTTTACTATTTTTCAGGAGTTGACATTTTCTTTACTATGAACTATTTATTTATTTACACATCAAATTTCTTTGAAAGTGATACTAACAATGTTGCTATACTTGATTGCTTAAATGATATACAAATAAACATTTTTTGTCATACAAAAAAAAAATGTCAACGGAAAAAAACCTTATTCGCCTCTCTCCAACAGCATAATTTAAGACAATTTAATCCCATGGTTCGACACCCTAGCCAAAACTAGTTGATAAAGGCCAATATAACCTTTACTATTAAAACTGCTGTAGCCTCTTGATCAAAATTAAAATTACCGTTACCGATCTCGAATTTTCACCTACACTATTTCTAAAACCTATAAGATATTTTATGCGGTTCATAAAAATGGTTAAATGACAGATGAATAAGACGTATAAACAGAGTAGGTAACATTAAAAAAATACCACGTACTCGTGGTATAATAAAAACGATGCATCCCAGGGCGATGTAGCTCAGTGGTAGAGCAATGAATTGGAGTAAAGGGAAGTCATAAGAATTAAGGTAGTAGAGAGTACTAAAATTTTATTTCCTCAAGTGAAAGAACGAGGTATTTTGAAAGCACAGCCAAGAGAACCTTTTTTTTTTTTAATTGCAAGTTTGTTTTCGTGAAACAAACCTGAATTGCAACATATAAATAATGACGTAATGTTTATTCTGAGATGCTGCTGCTGCTACTACAAGTATATAAACAATAAACATACACTGACCTATATTACTTTCCTCTTGAAAACACCTAAAGCTACAAATGAAACATATTTATTAGTGTAAAATCATCTACTTATGTAATGAAGTGTCATTTTTCTTCTTTCCCCTGTGTTCGTAAACAGAAGCAGCGCATGGGCCCGCGGAACCCGCAACAGCGAGAGAAGACAGAGCTTTGGGTTCCAATTGGACCTAACGTTTAATCCAGTTACTTTTGTGGGGAGCACAAATTTAATAATTTGCAGGGACGTGTTCGGACCTAGACTGCCGTAACAATGGATTTTTGCACTAAAGGCAACAATTTTGTTAATTAAATTAGCTCCAACCCACCATTTGCAACAATGGACACTTCCACTGAAACGAGTTCGGCAGGTTTTTTTTTTCTTGAACGAAAAAAATCTCAGACATTCAAAAATATCCACGAATTTTTTGATGGCTATTATTGACTTGTAACAAGACAAGAATATGTTAGATTGAACATTTTCTTTTTAAATAAAAAAAAAATTAAAAAAACAACAAACAAAAAAAAACACGTAGTGCCATGAGATTCAAGTGATTTGCACTTTGTTGGGTGGGTCATTAACCTACGCAACAAATCATGATAACACTAGAAAAATGAAAATCATTTTGCAAGAAATTGATTGATTTATCGATGAACAAAAATATGGTTCTGAAAAGAAGTACCGTAGACAATGATTCTGAAAGAGAAAGGAAAACAGTTGCACGTCAGCGCTGAATTTGTTTCAAACTTATAATATAGATTGATGGCGATCAATTAATTTTAGTTACCCATGAAGTACATAAATGAAAATGTGGTCTATAGAATCAACCTCTAAATCCAGGTGATATTCGTATTGTGAGTAAATATATCTTCAGTAGGGAATAAATACATTTATTTTATAAAAAACGAACAAAAGTTGCAAATCTGAATTTTTTTTTTCTCGATTCTAGTTAACTCCTTTTCTAAAATCAAACACACTAATTTCAATGAGTGATGAGGGGGTGAAGTGACTTGCCATTGCAAAATAGCCCGAGAGATGAAGAGACAAATTGTTGGATTGATCACAAACATGTCCACAGCTACAAGTGGAGTAATATATATGCCTACATAAATAACCAACTGAGGAAATTCACAAAAATTTTACAACACTTTGTCTTTTAATCTAAAGCCATCTTTTATGAATTTTTTGATACTTCATTCCACTGACCATAGGAGATTGTTCTTAATCTCAGAACAAAAAAGGATAAGAAACTAAATACAATCAACATAGAAATTCAAGTTGACTTTCAAGTATATCTGCAATATACATTTACTTGAATAGGTAACAATGACCTGTTTTGCTTTTTCATTTGGAAATAATTTATAATGCTGACTCATTACATACAACCACACAAAAGAAGATTGTTCAAATAAATAAAAGCCTATGTCTGTGCTTTTGTTTTTCAATAGGCACCACAATTCTGTGAAATAAAAAAAGAAAAAAAGAGTAAATTAACAAATTATAACAAAGCTAACTTATTCCCAAGGATATTACATGGGATTATTTTTTTAAATAAATTTGTGCACTTTAAGAGTTTTAAATTAAGGTTTTAAATCTTTCTATCCAACATACTTTTTCATCAAATACATTAATCCCAGTTAATAAAAAAATATACATATAAATACTTCACACAGCACTATCATACTACTTGATATCAAATGATAATGATGAGAACTAGCTGGACCTATTGACAACTAAGATTATCCATTATCTTACGTCTCGGCTCTTCTCTCACCCTTTGACTGTATCTTCTCATTCTCTCCCTTATCCCTTCAAGTTTTGTTGCTCATCCAGGTTTTTATGTAAATGTTATACCAACAGGGATTTGTTTCATATGCAAAAATCTTGAAAATCTCAAGATTACAAATAAACCTGAAGACTTGCTAATTAATCAGATAAAAAGAAAAAAAAAACAAGGAAAAAGAAAATAATACAGGCCTCCCATTATAGCCTGATTCACGGTATAACCCAAGTGGATGGTAGACTCCAAAATATTAATCAAGCTCCAAAATAGCTAAATTGATCTCAGCTCAGTCATAACACCTACATTATAATGGGGGATGTCTACATTAAGTTGATAACTTGTACTAATTAATCAGACCAAGAAGTAAAAATCCAAACAGGGTCAATCAGAAAAAAAGGGAAAAGAGGTATACTACATTCCATTTTACGAAAATAGAAATTTAATATGGAATATCTCTGTTTACATTAAATATTGAAAATCTATAGTACAAAGTACTTAAGTAGGCCTATATATGTTTGTACTCTGAGATGTTGGAAACTACGCATCACAGAACAGAAACACAGGCATGTTTGATATCAGCAGGCCTAAAATCACCTACAGCAGATTACTTTCAGGTCGAATTTCACAAAAAAAAAAAAAAAAAAAAAGATTATTTCTTTTGGGGGTCTGCATTTGAAAAAAGTCTGTTTTTTCTTTTTGAAGACTTCCTCAACTGCTATTAGAGTTACATCCATAAAACTATAGATACATCATTTATTTGAACCAACACGTGATGGGGGGGGGGGCAATGCTTTTTTTCAAATTTCTTTTTGGCTGCTAATTCGTAAGATTCATGGTCATGGTTGTTCAATAGTCAAGTGGTTAGAACCTCAGAAAATAGAATTGAGGGACCAAGATCAAATACTGACAAAGAAAGTTAAGTTTTTTCCTTTCAATTTCATATGGTTTCAAACTAGTTGACCTTCTGGAAATTTGTCAATTTTGATAAAATGAAAGAATGTTCAGGTTTTAAAAGTGGGTTCCATTCACGATGTAGTAATAATGATCAACGGAACCCTCACTTTCCATTCGTCATTGAAAAAACTACAAATGTGGATTTCTTCTCTCAGTACTGATGTAACTTTGGCTGTATCTATCTAAATTATCAAGAATACATATATATATTCTATAAAGTACTAATGTAGTATGTGTGTGTTTGCACTCTTAAGATATTGAGAACTACACATCACAGATTAGAAACAAAGACATGTCTGAAATCAGCAGGTCTCAGATTACCTAGAACACACAGATGGAGTCAAATTTGGCAAAAAAAAAAAAAAAAAAAAAAAAAAAAAAAAAAATCAATTTATACACAATCTGTGCTCGCAGAAAACAAGTCCATCAAAAATAATATCTATTTGTTTTTTTTTTCCATCTACTTGAATGTACACACATTGGGGGGGGGGGGTCAATGCTTAACAAAAAAAAATTTTTGGACAGTGATTTGTCATTCCTAAGTCATGGTGGTGCAGCAGCTGAATGATTGAAACCTCAGAAAATAGATATATCCGAAATCAACAGACCTTAATTTGCCTTCAGCACACATCTTAAGGTTGAATTTTACAAAAACAAACCCAGAGGTTTTCTATGGGGTCATCGTTCACACTTATCACATTTCCTTTTAATTTTGGCCAGTAATTCCAAAGTCATGATGGTTCTCAAGCCACGTAAGTTTTTTTTTTTTATCCAACTCAGTGCTAATGTTGGATGTACCTATATTATATGGAGTACTAAACTTCTTTTTTTTTTTTCTCTTTTAAATTTCATGTGCTTTCAGTTTCAATAGATAATTAAAACTTCTGGGAATTTGGCAGGTTACAGGAAGGAAATATTTCAAAGTTTTCCAAGTAGCTATAATCTTAAACTGCAGCCTTAATTTTTCAGTTTAGATAAAATAATTTTTTTCAGTTTTTAGTTGGCATTTCCATTTACAATCTAGCAATAATGATAAACTGCTTTTTTACTTTCCATTTGTCATTGGTGACTAGAAATTTCTTTTTCTATAAGTGCTTATGTCAGTTTGGCAGAGTCTTCAAGAAATCTCACCTTAACCTGACTATGAAAAAAAACTTTTTTCTAAGAGGAAAAACCATAACTACCCCCAACCCTAATCCACCCCCCCCCAAAAAAAATATGGACACAATTTAAATCTGATAATACTTTGCATATCTAAGTGGACTAATGCCATAAGTGAGCACAGGGTCTGCCTTGGAGAGTGTGTGCTGAACCAACTTTTGAGGATGTTGGGGGGGGGTGCAAAATCCATCGTTAGATTTCATGAAATCTTCGTACAATATCATTTGCTATCCAGTGTTGTTAGATTTAGTAGGGTTTTTTTTCGCCCTGGGTTCGATTGGATCATCTGAGCTGCCTTATCCACAAGAGCAGCTTCAGAATCGTGTCCATATTTTTTCTATATCTGTTTCCAGTGTGTTGCTGTTCTTACCTAATCATATGTACATTTATATTTTTTTCAAATGATCAGATAAACATCTTTTGAATCCTCTTAGCAAACATTCAGAATTGACTATTGTTATTAGCTTTATCAAATCGTGATTAAACAAAGAAAAAAAAAAAACTGGTTTCAGGTAAGCACACCAATTTAGTGTCAATCAAACCAAAGCAGTGCCCATTCCAAAGGTGCATGTTTGGAAGGGGCCAGACTTTATGGTGTGTGGAGCAGCCTGCCATAATTGTTATGTGAAGTAATTTTCAGTTGATCGTACAAAACTATGGCCTCAAATTATTTCAGTTACTTCTAGTGTTGCCAATTTAGATATAGATCTATGATTTTAGATAAATATCTATAATCTGTAGTTTTTTTTTCTAATCTATTCTGATTAGATTTCTTGGGAACCACTAATCCAAAAAACTTCAAATTCAACACAGCACTTCCTTATGCTGACCAATATTTATGGTGAATATCAACTTTGTACAATGGCCAGTCGTGGAGTTATCTTGGTGCGTACACACACACACCCAACCAGAGATTTCTTCAATTACAGTAAGATGCTCCACCATTTTCAGTCTTTTCAGTGTCCAACACTATCTGAATCCACACTTGCTTATTCTATACTAGTCCATGACCCGTCACATCACTGTCAGTTATCATGTGTACAACAACAGCTGATGGCTACTTCTGATACAGTGTGACGGACACAATGAGGAGAAAAGAAAGTAAGGTAGCTTAGTATGGAGTTAGAGGAGAGAGAGTTAATGGCTGCTTCTGATACTATAGAATGGACACGGTTGTTATATATATATATATATATATATATATATATATCATTTTATCCATCTTTTGTCCTGTATTGAAAAACCCTCACAAATTATGAATACCTAATCAGGTCTACATTAATAAGTAAGAAGAGTAACCAACTAGCAATTATATATTTTGAAACACATCTCTCTCTCTCTCTCATATATATATATATATATATATATATATATATATATATATAGATACATAGAGAGAGAGAGAGAGATAGAGAGAGAGATAGAGAGAGTTAAAAAAGAAACCATCTCAAATATTTTACAATTTGATTTCCTCTGTAAGTTCCATATCAATGATATCATTACTATTATAACTGTTAGGAGACATTAACAGCAGGAATGAATATTGAATGCATTGAAAAATAAAAATAAACCAGAGCTAGCATTTCCTGAAGGAACTGCAAGTGTGACTGCACCTCAAATAACATAGCAACCACCAAACATTAATGAAAACACAAAAATTCTTAGCGAAAAAAATCTTACCACCTTCATGAAGGAAGTAACTGAATACTTTAAAATTGGACAAACAGCAGAAAGTAAGGGTTAGGTTTAGCATTTCAGTTATATAGTAAATAGACCCTCTCCTTCTAAACCCAACCCCAACTGTTTTTCAAAACTGTATGTAAGCATAAAACACAGCACCAAGATGCACCACTTAGCATTTGAATAGCACTGATATCTCGAAAACTGTGGGAGGGGAAGTGGCACCTACAATGAACAGAATGAATAACAAAAATATACAGAAGGATGATAGTGTGCTTGCACATGCACAAATATATTAATAAAAATACAGGAAATATGCTCGACAGTCCAATAACATTTTTGAGTTTCTTGTTTACATTTTCCTTCAGGACAGGAGGCATTGATTATACAATCAAAAAATTCAACAACAGAAAAATCTATAGTCAATAGCAAACAAGATTCTCAAAAGAGGGGAAAAAAACAAAACAAAGCAAAACAATATACACACACACACATACATACATACACACATATATATATATATATATATATATATATATATATATATATATATATAATACATATACACACACACAGTATTTTGCAGCATATAGGATAGACCATAAGTTTAACATACATGTTGGAAAAAGGAAAAGAGAAGTTATGCTATTAATGCTTGGAAAAATATGCTATTAAATTCATTGTTACAAACAACTTGACATTTTTTCAAATCAACGTGATTAATATAAACATTTTGATGTAATTCTTAATTCATTCTAAATGAAGTGTTTGGAACTGACTGATTTTGATAACAATAACCACCAAGTAAAGTTATACATGATTATAATGAATCATCTGTATACATGTGTATGTGAGAGTGAGTATACAAGTTTTTTTTACAGCTACAGAAATTAGATTTCTCAGATGTTGGAAAAGAAAGAATCAAAATCCTTCAATTAAATGAAATGTCAACATGAACCATGTTTGTGTGATAGATAAATCATGTTAAAAAGTACCAGGAGGAGTCTAGAAGCGAAACAACTGATTGTTTCCAGATTGAGCTGTTTATTTTATTTCTGTTTCTAAATTTGTTTATTTTTAGTTATTCTCTTCTTCAGCCAAATCAAACAACCACTGGATTCAATTAGCACAAATTTTAGTATCAACTAATCCATGACCTGCCTCTTTGCTGATAGTTATAAGTGTACAACAATAGGCTCGCCCTTTGATCATTGTCGTTACTAAAAGGATGACAGACACGGTAGGAAGGGAGAGGGAAGAAAAGAAAGTTAGGTAGTTTTATAAAAGGGTAGGAAAGGGGTGGAAGAAAAACTAGGTAGTTTAATAACAGTGAAGGAAGGGAGAGTAGAGAAGAAACTTGGGCAGTTTTTTTTTTTCAATGTAAGGGAGAGGGAAGAAAGGAAAGATAGGTTGTTTAATAACAAGGTAGGAAGGAGGAAAAGAAAGTTTTATATGAAGGGGGTTTTATGGCAGTTACTGAGAAGTGTGATAGACACAGCTCGTATATATATATATATATATATATATATATATATATATATATATATATATATATATGTATGATGATGATATACTAGATTGATTTGTGTGCCTAAGATTAAAATAATCATCAAATTTTCATGACTAAACATACACAGATAAAGAAAAGAAAACTAGTGATAGCCAAAATTAATATGAAATCTTGAGCAACTGTTGCTAGTAAACCTATTGAATAACCATAGCAATCGAAGATGGCGAAGATTTCCACCCATTTTTATACATGCGTGTGTTTCAGAATATAAAACTTGGCATCAAATACTCCTTTCTAGAAAAAAGGAAAAAGATTTATAAGATTTTCAATTTATGAATGATAAATGATTAAAAAGTTTTTATTGGGGAGAAGAAAGTGTAACAAATATCTTCGTGGCATTGTCAACCATAACAGGTACAAGTAATGTGGTCCCTAAAAACTACTGCGGTCTCTCTTGTAGAGCTAATGATATCGATTTATTTTCACATCTAATATGCCAACATTGTTGACAATCCAATGGCACCACAAAAATAAATTAATACAATTAGCTCTGTAGGAGGGACCACACTATTTAACCTGTTCCCCAATAACTTTTTTAAAATCATGTATTTTCCATAAACATTTAACACAGGTGTTTAAATTTGCTTCTATTCTAAGAGGAATTATAATTGTGCCAGTATTAAACAAAGTTGAGCCTCATCTTGAACATTAATATATCATGACTAATAATGGGTTCCAGTTCTTCTATGATTGGACATTAAATGAGTCAAAGTCACAAATTATGTACACAAGAATACCATAATTGCAACATGGAGGAGACATTGAAAGCACAAAATGTTTCATACTTGGAAGTGAAAGGGTAGAGATAGAATTACATCAAAGCATAAAAAGATTTAATACATGGAAGTGAAAGGTGAAGGCTAAAATTACACAACTATTTAACCCAATTTTTGTCAATTTTGACTACTTTTTTTACCTCTATATAAAGATCAAGATGAAGGTGGAATATTGTCTTCTGTTATGCTAAGGGATGCAACAGACATTGTAAATCAGAATTCAATTCAGTCAACTGATTTAATAAAATCGGCTTTTATTCTCTGATGATGTGATAAAAATGCTGAAGCTAAAAAAATTAAATTTCAAAAAATAATAAAAACAAAAAATAAAAATTTGCCAATGGTCAACCAAACGTTATTCTCCAAGCTCACTGCAATACAAATTTGTATAGTCAATGTATGTAAAATGCGACGTGTATCCATATATGCCATCATTTTTTATGGCAGGAGTAAACTAGTAATAATAATAAACAACTCAGGTTTTCCATTAGATTTATTCAGTGACACATTTTACCTAAAAAAAAAAAATTTTTAATTCATATATATATATATATATATATATATATATATATATATATATATATATATTCCTAATCTAAAAAAATCTTTTCAGCCATATAGCTATTTTTCAAAAATTCTGATAAAGCAGACAGAAGGGGGAAGAGAGAGAGAAAGCAAAAATTCAACTGTTATGTACAAGGAAATAAGTTTGTACAAAAAGGCTATCAAACTGAAAATCCAATACAATGTAGGAAAGGTGGCCTTGACAGTAAAGCTTCACACCCTTGCACACTTAATGTTGAAAATGGTGCACAAATAAAAACGATTTGATTCATTCAAAGCAATAACAATTTATTGTATAGACTTCAGTTTTTCTATCACTTTTTTTTTATGAATACAAACTAGAAAGGAAAGTTGTATTTAAATCAGCTAACAGACCAACGAAATTAGTCCAGTCAGTTTTATCTATTGGTCACTAAAAACTGATTCATTATCGTTCCACCTACAGCCTTGCATAGATATATTTGGTCTAGATTCACCTTACCAGGCATGAAACTGACATACATAATAGATAATGATTATTAATTACTAGTTATAAACAGCAATACATTTAAAAATTAGATAAAATTAGATAAAACATAGCATTCAACTTTCAAAATACACATGAAATGCTTAGTTCCAAGATGCAATAAGCGTAATTTAAGAAAAAATGTGTTTAATTAAATTAAAAATCAAATTCTGGATTTGAATTTCTTTTTTCTTATTGCAACCTTTTTATAGAAATGTAATCTGTGGGGTTGTTATAATTTCATTTTTAATTCAATTAAAATCATTTATTTTAAAATGCTACTTATCACTTTTTGGAACCACACTCTTCATATATTCCTCAAGAGATAAGGTATGAGGAATGGTGAACTGACTGAGGAGGAGTACATAAATATTAGCAAAGTACCCATCAAAAATGATGGGATTATTAATATTATACATGGAAAAATTATGGATTGGTGCAACACACTCTTCTGATCCCTATTTGGCTTTGTGCAGTATTATACACAGGATGTAAGCAAGGTAGCCAGGCAGGTAAGCGATTAAATTAATCAGCAGTTGCTGTTTGAGCCTGCAGCTAGCATGGTTGGTTGCTAACTTGTGACTTAATTTTACCCAATACTCAAGTAGCATAAGATTGGGCTAACACCAACAGATATGCTACTTGCCTGCTCACCTCTAGGTCAAATATTTCAATCATGACAGGGTTTCATTAATCTCATATACATTTGCTTTAGCATGACAGAAACAAACAAACAGGTTACAATGGCTTTTAAAAGATGAAATAAATATTTCCAAAAGAGATATTGAAAACAAATTCATTTGAAGTGTGAAATTACTTTTAATATAATCAGCGCCAACCTCAGATATCTATCAGGAAAAGCAAACAGTTAAACACTTCACCAGACCCTTAATTCTGAGGAAACAAACAAAAAAACTATGTACCAGATCTTAAAATGTAAATGACTTATAGTACTATTCAGCAGAGGCTGGCATTGAACCTCCAAGGTACACTATTTCCCAGATAACACTATTATAATGCATTTATTTTGGTAAATATCTGGGAATCCTGCTACTCAGAATTCCATTTTTAGAGTGATGACCTTAAAAAAAGAAAAAAAAAAAAAAAAAAAAAAGAAAAAAGAGCTAAAAGCCATGAAATCGATATTATTCTGCTTGTTTGTTCCTACTTCCCTTCCAACTTTTAAACTAAAGACTTTTAGAAATGACATTAAGAAGGTGGAAAGAGGGGGGGGAGAAAGGAAGTTAGGTAGTTAAATGAGAGGGTAGGCAGGAAAAGAAAGTTAGATAGTCTACTGAGGGGGTAGGAGGATCTTCATAGATGAAACTAATCCATATTATAATGTTCAGATGAAAACATACACTGATAACAAGGATTAGAAGAGATAAGGGGAAGAAGATACAGGAAAGGATAAGAGAATAACAGAAGCAGGAGATGATGAATGATTTCAGTTGTCAACACCCATGGATTTTCCACAGGTTCAGCTAGTAGTCAAGTAATATACAACTCTCGATTAAAAGAAACAGAGTAACTTGTAATTTGTATTGTGGTTGTTTAACACTGGTTTTGAAAAGGGAAAAATGTTTTTTCTAGTTTAGTTTAATTACATTAAGGTTCTTTAAAAAGATGAATATCACTAAGTATTACATGTTTACCCAATGGTATATATGAAATTGCATTTCACAGATGTGGATTATGAAAATTCACATTGCAGAGAGCTTGGAGAATAGCATTCTGTTGACCAAAATGGATTTTTATGAATCACAGCAACCCACAACAGACCAGTTTGATCAACGTCGCTGGGTTTAGGTTATTCATGAGTTCTGATACTTATATGTATCCGGACTTAGCCCAGCCCTAATCATTCATAGCAGAAACTTGAAATTATGCACACACACTCCCTTCGATGAGTAGGGAAAATGTTCTGTTTTGTTTTTAGGAAATTCCTTCCGAAATACACTTCGGTGAGAAGTTCAATTTACACTTTAAGTTCATGACATTTTGTTTGTGTCTGCTAGTTTTTTTTTTAGACTTTTTAGTGATCACAGCCCCTCCCCCTAAAAAAGACAAGAAAAGTAAATTATTCATTGATCACCCCCTTTTCTAATTTTTAATTGATCACCCCCAAAACGGTATGCTGCCTAAAGACATCGGCCATTCCTCTTGTTTTTGTTACTTTTTCTTTTATGTCATCAAAACATAAAATTATATCTTACTATATTAGTTGCATCCCTTAGTATGATAAAGTACAAATACAAATTGCTAATTATCACATCTAGGATTGTTGATTCAAACACTGATGAGGAAAAGAAATAAGCCATTTTTGCATATTTTGCTTTTTATGAAAGGTAAAAATGAGACTCCATCTGCAGTTTATGAAGTACAGTGAATGAGCAAGATTTCTCACTGAATGATGCTCCACAACTGGGTGGACCAGTTGAGATCATTAGTGATCAAATCAAGATATTACTTGAGAATATCAACATTATACAATGGCTTCCACATATCAAGTGAAAAAAAAAACTTGACTAGACCATATTGATGAGGGCAATTTGTATCAAAAATGTGCCGTTTTTAACAATTACTACAGGCAATAAAAAGTGGATACTTTATAACAACGTGGAACACAAGAGATAATAGGAGCAAGCAAAATAAGCCGCTACGAACTAAACCCAAGAAAATTATGCATATTCAGTGGTATGGGAGCAGAGCTCTCCACTTTAAGTTCCTTCCGGAGAAGCAAACAATCAATTTGAACAAGTACTACTTCCAGTTACCAACTGAAGGCGTCCAAAATTACTCAAGAGAAAGGGTGTACCATATAACCCCCATGTATAATCCGCACTTTTTCAGCTAAAAGATTCAGGTGCTTACTATCCATTTAAGTCTGTTTGACTGCCACCATTGCCATGACGGTGATTGATAATAGCCACCTCTATTTTGTGGTTTGTCAAAAGATACTTAAAGATCTTTGGATTGAGATGACAGCAGAAGGCATTCAACACTAGCAAAGTGTGGTCTTTCTTGGTCAAATCTCCAGCACATTTCCCCTTAAATTATCAATCTAGTCTTTCATCAATTTATCATGCACCCAGCCCTTTCCTGACACACACCTGCACACCCCTGAGGAAATTGATGGCTTCGGACACAGTTTTCTACCTAAAGATGATATGGGGGGCACACTTTTTTCCATCTGCCATACAGGCCAACAAATTTTTTCACTGTCAGCGGTGTAAATTGAAATTATATAAATGCCTTTACTTTCAACTGTGGCATCCACAGGATCTGCATTCCCAATGGATGCCAATGATGGGTAAAGGATTTTTCAACATCTGATTGTGTGTTTCTGAATGATGTCAGCTCATCCCCATAATCAGTGGAAAGTTTTTGGCTGATATTAGTCTCATGGACAGATCATGGCAGGCCAGGAAATAGTAACACCAGTTGGCAGAGGCTTTAAATTCAGGTATCTTGAGCCAACTATTTGGCTTTCAGACAAATTTGGAAAGTACTCAAGGCCAAGCACTGAAAACAGCAATCAGTTATTCATTCAAGAATCTTTTGATCCCATTCTGAAAAAAAAAAAAAAAGAAGCCTGTCAGCTTCTGTTGGCTTGTTTGAATTTTGGCGTTTTATCAAGTTGACAGTCTGATATTGCTTTTATCAAGTCCAAAACAAGCTGCACCTCTACTGACATTGATGCTCAGTCAGCTGATCAGTACAACAGAAAATATACGTGCTACTTCTCATGAGAAACCTTTCAGAAAAAAAAAAAAAAAAAAAAGAAAAACATCAAGATTATCCACTGCAAGGGAAGCAACTCAGAAGCTGACACCTAAAACACAACCCAGGTATACAAATAAGAGAAAGGAAGAGACATGTCCAGTCCAATCAAGCATGCACTTTAAGAAGTGATTACACATTCTAGAACCAACAACACCCAATGAAAGCAGGGGGGACAAAGCCAAAACATTGTAAACGAATGAATAAATAGATGAGGAAAGAAGTTAGACCATATACATAATTCATTCATTCATTCAACTCATTGATTTCTCCCTTCCATAATCTTTGCTTATAGTCAGTCACACCATTAACAATGACTACTATGTATGTCATTTCCATTGTACAGTTACTATGGAACTTAACTAAACTCACACATTCATAACTTGCTTACATTAGAGAACATAAATATTATTAACTAATGAGGCTTAGATTGAAATTAATATTTTCCAAATCGTGAAAAACATCAGAGATGCTAATCAGATGAAAGACAGGGATGCAGAGTATACTTGGAATAATGCATTTTTAATACAAAATTGAAGCTCAATTGTGGAGTACAATTTATCTATGGCAGTGGTTTATACATAGGGAAATATGGTAATATTCCAACAGGATAACACTTAACCACAGCTTTTTTGATGATCAGGCAAAAATTATTACATCTTGGCTAGGAAGTTTTCACTCATCCACCATGTAGAGCAGACATCATAGCACTTTCAAATAGCTACATATTTCAGTCTTTGCAGATTTCTCCAAGTGAAAATTTCAATTCTCTGGAAAGTTGCAGGAGACACCAGACAGTTCTTTGTAAAGAAAGATAAAAGTTCTAGGTGGAATTATGAAGTTACCTGAAAGGTGGCACAAGAAAGTGGAGCAAAAAACGGTAAATATGTTCTATGAGTTGATGTCAGAAAGAAAAAAAAAATTTTTAAAAACGAAGAATCTTTCAACTTGAACCAAATTAACTTTTCAGCCAATCCTATACACAAGAACCGCGTCCCTCACACTTATAGTATCAGTAGCAGCCATCAGCGCCTCACCCTTTAGAATTCTTATTAAATTAACTAACTCTATTTTCCCCATCCTCTCCGTTCACCCTCTTATTAAACTACCCAACTCTTCTCCCCACCTACTGAGTCTGTAACACTTATAATATCAGTAGCAGCGACCAGTTTTTGTATACCTACGATAACCGTCACCGAAGCGTCGGGTCATGGACTAAATTGTTTTCCTTATTTTGTTTCAAATACTGAGAAATGAAATGTGTCCATATAAAAATAAAGTAGAGAAATTTGTTAATTTCCAGCAGTTTAACAGGGTGATTTAGTTAGTTTTGTTTTTTTGTTTTTTTTTTTGTACATAATAATCCGTTAAACTGCTGAAAATAAACAGGTCTCTCCCTTTTTTTTTCTTTTTACATTGACATATTTCTTTGTTTTTAGTATTTCATCAATTTCTTTGTTAAATGTGGATCAGAGTAGTTTCTGACCTCATGACAGACACACTCATACACAGAAAATGTTATTTAAATATGAGACTACGATTTTTGTTGGAGCAAGAAATAAATGACAGCCTATGGTGTCGCAGCTTGATAAAGACAGAGATTCAATTGCCCAGTTAGAGTGAACGACTTCCTATCAAGGTAACATGTACTTTTCCAAGCATCCCCCTAACCGGCCGGCCGGTAGGTGTAGGGTCCACAGCTGTTAGCAGCAGCACGACACCCACCAACACAACATCCCCACAGACCACATAGCAACAAAGAAACTCAAGTTAATTGCTTCAAAAAAATAAAATAAAATAAGATAACAAAAAAATAACAGACTAGTTCAACTTTTTTGCTCTTGATTCTATTAGCTTATATGTGTTCGCATTTCTGTATCTGGAAGTTTCAAGAAAAATCGGTTAAAAAAAAAAAGTCATAATGTAAGCTAAGAAAAAATCATGACAAATTATTTTGATTAAGTAAATGTTGATATAAGTTGCATTTGATTCATAAAATATTACGTATATATTACGATAAATCAAGTTATAAAATTTCATTAAATATTACAAATAATCAAAACTAAAAACTTTGTGTTCTTGCCATGAAAAGAAGTGAAGTTGTGACTTTTCTCTCGCCTACACTATGAGACTTTTTAATAAAAAAAGCTCACCATCCTTAATGATGACAAAACGTCAGTCAGCTATTCATGGATATAACAGATCAAGAAAATTTTGTATTAATGAGGTTCATAAAGGCAGTCTAAATTCTTTTTCCTAGTCTTCCTATATTTTTTTGCCAAGGATCAAATAATAGTTCCTGTCAATTGGATAAAACATGTACAAAGCCACTTTAAACCTTAAAGAAAAATGAAATAGAATCCTTGGGATGTCTACTCTCAATGTTCAATATTTCACAATTCTAAGCATTTTCTATACGTCAGGTTAACAGATTATATCTTCAACGAGATCTGTCAGGAATGCATGCAGTTGCACTGCTTCAATTTAACTTGGCAACCAATCAGTGGGGATCACATGGCACACACATGAACAGACACTCTCCCATATGCTTACTCAGTCAGCAGTGATATGCTATAAGTGAGTTTGAGTACCATGTAACTGTTGCATTCACATTTTTTTTTTTTTTTTTTTTTGGTAAAACATTATATCACCCAGGTCTGTTAGCTCCAATACAGTATAAATATTTAAAAAATGAAAATAGTGGGAGGAATAGGGAAACTAAGGAGAAGTATTTTGATATGAAATTTCAAATGTATTCAATACAAAATCTAATTCAACAGTAGAAAATTATAGTGTGTGAAAATAATGCAAGTAGGCATCATTTGATAAGAACTAAACTTGAATAGAGTATTTTCGCAGATTTTCAAACCGATAGCTAATTGATGTAATTTTAATCTTTCATCACTTTCTCTCTAATCATGCTTTTTGATTGTTACTCAAAAATATTGATGATAATTAATGGAGACTTTTGATCTCAAAATGATTTCTCCATATATTAAAAAGTAATTGATGAAAGCTTCAGACATAATTGCTACCCAGATAACCAGGCAATTAACATTCATATGGGAATACAAAATAAGAAAGCCAGTTGTCATGCATCATTTGTTCCATTATCAATTAATCTGGTTTGTTCTGATGACTCCATTAAGTTAATTTGTAATGCAGCCTATCTAAACAACATGTATAACACAGTGTGTTTTGGTTGCTTTCTTGGTTCATCCTTCACAGAGAAAAAGAAGACCAATTTTTCTATAAAGATCTGATTCAACTTCATCTCCAGAGATGAGGCTAATTATAACCAACCAAGAACTGATATTTCAGGAGGTATATAGTGGCTTATCAAAATGAAATCAGTTAACAAAGTAGGAATTTACATCCACTTCTTACAAATGCTCTTGGGAAAAGCATGAATTCACTTCTTCACCAAACTATGGATAAATAGTTAAGCAGTTGGAGTACTTTAGCCCTATAATGCAATAAAGCCTACTTGGAATTGAAAGCACAAAATGTGACTATGACCTACAAGGAGTCTATAGGAAAACAAAAATCTTATATTTCAGCTTTGGTGACTCATTTAACCCACTATCAATTGTTAGTGCATTATGGTTAAAAAAATAAAATGAAAACAAGCCCTAAACTGTGCCTTCTGTTAAGTAAGGCTTTATAGCCAAATTATTGAAAACAATAAAACAATAAAGGAGTTGGCACTCATACTTTCATTTATATATGGCAGTAGTACACATACACTTGAACAGTCGATCATATACAAAAAGTCATTAAGAGAAAGAATGGATACAGTCTAAAGTTTGACTAAATATGCATTGTTATACTTTTAAGAAATAAAGAACTTAAAGACAAAAATAGCACCAAGAAGTATACAAAAAATATATAAATAACTCTAAAAATTAGAATAATTCGAATAAAAATTAGCCTGTACTTAATATTTTTGACAAATACCCAACAAGCTTAGACATTCCAATTGAATCTAGGGCTATACAGAAAAAAACTTTTTCAAGAGCAAAAAGAAAAAAAGAAAAAAAGAAAAAAAAAAAAAAAAAAACTTCATTCATAACTATAGTGTATACAGATCAGTACTTGTTTTATTGGGAATAATTTGGTTATACCTGGCACAGGATTTCCCTGTTCCCCTCAAATTGTAATGTGTAGTTCCAAGAGACTCACTCCACTAGGCTGCATCTTTCCATTGCACTAAGAGGGATAGGATCAGGGCATTTCCTGATAGCGTGCCTATGCCCTACGCAGAACATAAATTAAGATGTCTACACAGGTAATTTGACATTGCATTGGATTCAAATTGAACCAGTTTATTATACATGGCTTTACTCCAAGCACATAAGCCACTTGTTCAAGGGCAAGGTTCCCTAACATAACGACGAAGATTTACATCCTGTACTGGTGATATCCACTTCAAAATACACATTGAAGAACTTATAATCCAGCTTCATCGTAGACAATACTTAGAAAATATATTAATTCCCAAACAAAATAATAGCAGACAATAACATTGTTCAATACACTGAACGGGGCGGGGCTATATTCCCATAAGGATCAGTAGGGTCCAGCGAAAAACTACACATTCATTTCAGATCTTGACTGGAAGGGATATAGATAAGTTTCTATGAAAAAAAAAAAAAAAAAAAAAAAAAAACACTTTTGTCAAGAAGGGGAGATAATTATTTCTCCATAAGAAGACAATAAGAGGGGAAGGAGTGGACATCTCCATAAGGAACAAAGAAAACACGTGAGGCTAAAATTGGATTGTGATGAGTGCATCAGTTGGTTATGATATCTCATGGGGAAAAAGAATAAGAACATTTATCACTGTCATGACAATGAAAAATTCATATCATTTAATACGAAGGTATTTACACTCCCGCTTCGTGAAAAAGAGCACAGATATTTTTCAATTTTTATTATTTTTTGGGGGGGGTGTAAAAGTAACTACCAAACTCGTTTAAGTGGAAGAGTATTGTTTCAAAGGATTGGTGGGAGATCAGTGTAATTGATAAATCAGAAGAATCCATTGTAACGGACAGATTAACAGAAAATGTCACACTATTCATTAGTGTATTAACAGTGTCAACAACGTAAAGTAAAAACATAAAAATATTCAACTGAATTGTTTTTCCATCCATTCATTGCAAAAAAAAAAAAAAAAAAAAAAAAAAGATTCAATGATATATACACGTGTGAACATCAAGCTTGAGTAAGTTGATCAAATGATCGATAAACCATGCGATCACTGCCAATACCAAGTCTTGAAACAAATTTTTAAAAAAAGAAATTGGGATTTTAAAACAAAATTGAAAAAAAAAAACGAAGTTAACTTGTTACCTTTATACCAAAAACGAAAAGTGGATTTTTTTCCGTAGTCACCGCCGTAAGGAAGTTACTGTTTTGAAATGGGAGAAAAACTGACGTCACCTGACGTCACACCTCAGAGTAAAAAGTCAACATTAAATACAATTATTATCAAATGCAATTTCAATCAGATATGGATAAATATTTAAAGATAAGAAAAGGTAGAGATTTTGATTTTCAAGGTTTTTTAACAAATTCCTATACTGTACTTTGAAAAGTTCAACGATAATAATAGGGGAAAATCCGTCAAAAACACATTAATACTACAGTGGTAGCTACAACCCACATTATTATTATCATTATTATTATTCATGGTAGGATGAAGTATGTTGAGATCACATCAAAACATTTTGGATACTAAAAAAAAAATATATCTCTCTCTGCTCATTTTTCTTTTTTTACTACAACGAAATCAGGATAAGGAAGAGAATTCTTTAAAATTCCTAGGAAAAGAGTTTCTGAATTTCCTTGTAGGTAGAAAATGTTTTTCTCCTTTGACTATGAATAATTAAAGGGCCAGATGAGAGGAAAAAAGGGGGAGAGATAAGGAAATCCCGAAGGAAAGAGTTTCTGAATTTCCTTGTCCGTTGTTACCTACCATCAAGACATCTATTTCTTTTACTCTCACAAGGCACCCACGAATGAACGTTTAATTACTCCAACAATTGTTGGGTTGATAATGCACTGCACTCAAGGATTCGTGTGCTTAAAAAGTACATCATTTTTTCTAAATGAAACTGTTTTAGAGTAAATTCAAAAGATTTTTTATTTTCTGATTACAGGTTTATGAAGAGAAGAACAGACCCATTATTCATTCATCCTCTTCTATATTACATCAATAGTAGTCAGAGAAAACAATAAGTACCAATAACAAATTGTATTATTACGGTTTATTTCATTGAATGAATGGCTGCTACTCATTGTAAATTATCTACCATGTCCCAGACTGTAAATAAACTCGCATTTTTGAGAATATTTTAATATTTTTTTAAAAAATGCTTACCTTAGGGTCAAATCAATACGTTATGGTTCAGAAAAAAGTAATTTTGAAAAATAATCCATCTCGTGAGCACTAACAGTGTGACTTTTCCTGTCCGTAACAATGGACTCTTCCACTTTGAGGTACTAATTTTGCTGATAAGAATAACTCGTACCCACCCTTTGAAACAATAAACTCTTCCACTTGAACGAGTTCAGTAGTTTCTTCTCTAAAATTCATCTCGTAGAAATTCAAACGTAATTTTCCACGGGGATTGACTGAACTAAGTTACATTTATATAGGAGGTGTGTATTTGACAAGATCATCATTAATCGTACTGAACACAACAAACGCTTTCCTGTGCTATCTTCAAAACCTGTTATTTGTTGCACAGATAATTTTCCCAACGACTTCCATAAAATAGAAAGTGTATGCGAGCGAGCAAAAGCTGCTTATAATTCTTTTAACATCAAGAACAAGTGATGATTCTTGGTCCAATTTGTCAAAAAGAAATATAATTATTTTTATTATTATTCGCCAACAACATGGTATCTGGTCGCAATAATGCGCTGTGATTGTACTACTTATTACTACTATTGAAACCTACCAGAAAACGATTCACCTTATTAAAAAATTAAAATGAAGTAAATACTTGCTTTGTTTTGTTATTTTAATTCCTTCCAAAGCATTTTTTTATACTTCTCACTACTGTTCATTTTCTAATGAGAAACTTCCTCTATTTTTACTTAGAAAATTTCAAAATCGAAAGAAAAAAAAACGCAACAATACTTGGATATCATTCATATCATTTCTTTGCATTCAAATCCAAACAATAAGACTTGAGAAAGAAATTGTCTATTTTTGTGGAACTTCACACACTTACTGAATATCAAGAAGAAAAAAAATAACATTGCCTTTCATCAAAACTATTTCTTTGTATTTAAATCGTAACAATAGATTTAAAACTTCGTCTATTTTTGTTGACTTCATACATACACAGAAGCGTTAATTCTACTCTTTGTTGCGAAATTGTCCATCCGTACTTACTAAATTGGGTCAATTAGACTTTCCCAAGATCGGTACCCTAATTATTAAGGAGAGCTAGATGTGGTTAGCAAGGACGTTTTATTTTTCATCTAAGACTACAGGCCTCTTCGTAAGGGCAACAGAAATTATCACGTCGGAATATTGGTATACGCACATCTATAGCTGGAAACAGTATGGGAGGATGAAAGAACGAAAAATTATAAGAGACAGAATTTTTAGTTGAATGATAATGGCTCAGCTTATCTCTCGTCACTGTCTTATGGATACACTGGTCATTATATTTTTGAAGTTAAAATAAAGACAAATTAATGAGAATGAAGGAGAAATTAAGCATAGTGTAGTTACAAGACGGTTACAATTTTAGGGAAAGTCTAGGATATCTCCTTGAAGGCTATTTTATGTTACGAAAGCGATTAAAAAATCAGGCCATGAAGAGAAAAAGTGCGACGAATGACAAGCCATTTATTTATTTGCTAACAAAATGATATCAAATAAATACAATATTAACTCAGGATGGAATCTCCAGAATGCAATATTTGTCTATAGGTGATTTCGAGGTTTTCACTTGAAAATCTTCGAAGAAAATGTTCGAGGAAAAAATTCCTGATCCTCTCAATATGGCCCAGATGTTTATTTTTTAAAAAGATTTGTTGTATATCTATTCCTACGCTCGCTTTTTATTCTTTTCGTGTTAATTTCTTTTATAAAAAGATCATTTTCTGTTTCTTTAGCAAAAAAATTTTAACCGAAAACTGAAACCTTCGACTGCAATTTTAGCAGTCTTAGAGGACGAAGAAAAAATTCCCACATCGACGATTTTTCACAACAGTAGCAACAGATACGTTGTTTGTTTTTTTTTACATTAGGCATACGTGCAGAATAACAGACAAGATTTTTATTAGAATGCTCATTTGACTACTGCTTTGTCGTAAAACGTTCTGGAAATAATTTCAGGCCGTTCTGTTTTTATTTATTGTGGAAGTTTGGGGGGGGGTATCAAAATGCCCAAAGTTTCGAGCAAAATGTTTTTTGCTGCATGAATTCTAATGAAATATTTCATTTACCATTAATTTTGCCTTCGCTTGCTTAAAGAGACGTTTTAAAGAAAGAATCCAATAAATAAATAGATACATTTTCCCCTGTTTTACTTTTAAGACCAAATTTTAAGCTGGAAACAAGAATGATGTTTTTTTAGCCGTCAGAATTTTTTTAAAAGGGCCTCTAAATGGGAAATTAGCCTTATGTTAGAAAAAAAAAACTTCTGTATTTGATACAAACTAAAAGTAAAATGAGATTAAAGGATTTTTAGTTGATGAAATCGAAGGGAACATTTGTAGAGTTTTCATTTTAGTTATTTCTTTTTATTTATTCAAATTTTGCTTTATGTGGCCAGTTTTATATAAAATGTAAATTTTGCAAAAATGATAGACCCTCCTTGTTTTTTTTTGTTTTTGTTTTTAAAAGGCTTATTTTTCTACGTAAAAAATGATTGACAATGGTTTAGGGAATTTCATCATTTTCATGAATTGTAATAAGATTTTTTCAATTACCCGATTTGAAGCGATTGGCTGTTTAAATAGATTTTCATGAAAACAGGTTAAATTTAATATTCTTGGGGTAAAAAAAATAAACGAAAACAAAAATAAAAACAACAACATCGTAACCAAAGAAGATGTTTTGTTTGTTTGTTTTTGTCTATTCGGAAATGTAAAAATGTCAAAAGTGCCTGAATTTTTTCCTAAACAATTATTATTCGTAGGGCTGATTTTTATAAAAACTGTTTCTTTCTCTCAACCAAGGAAACGTTAAATAAAGTAATGTTTCCTAACATTGAGAAGTTTTTTTCTACACGACCATATGAAAATGGTGCGTGTGTGTGTGCGTATGTAGAGAGACAAAAGCAACAACAACTACACCACCATCTGTTGTTGTGGCATTTCATATGAATAACTAACAATTATTCAACGACCGATCACAAATACGGGTGGAGGAAGGGATCAAATTTATTCATTTTTCAAGAATATTTTTAAATAAATAGATTAGTGGGTCAGTTCTTTCACAATTATCTAATAAAGTGGGGGAGAATAACTTCTTTCAATTGAAATTACCAAAACCTCAGTCAGGTGGGGAAGTATTTTGTATTTTCTCGGCATAAATGATTATTTTATACTAAAAGATGGAAAGAGAAAAAAAAGCTAAAATTTTGTAATTGTGAAAAATATACAGATTGGTAGTTACTAAAATATCTCAACCCCTGGAAATCATATTTCCCGCAACAACCAACGCTTTCATGAAATATGAATGGTCTGCTTCTATTAATGGCGACTTACGCAACAGTCCTTTTTTTATTTATTTTTTCGATTTTAATTCTGCCTAGCGGTTCCATAAAATCAGAGTACACAATGAATGAATGAATGAAGTAGGTATAATTTTGTGCAATTTTACCTCAAAATGATGAAAGTCGTCATATGGAAATGCCAATAGTCTGTTTATTGTATCAGAATATACGGTATATTAATTGTATTTTTAAAATAAATAAAAATGAATGAAAGGAAAATATTAAGGTGGTAACCTATGAAAATACAAGATCAAATGATTTCATTTTATTTTTGATTTTAAATCCACATATACGTGGTTTTGTTTAGCTTTAATGGGGTAAAAGTAATATTTTCCAACAAAGTGGTCATTGGGATAAAATCTGTCTATGTGCAATCATATTTGTATTTTATCATCACAGTTGCAACAGTGAGAACATTTCTGAGAGAATTTGGTTTTATATGTGCATTGTAGTAGAATGTATCAATAGAAAATACATTATTTACCATGAAAAACTATTCACACACTTAATTGAGTAAGTCAAGAGGAACCTACTTATGAAGAAAAATCATACAATAATTCAATTGTCCAAAAAAATATTTAATTGAATGTTAATTATTATTTTTACACACAAGAAAAAAAATCACTAATAATGATAATAGCTTTTTAAATTCTAAAGAGATCAAGAAATCAAGATAATGAACCGAATTGATAGCTAATGATTATGAAAAATATCATTATTGAAGAGGCTAACTGCGCTTTATGAAATAAATTAAATAATTTTATTTCATAAAGAGAAAAAAAAACCCAAAAAACATCCAAGTCCAATTTTTTCAATGTTCTTGAAAGACGAAAGAAAAGCATATAGTGAAGATTTTAAAATAAAATAAATTCTTTAAATACATCTAATAATCTAATGAATGGGTAATATTAATTAAGTTTATAACAGGAGGAAAAAAAACTACGTTCATCGTTCAGACACGTAAAATCTACTCATTCATTTTTAAAGGTATACATTTTTTTTCAGCAATAAATATGCAATTCAAAAGGGAAAAATTATGAAGACTATTGAGTCTTCAAACTTTATTTTCGATATTTCTTCCATCGTTTATATCAGAAAAATGATGAAACGATCGTTCGGGTCGATTGTAGAAATAAAAATAACCAGTAGTAGTAGTAGTAAGGAAACATTACATCTGCTGTTTTGATAGCGAACAATTGGATGCTTTTTCAATTCTATATTTCACGTATATAAGTATTTTCAGAGGAGAAAAAACACTTACCTCACTCTTGCTACATGCCTGGTAAATTTCCCTATCGCTTTATCAGTCTGCATTAGGGAACATATAGAGATCTAATCTAGGGTTTTCTAAATCAGGGGTCTTGTGATTGTAAATTCTCCTTGTCGGGCTCCATGTTTATGTCAACTCTGAACGCAGAAGAGTTCGCAATTTATTTTATACCAAGAAACGGCAAACGGTTGATAGTTGCTTACTACGGAACCCCACACCGTCTATAATTTCATGCGATTAAATTTTTTTGCTGTTTCTACAACTTGTATCTTGCAGATTTTGCAAATATTGTCGTGAAAACTGTGCGAACACGCTTCCTCACAGTCCAAATTTTCTTTAAAAAAAATTGAGATCCGGTTTTGATGAATAATAAAGAGTAAACGTCAATATAGGTCGGGCAAGAATTATCAACGTACGGTATTCGTTTGAGGGGGATTTTACAAGTATACTGACAAAAAAGTGGAGAACAGCGGATTTGAAAATTGACTCAAAATTTAGTTCAGTTTATTTTTTTGAAAATAACAGATCAATGTTCCAGATTTTACAAGTACAAAAAGTCTATAAAGCACAATGAGCAAAATCTCAAGTCTAACTTTCAGAGAAAAAGATCTCAGGAAACACATTTACAACGTTTAGCCAAAAGGCTATTTATATATATATATAAATAGATTTTACAAGTATAAGAATGTACCGAAGGAAAAACTTTGCCAAGAGGGAGTCACTTGAACTATCAATATGAATAAATAAATAAATAAATATGAT
Organism: Thysanoteuthis rhombus; assembly: GCA_963457665.1. Classification (NCBI taxonomy): domain Eukaryota; kingdom Metazoa; phylum Mollusca; class Cephalopoda; order Oegopsida; family Thysanoteuthidae; genus Thysanoteuthis; species Thysanoteuthis major. Next base: position 10,419,059 of record OY735213.1, on the reverse strand, counting down.
GCTGATCATCATCATCATGACTGGTGGCTCACACTGGAGATAAAGCCTATTTCTTCAATACTCCAGGACTCTCCTCAGTATTCTTACTGATTTCAACAGTGCTGTTGTTTGGATGGAATCCAGCAACGGACTGAGACTAAGTCCTCAAAATCTTCAGGACTGTTCACAGGGTTCCAAATACAATTGATACCACTGTCACATTATTATTATCATTATTGAACAACCGTAGCCACCAAAGATGGCAATAGGCTCTTTTATTTCAACATGTGCGTGCATTTGTCTGTGTTCCAATGCTCCTGACCATACTGTTTTGTCAACTTGAAAATTGGTATCAGTGCTCCACAACACCCCCTTCTAAAAATGTTATTTTTTTTTTTAATCTTTGGAGAAAAATCTTTTCTCACCTTTTTAGTGCCTTATTTTGACAGGTTTAGTTTATGTTTCTGGATATTAATTTACCCCATTTAAGATGTTCTCCAGTGGAAAACGCCAGTGAAGTCATAAAAAGAATTCAATCTGACCATATTTATTCTTTAATGGAATTTTTTAATATGACTTTTTGACACTTGGGTTATTCAATAATTGAGTGTAATGGCAAATTACAATTATCATCTTCTGTATCCATCGAGATTTCATACCAGTAATAAGTGGTAACATTCATTGAAGATCAAGTTTATTTGATGCCATCTCATTGCCGATTGATTAACCCTACATGACAGTGTCTATTAGCGCATGTACAGTAAGGTCTCCTCTAATTGGTTGCCGGATTACATTGCACAACAGTTCCTAAAATATTCAAAATGCATACTAGCCAGGGATTGTCAAAGATGGTCCCATATTTTTTTAATCTGGGTAAGGTCAGGTGAGATCACTAAATTCTAAGAGACAGTAACAATTGTCTATCTGTTCTCTTAAGCAAGGCATACAAGGCCAACCCTAGCATTCTATCTCCCCAAACTAGCTATGTCTGACAGAGCTTGTCTGCAGTCATGAGAATTTTCTTTTGCTTATTGTTTTTCTTACTTTGATCACAACATAAAGTATTCAATTGTCTGATTGACTTCACATCAGGGATTTTTATTTTCCATTTTCATTATTTGATTCATTCATTTTTCCATTAGTATTTGGAAGGTCTCACACACATGTTGCTGATATCTAGGGCTGGCCCTGAAAGCATACCACTTGTATCCAAGTTTTTAGGACCACTATCTTCAACTTTTGACATTATCATAGGTCGGGGTGTGAAAAAGCATGGTAACACAGTAAAACCACTATGAACATACCTGCTCATAAGGGTGTGTAGAGATCTCTCTGGTCAGAATTCTACATTATGAGGTACAAAATCACATTCTGACAAAAACCATAGAAGTTTACATTACCCAAGGACTTTGGAATCATAGCTATGTATATAGTAAGATAAGAATAACTTGATATCAAGAGAAATTATAGTAGGCATGCATATTATTAAAAACTAATCTTATACTCAAATACCTTTTGTAAAAGATTTTGACAGCATTAATAAAATAACTGAAGATCATCTCACAGAAAGATCTACTGATTAATGTTTTTAACAAAACAACACTCAGTTAGTGTAATGATTAGCCAGTGGCAGTGCTAGATCCAACTGTACCCGCCACCCACTGAAAATCTTTTAGATCTTTTTAAATCACTTTTTCAGATTTTTCAAAGTTCCTCAGATATATTGCGCCCCAGAGCACTAACCCTCTCCACAGTTGCAAAACCTGCAGGTGCCACACACCGCCACTGGGTTAGCACATCTGTCTCACCAACAGGAGTTTCCAAGTTCAATTCCAAGTACGAGTGCAGAGTGGAAGGAGAAAAAAAGTAGCTAATTGAGTTCACTCTAAGTTGTATGATTAGGGTGGAAGTATCCCTTCTGACGACTTGCATCCTACCAAGTCCTAATCTCAACCAGACTTGAAACTTGCATGGATCACTAAGCTGACTCATACAATGGAAACTACCTATATACTCCAATGGTAGTTGTCTCTAAACAGATTCAACTTCTTTCAAAACATTTGTAATAAATATTTCTGTAATTTAGAGCTATGATCATTCCACTATATTTCATTTAGGCAACCTTTCAGCTTATGCATCCTTCAGTCTTCTTCAGGTTTATGGATCATCCAGTTTGTTTCTTCCCATAAAAAGGGTTCCCAAGGCATACCTGAGGGAGGAGATGGGAGTTGATTTTTAAATTACCAAGCAAGTTATTCTTCATGCAGGTTTTTTTTTTTAGCAGAACATTGCATCGCCCAATCATGTACAGTACAGATTTGCCTCCATGCAACTTCTGGCTTTTCCCGAAGAGATTTCAGGACATGGTTGGAATTAAGGAGAAGGCAACAAGGCAGCTGATGGTGATTCTGGTAAAATCTAAGTGAACTTAAACTGGAACAAGAACAAATGGGAGAAAACAAAAGTTATGAAGACTGTGTTACATCAATCTTACAAATGGGGAAGGTCTACCTGCCTTGAGAATCAACATTTCAAATCTCAGCTCGAACATCCATTGATGGCACCAGTGTGAAATATGCAACTATGTCAACCACTAAGCAAGCCCCAATAGAGGCAATATATACTTATCACGTAGGAATATTTCTGTCATCCTCACCTCCTGAAAATAATGTCTGGTTCTAGAGAACCAATTTCTCCAGGCCTCACCTCCCCACAGTACTAAAAAGTGGAGTCACAGCATTCCTCGATGCCTGTGAGATACAAAAAGGCAAGGCCTGAAGAAGTAAACAATTTTCGCCACTACTCATGTGTATATAGCCCAACATTAACCCTTGTGGGGAGGTGAATGAATTTCTATACCAAGAAAATTAGGTTGAGAATTCAGCAGAAACATAGTTAAATTTTGCACAAATTTAATTTTTATACATATATATATATATATATATATTATATATATATGGAAGTGTCAGTTTGTGATCTATTCACCAAATTCATGGGGTACTTTTCATAAAAAAAAGAAAAGAAAAAAGAGAGAGAGAGCATTAAAAGATAAATATATTGTAATAATCCAATAAGGACCAATTTAACATTCTCTACCTGGACTGATTTAGGGCGGAAGATTTAATTGACAAAACTATGGGAGAGAAGAAAACCAATGGCAGACAACACATTCCAAGTTATCATTTTTCCTCTACTTGTGGAAGACCTGTATTGTCATCTATTCATTGGTTACAACAAAGCAGCCTTTTAAAGCATAAAGCCAAATGGTAAAAGGGTGCTGAAATAGTGAATCAGACCAGATATACACTTAATGTAAGTGAACAATATCTTCCTAAACTTAGTTAATGAAAAAGCATTTCTCTCCCTTAAACTTCATTGGAGGGAGAAGACGATCAATTTCCAAAACTTGGGAGTGATGTTTGACTGACCACTCCAAGAGAGGTGTGTGTGTTTTAAAGTGGTGATCCTTAAAAACAGTTGGAATTCAGTGTCATCTACTAGTTAATCAGTCAGTCTTCTTTAGAGATGACACTGCATGTATTTTAATCAATTTACTCACTTTCGCAATGGTCTTATACTTCTATGTGCCTGGTCCCTGGGGGATCCATTTTTTAAGCAGCACTTCCCCCTGAACTAATAGAGAGACCATTCTGTATTTGCAATGTTTACTCACTGCCATTGACTTGTTTGCAATGTAAAGCAGTTGAAATTAAGATGAAAGAAATACAAAAATCAATCATCCACCTTTGGAAAAAAAACCTTCCAAAATGTGCATGACTTCTCTATAAAGGGTGTTGTAGAGCCAGTAATTTTTAAACACGTCTAGTTAGTCAACCCATCTTTTTGCTCTTGCTGGCCAGTTTTGTATATGCTCTTTGGCATTCCATATTTTGAGTTATGATGTCCATCAGTTGTCTGACATTCCAGCAACATGATCAACCATTGCCATTTGAGTTTTCTAATGGTTTTTGATGTCTCCAAACTTTTGTTTCTAATGTAATGTGCTGTCTTGTGATCTCTCCATTCCTTCTCCAATGAATTTATAAGAGTTTATCGGCACTTTTCTCTGTACTTCTCAAAGCTACTGAATATTAAGTTATACATTTATTACAGACAAGTTCAATATCTCCCACTGATAATTGATTCAATACTGCCTACTCACCAATAAAATACTCATCTATTGAAGACTTGTGTGATTTCATCTTTTCCATTTATGAGCATGTCCATAAACTCATCTAAATATAGTCATGTTGACATCTAGCCAATTCATCAACTCCAAGCAATATTCTAAAACTAAAATTTAATACATTAGACATCAAAATTGAATGTAGATCCATCAGTATTCCAATATATCTTTTCATTAAATCTAAACGTGGATATTTTTTTTTTTAAGTCAAATTGTTTTTCAACACTTTTCTTGTGGAAGAGGTTTTTTCTAACACCTCGAGCTTATCTTGTATCGCAATACATATATATTATGGAAAAACATATCATTGCAGCCCTATCATAGGTGATGGAACCTTTGTCAAGATATCTGAGAATGGGCAGAGCATTATTCAAAAGTGGATACAAATAGCTTCAGCCACAATCTAAACTCCATTCACCAATTCTTATTTTCACACTGATAACCAATCTGCCAAGTTATAGAAATCTACTAATTACTGATAATTTTTTTTTGTTAAATTATTCCATCATAATGGAAAGAGGCCAAAATTTCTGATGGCAAAGTTAAATAGTGTACAGACATGTGTGCGCATGCACACACTCCCACACTTTGAATAGTGCCATTTTTTCCTTTTCATGTAGTACAGTAAGGATATTTCTGAGCAAATTAATCTGGGTACAAGTGTACCTTGATTAGTGCAATCAATTTGTCCTAAAATTTTCTGTACTGTTCAAGATCTTATTATAATTGGGTTTTTTCAGTTACATTCATTTGTATAGCAATACCTCAAATGTACGACATCAAAACCAGACGATAAAAACTCCAAAAACACATTAAATCATAATACGGTTTTGAACAGCTCCAGAAATTTTTAGGGGTGGGGGTATAAAAACAGCAGTGAAGTGCCAACGAGAGAGCTTGTGTATTACGTGACCATCACATTCACAATGACCGAACCTGCCTCTTCCTTCAGCAAACATTGTATCACCTAGGTCTGTTAGTCCTCATGCAATACCAAGCAACTTCAGAGATATTTCAGATAATGGACAAGATTGAGGAGAATGCAACGAGGCAGCTGATATCAATCCCATGTGAGGACTTCGCAGACAGTTTGAAAAAGTGGAAGGGACACTGGCTAAGTGTGAGGTCCCAAGGGGATAACGCTGAAGGGGATCAAAACGCCATTGTCCTTGCAACGCAACTTTCCCCAGGGCTATTTTCTGATTGCTTATGTGTAAAAAGTATAGAAAAGGGCTGTTATTTACTTCAAACCTTGCTTTTGTGACCAGGATTATGATATTCATATAGTTGCTTTTCTTACTTTATGAGATTAAAGACAAATTTGCCCATTGTCAGAGTTTGAAAGGACTTTTTAGACTTAATCAGAAAACATTACCTGGGAACAAAAAGGAAAAAAAAAAAAAAAAAAAAAGAAAAAAAGTTGCACAGCTTTATTATGTAAAGATTTCCTCAATAGTTTCAATAAAATGTTCTATCATAGTACAAGATTGGATAGAAGCTGATCTGTACCAAAGCAAAATGACAATGTGTAAAATTAAAATCAAAAGAAAACCAATAGAACACATACAAAATTTTAATAGCAATAATTCAAAATTTTTATCTTTGGGTCCCAGTTCAATAAGAAGACAAGAAGAGGTGATATATTCCTGCAGGACTTGTTGGTTAAATATCTTCTCATTCTCTTATACAAAAATATAAAAATGCAATGGATTTTTGATGAACTGATTAAGTGAAACTAAAATGTCTTTAGACATGAAGAATGTGAAAAAAAAAAAAAAAAAAAAAAAAAAATTATGTTGCCAAGTTGGCTTGAACAGGGTATACAAAAAAGATTTCTTGGTGCATATGCAGATCTTACAGCATGTTTGATAAACTGCTCAATTGTGCACCATAAATCATTCCTTAGGTTGGGTACAATGGGTCAAATGAAACATTATGTAAAAAGTCTTAAAATACTGTTTTTTTTTTTTAAATGCTATGGTGCTTTTCTGCTAGTTGCCAGAATAATGGCTTTTTAGAATACAAAGACTCAAAATTTTAGAAGCATTTTGTCAGGTTAGTAAACAAAAAGCACTCCCCTTGAGATGAAGAAAAAAAAAAAAAAAAAAAAAAAAAAAAAAAAAAAAGAAAAGAAAAAGAAGAGGAGAGGTATTGGGAACTCTCACTACTACTGTGATGTCACATCCTAAAAGTTCTTCTGTAAAATGTCAAGTTTCAACCCAAGTCACTTCTGGTAAAAGAGGCGCATTGTGAGAGCCCAGTTCTAGGAGCGAGAGGGAAGTCATTGTAAACAGGAGTGAAGATGCAAGTTGTTTGTTGAGCAACAAACACATAGTAATTGGTGTTATGATCAAGTTCATCTTTTTCGGCTAAACCCTTCATTTTTCTTCTTCAAACTAAGAAATGGAAAAGATTTTCACAGCATTTCTTTCTTCAGTGAAAAAGGAGATATAAAGTTTCCCATCTTTGATACACATGCGCGGCCATTGACAGAGCTTTCTTCCAAAATCGAGCAAGCAATGTTTCTGGGTGTTATTAGCATCTATCATGTACAAATCTTGACGACTACAAACATAAATGTTACCACTGGCATCTGTACACACATCTGAGGTCTCTTTGCCAGGATCTGCATTGTACCAGGACTGAAGTTCACCCTCCAGATTGTAGCAGTATATTTTTTCAGCAACAAAATCCAGCAGTAGAAACATGTTGGGAGCTGGCCCACAAGATATTCTATGGTTGCAACTCCACTTTCTCTGGTTATCCAGAACAGTTTTAATAACCGTCCCTTCAGGTGACAAGAGTTCAACAAAACCAAACTTGTCGAGAGCCAAAATTTTTCCAAAACAATTACAAAGTGATGTGTATTTCTTTTCAGTCCTTATATGCTTCAACAAATCCATCGAAGGCTCGTCTGTATTTCTCTCTATCAGAAACAAGTCATGACTTCCTGCAACAACACCGATTGTAGTATCTGAAAAAGCACACATATCTAATGGCGACTCCATTCCCTCTGGCTTGAATGAATAAAGAAGTTCATCTTCCTTGTTATATTCTCTCAAATCCTTTCCAAAAAAGTCACTGACCAAGACGTGATCATCTTCAGTCACGAACACAGAAGTAATCATTCTTTCCATTTTGTCAACCAGTTGATGCCCAGAATCAATTAATCGGGGTTGTGATGGTGGGTACTGGGAAACAAAATCCTCCGTGCATTTCATGAGTAAAGATTCTCCCAAAGATAATAACTGCAATGAAGCATTTGGGACAGTTTCCAACCGGCAACATCCAACACTGAATTCTTTCAACATCTGAAACATTTTTATGTACCAAATGTTATATTCCACAATCACCTGTGACTGGCACTGAACGTTATCAAGATGTAGATTTTCCAGTGTCTCCCATTTAGATTTCAACTTGGGAAAGTGAAGCAAGACGTCAACATTGTCGGCCAGATTCAAAAGCTGTTGAATGTTGTTATTGAGAATCTCCAGCTGCTTGAAGTGATTTTCTTTCATTTGAATCATCTCTTGAATAGCTTCAATTTCCTTCTGGGTCTTCGCTTCCAAATCAACGATGAGAGCATTTGTATTATCCCTCAATCTGCGGATAATTTCCTCGGTGTGTTCCCAGATTTGCTCTTTCCTTTCAGTACACTGGGTTAATTTCTCACTGATCTTGTTCTTCATCTCTTCACTTTGCTGCCTCATAGTGTTACCAAGCAGTGCCATCTTTTCTAGGATTGTCTGACCCTCGACTCGTATGTTTGGTGCTATATTTTCAACAGACACGGCCCAGGAACAAGCCTTCTCCCCGGAGCAATGTTCCAACAAGCAAGAGGAACACATACACACTCCACATTGCGGACAGTAGACCTTAAATCTTTTCTCGTGGCTAGCACACTTGGTAGGCGATATAAAATTTTCCAACTTCTGACTTTCCCCATTTGCCAAGTTGATCACTTGGTCATTTGGACGGAGTCTTCGATGCCAAACTTCGCATCTTTCACACAGGAATTTCAAACAATCATGACACCAGTGGGCAGAAAGAGCACCAACATTGTCTTCTGCACATATTTCGCATGCTTGTCCACTTTGTTGGATGTGACGAGCTTGTAAGAGTTTCTGAACGAATGTATCTAGCTGCAAGTTCTCCGCTGATTGAGTATCTCCACTCATTTGCACATGGTTAATGTGACATATTGGACACAATAAGTTGGCGTCATGTTCAAAGTGTTCTTCGTCTGTACTGAAGGTCTTCTCAAAGCAAAAACTGCAGTATGAATGAAGACAAGCTAATGACTTTGCCTGTGTATGAAGAAGGTTAGTGTTACACAAAGCACAGTTAAGTAATGTGTTGAGTGTTTGTTCACTGTTGTCAGCCATTTTCTCTTCAAGGAATACTAATCGCCAAGTCAACGGTTCTCGAACCTTGTGCTGCAACTATCTCCTAAATGTTCGGTATAAATTCTTCCAAATGTATTTCAAGCCTCAAATGTGTCCAGTACAGATTATGTCGGTCACACTTCTGCCTCAGAGTCGATCCAGTAGTTATTCTTACTAGATTTTGTGAGATCTCTACCTTTTGGGTTACAGATGATAGGAAAAAAGAGCTGTTTAGTACATATATCAGTATGCTGATGTAAAAGTTCAATTCATTGACTACTGAAATGTTTCTGACTAATTCGTTTCACAGTACATTTATTACTACTTCAAAAGTTTACTGCTAGATGGAAACAGGACTAAGTAAAGAGTTAGTGCGCTATGTAAATCAAATTTTTCTTAGCGTGTCGTCATACAAAGTTTGAAAACTATCGAGGGGAATATGACTAAGAATTGAATTACCTCAGAACACTGACTCAGTAAGTGGTATTTTTAGAAAGAATGATGTCTTCTGATTCTATGTGACTGAGTGTCAAGTTATTTGTCCACTTTATGCAATATTTAACTCTTTACTCTTCAAGGAATAATAGAAATTTAAAGATCTCTATAAATAAATTGCCTGATAAATTTTTTTCCCAGAAATTTCTGGATACAAGTTGACATCTGATTATTAAACATGGAAATGCTTCTTTTAAGAATTAATAAGACATGGAAATTGTCATTTTGTATCAGTTAATATATACACATGTGTATATATAGAGATATTCCTCTGCTATTGCGGTAGGATTTTCTGACAGTGAGTCTCAACAATGAAGCCTTTGGGAACACAATCTTAGACCTCTTCCTTACCAGTCGATTATTCAACCACTAGGCCAGACCTGCAAGAATAAGATACAAGTTGATTATTAAAATAATTCCTACTAACTTTGCTAGAGATCAACCTAAAAGTAGTTATGACAGGTTGGATTTCAAAACTATGTGCAGAATTAAATAAAATATTAATCAATGGCAACTATCAACTATGGTATAGACTGATGAATAATCAGCTTCAGTCAGTTACTAACTAAAAAAATTTTAAAAATACATAAAATAGATAAATAAAAATGAAAAAAAAAAGAAAAAAAAAAAGGAAAATAAATAGATAAAATTAGATAAAATAAAATATCAAGATAATACTAGTACTACCAGAAGTAGTAGTCTATATAATAAAAAAAATGATACTAAGTAATCTGGTAAAAATGAAGGAGTTTAAGGGTTAGATCTGGTCTTCTGCCAACTGTACAATTTTGATAAGTCGCTCGATCAGTAGACAATTGCCATGTATACACAGACATCCGAGATAAAAGGGATGCGAGTTAGAGTCTTGGTGAGCGATTATTCTTTATTTCCAATCTGTGCTGTTTACTCACAGCCATTGACTGGTATTCCAAGTAGTTGCAACGAAAAGCAACTAATATTCAGATGAAAGAAATACTAGTCAGAAAACAAATAATAGTGTCAAATTCTTCTTGACCATCTAGCCACAGATAAGCATTACAGGGCACATTGAAGTAATACATACAAAGGTCGGATCAATAGTAATTACTCACTAACAATTCTAAAAAAAATGTTATAGTAGACCACACGAATACAGAGAAATATCAAAAGTAATCTATTTCTGTATCATATAGTACTTCAGCATATGTTTATACTCTAAGACGTCAAAAACTATGCAGCACAAAGGAAAAAGGCATGTCTGAAATCAGGTGGTCTCAAATTACCAACAGCATATATCTTGAACAAAATTTTGAAGAAGAAAAAAACAACCCAAAACAAAACAAAAAAAAAAAAAAAAAAAAAAAAAACAGTGAGACCGGCAATATGACAGTGTTTAGAAACAAGGTAATTACAATCGCAAACCAAGTTTGGAACCTATTGGAGAAGGTTTTACTATTTTTTTTATTTTATTTCAATTTCATGTGCTTTCAATTTATTAGACCTTTAAATTTCTTAGCTTTGAGAAAGAAAATGTTCAAAGGTTCCAAGGAAAGTTCTATTTACAAAGTGGCTATAATGCTAAACTGCACCCTTAATTTCCATTCAAGTTGAGTGCACGAACACGAACGTGAATTTCTCAAACGTGCTCAGGCCAGTTCGGCAGTATTTTTTCAAGAAATCTATCCCTAACCGGAATTTGAACCAAAACATGGGCAAAATTTAAATCCAATTGTCCGCTTCGACGTACCAACTACCAACGCCAGAAGTGATCAAATGAATTCTCCGTTGAGAAAAATCAACTTCTGAGGTTTTAGGAGGCGGGATACGCAGGATGAGCTGGCCGAGCCGATGAGACTTGGGGTGAGTGAAAGCCGCCCTCCCCCCATTTTATACGTTGAATTGTAATAGACGAAATCGGGAAAAAAAAACCATCTATCCGATGCAGAATAAACCGAACATCGCCTCTCTTGTCAACTTCTTTCGTTTGAGAAATATTAACCTTTTAACGGAAAGTGAGTGGAGAGAGAATAAAATTCGACCCTTACAAATGCGAATTCAGTTATGATTAAAAAAAATTTTTTTAAATAAAAAAATAAAAAAAAAAATAAAAATCAGAATTACCATCGCGATGATGAACTGGGCTGCTTTCATTCTCTCCGTTAATGTATCTCTATATAACCCTACCACTAACCCTAACCAACAACCAACCGTAAGTTTCCTCATGAAAAAGGCAGCCATGTTTGCAGTCAGAATATCAGGGACCAGTTTAGATGATATTAGTATTGAAAACTGAACATAGGGGACCCACAAAGTCAGTGTCCAGTTTTACATTATGCGTACATTGGAAATCGGTCACCCACTTCATAGCCAATTTGCTCACTTCCCGGTACTTTATTTTCACAAAAATGAAAATGTGCAAGAAACTAAATTCAAGTAGAATTAATTCTGCATTGGAATTATACATTTTGACCATCTTCCAGATGGGGCAATCATTATTTGTTTTGTAACTTTTAACCATTGGCGAATTTTGTAACGGAAAGGTCATAAGCGTAAATTTCTTCTCATTTTTTCAGGAAAATTGATCATGTCGGTATTCTATCGACAAGGAATTTATTTATATTTTTCTAAACTAAATTACTCGAAAAGTTGATAAACGGGACTACACTAATATATGGAAGAGAAAAACAAAATTGGGCCAGGTGGATCTCATGGTATTTTTGATCTTTGAAAATGAAGACATTTTTTATATTTCGCATAAAGCGATGTGCATGTGCATTTTTCTCAGTTACATATGTCTAAGAAAGTAGCGGCTATTGTAAGCCAGTCAGTGTAGTAGTCTCCTTAACCCCCACCCCCTTTTTTGCAAAGGTGTAAAATTCTGGATTCATTCCGGTTGAACATAATTTTAAAAAAATGCAGAGCAACATAAGGTTTACGATATTTTCCAAGTATCATTTCTGACGGCATTGGTGTACTAAATTAGAACATATTCGTTTGCCCTTGCATGTATGTCAATTGAGAAATCAAAATTTCAACAAAATTATACTTTTGAACTGCAGAAATATACAAGTAAGAGTAATGATCAAATCTAAGTTGTTAACACCAGTAAAATTTCTACGGGTACAGCAAGTAAATAAAAAGAAATTGGCTTAGAAAACAGTTTCTTTCTCTTTCGTTCAAAAAGGTAACATGCGTGCGGTAAATTGGCGGAAAAAGGTATTGGTCTGAAAAAAAAAAAGAGAAGACAAATGAAAAATACGATTCACTCTTGATAATAAACATGAGTAACCTACTTACAATCGTAGACTGTCACAGTTTCGACGATTAAACGTAAAATGAAGTAAACTGCAAGTAAAATTCATAAAAAAAATGAAATTAATTCAAAATTCAGACGTTGATATTTTTGCACCAAGTATGGAATTTCACCGGCTTTATGAAACTCTATCGACTTCCGGTATAACCGTAAAACGTTCATTGCTGTGTTCACATGTAATAAATTGATTTTGTTTTTCAAGATATGTTACAATTTACTTTATTTTGAAAAAAATCTGATCTGATTATCAATAATTAATGTTATCAATGATAAATTTATGGAAATTGTTTATTTTTGACTCTATTAAACTGTCGTAATATTTTTTCAATGTGGAGTGGTTTGCTTTTACGGCAGCCGTTTGAAAGCGTGGTTATTGATCAAACAAAAGAAAACTCGGAAAAACGATTTCGACAAATATGGAATGATCCGAGTCTTTACATGATTTCAAAACATTTTAAGAAGCAAGATTTTTAGTGACAAGATTTATTGGAAATCTCAGATCGTTTTCACGATTCGAATTTTCAAAGCAACATGACAGGAACTGCAACTTCATCCACTTTGTGGATGGGAGATGTGAGTTGAAATTTTTTTTAACTAATTAGGTACAAGTGTTGTTTTTTCTCCCTCATCTGAATTAAACAGTTACCCCCTCATCCTGTCAGAACAGTTTAATTTCCTTGCCCCGGAAGTTTTTGGTTCGATATTCAATTGTCCTTAAATTTAAGACAATTATATAATCAAAGAATTTCATGTCCATATCGTCCAACCTTATCCAATTGTTTTTTCTCCGTTTCATACTGTTCCTTGTCCAAATTCGTTTGTTTTCCAGTTCTTTTACATTTTAAAGAAAATCATTGCAGTGGTTTTGAAGTTTATCTCATCAATCGAAAATGATTTTCTTAAAAATTTGAAATGCCTACTTTGTTCAATTGCAATGTTTTGATTGTGTAAGGGGTTTATTCATCTTTAAAAAAAACAAGAACATTTCAGTTTATGCTGTCACGTTTTCTTTTTCTTTCTTTTTTTTTCCCTATTAATCACATTTACATTCTTCAAGATTTGAAATGGTTTCAGTTATTCCAGCTTGAGATCTTCATTTGCATTTAAATATCTGGATTCTTTACTATTGGACATAGTTTTAGAAAATGCTGAGCAACGTGATGTTTTCGATATTTTTCAAATAACATTTCTGACGGCATTGGTAAACTAAAATTGAACAGTTCGCCTTTGCCTATATGTAGAATCAATTCCATTAGGTATAAAATAAGCTCGACAAAATTATATACTTTAATTGCAGAAATTTAAAATAATTTCTCATAGAGAGGGCCAAAAAAGTTTTTTTTTCACGTCAGATCATGTGACATAATTCATTTTATTATTTTTTTCTCCTGACCAATTCTCGTGATGAGTAGAAAGTACAAGAAAGCAGTTAATACAGTGTTTATTACTTGGACACTTCACTTATAACTTGATTTTCCATTTCACAAATGCTGTCAAAAATTGAATAGTCTTGTTCAATATCCTTGTCTTGTAGTAAAATTATTTATTGTATATTATTTTCGTGACCATTATCTATTTCGTGGTTACTTTAGAAAGAATTTATATACTCCAATGTGATGGTTGCTTGGATTAAGTTTGTTCCACAGAATGATCACTCTGGCATCTATCAAATACTTGCTACCACTAAGAATAACAAAGCAGGAATTTTTCTATGCAAGTTAATCGGTGAAAAAGTTGACTTCTCCTTGTTTATTATTCACTCCTTTGACTTGCACTTCAAAATTGTGATGAGTATAATGTTGGATGACCTTTCTGGTTCATGGTTCAGACATTGGAACACAGCTGAAAGTTGAAGTAACTGAACAAAATCTCGTTTGTTTGAAGCCAGTGCCAATCATAATCCTGAATGTTGAAATCCTGAAAGATCAGAATCTCTGCTTGTCCAAAAGCTGAGGACCACAATCCCAAAACTCAAAATGCCGAAAGCGAGTGGACAAGATTAATCTTAGGGGAAACAACTCTACAGAGTTATTCATATCCCAACTTATGGCTCTCGGCATTATGAACTAAACTTGCTAGAGCATTTCTCCGTCATATCCTAATGAAGTGTTTGTTTGGGTTAATAAAGACCTTTTGCCATGGGTAGTGCTCGAGTCATCCTACAAATTGAATGTCTATAAAAGATTAAAAATTTTTTTGACTTTTCCAGCTTGAGCCTTACATGGACGATGGGTTTATCAGTCAAGCTTTCAATTATTATGGAGAAACTGTAGTCAGTGTGAAGATTATTAGAAATAAACAGACAGGGTAAGTATTTTCTCATGAAAATGTTATTTTGGGAAAGTAGAAATTACCTAGAATCAAATATAGCAAAAGGTAAGTTTGGGGGGGGGGCCCTGCATTAGTCTCCACCAAGATCTAACCTACATAATTTTAAAATATGGCGGGCTAAAAAAATAACTGAGTTGCAGAGGTGCTTATCCGTATATAAATGATCCCCACTTATTTTGAAAAAATTGAACTAAAAGTTGAAATTAAGGCCAGTGTGGAAATTAGACCTTTTTTTTTAGATGTTACTTATAATCTAAATTATAACACCCATAAACAACATAGAAAAGAAAATTCTGTAATTACATTTGATAACACTAGATCTAACCACCCAAACATAATCATTAAAAAGATTCCCAAATCAATAGAAACTAAGCTAATAACTCCTCAAATGGATCGATGTTTGAAATTAATATACTAAAGCCTTAAAGGACAGAAGTTTTACCAGTTTTAACTAGTTTTAAATGTGATGAAAAAGTAAAATCCAATAGAGTAAAACATAGCAACAACAAAAGAAAGTAGAGGTAGGAAAATCATCTGGTATACGCAGCCATTAAACCTACGAGTAAAAACCAACTTAGAAAAAAATATTCATCCTATTAATAGAAGAATACATCCATCACTACGATAAAGCAGCTACCCTATCGATGACAGGTTCGATCCCCGTAGTAGCCCCATTTTCTGGGCTAGTTTATTCTATTTTTACGTTGTCTAAAATTGAGTAGTATACTAATCGTGTAATGATGGGAGTTCATCTCAAATAAGTTTGTATATAATATAATGCAATTCACAATTCATTCTCTCAGACCAAATATGTCCATTTCATATATATATGTGTGTATATGTAAACTCTGATTTGTACAAGTGGAATGCCCTACCAAGGTTTTAGTTGTTATGAGTCTGAGTGACTGAGAAGTTCCCAATATTAGATATACCAAAGAGAGGGTAGATTTTGGATGTGAGGTTATTATTAATGGGAGGATTATGATTTAGAGATCTGTGTGATTAGGGTTGTTAAGTTTGATATTAAGTCCATTAGGGGAGACAGTTTTAAGTTTGTTATGGATCCCCAGAGATCACATAAGAAACTGAGGCAGACAGAACACAAGATGGAGAGATGAATTTGACTGATTCAGGAAATACTGACTCCACGATGCCCATGATAGGGAATCGTGGCGAATCCTGGGGAAGGTCTATGTCCAATGACGGACGTTAAAAGACTGATGATGATGATCCACATATCCTCATGTCTTTCTAGAATTTTAGTTATGTCAGTGGGAGTATTTTTTTTTTTCTATTTTTTCCATGATAGTGAAACTAGTGTCTGTGGCAAAATTGTGACTGGTTGTGCGAAAGTGTAGGTCTATGGGAAGTGGACTGGGATGGTTCTGTGATTTAATTCTGCGTCAATAGTTATTAAGTCTAATGTTGAATTGCCACTTGCCTATGTATTGTAAATTGCATCTATCACCTTCTAAGAAGTATATAATGTTTTTGCTATGACTGTTAGTGCTATTGTATATGTAGAAACTCTTTTTGGTGGTAGAGCTAGTGAAGGTGTTGGTGTACTTAAGGTGGTTGCAAAATGGACTATTTCTTTTGTCACATGGTTTACAGAATCTAGTGGTTCTAGGAATATTGTTGTGTGAGACTTTATTCTTTATCATATTGTTGCTGCTAATCATGTCTTTGATGTTTTTGGGTCTGTGGTAAGCTATGACACAGATCTGTGATGTGAATGTTTTTCTGGGATCTGTTTTAAAGGTAAGGATGTTCCATCTAATATTGATAATGTGTGCTAAGGGTGGGAGTGTTTTGTTTAAAGGTGGTTATAAGTGGTATACGGTCAGGTTTATTCTTGTTAGAGAGCGTAAGGGTTTCATCTCTTGCCTTTTTTATTTGTTTTTTTTTTTTTGTATCATCTAGTGAGTATCCTCGTTTAGTGAAATATTGTTACAGGTTATGGTTGTGTCTGTTGAGTTGACTATCTGTAGAGCAAATTTTTCTAATTCTAAGAGCTTGTGAGAATGGTAGGTTTCTTTTTAGGAGTTTGGGGTGGGCTGATTTAGAGTGGAGGTAATCGTGAGTGTCTGTGGGTTTAGTGTAGAGAGTAGTTTGCAGGTTTCTATTACTATCTGTGTATATGCGGGTGTCTAGGAAGGCTATGGAGTTGATGGATGTCCTAAACTTAATTGAGTAGTGCGCATAGTTTATATGTGCCAAGAAATTACCTAGTTTGGCTTTATCTCCTGTGTATATGAAAAAAATGTCATCTATATATCCACCATAGAAGATGCAATCATTGTATATCTCCAGGTATATGTGGGTTTCTTTCAATTCACCCATGAAAATGTTAGTATAGGACAGGGCTGCTACTCTGCCTATGGCACAGCCTTTCACATGGAGGAAGTGTCTATTGATAAAGTTGAAGCTATTAAGTGTTAAAATGTGTTGCGTAAGGTGGGGTGATTGTTTCAGTACTGGGTTGTTTAGTTGCTCTATTGTTCAGGGCATCCTTCAAGGGCCAGAATGTCTTCGTGTGTGTGTATGAATGGATATAATTTTTTTTATGCACAGTACAAATCAGGGATGCAATTTCGGTGTATGGTGGGTTTATTTTGCAGGGTGCTCGGTACTTTCAACTTTAAATGTTAAGTTGGTTTTGAGTGGAGTTTGAGATATAGAAGAATGGGGATTCACTACCAAACATGTTTGTTTCTGTCCTGTTAGGGAAATTTTTTTGTGGGTTTGTCTAGGTGGGAGGAGTTTCTCTTTTGTTTCATTTTATTTGTAGTTGGTGTATTTCAGTTGGTGGTTGTAAATTACAAACTAAGGGGAATGGTATGAGTGTTTATATCATCAGTAAGTGGTTGTTATTGTGTGTATTTTTATTTATTTTTATGTATATATAATATATAAATATCCACACCAGTAGCATTTCTTGCCCAATTCTAGCTTCATGAATGTATTTTGTTCCAGCCATTGTGACACTGTGTCTGTCATTGTTTTATATCATTCTTCAACTCTATACATGTTAGATAATCTTTTTCCCCTTCTTTTTTTTTTTCAAGAGTTCCTGCTGGTTATTGTTTTGTTGAGTTATCAACTCCAGAAATGGCCCACCGAGCGATGCTTCGACTGAATGGGAAAATTGTTCCCAACAGTGTGCCTGTAAGTCAACAGAATGTCTCTTATTCAACCTTCTGAAGGAACTTGGCTGCTCCATATCATTCATTATTGGTCCTTTAGTTTACTTAAAACTGTAACATGGGTTTCCTCAGTTTTGAAGAGGGATCTGGCTGGTTAGCTTTTGCACCAATGGAACAAGAGGGCTAAAGATTTGAACGTTTACAAAAATGTTGTTTTGTTTTTGGGTTTTTTTTTTCTTTTCGAATCGGGAAGTAACTTGTTCTATGATCCCCATTTTTTTTCCAATTTCTCAATTGATCACCTCTATCTTGGCATGCAGCTAAAAGACATTGGTCATGTGATTGTTTTTATTGAGTGACTAACTAGATCTGTTCCTGTAGACTCTTTGTGGAACATTTGTCCACATCCATTCTGCTGCAGTTTTAGGTAGGTTTCACGGTATGGAGTTGCGTTCTCCTGGGATCACCTATGGCAAATTGAATCCATGCTTCTCCCAAGGATATAAATGTGAAGTGAATATGAACAGATTCAGCTTAAACTCAAGTTCTGTCGATAACCTGTATTCCATTTAATTTTCAGTAGTCAGTGTGCCCAAAATTCTTCTATTGTTCAAATTTTTCTACTTTGACAAAAGTATGTGCGCACTGAATGCTTTTGCAAACATGAACTTTGTTTCAAGATAATTTTGGCACATCTCTCATGGTGAATAAAACGGTATTTGTATGTTTTAATACATGAGTGTGATTGGATTCTACAAAGTAACATATTTAGCTAAGATTTAATTTTATTTGGTTCAGTTTGTAAGTGTGATTATTAATACATTATTTTATGTTACTAACATTTTGTGTGCATTGGTTGCAGATTTGCTCATTTACATTAGTTTCTTGTTTTCACATTTTTGACTATGTTATCTTTTCATTCAGCAAAGTGAATGTGTTTTTCAGTTCTCAAGAGTAACGCTATGAAACAGTAACATAGTTCCTTGATTAACGATAAAATACCTCCTTTGTTTTCATATTTAGTGGGGCGGAGGGGACCTATGGTGCATATAACATTAAATTATAGTTTGCACTTCGAAAAATATCATTTTATTTAAGAATAAGAAAAAATTCAGACTTTTAATGATAGAGCAGGAGAAAAAAAATGGACGAACCTAATGAATTGAATAAGATAATAAAGTGATTTTATATATATATATATATATATATATATATATATGTATGTATGTGTGTATGTAAATAATGCATTTATTAAGTCTATTTATTTATCTCATTACAGCACAAGAGATTCAAGTTGAACCGTGCCAGCTTTGGGAAAGAACATTTATCAACGTGAGCTAAAATACCTTTTGTTCAATTATTGATAAACAAAAATTTGCGTCTTTTTAAAGCTTTTTTTTTTTTTTCTATTTACTTACTTAAAATATAGTGAAAAATACATTTGTATACAGCATGTTACCTGTCAACTCAATTTAGAAGTCAAGTGAGTGTTGGTCACCTTTTCTTACTCATGAGTGATGAAATACTGCTTGAATTTATAAGCATCTCCTTGGACTGCTGAAGTATGGATGAACAAAAATGACAAAACCTTATATTAGTCACAATAGCCAAAAAATATTCCCAACATTAAAAGTCATATGACTCTGGAAGTTATCAAAAACCTAAATTCCACAAGGACTTCATTAACATACTACATACACTCCCAGTCAGGAAAAAAAGTGAGCTAAGTTTTTTCTTTAAATTGAATTTTTGCTGTTACTTTTTTTATTCTGATAAGTTTATAAGTGAAATACCTGACAGTGCATGCAGTGTTTGTGTGCAGAGAACATTTTAAATTGACATAGCTTTCCCCTTGATTTTTTTTTTTTTTCGGAAAACTTGGCTATTTGATCAAGCTGTTAATAATTGTTTACAATATACTGCACAATTTTGTTTCATTTAACTCAGAATGTATTTCACAGCTTGTTCATATTTCCAAATTTTCTCCCAACCAACTTAATCTGCACCCATGTCTTCATACTAGGCTTTTTTTTTTCTGTTCTCTGTAGGAGTGTAACTACTTTGTTCAGTAATGTATGACTTGATGATTTTTTTCTTTTCATTGATTAGCTTGCAAAAGATTAATGTTAACTGTAGTTTTTTTGTTGTTTTTTTTCCTCATTTCTTCAGTTAAGATGACAATATAGTATTACTAACATTTTTGCTTTTTCCAACTTTTTCAATACTAACCTATAAAGGTGCTCAATACCTCAATTATAATGTCCCAGTAGACATCTAAAAGACTTACGGGACATATATATCCCAGCAGTCATACCGACCTTGGGATGCATATCCCAGTAGTCTTGAAAGTGTTGAATAATAATCTGTCCATGGGTTAATGCTTGAATATATATTTTTTTTTCTTTTCTTTTCTTTCTTCAGGCCCGAATATTCTCTATTTGTTGGGGATTTATCTGATGATGTTGATGATTATGATCTCTACAGCGCTTTCTCTAAACGTTTCCGATCGTGTAGTGCAGCCAAAGGTGAGAGAACTGATTTCTGAACATTTTGAATTTTAATAAATGCTGCTCTGTATTTGTTCAAACAATTTTCCTTTTATTGGCACGATTATGCTTTTGAGAACCCAAACTCGATCCGTCCGAAAGATCATTTGTATTTTGAGGTAAAGAATTCATTTGCATTACAAGAAATATGATTGAGTTTGTTAATATTTCAATGTCTATTTACATCATCGGGAATGGTTTTGTTCTGGGAATGATGTCAATAGACATTGAAATATTGACAGAATCGACCACATATCTCGTGTTGATCAAATATTCTTCACCTCGTATATTTCTGTAGCCTCCTGGTGGGTCATAGGGCCACCCCCACTCTGCTGCAGTTTCTTTAGCAAGTATTTTTTTTTTTTTCTTTTTCATTGGATAGAGTTCCTATCCCCACACCCAACCTTCCTCCTCTACCCAAGCTTGGGACCAGCCATGGTGACTGCCAAGCTGAAGGTTTTTGTTTGTGAGTAACTGTCTTGAATGGACTGCTGTACTGGGCTAAAGAGTGACATCTATCCTGCTATTTACCCATATCTAGGAGAAGTGGATTCATGCCTTTCTCAAGGGTATTAGTGTGAAAGCCTCAGCCAAAACTTTAACTCTGTTTTCCATGCCGGTATTCATTAGACCATTCTGCGCCTTGGAAATTTTTTTTTTATCATACATTTGTCCTTCATTTAAAATTATCATTGAAAGAGCAATTCCTGAAACTGAATTAGGGCTTGATTTGTTGTTTTCACCCAGCAAAGCAGTCAGATAATAAAAACAGTCTTTACTCTTTCCAGTGGTACTTGATAACTTTGGACGGAGCAAAGGATATGGCTTTGTGCGTTTTACCGATGAAGCAGAGCAGCAACGTGCAATGTTTGATATGCAACACATGTACATTGGCAGGAAACCCATCCGTGTTAGCCTTGCCACTCCCAAAAGGTAAGTTGAAGATTACATTCTAGATATGTTGTTGAGAATTATTACTATACGCATACTTCAGAATAAAATGTTTTGAAATCAACAAACTTTAGATTGAGTAACAACTTAATTTGGTGTTGAAAACATATTTTTATGAAAAATGAAAGGTGTTTATATTGAGCACTTAGTTCAACAATAAGGTTTAAAAACAGAACTTTGTGGTAAGTTGGTGACACTCTTTATCATAAGATCCAGTTTCATTGTACTTATTCCATTGTATACACTTTTACACTGCTTTGTACTTTTTTCTTTAAGTATTCTATTAAATAAAATTTATATTCAACATGAATATTGTTGGAAACGACAGTTTGATGCATTGTCATAATATGATTATGTACGTTTTATGCATACAGGCTGCATCAAAATAGCTAGAAGGCTGAAAATTTAAACATTTACTCCTCGCAATGTTCAGAAAGGAACATTTTTTTTTTTTTTTTTTTTTTTTTTTAATCCCCCTGCATAATAGATTTGCAGTGGGAGAGGTCAGTTTACTATCTGATTTCACTCTAAATTGATCTACTTTATATCCACTTTATTGAATATCCAGACTTTTTTTAGTGATTGCTGCCCAACAAAATATGAGAAAAGCAACTTATTCATTGATCATCTCCAACGCAGCATGCTTGTTTCTATTGAATGATTAAGCTGACCTGTTTATTTATTAAATAAAAATGTCTTTGGGTATTTCCATCTACAAGTTACGCTTTAAAAAAAATTTTTTTTTTAAATACTAGTATGGAATATACATTAATTCAAGTGGTAAAAAAACTTGATGAATTATAGACTTATCTATACAGAAGCATTTACCAGGTACATATTTCCCCACCCCTGTATTATTTCAAATATTTCTGCAGATAACTGCCAAAATTATCCATTCAATTTCTTTTCTATCCTAGGTGATCTAAATTTGTATTATTCTTGAAATTATCTATATTTGTACTATTTATTACATAAAAAAAGAAGCATGCTAAACTTGAGCTGCTATAATTCTGCTGCATTCCATTCCCTGAAAAAAAAATGATTTTATTTTTGAAAATATATAAGAATTATTACAAAGGAAGCTGCTTATTATAATCACAGATATTATCAAATGGTTATTCTTATCCAAATCATTGACATTAGAGTGTATGGTCTGTGAATTGGATAAACTTCAGTTTTGGAAGATCAAATTAAATTGATTTTTTTTTTTTTTTTTTTTTTTTTTTTTTCTCAGACCTCCCCCTCCTGATGTTCCAGGGACCCAAAGTGCACAGCAGTACAGCCAGTACTACCAGCAGTACCAACAATATCAGTACTACCAGAACTGGTCTGCCTATTCCCAATATTACAACCAGTTCAGCTATCCTTATGGTGGAGGATACACCACAGATCATTTTCAAGTTAGTACAGAAAAGGGGTTTTTTTTGTTTTTTTCTTCTCTTTTAGATGATAGAGAAAAATTGTGCAGGCACTTAGTTCGACCTTGAATCAATAATATTGCATCCTTTTCCAATAACCCAATCATTGAATGTGCAGTAGAATTTCTTTTGCAAAGGGAACATTGGTTCTGGTCTGTTATTCAGTTTTATCTAAATGCTACAAATTGATTTTTTTGTTCTCTAATAATTTGTTTTTCTCTTCAGGGTTATTATGATCAAGGCACTGAAGAAGAAATGGAAATGTTAGAAGGTGAGTTATGTTTTATTAACCAAATCAAAATCACTTCTGTTAGATAATTGATTGAAGACTACCCTCACTGCTACTGTGATGTCACCTGTCCTGTTCAGCTGGGTGCCCTGTTACTGTGGCTTTTTGTCAGGTTTGGCTGAGCTTGGTAAATATTTTCATGTAAAAGGGTCTCACAGGCCATTTATGATTCAGAAAAGTGGCAATCAATTTGTTTATTTAGCCATCTTTCTTAGGTTTCACAATTTTGAAAAATAGATGGGGAATAATTATAAACCGGTCTGATTAGTCACACAATCCAGAAAATTACGTGATCGTCTATTGGAAGCTTGCCAAGTTGAAGGTGATCACTAAAAAAAAAACGTCTGAATTTTCGAATGAGTAGAAATTCTGCCAGATTTAACATAAACTTGCATTGCAAATTGAATACCTGTCTTCCCCCCCTCTGAAAACCTATTCAAGTGAGGGTTATTCAAAACTTTCATCCTGACTCTTTCAACAGTGGTAGAATGTTATATAGAGCACTACATTGGTGAGGTCAGACATTGACACGTGACTGAAATGACCAACTGGTGTTGTCAGTGTCATACAGGAATGGGTGTTGCAGAACCAATAGGATGAACGGGATGTGATTTTCATTTTTAAATAATTAAAAATGAAACCATATTCTTGCTTAATCTGTCTCTCGTTCCAACCAAGCTTTCTTGCAAATGTCTACTATATCGCATCTGTGGCAAAAAAGTGTTTATTTCACACACACACACACACCTTTCTAAAAAGTGAAAAAAGACGAATTTGAAAAAGGTCTTCAGAAGGTGGCTACTGGAGTGCACATATTTTCAAGGGTCTATAACAAAATGTGACCAGGGTCACTGATGCAGACAAATGGATGAAAAGGGGAGAACACCTTGCCCTCATGTTTTTGGTTGCTGGATCGGTGATTCAATGTATGTTATGTGTACCCTCTGACTCTAGACAGAGCATACTGAAATTATGATCCCAAACAAAAGGTACTTTGCTATTCATTTTAATGAATGTCTTATTAAATTTAGATTTCTGTTATATATTGAACAATGTTATTGTCATTTGATAATAGTTTCCCTATGTAATACCAAGTCATTTTTGATTTTAGATCCTGCCCTTGAGATAGATGTGGAGAAAGTGAATAAGGAATTTATTGAACAGAGTGAAGTAAGTAAAAACAATTACATACTTTCTTTCAAATTTGATTCTATTTTTGCATTCTTTCATTGAAAACCCTAATGGTTCAGATAAGACATTTTGTTCCCGTATAAAATAATAGAAACCCTGGAGACCAGACACGTTTTGTTTTCAGAATTTCAGATAAGAGATACAGTTATGTGGAAAGTTTCTTGGTATGTTTTAGTTAGATTTAAGATAATTTTGATGATCTATGAAGGTATTACCATACACCTGAGTGGATAAGGCCATGTTATGATGAAACGAGACCAGAATTTCATGTTTTCAATTCACGTCAATGGTGTAAGATGACTCCTGACCTACCGAACTGATATGATGTACCTATGCAATGAATATAATACCTCTACCTTTATGTATTACCTTTTGAATTTGAATTGTCTGTATGTTATCAGTGGAGCATTTGTTATAATAGTTTAACCAAAGTCCATGACATTTATTTACATATCTTTTTTTTTTTTTTTTTTTTTTTTTTTTTCTTGATTGATTTAGTGGGCATGGCCAGTAGGTGGGATGAAGCACATCACAGAGTGATAGTTCAGTCTGTTGCTACATTGCTAGGTTATCAGGAGAACATATGGCCTGGCTGTAATGTTTACTTTGCAAACTAATATTGCCAGCTGAGAACATAACACTTGGCAGTGTTCTGTCATTCAATCAGGCAACAATTTCCTTTATTTTGTTTATATCTTGAAGCTCAAAAAAAAAAGATACTTGCTGCTTTGATTAAAAAAGACAAAAGAGAAAGATAGTGGAATCTTTTCTTCAACTTATCATGATGACTTTTTTTTTATTATTCTCTTTTCTTTAGGAGGTGTTCGAGGCGATTGAAGATTCCCGATGGCAGCCTGTCGCTAATGTGATGACAACATTGACTCAAGCCGCTGCAGTTATAGCAGCCTGAAGGCAGCATTCCACTTGTGGTTCAGATTATTGTACATTTGCCTGGGCAGAAAGCCTGTGGATTAAAGCCCAGGTCTTTTTGTGTCATTTTATAGGAACACTTGGCCAGTGACATCCATTCCCGGTCACAAATGTTTGTGGAATTGAGCTGATTATCTGGTCATTCAAGAGAGATAATTTCTTTCAATATTTTCTTGTATCATACCATATATAGATATAGCTTATTTAAAGCTTTTGGGACTATGGTGATAATCTTTTCAGATTATAAAATATATCAATGAAAAGTTTCTTGTCTGAATTTTGTAGGACAGGCTGTTTTAATCAATGTGTATGGTTTGTTTCGACAAATTTCCCTATCTTTGTTAGCATTTCAGCTGTAGACTCTCCAGTCTTTGTCAGGTATCTGTTGTTTTTGTGGAATGTTGTCGATCTTTGGTCCAGGGAGCCATGCGCATCCCTACTCATACATATCACATCTGGTTTTTTGCATTTGTGTGTTCACATCCTTTTTTTTTCCCCCCTTTTTTTGCATCTGTGTGTTCAAGAATACAAGTGCCAAAACTAGAAGTGATGTATATGAGAGAATGCGTGTGCTCCTCCTGAGCAAGGCCAGAGGATAAACAGCTGAAATGTGAAAGAAAAAATCTGACGAAGAAACCATGTACAAATGATACGTATGTGAAATAATTTGAAGAGGAAAATACTTATCCTTCTTCTATTATTTTTATGACATGGAAAATATGAAGCCTCACTTTGCTTTTGAAATATGTTCTTAGAGAATCAAATGGAAAGAGCCATGCAGCTGGCAGAAGATCAAATTGAACCACCTTTCATCTTTTCCCTGATCACTCGGAACCATATTTGTCGATAAGTACACTAGTAGTATTATTAGTATTGATATCTTTAATTGATACTGCTAGTGTATAAAAAAAAAATTTTTAAATATATATCAACAGCAATAGCGCTGAGTGAGCATAGGGTGGAAATAAAGGGTAAGTCTCTGTGGTTAGATTTGCTCTTTTACCATCTGTATTGCTCTTGTAGCAGTACAGATAACCATTCCCCCCTCCCCCCAGCAAAAAAGTGAGTTTGTGTCTCACCGAGAGCTTATCCTTTATTCCTGATCTGCACTGTTTACTGACAGTCTAAACAGTTGCAATGAAAGGTAACTAAAATTTAAATGAAAGAAATTCTAGTCAAAAATTAATGATGGTTGGGATTTTGCTGGTCATTCATTTACAGAATTGACCTTCAAAGCAGAATTTATATTCCTGACAGCTTCAGTTGGAGAAAATAAAATTTTTAAAAATATCAATGTTTGAATTTCACTATATTTTTACTATATTTTGCCAAATGTCTGCCTATAATTGCATATCTCAAGGACATCTAAAACTATGACCTCTAAATTTTCTGTGGTTACTGAGGGAACCTTGGAGCATATTTTCAGCATAAGTTTTTGAAAATTCCAAAACGTCTCAAATTTTCAATGATGATTTTGGTTTACAGTGTAAGTGAAATGCTAAAATGGATCTTCAGTTTGAATTCATTAGGTTAGTTAAACTAAATGTATTTTTGTTTAACCAAATAAAGTAGACATCTAGCTAGAAATCCCATGTCAAATTTCTAGCTATGAAATGTATGGACTGTTTTTGTATTTGAAAAATCTTTGATAGATGGGAAGAGTAAAAGCCAATGTTTTTAGATGGGAAGAGTATGGGAGATTAATCTCACCACCATACCTCTAGGAGCAATACTAAATTTCCAATAGCATTCACAGAAACTGTGACTATTTTCTAATGAGTTCCTAATGACTGTGATGTTTGTTTTGTGAATGCCAGTTGCAAATTTTAATATCCGGCATTTTTCCATCTGCTGGTTAAGCACAGGTTTAATCTTGTTTTGTAATCTTTTGATTTGTGTGTTGTTGGTTCTATTTGTCTTTTGTTTCTGTGTTAGGTAGGAAACTATGCCATAAAAACCTTTTGTTCTGGCCTTTTCAGAAGTTAGAATTTCTTTCCATTCTAGTTTATCAGCTTAGACTTTTAGGTAGTACTGAATATATTTTAAAAAATAGTTGGATGCCTTAAGGTATATATCATACAAAAGTTGCTTTAATCTTCTGTCGCGATAGAAGTTGTTAGTGGAGATTGACACTGCAGCAGTCAGTAATGGTGTCTGTCTGATACTATATACATACACCTCTTGTTGTGGTGGTATGCAGGATTTAAAAAAAAAAAAGATCGTAATCATTTATTCAGAGTTCTTCTGTGGCTGAAATTCGACTTTTTTTAGGTTTGATTTCTTAATATTATGTCTAGTTCATCTGTGAGTAGAGAGCAATTCATCTAGTTAGAATAACCCACTTATGTTTCAAGTCAGATTTTGGTATAATTAGAAATATTGGGTAAATGAAAGAATATTAGCACGGTAGTACAAATTTATCATTATAAGTATATTTTCGGTGGCAATTTTTCTTTAGGGTTGACTAAATATAGGCCTATAAGCATATGTGGGTTAATGAGTTGTCTTTATTTGTATATAAGGCTTTTGATGAGTGCGGAGTTGGTGTTTTAATGATTATTTTGTTAGATCTTCCACCTCTAAGATGTGAATATCTTTCAACATTCCGTATATAAGTTCTTTTGGCCTCCAGCTGTGCTTCTGTTAGATCCAGTCTGATGTATATTCTGAAGTGCACGTCATCTTTGTCCAGATCCCTCAGACTCCCTGCCCTTGACAGAATCTCCTTTTTATCCTCTAGTTGGTCCAACTTTCCTCTAGTTGGTCTTTACTTATCTCTATTGTATGATCCAAATCTTTGAGCATGTTATTTAACAATCAAGCTTCAGTTAGGATGTGGTGATTTCTTCTATATTCTCCTTATATCCTTTTCACCATTTGTTTTTCAGGCACTACTACATTTAGAATTATCACGTTGTTCTGTCTTTGTTGTATGCACTCTCCGTTCATAAACTCTTCCCTCGTTATTTCTCTGTTTTGGATTCCTCCCTTGACAATACCTCTGATGGTCTTTGGAACATTACCATAAGTAGAAGGTTAGTTCTGATCTATCTCTGTTGGAATTTCTGGCTTCAGTTCTTTTAGTATGTTAATTTTCTCTTGATGTTGATATTTTTCCTGAGCTTGTTGATTTTTGGTGGCACTTTCATTTCTAAGCTCAATTTTTGCTACTGTGATCTTTCCATTTTCCTGATTTTACTATATGGGTTGTTTAGATCATCTTAATTTGATGTATACTGCTTGTAATGTTGTTACTCTATTAAGCAGCATCGCAATCCTGTTGATACCAATAGAATACTTCAATAAGATTATATACTGCCCATTTCATCACCCTGTGTAGATCAGTATTATGGAGATCTATACATGCAGCCAATAAGTGCTTTTGTATTATTTGATCCTTCAACTGATATCCATGTAGTCATTATATGCTTTTTATATTTAGAGTAATTATTGTTGGGCCCTAGAAGTGCTTTTGACATATATACAGGTATGTCTTGTATTAGGCTTAGATACAATTTCACCAGTGAATTATCTATCTATTGACATAGTAAATCAGGGCTAAGTCCGTTCTTTGGTTTTATTTCACTGAATGCTATAATGGTGTAGTCCTTTTTTAGACAGCTTTCCAAAAGTTGGTCATATTTATTCATCAGTGAGCTATCCTAATCAGAATAAAAAAATTTCAAGTATGCCTAGCTCTCCCTCACCATTTTTGTGTAGGTTCTTCAACTCCCTTTTTTTTTTTCAATTCTTCCATCAAGTTCTCATGGTCCTTCATTTGATTTTCAGTCATATCTTACCAAAAATAAACTTCTGTGTATATTATTTGTACTATTGCACAATAATTTTGTTTTGGCCAGTTTTTTTTTTCCTCGCTTATGAGTCGACTTCAACAAACACAAGGGACACCTGCATGTATATAAAAAAAAAAGGTCTGAAGAAACAAGTATTCTTTAATTTTCCCAAAATGGATCTCTATTAAGGTATCCAACAATAGATGTGCACTCATTGGCTGCATATATAGGATTGGTACACGTACAGTTGCAGCTCTACACAACATTGATCTACTGAGAGCAGACAGTGACTTCACTCATAAAACTTGCCGGTGATTTTAATCACCCAGTTGTAAGATGGACCCCCCTCCTCTAATTCTCTCTGAACATACCATGTCTGATAGTGCTGAAGCAAGATTATCAGAATGCATCAAGATTCTTTTTTCAACACGTGACCAAACCCACCCAATACAGACTCAGCCAAACATCAAGGGGTGATCTAATTTTTTCAAATGAATGGAACAATGACAAATATTGGACTTTGTAGGTCAGAGTAACCATGCAAATATCTTCCTACATCTCATTTTTAACACTAACCAGGCACTATTTACAAGGACTGCACCCAATTATAGAAAAAGTAAACTATAACACAATGAGGCAAACACTGGGCATTGATCAGAATAATATACTTTGTGGTAAAATTCGGGAACTGGCAGACATCATCCAGGAAGCAATAATGAATGCCATAAGACAGCACACACTAAGATCAGTAATTCTAACAGCAGAACCAACAAGTCAC
Source organism: Thysanoteuthis rhombus (assembly GCA_963457665.1). Lineage (NCBI taxonomy): Eukaryota > Metazoa > Mollusca > Cephalopoda > Oegopsida > Thysanoteuthidae > Thysanoteuthis > Thysanoteuthis major. The sequence goes on along the minus strand of OY735213.1, from coordinate 10,389,348 downwards.
TCTACATGAACGATCGTGTACTATGCAAAGTTTAAAAGAAATATTGCTTGTAGCTTGGGTATTTAAATACTAAAGAGGAACAGGACGATCAGATTTATGCTAAAGTAAGGAATGAGGCACTTCAAGAGTGCAGAAAGGCAGGGAGAGTTTGAAAGTAAACAGGCAAGAGAGGCCTTATCTAACATCAAGGCCTTTTTGGAACTGTCAACAACCAAAGAACACCAAGGCAACAATGGCAGATTTGAGAAAAACAGGAGGGTTCTTAGCAGAAGACAATGAGGAGGAATTAAAACAAAAACAATATTCAGAAGTATATACCCAGGAGGACCTATTTACACTACCGACATTAGTCTATAATGAGCTCAAGACAACTCAACATTGAGACCATGTGTGCTAAGATTCTGAAGCTGAAGGCAATAAGAGTGAATCAACTGATGAAATACATCCATGAATTCTTCATTAAATAGCTGATAGATTATTATTCCCTGCCACTTTGAAGAGAAGGGTAGTACCAATCCTGTTGGAGATTTCTATGGGGATCCCGTAACAAAAAAAACAAAAAAAAAACGGTGGTGACAAAGCTGATCTAGCGAATTAACATCAAGTCACCCTGATATCAGTTTTGTGTAAACTCATAGAATGCATCATAGCCAAGGAAGTTTTAGAAGGCTATTTTTGTGCAGATACTCTAAAATGGATTCATCTTGGGTAAATCAACCATAATAAATCTGCTAGACGTTCTGGACATCTGGAATAAAGCACTGAGCCACAACTAGGGTTCCAACGTTACAAGCATGGTAGCCGTGAAATGCTGTTTTCATTCGATATATCTACATTAAAATGCATAATTGGCGACCTTACACCCTTTCCCACCACACCCCTCCATCACTGATAGAGGATTACTTCTGACTATGGTTAAAATCTTGAATTGTCAACTCTTGGACAAGCCATGTTTGTCACTTGCTGTAAAAT